>JARWLC010000006.1:132845296-134045296 GCA_033318265.1 Phyllotis vaccarum
CAACTCAAAACACTATGGTCATAAAAATATTTTCAAAATTTTCTTCAATAACATTACAATGCTTTGTTTTCAGGTCTAACGGCCTCCAGAGTTTGTGATTTTATGTGAGGAATGAGGAAGGAGATCATAGTATTACTATCCCCTTTCACTCCTAATTGATCAGTAACACAGAAGCTGCTCTCACTCTGTGTCCCATTAGCACAGGCTGGCTGCAAGGCACCGAGACACTCCAAGTAATTCCCTGTCTCAAGGACAGACTCTTGACTGGCTGATTATTTATGATTTAAGGTAAAGAAAATTATTTCTTTGGTTACTCTAATAGCCTCACTAATCACTAGCATGTAGCATTTTGCTCCTCTGCCACCAAGATCTAACAGAGGAGTGGAGAGTCAGCTGATGTTGCTAAGATTATAGAAAAAGAAATTTTGTGCAAAAGCTTGTTAAGTTCCATTTGAGAGTCCCTTGTCCTTATGTTTCCTGTCACAAATCGAGGTAGGCAGAAGTGATCTTCAAATTCCAGATGGACTTTACTTACATTGGAAAGTATTGCAAAGCATCGCAGACATTGAATTTAAACAGGAAAACAGAATCAATCCATCACCACAGAATGCGCCATGGTAACAGTCAGGGATCGGCTTTGAAATGATCTAGATAATTCTCTTTTAATTAATTTTATATTTGAAAATTCATTTAGACTGAATTAAAGTTATTAGAAATAATAGAATTAAATCTTTCAATAGGCAGTTTTTGAACAGAGAGACTTTTTTTATGTATTACATGCTTGACACTTGGTTGGTAAAGCTCACTATGTAGCCAAGGCTAGCCCCGAGGTACTGACCCTCTTGTTCTATTTGCCATCTGATGGGTCTGCAGGAATATGACACTATTCCCAGCACATTCTGAAGTCAGGCAGCATAAGGAGACTTCAGCTTTCAAACACCTAAGAAAAGGACAGACAGGGTCCTTACCTCATATTTTCCTCTCTTCTCCAAAGGCTCTGCTCCCTCAGCCTTCTCTATTTCTTGCCCCTGAAGCTCCTCAAGAATGAGAACAGTCTCCCAGTTACTATAGTGACGGGCTGGGAAAATATCCGAGTGCATGCTGTCACCGAAGTAAACGACCTGTGATTGAGACAGAAAATTATGAATGAAGCATGATGTGGGAGAGGTGGCCACTGCCCAGAAAACAGAAGAAAGGGCCAAAAGTGCTCTAAGGGACTTAAACTTCCATAAATAATTTCACAGATGACCAATTCCTATTTGATCCACAGGTCTGCTGAAGATGGAAGGGAGGCAGAAGATGTGATTTGATTGACCTAATAATGAAGAAGTGATCCTGGGTATTTTCATGTCTTTAATTAAATGTGCCTCTAGAACCAAACTGGCAGCTTATAGGGCTTGCCTAGTATTAAGAACACATAGCATAACCACTGTTCAAGACTTTATAAACCCTGAGGACTCACCCTTGATCTGCTGAAACAAAACCCTGGGTGCCCTGGATTTTCTGAAACAGAACTCATGAATGTACAGCTCCAGCATGTAAAGTTTAGAAAGTTCCCCAGGTATTCTGAGGCAAGTTCCACCGATCCAGACTACACCCTTTAATTCACACAAGAGGGTGTGAGGTTCCAGAGGCTCCTCATCCAGGTCCTGTGTCCACTGAACCTGTGACCAGTTCTAGGAAGGCCTGGACCAAGGCTCAGCTACCCAGTGATTTCTTCTGTTCACTGGGCTTATGGTATACAGAGGAAAGGATTATGGGTAAACACATACCAATGTCTAACCTTGACAATGTGATCAAAAGGTCAAACGCAAGCAACATGTTAAGAAAAAGCTGGTAAGTCGTTTCAGTCACTGCTTGTATTGTATATAAAATATTCTTTGATTGGCTGTTATCAGGATGCCATTTCTCAGGCATCCTGTGTCTGAATCATGTGCTTCCTGTATCTGTGGCCTCTTTGAAATCCTTGTTTTTCTGTCACAGATAGAAGATCAGGTATCTACCACACGTGGATTTAGTCAGAAGAGGAAAAAGAAGACATGTAGCACATGCTCAGAGGCATATGACCCACCTAGATACTCAATTGTAGCCATTTACAGCCATGATTTTTTTTTCACCAACATTTGTACTGTACTTGGACATGAAGGACTCTGCTTCAATCAGAAATTACCTTGGGTTCAGGCTTGCCGGTCATTTTTTTCAGAAGCTCATAAAGTTGTGCAGCATTCCCTTGGGAGTACCAGCCAGGTTTATCCAGAAAGGGCAGCTCCTCCTGCTCCTCATCGTTCTCTGAAAACATGGATGACAGCACTTTTTAGTTGGGCTACACCCGGGGCCATAGACCGTGTACACAGAAGAAAACCATATGGGAAGGACGCATGCATTCAGTAAGTCCCGAGTGTGTTCACATTTATTTATACAGGCACGGGGCATGCGTGCCATGGTGCACATTTGCAGGTCAGAGAACAAATCTCAGGAGTTGGGTAATCTGTCTTGGCAGGAAGCGCCCTTACCTGCAGAGGCAACTTCTATCCTGTCTGCTTTAATGTGGTTCACTCAGTCAACATTATCATGGAAACCCAAATTAAATCCTGCCTTTTAGGAAGTAGGCAAGAGGGATTAGACTTTTATGGGCAAGCTGTTAAATCCAGGCTTAAAATTTGCATCCCATCCTAGCACTGGGTGGGGGTAGACACAGGTTCCATCCCTAACAAAGAAGCTGTCTGCAATTGGTAGCTGCTTTTGAAGAAGAAGCCAACACAGAATAGCAAACCCAGTAGTATTTTGATAAACTTTTTATCTCATATTGTTTTGTGGCTAGTTTTGTTTTTTATGTTTTTTGTTTTGTTTGTTTTTATTGATCTTTTGCTTGTATATTTTGGTGTGTATGGTCACTGTGTTTCTTGTTTTTCTTTCTGTTTGTTTTTTAGAGTGAGAAAGAAAGAGCATGGAGTTACTAGGTGAGGAAACACAGAAAATCCGGGAGGGTTGAGGAAGAGGAAAAATATGATCAGAACATACTATATATTTTTTAATTAAAAATATTAAAACTAGACAGTGGTAGCACATGCCTTTAATCCCAGAACTCAGGAGGCAGAGGTCAGTGGATCTCTGTGAGTTCGAGGTCAACGCAGTCTATAAAGTGAATTCCAGGTTAGCCAGGACTGTTACACAGAGAAATCCTGTCTCAGAAAACAAAACAAAGGAAGATTGCACCCCAGAGGATTCAGTTACTTCACCCACGTTTAGCGCAGAAAGAGAGAAAGTGGAGGACCACCTGATATCACAGCATGAGTGACAATTGGTCCAGACTGTCTTCTTCCCACCATGCTACAACTCTCCCTACACCTGCCTCTGATGAAGGGCTAGTGAAAGAGGTGTATTTGACACTCCGGATTGTGCCTGCTATTAGATGCCTCAGATACATAATCTGCCTGTTTAATGAAAAAGATGATGTCATCAGAGACTCTGGTAGCCATTAGTACAGCTTTGGAAACTACATGGGAGGAAGAAACCCCTTTCCCCAGGAATGCAAGGGCTTTAGATTTCAAAACAGAAGACGTGTTCTTTCTTGTGGTTTTGTTATCTTTGGCCTTTTTGTTGTGCTCTAGGAATGGTCTCAACGAGACATGCCACATGCTATATACAAAGAGCCCTCTTTTAGAGAATGAATACCAAATTGTCATGTCTCTCCTGGGATCTGTGAAGGGGGTCCTAAAGCTTAAGTTTTGTTAGCTTTGCTATAAAGTCAATCTTGGAATGGAACGAGAGTTTACACAGAAGGGGAAAAGCTATAAGTCAGGTATTAAAACCACATCTCTGTTATTGATAAGTTCCTCAAGCTAAAACTTAATTTCTACATGTAAAAGTCATAAGCAGGCTCCCTAAATGTATATTTAGCTTGTAATACAAATCACCTTATACGTGTATTTGTAGACAGTCCCTGTAGCTAAATGGGAATTTATTAACCTTTTAACAAGTGAAATACACATTACTCACTATAACATGAGGTAAATGTCTATCCAATCTAAATTATTTTGAACAATTATGGAAATATAAATATAGACAATTAAAGCTGCATATACAACTTGCAGCTTATGGTCAAGGACTCTGTAAGCCTGTCTTTCTGTCATTCTAGAATCTGTTTTTAATTTTTCTGCACAAGTCAGTGAATATCCTACTTTGAAAAGGACAGTCTGATGATCAGACTGTCTAGCAGCTCAACATTAAAACCCTAAGAAGTTTCAACCCGATTCTTGGAGACAAACACCAGTTATCACTTCTCTCATCTACTTTTCCTCAGTACCAAATGCCTTATACTGTCACGCTATATAAGCTTGTGCACAACTGGTAAATTCAGAGATATTTTTGAGAGTAGACATATTTGTTATGTAGATATTCACTTCTGAAAGACAGTGGAAGTATTCTTGCTGCTTATGAAGTACAAAAAGTCTACAGAATTATGAATTCTGAAATTTTGAGTGCCGTGTACATATAGCTCAGTGGTAGAGAACTTGCTTAGCATGTATGAGGTTTTGGGGTTATTCAAAGTTCTGATTCAAATGTAGAGACTCAGTCATTTAAAAAATTTCCATTTCCAGTTCAGAGTCTAATTCATTCTGAAGGGTGTGTAGAATCTATTTGTAGTTTTTTTCCTTTAAAAGTGGAGGACTTATAAAAAAGCATGAGAAAAATCATAGTGTATATATATATTTATATATATAATATTTTTATAAGCAAGTCTGCAGAACACTGTGAAGACTATACTCATTATATGTGGAAGGTAGAGGTCATGATGGGTTTATAGTTAGCCCGGTAAGGACTCATATTTCCTGTACACCACCCCTCTCCTTTGCACTGACTAACCAAGTGTGGCAGATTATGAAACTAACCTCCAGTCAATGGGATGAGATACAGTCACCACCCAGGCAAGGATAAAGGATGGGAGCCATCCATGTGCTTTGTAGCCCTGCTTTGCGCTATAACGCACCATTTTTATATAGATGCTTTGCCTTGCTCATGTGTCCCTTTGCGTAACCCTGAGATTATCCTTCCTATGTCTCTAACATCACAAAGTGATGGGTTATGATTTTAAACCTAGGTGGAAGTCTTGCTTTTTTTTAGGATTCTTTCTTATATATGAGCCTTGATGAATGGTTCCTATTTAGCTTCATATAACTTTTTCACAGTGTGAGCAAGACTCCCCCCCCTGTACACTTTCATATAGCCTATGTATATTCCTTACCATGAGTAGAATGAGAAGGTTTAAGCAAAATATCTATTAAAATGTTAATTTATGTGTGAGGGTTATCATACAACCATTATTCTGCAAATGGCTCCTTTCTAGGGTGACATGGTTCATGCCTTTTGAACCCTTAGCAACTGTGGGTATCAGTAAGAGACAGGAGGCCTGCATTAGACTGGGTCCATTAACTGTCACTTTTCTGGGGAAGGGACTCATGAAGTCTTACCCCTTCCTGAGGATAGGCAGTCAGTCATTTAACTGCTGGAAGAAAATATTGCTCTAATATAAGCCCACGCTTATATAAGTGACCCCAATTAACTCACTAAATCATTGGTACAATTATGTCTTTGTTTCTGTTGACATCCTGACTAGGGTAAGCAGATTTTAAATTGTGTATCCTCAGGAAAAGTTCACAAAACAGGGGCTTTACTGGGAAAATTATACAACCTAAGAAAAACAGCTTGCTAGCAAGCTTCAACAGTACAGAAACAGGAGAAGGGTGTGGGGAGATAGCTTACTGGAAAAAGTGCTTCTTGAAGGACCTGTATTTGGATCTTGAGATCCCACATAGACCCAATGTGGTAAACACACATCTGTAATCCCAGTGTGCCTAAGGAATTGTAACCAGTACAAAGAGAGATTCAGCCACCTTCATTCAGTAATGTTTCAATATTATGGGCCCAGTGCTAAGGCCAGCTGCTCCCCACAGGAGACACATCTCACTTAGAGAGCAACCTTAGTAGGCAACTTCCCATGATGCTGGGAACTATCCAGAGCTCTAGAAGAACCAGAAAGGTGCTACTGGTAGGTTAGGGAGTCAGCAGACAGGGGAGGAAGATGCATCTGCTGTGATTCCTTGTCCTTAAGGGTGTCATCCTCTGAGATTAGAAAGGCAGAAAACAGACTTTATCAGGCCCAGCGAACCAGACTCCATTTTTAACAAGAACTGTAGGTAATTCTGTCTCAGAAACGGACAGAGACAGTAGCCAGGACAAAGGCCGGGAGGAAGAGGAAAGGAATGTGGGTCTTCAGCAGAGACACTATAACCAGTACACGGAGAGCTTAATAGTGAAAGGATGCTTACATGGAGGCGAAAATCTACATGACTATGTGAATGTGATTAAATACATACTGTGCCTGCCACTGAGTGAGTAACTGGACCGGACCGACCCTGACCTGCTTAACAGCAAATTCAAGTCAGTGTGAATGAGAAGCAACAGAAAACCAGAGTCGGGAGGAAAGGCCGATGAGAGATTACATAAGGTCTGCGCAGGGTTGGGGAAGAGTGAATATGAAGGGCTCTGGGGGGGGGGGGGGGCAGCTTCACGGATAAGTCAGAGAGGCAATCACACAAGGTGATTCATTAGCTTGGTTGGCTTTGTTTCTAGATAGAAGGAAAACATGTTTAAAGCACCGAGTGCTGCGCAGGTGGAAATACCCCATGAGAGTCAGGGACTGAGCTAGGGAAAGATGGGGGAGGCCACGTGTTGACAACAGCTGAGGCCAATGGGGCGGGGAGTGAGTTGGTAGTGCCGTGTCCAGAGAGGAACTGGGTCCATCTGAAATTTATGATCTTGTAAGGCAGAGCTCACATCCTCTTCCCCCACTCCCCCAGCCCTCAGCACTGCACAGTGGAAGAAAGGAGGAGGGAAGGATGCAGACTGTGCCTACATGATGCTTCTCTCGCCCCCACACTTTTCTTAAGGTCAGCAGGGATCAGGCTGAAAGAGTTGCTGGGCCCCCATTGGCTATAGCACCATCAGCTCTTCTCTAGTTACCATGACAACCACTGACGTCAGACACATGCCACTCATCAAGGACACTCTGAACACAGAGATTGGCTCTTGGAATTTTCTACTTCAGCAAGGTCACTGTCTTCATTTTATTCCCCTGCTTTTAACTGTTTGGAACAAAGATTTAATTTATTTCTGGTGATTATAACAAAGGCCTGATCTGATGGCCATCATTAACACGGAGTAGGGCTTGAGGGTTAAAAGGCTGATGTGGGCTGGGGCTCCGTGACTGAGTATAGTGACCTAAGCATACTGCAGAGCAGCATCAAGTCATCTGAGAGAAGATGAGGGCAGAAGTAGGGAAGATAGTGGCGAGCCGAAGGGCAGATGTGGAGCAGGGCGACCCAGAAAACAACTGACTTGAGTTTTCATAAGATCCATGGCTGGCAAAATTCCAAAGAGAATATGGACCAGTGGAAATTACAGCGAGCTAAGTGGAAGGGGGTTGCTGAGCTCCCATGAGTAATCCAAGTTTCCAATTCACTCTGGAGCGTGCAAAGTGTAAAGGACAAATTATATCGTGTCGGTCAGAGAACAAGAAATCGAGACCCATCCATACACGAATGATAGCAAAAGCGTCCATAGTGCTGAAGGCCAACAGAAAAAGGAGATGCACAGGCAGAAGGGTGTGATCATCAGCAAGAAAATGGGAACTGAATGAGGGGGGCACCGCCACAGCTAGAGAGGGCAGAGCTTACAGGAAATAAATACAATAACAGGGCTGGGGAAGAGCGAAGCCATGCTCCAATGAGCACAGATCCCATCCCTTCTCTTGTTCTCCCAAATTCATCTATTTGAGTTTAACCCTCAAACTTCAGGATTCTTTGTACCTCCCATTTAAATGTTTTATAGCCTAAGTCCTGAAACTTAAAGTACCAGAGAACCTTAGACACACTTGGACACTGAGGCATCTCTAAACATCTATACTATGGGCGGAAGGCACATTTATAATTGAGGTTTCTAGGCATCTTATAGAAGTCACAAAAGGGTATAGTTCTATGTCAATATAGACTCTGAAACAGCAGAATTGAATTATAAACATGTTTTATAAGATTTTTCTGGATTTTAATCAGGGGTGATAAAGTAAAAGTGGACAAATGGGTTATATAATACTAAAAAGCTGCTTCTACACAGCAACAGAAACAGTCAGTGGAGCAAAAAGACAATGCATAGGAGGGAGAATCCATCTGCAAACCCCAAGTAAGGGGCTGGGATCCAAAACGCAGACACATTGAAACACATTCTAAGAATGAAGCTGCGTGAGAATTCTGATTGCTCGCGAGAACACTCCAAGAAAATAAGTCTTGTGCCCTCAGTTTCTTTAAAACATGGAATTCTTCTTGGAATATGCTTTGTGTTCCTCCCAGGCGGAGTCCACAGGAGTGAGTTTATTTCAGATGACTCACTATTACTTGCTACTCTTATTCAATGTTCACACGACCCTTTATATGCTTCCATGGAAAAACATGCTTTTATAGAGCTTGAACTCATAAAAACGTTAACTCTTCTTAAGCCTCAAAATATGAATGGTCTGAGGTCCCGGGTATGGTTGACTATTTATGACTACTTATTATTTATGTAGTTCATCACATTTTTTGGCTCAATTTCCCATGCCCCACCACCTTTAGAGCGGTAAACAAGGGTTGCCAGGCATTAGGACTTGCAGTCATCTATGGGCTGACAGAGTGGGGGACCCTCCAGGAGGAGGTGAGTGAGCACGATGGGGCAGAGACTAGAGAAGGCTTTGTCTTATGCTCAGCTTGTGCATCATTTCTAAAGAAAGGAGGGCACAGGTATTAAAAGCATGACTATTAGACTGCTTGCAAGTTGTTTATGGTTATAATCCTTAGTTTCCTGTTAGATGTAAGAGTATGGGACAGAGTCTAAAATATTATTGAAAAGGCATATATACTAGGGGGAAAGATACCTGTTCAATTTTGAGTCACTTGGGGATGAATTCAGACTGTTATCCAAATATTTAAGGATGATAAGGAAGACATTAATCATGAGGAAGAGATGGCTAATTCCTTGAATAGATACAAACTAGATGAGCAAACTTTAAAACTGTCAAAAGAGGCAAAAAAGATTTTCCCTATTCAGGTACAATCACAAGTAAAACCACCATTGATAACTATGCTGGTGACCGTTCCCTCGATTCTTTACTGGAGCCCCCTTTAGACAGACATCCTCCATTGCCTGTAAATGACCCTGAAGCATGAGGTGAGGAATTTGATAATCAACTTAATCTTGAACTCTTTCCACTTTTGGGGAGGACTTAGGAGAGACCATGAAAAAGCTCTTTACAACTCAGACAAGCTAGGGCATGGCTGGGAAATGGAACTCTGTTTACCAGTTCCTCCTGGCCTCATGAACTGTGCTTAGTATTTCTAATGCACTAACCAAGTTATTTAAAACTCTAGACAGAGAGGTGGCACTGGATAGTCTTTACATATTATCTCAAGAGGCAAGAAAAGGGTTACTGATTCCAGACTAAAAGAGGTACTTGTGTATCATGTAGACCTTTCACTGTCTTTAAACTTCTTTTCTCTACTAAGCTGTCTCCTACAGGTATTACAGCACAAGGTGATAGACCTTTGGAATGGATTTTTTTATACCACAGGGGCCAAAAAATACTGTTTACCTTACTCGAACCTCCTCCCATTCCATAGGTAGATAGTATCCTTATGGTTCATTTAAGGGTCTGGAAGGAATCCATAGTCCAGATATTCATCCGTCTATTAACACTTCCTTTTTCCTCAGCCCAACAGGCAGACCTTGTTCTGATTCATTTATTATGGTTAATTCATAAACCCTTAAATATTGTTTCAGATTCTTGCAGGATTCTTTCCAGCAATAGACTCACACTCCTGCACACTCAGCTCCCTGTAGTTTCCCAGAAGAAATAAGCAAACTGATGTATTAACTTGCCCTATTTTTACTTCTCCAGAACAAAATTTGGAAGGAGTACACATCTGTCATTGCAGATGGATTCCCTGGAACATTATGGCTTCCTCTCTGACTCTTCTGGTAATGCTGACAGTGAGGAGATAGTAGAAGTCATCAGAAAGATAGCAAATCTCTAGGTAAAAGACAAAATAAGATATCACTCATGTCACCAGAAACCAAGTCTGCCCATCTGGGCTCAAGTGAAGGCCCTATGTATCAAGAAAGAAGTAAGCACACAGAGCCCTGTCACCTGAGAATCTCTTTCTGGCAACGCTAGCTGCTTTGACTTGGGCATCAACAGAGTGCCTCTGGGCATGTGTACTGGTACCTCATTCTCCTTTGCTTAAACTTGTAGATTGGATGGTTAGAACTTCTGTTATCTTTTTTAATGACTCTGTGTTTACGACTGGGACCTTGGGACTGTATCTGGAGAATGTCCTGCATTTAACTTTCCCTTGGGATTTAAATCATTTATTTGCATAAGACATCATAATATTTGTGTTCGTATTAAAGGCAAACATGGGCTTGCACACTACAGGATATCAGAACTACTGATCATATGGGTCTCTTCTTAAGCTATACTCTAGATTTTTTCCAATCAACATAATCATGTAACCAACAACACCAGACATAGTTTGGATCCCTGCTCTTGGTGGCACGGTATTACACATAATGTTTTCACTCACGTACTGTTTATGATTTGTTTGCTTATAGGATATTCATGAATCAAATGACAATTAGATTTATCTGCAACATCTCAAATCAAAAACTGTTTGGGAATGCTGCATTTAAAAAATAGAGGAAGGCGGGATGCTGGAACATGGTCCACAAATGGAACCACGCGAGAATTCTGAGTGCTTGTGCGAAACTCCAAGAAAACAAGACAAAAGTCTTGTGACCTCAGTTTCTTCAAAACACAGAGTTGTTCTTGGAATGCATTTTTGTGCTCCTCTCAGTGTAGCAGACAGGACTGAGTGTACTTCAGATTATCCATTATTGCTCGCTGCTGTAATTTAATGAAATGTTCACACTACCTTTTATATGCTTCTATGGAAAAACATGTTTTTGCCACCTGTGGCCTGTCCCTGTGATTATATAGAGCTTGAACTTATGATAATTTTACTTAAGTGGTTTTCCTTAAGCCCTGGAGTACAAAGTATCTGATAGATGCTCTGAATAAAATTGGCTATTGCATGAGACTTTAGTCTACCTCACTTTTAGGTTCTATTCTCCCAGGAGCCACCACCAGAGTTGTTAATATATAAGGAACTCAGCAGTAAATCTATGAAAAAATTCATCATCATTAATCAATAAGAGAAAGCAAATCAAAGGCTCAAAAAGGTATCACTTCACTCTTTTTAGAAAGTTTTTTTTTTTTAATTAATTAAAAAAAAAAAAAAAAGACTTGAGAGACTTCTTTACGTACTCCCAGAAACTGATAGGAGCAGATGAAGAATCCCACAGCCAACATTAGGCAGAGCTCAGGGAGTCCTGCAGAGGAAGAGGAGGAAGGATCAGAGGAACCAGAGGGGACAGGGACCCCCTGAGAGCAGAGCCCACAGAAGCAACTGAGACTCACTGAGGCTCACAGAGATCAGGGAACTGTAGGGATCTGACCTAGATCTTCCACACGTATGTTATGACGAGTAGTCTGGTGCTCTTGTGGGGCTCCTGACAGTGGGGGTGGGGCTGTCTCTGACTCTTCTGCCTGCTTGGAGGACCCTTTTCCTCTTACTGGCCTTGCTATGATGGAATATGCTTGGTACTGTTGTAGCATATTATGCCATATTTGGTTCATGCCTTTGGGAGGCTGGTTCTTTTCTGAGGAGAGATAGAGGGGTTGGATCTGGGGGAGAGGGGAAGTGGAGGATGAGAGGATGGGAGGAGGGGAGGGGAAACTGAGGTTGTAATATATGATAGAGTAAAAACAACCCACAAGCAGTCCATGGCAAGGATATCAAGAAAGGGAATTCTGTATGCTACTGAGTATGGGCCCCAGTGAGCTTAGCACGTACGACACTACTATTCACAGAACTATCATATAATCTAGCAGTCATACCGCTGAATACATATGTACAGGACAGAGTCAGCATACAGGAGAGGTATCTATACTCCATATTCATTTACAGCATTTTCCTAGTAGCTACAATACAAAGCCAACCCACATAAACTAAGTAAGAACAACTTACACATATATAATTATCCTTTATCATTCACAGGATGCCTGCTCCAGAGTCATCCCCAGAGTTCCTAGAATAAAATACCATTGTATTTGTATTCATCCCTATCTAGGTTCACATTATCTTTCCTAGTTACTTACATTACCTAATGTGATATAAAGGTAACATGAAGAGTTGTTATAATGTATTATCTAGAGAATGACAATGAAAAGCCTGTACATGTTGTGTTCAGTGCCTTTCAATAGTTTAGACTGCAATTTCTTTCTCTAGTTTAGACCTGAGGCTGGTTGAAACTGCAGGTTTGGAGGGCCAGGCACATACACAGTGAAATGCTGCTCAGCTCTAGGGAGAAAGCAGTTTTATTTGTAACAGTATCAGAGAACCTAGAGGGTGTAAGTTTAAGTGAGAAAAACCAGGCACAGAGACTAATGCCACATTATCTCATACATATGAGGAATGTAAACAAACAGACAAAAACACCTGACCTGGAAACAGGTTAAAGTCATGGTTTAGAGAGGTTGGGGGAGAAGGCAATTGGAGAGATATCAAAAGACGAAATGTAGGAAGGCTGAGTACAAGAGATGCACCAACCCCCTGGTAACTGGCCGTAACAAGAATGTAATGTACATTTGAAAGTGGATTTTAAGAGCAATAACAGTGTGTTAAACTACTTGAGTTGTCCATTACACAGTGTACACGTGTTAAAGCATCATGGTATACATCATATATGTGTGTGTATGTATATATATGTAATTTCACCTGTTAATAAATAATAATAATAATAAATAATTATGAAAAGTATATTTTTGGAAAAGTCTTTATAGACCAACAAATGTGATAATTCTGAACAATGTTATATTCAGGCAGGAAGACCACTATAAGGTTAGAGTCTAGCTTGGTCTACTGTGTGAGTTGTGAACCAACTCTATTAAAAAACCAAACAAAACAATATAGGGTATATTTATTAGTAGTATTTCTTATACATACATATTGTTATGACTTATTTATTTACTTTATGGATGTGTGTGTGTGTGTAAGTAGATGTATGTGCATCTCCTGCGTGCAGTACCCACAGAAGCCAGAAGAGGTGTTGGGTCCCTAGAACTGGAGTTTCAGCAGCAGGAAGAGCAGCAAGTGATTACTGAGCCACTTCTCTGGCCCCAGCATATATATATTTTAAGATTTATAATACTTTCATATTATTTGTTTAATGAAAAAGATTCTGAAGTTCCTTTATAAACCTAACTGAAAGAAGAGTTCACATCATTTTTATCACACCAGGCTGCAAATCTGATGTGATGACAGGTAAATAGAGAATACACTGCAGAGAAGTCCTGTAGGAGAGCTTCTACAGAGCAGCATCTTAACAGTCACTTTATCTCTGAATACTCATAACTTAAACAGAGCTTCTCACAATGTGGAATGTCTTTCTATATGCAGTGAATGTGCTTTATTACCATTGGTTAATAAAGAGGCTATTTTGACCTATGGCAAGGCAGCTTAGAGGCAGGTGGGGAATTCAAGCAGAGATAAAAGATGAAGGAGGGTGGAGTTAGGAAAAGCTGCAGGCTGCCACCCAGAAAGCAAGATGTAATGGAACATAGGCAAAGCCATGGAACACGTGCCAATACATAGATGAATAGAAATGGGTTGAGTTAAGTTATAAGAGCTAGCTGGTAATGAGTCTGAGCCATGGGTCAGACAGTTTGTAATTAATATAAGCCACTGAGTAATTGTTTATAAGAGACTGCAGGACTGTGAGTGGGAGCTTTATCTGGACCAAGGAGCCGATACAGGACAGAAAAACTGGCTACATTCACTAAATATTATGGTCTCGATCTTAAATGCTACCATCAGCTTGTGTTGAAAACTTAGTTATAGCCAGTCATGCTACTGGGAAGTGAGGAGTTTTTTGGAAGTGGAGCTGAAGGAATCAGGCCTTTGAAAGTTACATTAGGAACCCTGGCCCTTCCTGGCAGCCACAAGAGGAACAGATCCATTCTCCCACATTCCCTTCCACAATGGTCTGGTTTCTCTCTCTCTCTCTCTCTCTCTCTCTCTCTCTCTCTCTCTCTCTCTCTCTCTCTCTCTCTCTCTCTCTCTCTCTCTCTCTCTCGTGTTTGGTGACACACACCCTCCCATACAGTCTACTTTGTCATAGGCTCGGAATAATAAGAGCGAGTGACTTGGGCTGAAATCTCTGAAACTATCTACAAAAGTAAATATTTTCTCCTTTTAAAATTTTTACAGAGACCTACAAAAGAAAAAAAAATCATTAAAATGTTTCCTAATGACATTCTGCTATACTCATAGATCACTGCCTAGCCCAATTGTCACCAGAGAGGCTTCCTCTGGCAGCAGATAAAGAGATTCACAGCTAAACATTAGGCAGAGAGAGCCCAAACTGGAGATCTCTATCAGGTTCCCTCCCCTTGGAGCTCAAAGAGGGGGAAGAAGAATTGGAGGAGCCAGAGGGGTCAGGGAACCGGGAGAACATGGCTCATGGATATCAACTAAGCAGGGTCCCAGGTGCTCACAGAGGTGGAAGCAGCAATCACAGAACCTGCACGGTCTGCGTTAGGCCCTCTGCGTGTTATGGGTGTGTACTTGGTGTTCTTGTGGGGCTCCTAATAGCGGGAGCTGGGGTGTCTCTGACTCTTTGATCTGCTCTTTGGACTCTTTTCCTTCTCTGGGTGGCCTCTCCCAGCCTTGCTATGAGGGCTTCTGCCTAGTCTTACTGTAATTTTTATGTAGTGTTTGGTGTATGTCCCTGGAAGGCCTGCTCTTTTCTGAGCAGTGGAACTGGAGAGGAAAGGAAGGTGGGGGACTGGGAACATGGGGGGAAGGGAAACTGTGGTCATGCGTATGAGAGACGGATGGAAAGTACAGAAGATTTTGTCACAGGGATGAAAATCTGGTAACACATTTGCTCTCCTGAGACCTAGTTAAATACAGGACAGGATAAAAATGAAACTTTCTGCCCTTTCCCTTGCCCAGCCCTGATGCTGCTCTATCCTGACCACCTTCTGCTTCTTTCAAATGCTTACACAGGAAGTTCTGAGTACCAGTGAGGAGCAGCTCACGCCCATCATTCTCTGCACACTATGAGGAACAGCTCATGCCCATCACTCTTTCTCAATTGCAAAGTGTCTGCTCTTTTTATGCCACCTTGTCTCTCCATCAGTCCTTATGACTGTGATAATTCTCACTAGTCTTCTCTGAAGGCCTGGCCTGTGGCAGAGAAAACCTTCTGTGTCTGTGTGTATGTGTATGTACGTCTGTATACATGTGTGTATGTACATGCGTATGTGCCTGTATGTCTGTATACATGTGTGTATGATGCATATGTGCCTGTGTTGTTTTTGATCTTTGTGAATTCTGAAAGGACTTCTGCTCCCCAAATGGTTGATGCTGACTTATTAAGCCCTCAGGCACTTACAGTGTATTACTTATACCATAAAATTCTGGGTGAGATCCATGCCCTTTGTCACTAAGACAGGGAGAGCCTGACATGTTAACAGATGATAAGCATATAAAGTGAGGTTGAGTAAAGTTTAATGTAAACACATGTTTATATTTTCCTTCTCTTCCTGAGGAGACACGATGTTGCCCATAACGCGCTGTTGTGCACTGGTGTTAATCGAAGGTATAGGTGAAAAACAGCCAAACAGACTCACCAAGTGTGTAGAAAGGCCTCTGGCTTGGGAAATGTGAGAAGAATCCAGGCTTTAATGCATTTGTAATCACGATGTCAAAAAGGTCTGCAAAATCCTTCCTAAAAAGCAAAGTAAGATTTCCTTAAGGAATTAGAGAAGACCCATAGGAAGCAGAACTGAATCTCTGCCTGTGCATTTCACGCTGGCATCAATGTCATCTTTTGGACAACTCTCACATGCTTTACATTTATCAGCGTATGCACTTTAAGGTGAAAGCCACACTGGAATGGGAAGGTGGTTGGGTACTAGCTAGATTTTCTGAAAATAAGACAATTAATAAAAGCACAAAGATAACCAAAAAAATAAATATGAGTACAAGAGGAAGAAAGAGAGAGGAAGCAAGAATGCAGATGCAGAGCTGACCCAGATGTGGGCTCGCTCTGACCCAGATGTGGGCTCGCTCCTTTGGAAAACACTGTGGCAGGCAGGAGAATCTCCGGTAGCTGGAAACAATCCATGTTCTCGAACACGAGGCCTGGAGTCATCTGTACTTATCAGCTGAAAAGTCAGTGGGTTTTCTACTAGATGTGTCCTACCGAGTGCAGCATTACATTAAGTCCAGTGACAGTCCTCAGAATGTTCAAAGCACGGGGAGTTACTTTATTTTGAAAGCCAGCGAAGTCCTGTAACACTTTTCAAATGACAACATTGGTGTATACAACATTGGTGTATCCTTGCTACACTAAGGATAATCTGATAAAACGTGGTTCTCTCTAGAGCTAACCATTGCTGAGATTTGTAATCTTACAAAAATAATCTAACAACCCTCTGTGGAATCCTGCTTTGACTATGAGCCTTTTCTGGTATTGCCAAGAATGACATCATACCAATTATTAAAGCTTACCAGCTATTGTGCCCAATATGTATAGGTACCATGTGCTGTACTATTAAATATGCCCTTATGCTCATAAGGAATTGCCATCCCAGTCCTAGTTTGGGACAATGAAATCAAAGCTCAGAGAAGTTACAAACTATATCCCAGGCCACATAGGTAGTTGTCAAGAAGGGCCTGAATTATGTTGTTCCTGTTTCAAAATCTATTGCCTTGATTTTATGTTAATTCTACCCCTGGCTTTGCCAAATGGAATGGTGCATAGATATGCAGTGAACAGGATACAGGGCCTACACCCTACAATCTTTCAGGGAGTAGATTCATTCACTCACTCACTCTTTCTCTCTTTCTTTCTTTCTTTCTTTCTTTCTTTCTTTCTTTCTTTCTTTCTTTCTTTCTTTCTCTCTCTCTCTCTCTCTCTCTCTCTCTCTCTCTCTCTCTCTCTCTCTTTCTTTCTTTTTAAAAGCCAATTTTGAAGCAAATATATTAATTACTGGCCAGGAAGATGGACATTGGCTAGGATTCTCAGAGAATGGCTGTGAATTAAGTTAGTCAGCATAAAGGTAAAACCCAGAAGGCTACATACTTCTGTCTGTCCAACTGGGGACAAGCATACATCCTGACATACTTCTTGGCATGTAGATATGGCCTGTCTGTGCGATCAAGCATGTCCTGTGGGGAAGCAAACCTTGTTTACAGAAGTGGAAACACACAGTTTGTTATTTTACGTGAACAGCCCTAGCAATCCAGGGAACATTCTAAAGTCAGTGCTCAGTGATGACCTAAAGCAGGGAACAGAAACCCGTGAAGAATGGTTCATCACTTACCCAAGGATATAAGTGCCAAGAAGTTTACAGTAGTCGCTGTGAGAACTGGTGATCAACACAGTAATTTTCCCAGCATCCTTCAACTTTTGAAGCCACTTCTTCACAGACTCAGGACAGCGGTGCACATATTTGCCTAGATTTCTTTTTATTTCTGGAAAGAAGAATCCACAGTTCTCTGAAAAATAAAAACAGAAAGGCAATATCTTTAATAAAAATGTTTCCAAACTTAGTTTAATCTCAGATAAGTACATGTCTTTCAAAGCTGCAAAAAATAAGGGGCACGAAGACCAGGTTCCGACAATCTAGCCAGTATGCCAATACTAACTACTGTTTGTTTGCTGTTGGATTCAGAATCTCCCTATGCGGTCCAGAAATCCACAAGAGATCTGTCTGCCTATGCCTCTCAGTGTGGAGATTAAAGGCATACACCGACTGGCTTAACTACTTTAAAAAGTATTATTTCTGGGGCTCTAGAGATGGCTAAATTGTTAAGAGTGTGTTTTGCTCTTGCAGAGGACGTCAGCTTGGCTGCTAGCTGTTAGGCACATCTGGTAGCTCACAGACTGCCTGATAAGTCCAGGTCTGGGGCCAGCGTCTTCTGCTGTCCTCAGCACCTTAACTCAGACACAGATATCCCACACAGACATAGACAGACACAAACAAAATGGGAAAAAATTTTTTAAAAACTATTATTTGTTGTTTACTTTAAAAAATAATGATAATTGATAATACTATTTCATGAGAATCAATATGCTAATAAGATAATACAGTACCATCATTTCAAAACAGAGAAAACCTTACTGCATTTTTAGTGAGCTGATTAATAAACACCCAACAAATAACCAAATATTCACATAATGCACCAGGAACCTGTCTTTGTCATGAAGCAGGAATTCAGCCATCTGTGTCCTTCAGAGGCACAGTCATGTCATTTCAGATGGAATACAAACCCCTATAGACAGGTGACAGCCACTCGGAGGCGCCAGAGCTCAAAAGGATGGACTAGCTAAGCTGGAGCTGCTGGCCCGACCCCTCACAGCATCCATCAGGCAACTACAGGTTTGGCTGAAAGGCTACCAGATTTGAGGAACATTTTAGACAGACTGTTTCCTAAGCATGGTTGTCTTAATAGTCAGAGAAGGAAATCTGAGGTCTTAGTTTCTTTAATGCTAGGAGAACAATGCAGAGTTAAACTGTACTGACCCTGTAAGTCAGGGCCACCGCTGCAACTCTGACACAGTAATGCATGGGAAACAGCAGAAATAAAGATTATACTTGACGAATATCAGAGAGTATCTCTGTGAAACAGATAAAATGAAGCCTGAAACAGTAGAGGATACTGTTCCCTGCTTGCCCAGGTCCACTCCACTTCTTTGCTGGAGAATACTACAATTTGTATGGGGTTTCATTTTCCTCTCTGGTTACCCCGTAAATCCCGGTGTTTCTGTCCACTTACACAATGAGAATTTCCCCCACTTATCGGTGGATTTTGTAGGGAGGAGCAGAGACCTTCATATGGCAGATGAGTGGTGAGAAAAGCCCCACAGGCGTGGGAGACCCTGGAGTACTATACACCACTGAAAAAGGTGAAACAGCCCTTTTCTACTGCTCGAAGGCACCAGGATTACAGATTCTATTTAGACTTGTATCAGGTCCCTTCACCACGATGAACAAGCCAGGGACAGGAGCCAAGAAATGTAAGGGACACTTGATAACGTCAGTGGGCCTCGAGACAAGGCACTGAGTTAACAAACCTCTCCATGAAATCTGCTCAGGTGTTAAGAGACTCAATGTAGTAACAGCCTACACACTGAGAACACCTAGTACGAGCAGCCTTGGGCACCTTGAAAACCACACATCACAAGAACATGGCAACCAGCCTAGGCACAGCATAAGAGAGAATACGCTATAGCCAGCAAACAATCAGGTATCAGAAGACCAAGTGTCAAGACAATTTGCTTTAAATCATGGGAGCTCCTCAAGGACCCTAAAACATTCTACAATTTTGTTTTGGTAATAAAAGGATGTTAAGAAAAGCAACAAATGCAAACGGTCAAGAGCACAACTGTTTAACAGGTACTAGCCACGGAAATAATTCCAGAGGTCCTTCCGTACTACGAGTGACATGGCCTTTTCTAACAAATAAATCTCACTTCTGGAAAACAAAGATTTATAACGCATGATGTTGAAAACATTTACAGACAATCTTCTGTATTTAGAAAAGATTTTTCTTGGCAGTGTGTGCCTACTGCCCTCTAGTGATCAAAATACAATTGCTATTTAAATTAACGCCAACATTACAAAGGGATAGCAAAAATATCTTTGGTAGCACAATTTAAATTCAATATCGAGATTGATTTTATTAGTAACGCATGCTAAGTCTAACACAATAAAGCAATTACACTAACTTAATAAGGAAGGTCATTAATACTGGTGTTACCCTATCAGAAGCCACCGAATGGGACAGACTAAAAAACACAACACCGAATAGATACCAATGATAGAGTCCGGGTTGCATGTACTACAAAAGATCACAGATTGACACACCTTTGTAATCTTAAACCACTGTGCGTGTGTGCATGTGTGCACGTTCATGTACCTGTGTGGATGTGGAAGCCAGAAGACACACTGATACATTCACTGGCCTGGAGACCTAGGTTAGGCTGGTGGCCCATGAGTCTCAGGGACCCGCTTGCCTCCACTTCAGCAGTGCTGCAATTACAGGCAGGCACTACTTACTGTGCACAGTGGTTTTGTGTGGTGTAGGATGTGGGGTGCCGGGTGTGGGGACTGACCTCAGGTTATTTGCTCCCAGGTCTCTCAAATCACATTATTCAACACATTTAGATTACATTTATGCATCATATGTGTGCATACACTTATCATGTATATATGTGGAGTCAGAGGACAGCTCAGGGGAATCTCTCCTTCTGCAGCTCTGAGTCCCAGGAACTGAACTCAAGTTGTCAGTATTGGTGACTGACTAAAGCCAATATCTGCCTAAGCCTCAAACCATGTTCTTATTAAGAGAGATTAATGGTTTTTCTATTAAATTATTTCCATAAGAGACTAAACAGGCAAGATGTACTGCTCTGCTTGGCATGACCCTGGATTAGAATAGAAGAAAATACAAGAACTTTTACTCCTTATATTCAAAGTAATAATATGACTTGTGGCATGCTGCCGAACTGTGCATAAGAAATAACGTCTATATTCACTATGTGCTGTCCAAGACATTTGTATCTAAAGCACTTGCTCATCACCATTATAAAATCCCACTTAATACAATTTCTTCAGATCACCACTAACTGGATGAGACAGAGAGCTCAGATCCAAGGTGGACAGCAGCGGTCTTGTTAGTTTTGCATTTGCAAAGAGAACTGTGTTTTTGCTTAACCTCTGAAGGAATTGTTCCGCTGCCACTTCACGGCACTCATTTTTCTGGCTTTTCACCAACCCCCTTAGCCTGAGATCTGATGGAAAGAAAAGTAAAATTTCCCAAAGCTGATTTTTAGCTCTCTCATGCTAAAATCTGGCTGATATGTCAGGGGAAAGCTGCAAGGCTGGGATAGTCGGCTGTGCACAGCAGACAGCCCGCAGGAATCACGCGGGCGAGGGCGACCTCTGGTGGTCGGAGAAAACTGGTACAACTCAAATACTGCAAGCTTTACGTTGCAGACTCTGTGCCTCCTCACGGCTCGGCTCACCACCGCTGTTCCTGCGACCTGGGGAAAGAGCTGCCAGTGCTGGGAAGGGGGCTGGGGATGCCGGGATGCCTCCAGCGAAGGTCTGTCGCTTCTGTCATCGCAGACCTGAGGAGACTGAAAACAGCAACCTACCAGTTAGATAAGAGCACGTCCGTGAACAGCTAAAACATTTCTATTAAGATGTGGATGCCATAGAGACGATCTGATCAATTATTTCCCGGAAAAAATGTCGTCTACAGAAGACTAAGATACTTATCAGAGGATGAAAGAGGAAAATTTCTTTTTATATTTATAGAGGTCAAAAATGTGACTAAAAATTTAAAAAACAGATGTCCTGTTTATAGTCTCTCTGTAGCTTATACCAACCTAATAATTTATTTGTGAGCAAACACATGAGTGAAAGAGAAAAGCCTGCCAGCTAAATATAATCCCCAGAACAGAACCTCGGAGAGCTGCGAAGGGAGGTATTTAATATAGTGAGGAACCCACAAAATGTACATTTTAACAATACCCTATATCTATCCCTGTAACTTAATTCATATACCTACGCCTCATTCCAAAGACTAGATTCTGCTCTGGGCTGGGCCACAATGCTGGTACGTGTTGAAGACCCTGCTGTGTTTCTAAGGTGACATTAGGTTAAGAAGCCCTGCTCTACATACACACTTAGTCTTTCTGCAATTATCTACATGTTCTGCATGTGTCACTGCATGGAAATCACGGGCTCTCCAAGCATGACATTTTAATTTTAAAGTAACTTTATTGCCTAAAGTATATACTTCTGCATATGATAAAAGAAACCATTGCACATTAACTGCTGTTTATTATGTTTTGTACACCTTATTTCGTGTGTGTCCGTGTGTCTGTCCGACTTGTTCTTTCCTTCTGTCAGTGGGATCTGGGGACCAATCTTGGGTGTCAGACTTGGCAGGAAGTGTCTAATTTATTAAACAGTAAGCTACTCTGCGGGCCCAACTGTTGATTATCTGAAATGTTATTGTGGATAATTATCCTTAAAGTGTTTACTCTTATATAAATTAACATGACATTCAATGTTTACTTGGGCATTCCAGTTCATTATTTATAATTGCACAATTCCTGGGGTGTAAAGACTGTTACTGGGTTCCCTCAGACATGTTATTCCTATAGTTCAAAGGAATAACTGACAAGGCAAAGATACTCCTTTAAAGATGTCTCCAAAGCTACTGTCTTAAGAGTTTTCTTTCTATTGCTGTGATTAAGCATCATGACCAAAAGATACCTGGGGAGGAAGGGGTTTGCTTCAGTAGACCCTCTGGAGGGGAGACAGGGGAGAAAGTCAACATAGGACCTGGAGGCAGGGACTGAAGCTGGGGGTTTACCCCGTTCACTGGGCCACCTTCCCCATACCTCCTGGATCACCTGCCCACAGGAGGCACCACCCACAGTGTGTTGGGCTTCCCACACCAATCATTAATCAAGAAAATGCCTCACAGGCTTGCATATGTGCCAACCAGATGGAGGCATTTTTTCTCAGTTGAGATTCCTTCTTCCCAAATGACTGCACCTTCTGTCAGGTTGACAAACAAAACCAACCAACCAAACAAAAAACCCCAAAACAAAACTAACCAGCACAGTGACCAAAGGGTTAGAAAGTCTATCCATTATATATGTGATTTATAGGCCCGTGGATTTGAGTGTTTAGGTAGGTTACATATTTTATCTAATAGTTTACTACAACCTCTGCAATACCTGTGTGTTTAACTTGGTCTAAACATCTCACTTGTTAGCACTGGCGTTTACAACCTGTTTATCCCATGATGACAGGATGAGTTTCTGTAGGAGGGTTCGCTCCTTTTGGAATGACTACTGGATATATTGATATTCTTGGGATAAGTCAAGGTTTATATGGTCCTCCAATAAGGACAGTGTCTTCTGGAGGCAGAGAGAGCCCATCAGATGGCACAGGGTATATGATACACCAGCACAAGCTGCCAGGTAACAAGGGAAAAGTGTCCTACGTATACAGGTCCTGTTAGGAAAAACCTCAGCTGTGCGTGCACACTAGTGGAAGAACCATCTCTTTTTAGAGGTTCAGTGATGTTGAGTGCCCACTTAGCTCACACTCTACAGCATAGGCAGTGTGTAATCACCAAGTCGGGGGCTGTTCCTAAAGTTTATTCATTCTGGGGGTACCAATACACTGTTCTGATCCAAGAAGAGGCAACGCCCACTCTTTCTTTAAATTGACAATAGATTCTTCATTCAGTCTGTTCTAATTACAGTCACGCCAACTCTCCCAGACCAGCCCCACTCCACTACCCACCTCAATCCATATCCTTTCTTCATCTCTCATTAGAACACAAACATGTATTTTAAGAAATAATAAAATAAATTACAAAACAGACTAGAAAAGAAAACAGGCAAGCAGAGAAAAAGCCAATAAAAATGTGGGAGAAACGCACAGATGTTGAGACCCATCCACACACAGAAACCACAAAGACCATACTGAACATTATTATATATAAGCAAAAGATCTGTTTAGTAAAAAATAAAAAGGCCCAGACAAAGCATTATGGAACAAAAACCCTCCACAAAATGCCACCGTGGGCCATCTACTACTGGGCATGTGGCCTGCCCTCAAGAGTGCTTTGCAAGTGAGATTCCGTTGAAGAAAACGAATTGTTCCTTAGCAGGCAGTTATCATATGGATAGCGCTGCTGGGTTACGGATGAAGGGTGGGTCTGCCTCCCCTTTTAGTGCTGGAAACCCTTAGGACGTAGCCCTGTGTGGTCCCATTTCTGCAGGTCAGCATGTCGGTCTTGTTTCTAGAAGATCTTGTCTCCTTGGTACCTTCCATCCCCACTGGTTTTTATAACCTTCCATCTCCTCTTCCCGAGTTTCCTGAGCTCTGAGAAGGGATTTCATGGAAACATCCCATTGGGGACTGAGCGTTCCAAGGTCTCTCACTCTGCACATTGTCTACTGTGGGTCTCTGCACTCTCATTGTAGGCTGAGGAAGGCACTGATATACAAGTACAGTAGAATTGCTGGGAGCCACAGAAATAAGAAATAGAAACTCAGTTGGCACTGACAAAACTGACCCATCAGAGTCAAGGGCCCTGGTGGAGGTAAAGACAAATCTCAAGGAATTTCCGTGTTAATCACCTTTGAATGTGTGAGCCGTTTCCTGCAGAGGATTTCTTGTGTGTGACTATAGCTTTCCCATTTGTTATTTCCTGCTCAGGAACTTTTAGCAGTGTGATTGGTCATTTATTGGGCATAATTTTCCCCATATCTGGGGCATATGGATAACTTTTAGCTGTGTGTGAAAACAGTCACACAGACAAGATCTCTTTCTCACAAATCAGGTCTTTGTTCCTTTGCCCAGAGCAGATTCAATGTCTAGTAAACATCTAGACAGAGTCAGCCCTCTGTTCTCAAAGTAATCCATTTGAAACATTTCTCAGACATCCAAGGACAGCTACAGATGGATGACACACTGGTATGTCCCAACTTCACCACCCCTCAGATAAGAGAACTCTCCAGAGCGAACACCACTAATCTCAAGCTCTTAACTCCTGTACTTACTTGCACTTGGATTCATTAACACAGGATCCTAACTTAAAGGGTTATTGTTTGTGATTAACCAACTCCCAGCTGCAGGTGTAAACATTTGTTCTGAAGCACTGCACCACAAGGTCAGAGGTCCCATTTCTTGTGCAAACTGAGCCCTAACAGTAAAAGACCCCCTCCTAGGGAAAGCACCACAGCAGAGCAAAAGCTGCAGGCTCTCCTCCATTGTTTACTCAGGTCTCCTAGCAACCAAGAAAACTCCCCCCTCCCTCCAGAAATGCTGTGGGGAGGAGTCCTTACAGAAACAGCACAGGACTTTACTTAGTTCATGTTTTTTATTGATCACCGAGGTAGAGCACATGATTTTCCCCAGTAGACTGTTTTGTTGCTCTACTCTTCAGTTGACCCCATCAGAAGAACCTGACTAGCCACTCTCACTTTGTGTCATAAACCGAAGTTGACGGTTACTGCCTGTGTGTGAATCTTTTCATCCCTCTTTATGACCCAGAGGTATTCAAGCTTGAGTGTATAAGCCTATGCCTTCACTATTGTACTGTCCTGCCAATAAAGGTGAAATGAGAAAAGAGAGTACTGTGAGATTAGATCCGAGATTCCCTCACAGGTAAAAGTGCCATCTCTTGGACCCTGAGACTCAAACCCTGTACTAAAAAGCCGACAGCTGGCAATATTTTCCCTTGCTAATGTCAGAGGAAGTGGAAAGCTCCAGACAGCCCATGTTGACATCATTAGAAGGACCTAGAGAGCTTCGGTGTTATGAGTCAAGTCTCTTCTGCTTACCATCTTAAATAGTACCTGTACAAGAAATGGAATCCCTACCCCCTGCCTTCAACAGTGGTCTATTGATGCTGTAGATAAAAAAATGGCACAGGTTTTAGGAGCTACCTTTAAGAGCTATAGGTTTCAGGCCCAACAGTTTTCAATTGAGAGCCACATATAACATCCTGGAGGGTGCTGTTTTTCAAAAGAAGCTGGTCACTGATTATCTTGATTTGAAACCTAATAGTCCTTCAGAAGAAAGGATCTGGAAAAAAAGAGGTGAACTATAACAGACTGCCCCTGGGCACAGAGGACTCAAGTGTGCTAATTCTGTTCCCTAAAAAATAGAGTCAATTTGATTCCTTCAGCTCCAAGGCACAAGGAAATCAGAAATAACAGAAACAAAAGAACCACATCCCAGATATTACAGTTCACTTGCTATAAAATTTTAAAGGAAATTTGCCTCCCACTGAGGACTCAAGTGCTCAGTTATTTAACCCAACAAAAGTTCTGGAACAGTTATAGTTACTGTGGTTTTTATAACCTGATTTTTCTTCTGTACTATGTAGCCTGACAGAAGGCTAAGGCAGCCTCTTAGTCTACACATGCTGAGAACTAACGCTCCCAGAAACATAAATAATAAAGATGGTCTACCAGCAGCACCTAGTCTACATTCTATACTGACACAGTGTGAAGCGCAGTGTAGAACACAGTGTGTAAGAGGTGGTCACAGCCTTCTCCTTCATAAACCTGTGCTTTTATTGTCTTAAGGTCACCGCAGCTCAGAGCCTCAGTGAAGCATCAGCTGGAAAACAGCAGGCACCTGAGCAGAAGGCTCAGGTGAACAGTGGCTGCAGGGCTTCCCACAACAGCCTGCCCCAGTCAGGGCTTCTAGCTCAGCCCCGCTTTCCCCCAACCCACTCCTCATTTTTTGCATCTGAACTAATTCCTTTTACCTTTTCCACACTGACTCTTTCCAGCCCAACAATACCTTTGTTTCTTCATTTTATTTCTTGTGCGATTCATAAGCTGAACAACAGATTTTCAGATCTTACTTATGCTCCATGAATGATGTCAGAGAATAGTGTCCATTTCTGTTCTGAACAAGGAACATATCCTTGTACACTCACTAACCACACTTTGGAATAATCAACTTTTATTAACTCTTCAAGTTCTGTGGACACACACACACTCAGAGCCTTTTGCAACACAGCAGTGCACATCACCTTTCCCCTCCCCAGCAGCTCCACTGTTGTTCCAAATTACATGCTATTTTGACAAAACTGAACTGAGTCGCCCTCCCCCCTTCTTTCATGTGGCAGGGGTTGGGAAGGTCAGTCAGCCTGAAAATTGGGAATGAGTATATTTGAAGATCATTGTATAGGAACCCGTGACCTAAATCGGCAAAAGAACTAGTCACTACTGGCTTTCTCCACAAGTTGTGATTATCATTATGGGTACTGAGAAGGGAAAATAATCCCGACAGCATAAAGCATCCAGACTACTGCCATACTGAGGAATACTGTGGTGGGATTCAGGTGTCAGCTGATAAGTTCCGAGGATGCTTACCCAGGGTCCCGGGCCCCTAAAGGGGGCATGGCCAACCCCATTGATAAGGGGCTGCTGGGACCCCGGAAAGCCTGATTTGCCTGGTTCCTGGCTGCTGGAGAGACTGGTTTGGAATCCATCGTCCATTGTTCCAGACTCCAGTCCCTGTTCAGGCTCCACTATAAGCTGTTACCTGGATCGTGAGTGTTGGTCTATATTTTAATAAATATTAATCTTGGACTGGTGTCTTGTAAGTAAAACGCCTACAGGATACCTCAGAGGTGAAACAGTTGCTGTTAGGCTGGACGCTCACTGGCACACAGATTCTACAGGGCAGTGACTCCAATTTTAGGTGAGACCTGGCAGAGCTACATAAACTACATGTGAATGATGATACGAAGCAATGCAATTAACCCACGTGTCCACCGACTAGAGTGGACAGACAGCCGTACAGGGGTAAAAATACAGAAACATACAAAACCAGGCAAAATTACTTGTTGGTGTTAGATGTCTCTCAGGAAAATCTCCAGGCTAGAAGGAACATGACGGGGTTTTGGGGAACAAAGAACATTTTAGTAGCTAAAACCACGTTCACAGCCACCAAGAGGGTTTAACAAGCACAGGGAGAGAAAACTGACTCAGCAGTGTTCTGGCCAGGAAAGGGGATTTGAGGGGACCGAAGGCAAGCCCTAAACCAGCCATGATAGGTTCACAGGGGGGGAGTCAATGTCAAAATATGCCAAATAAAACAACCATGGAAGACTGGAAATCTGTTCAGAAAGACACATAACCATTCTTGTTTTCAAACCTAAGGCGTGTTTTTGAATTTATAATCTATGGGAGAGAGTTGTGTATTAAACAATGAAAGCCACATGTATTAAGAAGGCAAAAGTCACGTTAGGAGAAGTTTTCTTAGGAGACAGGTCCCCTTTTCTTCTTCAGTTTTCCCCCATTGCCCTTGTAATTCCTTTACCACTGCACAGTCCTCACCCCGGAGGACATTCTTGCTAAAGGAAGTGAGTCACTGAGAACTCTCACCTTTCCTGGTATCTTCAGGAGTTCCTGAATCTATTATTCTGAGTAACGGTGGTGGAAACAGCTGTCACTGTTTTAAGAGTTGATTGTTTATCTGCAAAGTATTTATGAATTCATAAACCACACTTCCCCTTTCCCAGACCATAATCTCTAAATTCCATTCTCAGCCTAATGGAAATAACATGAGACTGGATTTTCGTCTGGCTCTGTAAATAACACTCAATCTGAATTTAAAGTGTCATTGAACTTTGTAGGCATCAAATAACAGACTTGTATCTGTAAAAGAAAACAGTTCTTTGTTTTTAGAATTAAAGAAATAACCTCTTGCCCATAATAATTTTCTAAAGGTTCAGACTTTCAGACTCTTGAAGGTAAATTAAGGACATATGGACTCTAACCTCTGCTCCCCAAAGGTTGTGAGAACTAAGTTCAGCAAACTTCACTTCTTTTAAAAAATATACTTTCAGAATTTTATATAAACATAAGCACACATATATTTTCATATTTCATCATTTCATCAAGTTCCATTTTTCAGAGATGACTTCGAGACTTTGTAGCTTCAAACTGAAATGAGTCGATCGATCTGAAACTAAACTCTGTTTCTCTAGTGATCTATATATAAAATATTCTAAGAATAATAGGGTCTCCAAAAAAACCATTTTTTTTTCTCAAGATGAGTAGTGTGCATAAACTATGCCAAGCACTGACATACAGGGGCCTGCATTATAGTGGAGGATTCCTAAACAGTCTGGGCCTGTGCTCCAGCATGCCATTTATTAAAGGCACCTATTTAAGATTAAGTAAAAGTAAATAAAATCAGATCAGTTCCTGCAACCCTTTAGCCATATTTCAAGTGCTTGAGATCCACATGTGGTTTAGTGCCTACCGCATTGGGCAGCACAGATATAGGCCATTTCATCATAGCAGGAAATTGGGGTGGCTAGCCCTCCCTGGAGGTAAGGTAACTTCAGTTCACGGTTCCTAAAATGATCATGTGGCTACATACAACAACAGTGTGGTACCTGAATCAGAATAATAAGTAAGCATGGTCCAGAAATAGAGCACTTAAAAAAAAATAGAAGGAATAATTATAATTCTGAAGCTATTTCAAGGATTCAGGACAGGTTAGTAGGAACTATTTGCAGATCGGGTGGTGGTGCTTTTACACAGCACCTCAAGCCACCACATACCTTCTCTACCCCAACTCTGTATCCTCCAGAAGCAGTTACCTTCCCTACATCAAGGGTAGGGATGGGATGTCAAATAAGCTTACAGGATAAGAATTCTAGAGAGTATCTGTGTATTAAATGATCATCATTCTGATAGTTAATCTTATCAGCTTGATAGGATTTAGAATCACCATGGAAACAAATCTCTGGGTGTGAGGGATTTTCTAGATTCCACTAATGAAGTGGGAAGATGTATCCTAAACATGGGTAGTATTAGTCCGCAGGCTCGGATCCTAGACTAAATATACAAGGGAAGCAGAGTCCAAGCATTCACCATCTGCTGCTCCTTGATGTGGCTGCCATGACTTCCCTGCTACAGTGACTGTAGCTCTGAAGAGTGAGTTAAAACAAATCCTTTCTCCATACGTGGCTCTTGTCGGGTATTTGAACACAGTAACTAACACAACCAGTAAACCTGACTCTGGCAAACACTCCCCTCAGTGTGATGCTCAGAGCAGAAAAGCCTATGGAGATGATTCTACAAGTCACAGGTCAGTCATTCACCAACATTACAGAACATTATTCTCTATATAATAAGTAATTCTGGATCAACTTCTACAAAGAACAGTGTTAAAATCCATTCTTTATATATTGCTTTGTTGCACCACCCGATGACTCAGATAAACAAATCACCGAAGGTCTAGTGACTTCACAGCAAATGGAGAGGAAAGGGGTTCTTTCAAGAAATAGTCCTCTAAAAGGAGACCTCCCCCGGGTTATGTCAAGACTCTCTTATCTGCTTACAAAGACAAATGCAGGTTTTGCCTTCTAGGGAAGGAACCTGTAAGTTGTACTTCAGCAGAGTGACCTCAACTGGGGGTAGATTTCTTTCTTTCCAGTCCCTTCTCAATGTACCTGGAGACTGTTTTGTTTGGAAAGGTCACAGCTCCTGTATCTGGAAGCCAGAAGTCAGACCTGTTGCTAAATAGTATATAGGACATCTCTTACAACAAAACCAAGCCTATAATATATAGACCATTTTGTACAAAGAATTATCCAGGCCAATATGTTAAGAGGTAAGTTGACCAAAGGAATCAATGCTAGAAAAATTTCACCCAATTTTATACTGCCTTTATTCTATTAAGTCATTCTTCAATTGTTAGCTCACCAAGAACAGATCTAAAAAGCCTGTTGCATAACTTCAGGAGTTGTTTATCAGAAAAGAAGAAACCATTTTAGTTAAATGATATGGACCTTAGTTGACAAGACTCTGAAAACTCTTATGTACTAGACAGACAGAAGGAGGGACACTCAGTCTAGCAGGGCATGACCAACAGTAACTTCCCTCAGGTGTGGACATTTCAAGGGAATGAGTGGTCCTGCAAAGGGAGAAACTTATACCTGTGCATAGCTCATAAGTTAGGGAGCATGCCATCTGTCATCCCTGTGCATTGCCCATGAGTTAGGGAGCATGCCATCTGTCATCCCTGTGCATTGCCCATGAGTTAGGGAGCATGCCATCTGTCATCCCTGTGCAACACCCATGAGTTAGGGAGCATGCCATCTGTCACTCCTGTGCATCGCCCATGAGTTAGGGAGCACGCCATCTGTCACCCCTGTGCATCATCCATGAGTTAGGGAGCACGCCATCTGTCATCCCTGTGCATCGCCCATGAGTTAGGGAGCATGCCATCTGCCACCCCTGTGCATCATCCATGAGTTAGGGAGCACGCCATCTGTCATCCCTGTGCATTGCCCATGAGTTAGGGAGCACGCCATTTGCCACCCCTGTGCAACACCCATGAGTTAGGGAGTACGCTTCTGTCATCTGGTTGAGAAGGAGTAGCATACAACAGTGAGAGGGCTGGAAAACCTGCCAGCGAATGAGGGAGCCTTACTAAGGAGATGGATCTTATCCAGGAACTGGTGTTCACTACTTGGTGACCTCAACTTGGAAGGAAGTGAGTGACCAAATCCCTGTTTGTTGATGTAGTCATTGGCCACCCACTAGCTGGACAGGAGAAAGAACCCCTCTGTTTACTGAGATCTCTCTTGAAAGTTTTAGAAAAAGCTTGCTCACTCCTGGTACTAATAAGTTAATAAAGGCCATTTTCAGAGCAAAGCTTGGGATCCTGGAGCTGTTAACTGCCATTGCCTTATACAAAAAAGCTCAGAGCAGAAGGCAGCAGTATTACCCTTGTGAATCTGTGGAGCTTCTGATGCAGCTGACATGGGATTGAGAAGAACCCAACACACCACAATGTCTGGTCCACAACCGTACATCAGCGGTAACAATCGAAACCCAGGTCAGCTTACTTAGGACCTTCCATGTGTGCCTAGTGCTTTACATGTTGGCTCACTGAATACTTGCAACTTCCCCAAGAGACCAACACTATTCAAGATCAGGCTAATTTTCATATGTAGAATTCAAAAATAATTGAGTCAAAAGGCCAATGTAAACAAAATTTAAAAGTAGCAGAGCTGACACTTCAATATCTACCAGTCTAATTCTATGAGTTAGATTATATTATTGTATTAGATTGTTCTAAGGCCCTACTATAGCCCTTGAAGATACTAATCACTGTATCTGGCTGTTAGTTCTTACGTCTTGAGTGGTAGATGGTGAGGGTCATGACTGTTAAAAATTCATCCACTCAATATTTTATAATGATATAACCCTTAGCTTTTCAAATCCAGTAAGATGATAATCAAGAGATATATAAGGGCAAAGTCTTGGGTGTTTTCTAAAAGGTTGGGCTGTAAGTTGTCATGTGGCTTCAAGAAAGGTGATGGTGCCAACAAATTGTGACTACTCTTTGATTTAGGATCAGAGTGACATCTACATCATAATCATTCAAAACTGTTCATTGGCCCAAAGCTCACAGGCCTTGTGTCTACTCAAGGAAGTAAGAGAAAGTTGAGGTGAGGTTGACAGTTTTCCATGCCAACAATCTAGAGAGGAGATTACAGGGTAGGCAGACCATAAGTATCCATCGATAGCTTTTTGCCATCTGTACTTAAAATATGGTTGTATCAATGTAACGTAAACACAGCAATAATAGTTTTAAAGATGCAGAGTGTGCTACAATAAAAAACATGCAGTTTCATGTTGGTACCTTAATGTGTTTAAGTATCTGCCTTCATATATGTGTACTATGTAGGTGATAGGTGGCTAGAAAGGCCTAGAAAGGGTGTCAGATCCCCTGCAAGTGAGCTACAGACCATTGTGAGCTGCCATGTAGGTGCTGGGAACGGAACCTGGGTCCTCTGCAAGAGCAGTAAGTACTCTTAATTGCTGAGCCATCTCTAAAGCCCCTGACTTCTTTATTTTTAAAGCCCTACATTCACAATTCCAAATAATATTAAAAATTCTTAGTTCGTAAGCTATAGACAACATCGACTGACCTCCAATAAGAGATGAAAATTTCTTTGAGCCACCATTATCCTTCATTTCTCACCTCCTCTCCACAAGGTTCATGGTTACAGTTTTATTACTTTACTCTTCACTATTAACTCTGAATAATATTTGCCAAGTCTTCTTTGTTATTCCATCGATTTTAATTCTTCCAAATGTGACCTCACCCACTAGCGACCCACCCAGTAGCTCTCACGTTCAACACACTAAATTCTCAACTAATCTTTCTAAACTTACTCCACAACTTATGTCTGAAGCCTGAAGTCATGTCTAAAACAAGAGCACTTGGATTGCTGCTGCACTCCTGTGCTGGACTAGAGTTTATGATGCTATGAATATTCATCATTGCAAAAATTAAGAATGTCTTATTTCTATTTAAAGAATCTATTTTTATTACTCCTCCAGTTCTTATTCTTAGCTGTGTAAAATAGCATGTTACTGGAGTAAAGCCAAGCAGCCAAAAAATATTTACTTTATGTGCATGTCTACACATGTGCATCACACGTGAGCAGGTGCTCTCAGAGGCCAGAAGAAAGCACCAGACCCCATAGAATTAGAGATATTGGACTGTCATGAGCTATCATGTGGCTGCTAGAAGCCAAACCAGGCCCCTTGGAAGAGAAGCAAGTGCTGTTAACCACTGAGCCAACTTTCAGACCCAGACTTAGTTTTCTTAAATTTCATGACTTTTCAAAATCTCAAAATTTCATGTTTTGATGTATGACTGGGCCATAAGATCACAGCTCAGTTTTCTACTTTCCCTGAAGTTTTAAATTGCCTTTACCTTCATATCATACACCAAACGCTAACCTTATTATAATTATATATCTTAATCTAATAAAGATGAAAAGTTAGTTATATTATAGGAGAATTATAGTTATAATAAACTTTTGAAACACTTGCTTTCAAATGCTAAAACAAAGACAACTAACTGGTCACTCTTGTGACTATTAGCACCAAGACAGGATAAATTCAATGTCTTTATAAACACCTCTTATGTATGTTATTTTATGCTCCGAGTCCATAAAGTCAGTATTTACACCACTCAACAGATACACCAATTCAGGCTCAGAGAGACTAGATGGTTTAGACATAACAAAGAAACTTAAAGCTTCACATTTGAAATCCATTTTGTTTTTCAAAGACCCCTGTGTGTTCTTTGCTCCCAGCACAGCTGTCTGATGCGGCTCCTTCTGCGTTTGCTTGAGTTAAGCACATGAATTTTGGATTAAGGGTTTTGTTATAACTACAGCATTGCTACAATAATCAAGACAGTACTTTCAAAGCTCACCTATTAGCAGAAGCTCAGCAAATAAACAATTAGAAAGGGGGAAGAACCCACAGTAAAATACAAATGAGAAGTCCATCACAGCAAGATGTGCCACATGAACAGACTAGACAGTCCAGAAAGGCCAAGGATTCCAGAGCACGTTCTGGAGGAACTCTTGTGAGACCACCCAACTCTAGTAGCTCTGAGTGACATAAGCATTTCATCAGGGGAAACAGTCTCAGTTATACTCCAACCAGCATATAGGTCTCATAGCTAGCCTCTTACTATATGAACAGCTTCATGTATTGGCTCAGAAAGGTCAAGGAGAAGCTTCAGGAAGAAATACAAGTTCTGTTGAAGGTGCTAGAGGTCTTCGGGGTAGGACTGCAGAAACCCACACACAATCACACACATTGTACACAACCATTAAAATATAATAAAAAGATTATGTGGTTATACAAAAATGAAACAGACCCAGGGACATGCCTCTTTAGCCACTGCAGCCAAGCTGAGGGTCTCACTCCTGCTAAGTGAGCACTTTACCACAGACCAGGGCTGTGGACGAGCAGAGTGTGTGTTCATACACTATTCTGCAGGTAGGCACAATATCTCAGTGGGTAAAGGCATTCTCTGGCAAGGTGGAAGACATGAGTTTGCTTTCTGGGATCTATGTAGTGAAGGGAGAGAACCAGCTTCCACAAACTGTCCTCTAATCACACAAGCATGGCGAGCGCACACACGAAGCCAGGTGGCGATAGCACATGCCTTCAATCCCAGCACTCAGGAGGCAGAGGCAGGTGGATCTCTATGAGTTTCAGGCCAGCCTGGTCTACAAAGTGAGTTCCAGAACAGCCAGAGCTGTTACACAGAGAAACCCTGTTTCACAAAACCACCCCCCAAAGAAATTAAATATGAGTATTATGTAATATTTAATGAGAGTTCACTATGTATGAGGCACTGTGTGTAACTCATACATATATATGTGTGTGTATATACATATATTTATATATATAATTTCACCCTTAATATTAAATTTCATCTATGTTTTAACTAGGAGTAGCAGGAGTGTGTGTGTATGTGTTGTAACTAATTTGCTGAATCCACAGATAGTGTGACTTCACTACATCATGTGCACAACAGCATTATCTATCTAACTATCAGGGGATTTCTTTGTATGTGGCACTGGGGATTGATCCTAAAGGCAATCACTTTAGCACTCACGTAGATTCAAGCACTCCACACGAAAGCTGCTAATACACCACTCATGATGGCTATTTCAAGGACAGTCACTGGAAGGGATAAGAATATATTGAGCTTACTCTCATGTTCTTCATATATTTGACTTCATTTTTGCTCTGTCCTAAAGCAGAACAAAGTCCTAAATGACAAAGAAAAAAACCAAACAATAAAAGTAAACCCGCAAAAACTCAAAACCAATGAATGTAGCCCGCAGGAAATAGCGAACCTGGTTTGCATTAAACTCTGATGTTTCCTGTCCTCTCGGGGACAAAGAGAATCAAGGAGCCTAAGTCCAAAACACAAGTCAGTTTCTCTTCCCTCCCTCCATGTCTGTCTGTCTCTCTCACTCTGACACGACACAGACACACACACAAAGACACACACACAGACACATACACACACACACACAGAGACAGACAGACAGACAGACACACACACAGACAGACACAGGCACACACACACAGACACAGACACACACACAGGCACACACACACAGACAGACACAGACATACACATAGACAGACACAGACACACACACAGGCACACACACACAGACAGACACAGACACACACACAGGCACACACACAGACAGACACAGACACACACACAGGCACACACACATAGACAGACACAGACACACACACAGACAGACAGACACACACACACAGGCACACACACACAGATAGACACAGACACACACACACACACAGACACACACACACAGACACACACACAGACAGGCAGACAGACGGACACACACACACACACACCCAGGGCCATGAGAAATTTCCCAGCTACAAATACACAGACAACTACATAATTCTAACAGGAAGAAAAAAAGTCCAAATTAACAGAGATAAAGCTTTTATAAGACTGTACTCATACAAGAAATTTCTCAAATCAGTAAATTAAAAAAATGGCCAAAATTCAAGAGAAAATCTTCCTCAGAAACACTGCCCTGCACCTTGTTTCAGTGAATTTGTGAAACAGTTTTGCAGTATGGCTGGGGTGTGAGAGGGGCATCCCAGCAGTGAAAGTGATATGTGAACATGAGGACCTGAATTCAGATCCCCAGGACCAGTGTACATGGTGGCACGCTGGGGAGCCCAGCACTACTTGGAAAAACAGGCTGAACCAGTGGACTACGAAAGCTCTGGGCTAGTCAGTCTAGCCAAGTCTGTAAACTCTAGGTTCAGTGAGAAACCCCGTCTAAAACAGGGGCACAGAGAGTAGAGGATGACACTGTAAAACCACCTCTGGCTTCTCCATGAATACACACACAAAAATAAGTATGTATCTCACACACACACACACACACATGCACGCACATACACAGAGGCATGCACCCCTTCCCCAACTGACATACACACACACACACACACACACACACACACACACACACACACACACACACACAGAGGCATACACCCCCTCCCCCAACTGAAACACACATGCATGCACGCATATGCATAATGCCCCCACTCCGCAATGTAATGATGAACAAAATTACAGAAACTCCTAAAACTGAGAATATGCAACGTTACAACTTCCAGGATTTATAGAATCTGTTTTAAATACAGTAATGTTCTAACATGGTGAAGATTTGTGTTTTATTTATCTTATCTACCACAACTATAAACATAGATGCTGTACTTTAAAACCAGTCAATCTACATTCCCACCAGCAGTTGCAAAGGTTCTTCTGCTCCACATCGTCAACAGGCATTGAGATGCTGGGTTCTTTGAGGTGCTGTGAACTGAGATTTAATGAACATCCCGCTTACTTCTCAGGAGCATCAACACATGCTTTACCTTACTCCACGCAGACTGGCCATCCATGCACGTCTTCCTTCCTCAGTTCCTGACTGCCTTGCTGCCTTCTTGTTACTAACTTACAGAACCCCTCCCTAACTCTAGATAGGGTTCCTTTAACACCGGCTCACTCCTGCAATTTCAGCACTCAGGCTGAGGCAGGAGGATTGCATGATTTAGAGACTAGCTTGGGTAGTGTACTGCAAGGCAACCTGAGTTTCAGGATGGACATCATCTATTTATGTAGACAATATTTTAAATTTAATAGTATAGTTCACATCTGAGAAGGAAATCCACATCACTAAAAAGAAGCTCAATAGGACAGTCCAACCCATTCAGCAATGAAATAGATGGAGACCATTTAAACGCTTAGCACAGTGAGCGCCCATGAGAAAACAATAGAGTCTAGAGCCTACAGTGGCACCTGTCTTTGGATGCATTCTACCTAGTTTATATTTAAGGGTTATAATGTGTATCAATGAAAACACAGTTAATTGGAATAGTATGTTAGGGATGTGACACATAGTCAAGGGGACAGCAAGGGAACACAGCCTAGGAAGGAGACACACAGTCAAGGGGACAGCAAGGGAATATAGCCTAGGAAGGAGACACACAGTCAAGGGGACAGTAAGGGAACACAGCCTAGGAAGGAGACACACAGTCAAGGGGACAGTAAGGGAACACAGCCTAGGAAGGAGACACACAGTCAAGGGGACAGCAAGGGAACACAGCCTAGGAAGGAGACACACAGTCAAGGGGGCAGTAAGGGAACAGAGCCGTGCAGACCTGACTTCACTATCTGCCATGAGAACTTGTTGAAATGGAGAGTGCCCATTACCAAAGGACTTACATTTTTATAGTCTTAAGCAGAAACTCAATTCTGTGAGACACCTTTGCGTGTTTATACTTGTACTGGCTAGTTGTCTGCACCTTGACACAAGCCAGAGTTGGGAAGCGGAAACCCCAATTGAGAAAAGGTCTCTGTCAGATCTGCCTGTAGGCAAGTCTAGTCTGCGGGATATTTTCTTGATTCACGATTGAGGCAAGAGGGCCCAGCCTATTTTGCGAGCGGTCACTTTTGGCAGCTGCTCTTGGGTGTACAAGAGCTGAGTTACCGCAGGGTTAACTCTGGAAGGGGTGCCCCTCCGAGGTGCACTTTCTGCCCAACTTCCGTCCATAATGAACTGTAAACTTAAGATGACAATAAATTGTTTCATTCGTTTATTTTGTTCATGGTGTTGGTTTTTTTTAAAGAAATCACAGCATGGAGAATTAACTAAGACAATAGGCAAACTAGACCACACACTGTAACAGGAGTTCCTAGTTAACTCACATAGCTTCCCATTTTATTGTTGGTTGTACGTGTACCAGCCTCAATTCAATTAAACACAGAGTTGCATCAAACTTGTATCGATCATTTCTCCCTGGATGAATGTTCTGCCTGAAATGTATGACTGCAGGATGGAAGAGGGAATCAGCCATTACAGGTGTCTGTGAGCCACCATGTGGGTGCCGGGAATTGAACTCAGGACCTCTGGAAGGGCAGCCCAGTGCTCTTAACGTCTGAACCAATTCTCCAGCCCCTCATCCCCATACGTTTTATAAATCAAATATGGGAAACAAACAAAACCCAGACCTTACTGTGAACTCTCTGTTGAGGTTGCCTTCAGAAGGGAAATGGTCTTTGCTAGCACTTAAGGCTTTCACTGTATTCTGTCATTGAAAAACAAAACAAAACAAAAACCTTTACAAAAATATCAGTATCTTGAAATAAAGTTGGAAGTAAGATTATATTTTAGTATTAAACTGAAATGATTAGCTGAGAGTACATTGCATACTACAAAATCAGAGTCTCACTCGTCTGCATTTATTATTAAAGAGATCCCACAAAATATCAGTATTGTCAAATTATTAGTATATTATATAAAGGATTAATATTAAGGAGTTATATAAATATTTATTGATATAGATTGAACTTTAAGACAATTTTTGGGGAGTGGAAATGTCTCACAACAGATGATTCGATCCACTCCCAGAGAACAAAGGAACAAAATGCGAAGGAAAGTCAGCGTGCCCCGGGGTCTGGCCACGTCCCATTTAGGGTCTTGCTATCTCAAAGCTACACTTTTAAGCTTCTCTAAATAATGCCAAAATTCCACTACGAATTAGCAAATTTATTAAATTCAGAGATTCTACTATTTTGTGAGCTGATAGGAAGAAGACAGGTATATTAGGGGTACAGAGGCACACCATGAAGCCAGTGAGGCCAAGTCTTAAGTGTAAGCACCATGAGCCTCAGTGTGTCCAGGGTGGCGACCGGTCTGGAGGTGGGTTTAATCAGTAGGGTTTGTACAATGACTCCTTACACACCTTCCTGTGTCCTCTTGTACATTTTCAACACATGTATGTATCTCACCGTGTCTTTTTAAAAAAACGAATTATACAAACTATATTGCACACAAGTTAATTAGTAAGTTACCATTTTCAAAAACATTATGGTGTTTCCCAATTTGGGTCAAATCACAGGTGACATAAAATGTACAGAATGAAAGGCAGGTGTGAAATGCAGTGATAAATTGTGAATTCTCAAAATAGAAATGCTAGGGTAGAGCTGGCAAAAGGCAGTACCTGATATTCTAACTCCCGAGTTTCCCATGAAAGAAAAAAGTATGCTTTATTTTGCTGAGGGTCTTTTCAATATTCTCTCAGCCTTATCTTTTCTTCCGTTCCCAGGAAACCCACAATGTGAATTTTCTTAGACTGTCTGTAACCTGATGCTCCCCCCTCACACTTTTAGCTGTGGTTGGACTGTCATAGAGATGATTTTTCTCTCTGGTAACACTAGACATACCAGAATATGTAAGTGGTAGTCAAGGAGAGTGTCAGATCTTGATTACTCCACTTCTGAAATAGGTATGGAGGCTTCATTTTCAATCCCCATCCCACTCTTTTACACATCTTTCAAGGGCTGAGTCCTGATCAGCCTGCATGAGACACTGATTCAATTCTCAGAGACAGACAGACAGGCAGACAGCATGTAGGGTGTGATGAGGTAAAGTTTATTTTTTACCAACACAGATTTACTGTGGTGGTAATGAATTTCATATCTTTTAGGTCTCTTAGGATTTCTTTACTGAAAATACTGTATAGGTGTAAGTGCAGAAAACCTCTTGTAGAGGAATATCTTGGTAGAAAAAAAACCGGTTGACTCTAACCAGGTTAGTGATGGTATGCTCTCTTGTTGTTATTTTATGTGTATGAGTCTTGCCTGCATGTATGTATGTCTGTACCATCTGCATGTGGTGGTACCCACTGAGGCCAGAAGAAGGTCCTGTATCCTCTGAAAGTGAAGTTACAGAAAGTTGTTAGCTACCATGTGGGTGCTGGGAACAAAACCCAAGTCCTCTGTAAGAGCTGTTCAAATGCTCTTAATTAATGAGGCGTCTCTCCAGCTCCAAACCATGTAGACTTAGATGGAACACATCCTAAAAATTTTAATTCATTTTACTTTTTACTTTTATTTCTTTACATAAATATATAACCAGAACTTTTTATTTTTTTAAGTAAATAACCAATTAAAATTGTTAAAAGATTTATAGTCCATTTATATATAATGGAGATATTTTAAATGAGGCCATCTGGCAAAAATGTCTTATATTTCAAAGTTCAGGTTTCAAATATAGACACTATTTGAAAACCATTAGGGGACAGGAAGATTAATGACTAATATTATCACTAATGTTTAGTAAGCATATTGTGGAACCTATAGCATTGAAAGTATTTATATTAACAAACAGAAATCAGCTGTCACATAAACTAAACTTGGAAGAAGCAGTTTCATACCCTGGACCACATGTCAAGCCTGGCGGAGTTAGGATAACATGAGTGAGCCTGACAAGAAGACAGCAGGCTGCCTTGGATGGATCGGCTCCTCTGGGATGGAATAGAAGTCCACCGGTCCACAAGGCTTCAAGATGACCCGTTCTTGTGAGAAGGTTTGGCTCTAAAAGTTTCTGTGGGAGACAGGTACAAATGCCTCCTACTTCCTTAGCCCCATGGTAATGAATCGAGCCCATTACAGCCAAAGGAAGGCAGTGGGCCTGCACAGATATGAAAGGATGGACTCTGATGGAGTGAAGGGTGAAAGTTCTGTCCTGGGTACAAGACAGCTTTGGGTACAAAGTATAGGTTGCCTGCAACTGGAAGGGGCCAGGAAACCTCAGCCCAATGTCAGCTATAGACAAAGGCAGCATTTGGCTATCACAGGGAGGAAAACCAGGGACACAGAAGAACCCTGTAAATCCAGGCACATGACCTCCCCAAGACCAGCCAAGCTAGCTAACTCAGAACCACATCATGTTTGTGCTTTTAAAAAAAGACAGACACAGTGGCAGTGCTGAGCAAGAATGTGAGTACAGAGATACTTTCTTCCAGTGGTACAGATGTGCTGGGGCAGCTCAACGAGTGGAACAGAAATATTGGTGGAAAACTACCCAGCACATCTGGCCTAATCTCCGAACAGTGGCATTGCTGCACCAGGGGAATGAAGGTATAAAAACCCGAGTCTCAGTCAGCTCCAGATGAGACTGACTGAACCTCACATGTCACGTAGCAGTCACCTAACAGAAGGTGCTGGCTCACCTCAGAGTATAAACAGTGTTTATTTCAGTGTCTGATGCCCACACCAGGTCTGGCACTCAATTAAGTCTTACGCACCTAAACAAACATCTTCCTCAAGCCTCTCACTGTTGAGAAGACTTGGAGATGATGCACATCTTGGCTCTGTCAGGAAGAGACTAGGATTGAAGTGTTAAAGGATCTCATAAAGTATGAACATGATTGAGATGGCTTATTTTAGTTTAGACACAGGAAGTATCAAAAACAAAGAGAGACAGATGTCAGAGATGAGGACATTTCCTTCAGGGGGCTCACCAGGCTCTCTCAGGGACTGTGGAGGGGACCCAGTTAGCTACACTTTCCTAAGCTAAAGCACAAACTGAAGAAGATGGCATAGGGAGAATGAACAGGCCGTTATGACGCTATAGGGCATTATCAAGTGACAAAAGACACTCACAGTTATGTGACACTGAAGGGTTAGGAGTAGATATCTGAAGAACCCCCCTCCCCATCAGGCACAGACCCAAGATGTCCAGGGAACTCCTGGAGAGATAAATATCTCTCAATATCAACCACATTATAGACAAGCTGCTGAAAGCGACTCCAAGGAGGAAATCATGAAGGCAGCAAGGAAAAACATAAATATTAGCTTTTTCCTTCTTCTTTTTTTAACTAATCTACATTGTCAGAGGATCGGCACCGATTGCTACAGGAATGGAGGTGGGAGGGAACAGCCTGGAAATGCTCTGTGTCCTGATGGGGCAACAATCCTGTAAGTGTCTAAACACAGCAGGATTTCATCAAACTCTATGCAGCACAAGCAGCTCCAATATCATTCTTCAATAAGGTTAAATCTGTGACACCTATGAGCCAACCTGATTCCAGTAAGTTTCACAAAAATCTTTTATGCTTCTTATAAGTGACTATCATGTTCTTAAGCTACCATTTGAAATAGGAATCAACATGTTATTTTATTCTTTTTTTTTAAAAAACATGACTTTTCAAATATTTTTTAGATTAGATTTTAAATGATAGGAAACTCCTACCATTTGAGTAAGATGTACATAGTGGTTACAGAACAGACTATCAAAAGCCTAAAGTCAGACCAAATTAGCCACTCCTTCTGTTACAGCCAATGAGAATGGGGGTGGCAGATGTGGAACCAGAGCAAAGCAAAAGACAAATGCAAAGTTTGTATTCACTCACAAACTTCACGAGACTAGAAGTAGATTAAAACTTCTACACAGCTAAAGTTGTAAAATGGCTTAGAAGAAACTCATTGGAAACAGTAGAGGGATGAATAAAACACTTGATCTACTCTGTCTTCCTGGGAGGAGGTTTTCGTCATTAGATTCCCATGAATAAAAGTAAAAATAGGTGATGTTTTATTTACTTCATACTTGCAATTTGAGTTTATATTACATTTAGTCACAGATATGTTTAAGTTGCTTGTTTCATTGAATATCCATAATACATTTTGCCTGGAAAGAGGGGGAAAGAATTAACTCTGGCCAACAGTCCTATTGGTGGGGTCAAAACAGCTGGGGATTTAGCCTGGAGAGCGCTTGCCTAGCACACAAAGCCCTGGGTTTGGTCCCCAGCGCTCTTCTATCCAGGCTAATGTGTGCCCCGCATCAGGAAAATCGGGCCAGCCTGGGATACATGAGCTGTGTCTAAAATAAAGGCAGTGAAAACAATATATCCATAATGTTTTTTATGAATGCTCCAAATAATTTTATTTTCCCCACTCCAGAACACAGATTGATCCCAACTTCTCAATGTGAGCTGAACTTGGTAACTTTCTTTCTAAGAGCAGAGTTTGGAAAGTGAAAAAATAGTAACTTTGAAGTTCCTTTTGTTTGTATTTACATGCGTGTGCCAGTGTCTGTAAGTGTCTGGCACATGTGTGCAGGTATCCTCAGAAGCCAGAAGAGGATGTCTTAACACCTGGAGCTGAAGTGACAGGCAGCTGTGAGCCATTTGAGGTGGTCGCTTTAAATTAAATGTGTATTTTCTTGGAACAGCAAGTACTTTTAACTACTAGGCAATCTCTCTAGCCTGGAAAATATTAACTTCATAGTAGAGAAACCCAGTAGAGGCTCTGTCGGTTAGATTATCCACATCTGCATTACCAGAGACGTGCTGAAAGCTGGGATCCCTGGTATGAGGTGAGGAGAAAGGCACTTCACTTCTGGGGATGGCTTCCTTCAAATCAACTCCAGTCTAGTCATGGGAAAAACAGACAAACTCAAACTGAGAAAAATTGTTACAAAATATCTGGCCAGTGCTCTAGACCATCAAGGTCGTGAGAAATAAGAAAAGAGAGGATGTGAAGCTGTCACAAACCGGAAGAGACTAACATGTACCATAGCTAAGTGTGATGTAGGATTCCGTAAGAGAAACTGCCACTCAGAGAAAAGCTGGTGGAATCTGAAAGTGCTCAGCAGGGCCAGTACCATCCAGTGTACACAGCAAGATATTCCACAAGAAGGGAGCAGGTGAAGGGTATTCAGGATCCCTCTGGCTCAATCCAGGGGTTATCTTAAAACAAGCATTTTCTATAATAACAAATATGTTTGTGTGGGAAAAGTACGAAATGGTGCTCTCCTAGGGTCTGAATTCTCCCAATGTGAGGTTCTTACATTCATAGGAAAAATTCAGTGTGAATGCAGCTCATTGCTCTGCAGAGATGGCCACCCTGTCCACCCTCTTAATAACACAGCACAGTAGTATTTTATTCTACTGTCCATAATCATGGGCCTGGAGAACTGTCAGGTGTTTCTAACCCAGGAGGATGAAGCGTCTATTAAAGGTCATTAAAGGTAAAGGTCCAGCTTCTTATTTTTAACCATGCCCCACCCCCTTTCCAATTTTGCTGCTCTTTAAAACAAAATCTGGGAGCCTTGTTATGGGTTATGCAGTTCTTGTTATGAACTGCAAATGAGCAGTAAGCAGTCCTCATGAAGACAGGAGCATTCCCAGTTCATTCTTAGATTACACTGCTAGGGGCTGTGCCTTAGATTCCTATAGTGTTCTGAGTTATTAATTTTATGATACTATTTAATTTATCCCCATAATGAATTACAGATTAAAAATAAAAGTACAAGGAACATAAAATCTGGATTTTAAAGAACTATGGAAGAACATAAACAATAATTCATTCTGCAGGTTCACTCCACACAATTATATCTGTGCACTGAGTTCTCTAATGAAATTTCCTGTGTTTAAACAGCAGGGTATCTCAAGAAATAAAGATGAACTTTATCCTAACTGGCTTCCTACCTTGCAGTACGACACCAAGGCAGTGGCTACGAGTCAAAGCCTAAAACCATCCACATCATCTCACTTAGAAAAGGGAAGAAGGCCTGGAGGGGTGGCTGAGTGGGCAGGAGGGTGGCTCAGTAGGTAGGAACACTTGCTGCTCTAACAGAGGACCTGAGTTTGGTTCCCAGCATCCAGGTCAAGCAGTTCCTAACTGCCTGCAATTTCAGCTCCAGTAGACATGACATGGTCTTCGGACCTTGTGGGCACCCCTGTATGTGGGGGGAGTGGGGAAGGGAGAGAGAGTGAAAGAGAGAATGAATGAATAAAAGCAAGCAAGCAAGATTGTTTCCAAAGTTTAAGTTTCAAAATTCCAAATATTCAGATATAAAAATTGTTTCCAGCATTTCTAATGTCATGACACATAAACCTTATAAACACTTTAAATGCTCTCAACAACTAATGTGTCCTTATGTAACCAAACTACCATCTACATAAAGAAAACATTCAGACCTTTATAAAGTATAAACATAAAATAATATAATCCATTAATGACAATCTTCAATTCAATCTTTTACAAAGCATGGACTCATTAGTTAGACCTAAAAGCACTTGCAGACTACTTGGATTTTGTGGCACATGTTCACAAATTGGCAATGTTAGAAAATGCTAGTCATCTCATATACAGACAGGAATAAAAACCCTGAGCTTAAGACTTGTGGAATAAAGTGACTGTATGGGGCAAGAACCAGCTTTACAACATTAGAGCACTGAGCAATCACATCTTCATACAATCACTGTCCAAGCAGTCTTCATGCCCAGTTGCCAGCAAGGCCCTCTGCTCTCCCCAAGGGAAAAACTCACTAGGGCATGGAGTTTTACATTCATTCTCAAGCTCACATGTACACCAGCTACAGAAGAGAAAGGTGGAAAAGTACAGGGGACACTCAAGAGAACTCAGCACAATCAACCCTAAATGGCCGAAAGCAGTAGTTCTCAATCTGTGGGTTGTGACCCCTCTGGAGGCTGAATGACCCTTTCACGGGGTTGCGTATCAGATATTTACATTATAATTCATAACAGTAGCAACATCACAGTTATGAAGGAGTAACAAAATAATTTTATGGTTGGGGGGTCTCTATAACATGAGAAACGATTAAAGGTTCACAGTATCAGGAAGGTTGGGAATCACTGGGCTAAAGTACCGTCTGTCTTTGCTGCCTGGACCACCTTGATGTATAATGCCAGTCTACCGGTCTCTCTCCCCAGGATCTCCCTGAATTCATTACTCTAGGCCACTCTATCTCCCTGTATTATGTAAGGCCACTCTCAATCCCAAGACCTCCTCTACTTCTGAATTCTGATTATCATCACAAAAGTAACCATTGTCATCACCACTAACACAGCATGACTTGTTTTATAAAGTATATTCTAAATTTCTGGTAACTAGATCACAAATGACCTTTTGGAAGAGTGTCTGGTCCTAATTCCTGAGCTTAAAGTCTGTGCACAAAACAAAGCTCTTCAAAGCCTAAGCAAAAACCACATATTTATTTGATTTCAGATTTGTATTCTTCTTAAAATAATCTTGCTAAGTAATTGCCAAATAAGCCTAGTGATTACAGCTTTAAAATATGCAAAGCTGTAACAGTGGCAAAAATTATATAATGGGTAATTTGCATTTAAATTAACTTTCATTCAATAATCTCTTAAATGCCTACTAGAGGTCTAGGACTGTACTAGGGATAAAAGAAATCCCCTATTCTAAGGCCATTTCGGTTGAATGAAAAGAAATAGATGTTGTATCCTTAGAGACAATGGCTTGGAAATTTCCAAAGCTACCGGACTGCACTAGGTAGTATTTATGCATTTAAAAAAATATGGATTTCACATACATTTTTAGGAATATATAGTCACACACACACACACACACACACACACACACACACACACACACACACACACACACATACACACACAAAAGCTGAAACCATAGACTCCCTCAATATGGTTATCTCCAGCAGCTGCATCCATTCTCTAGCAAAGGACATAGCTTCTTTCATCTTTGTGGCTGAATGTGTGTGTGTGTATGTGTGTGTGTGTGCATCACATTTTCTTTATTGTTCTTCTGCTGTCATTTTCGGGAGGGAAAGCAGAGAAACACACACACAGCATGTTCTCATATGCCAATGTTAAAGTTAGGAAATGCTGTTTCCAGGTAGAAATAGGACAAGAGTCACGGGGGGGGGGGGGCAGGCAGAGGACGGTAAGCAGGTCAGGGCTGTAGTGGTACAGAATGAACAACTAATCAGTGCACAGTAAGATGATAAATGTCCGAGGTGACAGACATGCCAATTCATTTGCTTTGATCATCACACATTGTATATGTGTCTCAAAGCACATATTTATGTACAATTCTAAAAGTCAGCTAAAAAGACAATTATGTTATGCTTCCTGCCTTTGAAGGACAGAAATATTTAAGCTTATTTTACAAATGTGTTTGGAATACCAACTCTTACTTTGAATTGGGATGCATTTTGTTACACATGAAAGACATGGGTAGTGTGCAAATACTGATCGAAAGGTAATGAATGTTCTGACTGGGCCAAGTGAGGTTTGATCATGAAAGCAAGTGTTTTTCTCATGCATCTTTATAAGCTCTACAGCAAACCTCATACACAGCAAATTCTAGCACAGGCAGATTCAGCCGCAATTAAACAACATTCAGATAGGAAAGAAAGGCTTAACTGACATAAGAACAAATAATTCTCAGTTCAGGATCAGGACCATGCATGCATTTCAGGCCTTTCATTTTTAAAAAGGTGTGTGAGTGCATGATCGTGTGTTCATGCATATCACGGCACATGTGTGGGGTCAGAGGACAGTGCTGTAGTTGGTTCTCCTCTCCCACCTTCAGGAGAGCTCTGAAGAGCCAGTTCAGTTACCCTCCAAACCCAAGTGCTTTCATCTACAGGAAACCCAGCAATGGAACTGACTGTGGGGAATCGCATTATCTTCCACATATTCTACCTGCTAGATGCAAACTAGAGAAACTCCCTGTGACTCAGTAGGAAGCCGGAGAGTTAGCTCAGGATTGTAATCCTAGCACTTGGGAGGCTAAGGCAGGAGCACTTCTGTGAGTTCCAGATCATCCTGTGCTGCAGAGTGGGACACTGTCTCCAAAAACAAGGGCAAGAGTGGAAATTTGGTATAAATTTCCCATGGATTTAGACTATTGCTGAACTGTTCTCCAAATGAGTGTTTTGATTTGTATGCTCCACATTGGCCGGAACTTAGACAGATATAATAAGTTGGTAAATTAACTACCGTCAGGCAGATGTTAAGTCACGATTGGTATTCCAGTAGTCAGGAATGCTTGATATTTTCTGACTGCTGTACAACACAGGACGAAGGAATAGCTTGAGAATGGATAATCATAGATGAGTATATTGTCAAATAAGTGGAAAGATGCATGTAAGAAAAAAAAAAGACTGAAGATTTCATAATAAATGCTTTTTCTCTCCATATAAAAGAAATATCACATTTCTCTGATTTTTGCTAAGTAAATACAAAGCTGGGTTAAAAGAGAGTAAGTTAAAAAATTAAAACTATAAAATAGTCACATGTCATCAAATACCTCAAAAACAGTATTGATGGCAGGGGATGGCATAAAGAGATATTCATCTGTAGAAACTGGCTAGCATCACTGGCTAGTGGGCAGATACACAAAAGAATTCCCCCCTTTGAAACAGAAACATCCGTTAGAACTAACAATTAAATGTCCCCACTGAGAGTCTGTGCCAAGGTGTCACTCTGTCTTTATGGTAACACATGGGATCAAGCAAGCGAGACTCCCAATTCCCAGCCACGTCTCGCAGTCACTGGCTGCTGGGAAACAACATAAATTGATTCTCTCCTGGAAGGGAATCAGCAGGCAGGCCATCACTCGGTAGCCAGAACATGATTCTGCAGGGCTCTGTATAAAGCACAAAGTCCAGAACAACTGCGGGACTCTGCAGCAGCGGATGGCTTTGACCCTTCTGGAATCACTGCCCTCAACATCCTTACTCCTGACTGTGGGATCGAACCCACGGCAGCAAAACAAAGCGGCCACTTGTAAGAGAAGCAGACAAGCACGCAAGCAAGGACTGTCAGCACATACAGGTGGGAGCAAATGCAAATGTGACAGCTGGCTCACAGGGTCACAATGTGAACAGATAGAAAACAAAGGCATAAACGATCGCTGTGATGATTTAAACAATTTCAGAGAGGAGACGGGGCACAATTGGTTTTGTTTCTTTTTTCCTAATAAGTGAAATACTTTTCTCCGTGTGTCATGAGGCAATTATAGCTTTGCTTTGGTTTTTTTGTCCTCATTAAGTAATTAAATAAGGAAATAGATCGTTTGTCAGTAATGTGCTTTGTTTTTGTTTTTCCTGGATTGGAAAAGAAGTCAGAGGCAGAAGGCAGCTGAAATGCAGGGAGACAGCATCAGAGCAGATGTGCAGGACCAGTGAGGAAGCTGGTATCTGAATGTCTGGACCCCTCAACGTGCTTTCCCTTTGCAGTACTTTGGCATCTGTGTCTACTTTTGAAATCACTGTTTCCCAGTAATGAGGGCTTGTCTGTATCATGACCTCTAGACATGAGGTAAGGCAACCTGCAGCAGAGTAATCTGACTTTGTTATAGCTATCGAGACTAAAAGTTCTTGCCATTTTAGAAGAAGCGTTTTCTTCTGAGTCTCAAGTTGTCAACAAGATAAGCTTAAAAAAAAAAAAAAAAAGACATGGGAAAAGTCTAGACTAGAAATGAGAATATAAAACTACCCACAGAAAATATGCTTTGTATTTTTCTGAACAGTCTTGTAACTGGTGACGCATTTAGGCTTCTTCGTGGGCTAAAAGATGTGGAAGTCAAGGCTGGAGCCATGTGGAAGGAGCCTCAGTTGGACCAGGATTAGTCTCCTAGAGACTGATGGGCTCCTGACTTTTCTCCATCCTTATCACCTCAAACCTTCCATTTACATCAATGCTTTGTCTTTCTTCATTCATCTGTTTATTTGGTTAAAAGAAAGAACTCTAGGAGGGCAGGAGATGCTCTCCCTTCACACATTTTCCTGTTAGTCTACTGAAAATTAAAAAGAATGCAGTTTAGCATACACTGATCCCCCACTGGACTCAAATCTCTTCAACAATGCATGCTAATATTTTTTGAATTTAAAAACTATTTGTTTTTAATATTTCAATATCAGATTTTGGCAGACATTCCTTTCAACAGTCTCGGCTCTTTGAACCTGTCCACACTATTTTCTTGCTGCCTGCGCTTCCAAGCCAGCAGCAGCTAAGGGATGGAAACGAGGAGGAGGCCAAGGCGTCTGTCTAGCGTTCCACTAACCACAGTTCTCTCACAACGGACTGTTCTGACATGGACATTTAACAAACTGGCTGATGAGCAGCAGTTAGTTCAAAAGAAACTTGAACTTGTTCCTAAACCAAATTATTCAAGAAAACAGGTGAAGGGAACTAAGGTGGGGTGGGACAAAATCTAGGGGGCCTATAGGTAAAGTTTAGCTTTGCTCTTGTATCCTACTTTCTCTTAAACAATCTAGGTCATTGCACCCAATACTAGAATCCCCTCCCCCATTTGGTGGGAGGGAAGTGGTGCTGTACCATGAATATACCAGAGGCAAAACCAAATGAAACAGAGCAGACCCCGAATGCAGACCCCGAATGCAGTTTATGACGACGACGATGCAGTTGGTCATCCTGGCATGGAGTCAGCAGTTGTTACACACAGACTGTAATGGGAGATGGGAACCCGAGATTCTGAAGAGATGTATGTATGACAGGCCACAGCAGGGAGGGAGGACATCTTCCTCTGTCTAGAGATATATTTGACTTTACTCTGAAATGCTTATTTAAGGAAAATATAATTTAAAAGCAAACACTACAGGGGCATGAGAAGGTGACCGTCAGTGTCATCCTGTCAATCTGATATCCTGTTTCTTCCATGATGACATTGATCTTCTGGGCACCTCTAAATTCCTGTTATCTTCCACAGGCCTCCTCCATCCATGTGCAGTTAACAATTTCCCCACCTCACAGGGCTCACGCCTCGGTAACAGCACATTTCATTCTACTCTGTACTATACACATATAATTCTTTAACAGACACACTACAGGTAATACGATAATCTCAAAAGCCGGCATAATACAATACAGCATTCAACGTAGTATTAAAAAACCAACCAACCAAACCCCCGACCGGTTAAATGAGAAAGTTTTAATAGAGAATCAGATTGACTCAAAAGAAAACCAAAATAAAAAACAGCCCCATAAACTGAAGAGCTAAACCTGAAATCAAAGAGACTATTTTACTATTTTCCTGAATGAAATCACAGGATACCAATGACACCGTTTCTCAAAGTAAATAAATATTCATATTCAAACCAGCTCAAGAACTTGAAGCAACTATACTATGATATTTCATTACTGAAGATAAAAAGGTACTTTGAACTTTGATATAATGAATGCAATTACTTTCTGGCCCATTTTCATCCTAAAACCTTTCAATTTCTTGCACATATTTTCAACATTTCTTTGCATACTTATCCATCCTCATTACATTTTTTAATAAACAATAGTATCAGTGCACATATCTGTGCACCTGAGGTTTTAAAATGTGTACATTTTGCATTTTGGGAATCCTTACATTACCTTACCTACAGAATAAGGGTTTTGTTTGTTTGTTTGTTTGTTTTTTGTTTTGCTTTTGAGGAGAACCACGAGATTTCCTTGCATAGGAAAAAGGTAGTTTATTTACCTGTTACCTCCTAGAAGAGCATACACCTTGCTCTTCTTGTGTGATAACTGATCACCATTCACATGTTACTTCATTGATGAACCGGATTACTGATAGGTAAATGCATTCAGGATTTTTTTTATTGATTCAAAATCATTTTAAATGGTTTCTAATGCTACTTCATCATTTCAAAGGCCATTTCAAGTTTCTTAAATTAGCTTTAGTATATTATTTATTTTAAAAAGACAGTTTTGCACAGAGGGTCATTGACTCATCATTCAGAGGGTCTTCTAATTGTGCCTGGTGTCAGTGAGTGACAAGAACTATCCAGGGGAAGTGCTAACAGTTTGCCATGCATAGTACGAAAGACTGTCTCTCAGATTATCCCATGTTTAAAGCAGATTGAAAATTTTAGGAAATTGTACAATATTCAAGTATGATTGTTTTTTAAGCTCAAAATCCATAAAAACTCCATAACCTACAACTCATCCGACTGAAAAAGACCTCCAATGCCACATCACAGACAGATGCCAACACAGGAATTCTGTGCATGTCCAGTCAAGGACAAAATAAGGCCTGTTCTGTCAGTCCTTTCTCGGTCAGCAGAGAGTAAAGGAAAAACAGGAAAAATAAGATAGTTGCTGAGGGTTGTCTTCAGGCTTCAAGAATCCTGACTATTGTTTTGTGTTTTCATATTGCTTACTCAAGAAAAAAAAGTATTTTATTTTCTAAATCATTATTTTTCTTCATTTCCAACTTCTCATTACCAATCTGAGGAATGGTATCTCTGGTAAGCGAAGAGTCTCTTAATTAATAATCCTGAGGCATAAACAAGTTAAATGTGGCTTTATTTTTAGAATGATGGATAAAATAAAGCAGAATAAATAAGGAATTATTTAATTCATCATCAGAAACACCCATGGATTTCTCAGGGAGAACCTCTCCCTTCCATAATTAAATCAACCTGTAAATTTACCAAACAAACACATGAACGGTGAACTTTCAGACTGTAGAACACTGCCTCATTGTGCTGGCATCTTTTAAGCAAATATGGAGTTCTGTGTATTTTACTAATTAGCATTTCACCAGGAGACTGAAGGTTACAGGAACGCTCCAAACCATGAACATGCTCACCTGTAGCAAAGAGACTAGGTGTTGGGGGACTCTGCTGTCAGAGTCAAGGGCAAGGCTTTGGAGAAGAAAGCTGGACACCAGGGGTAATGTTTGGAATAGAATGGAAGGAGATCAAGGCTTAGTGACAACATTTTAGTTTAGCCAAAACTATCACTCCAGATATTTTTCTGTTTTTCCCCAATATTAAACATTTACCACACCACTAATTTCAAATTATTGCATATTTTCATTAAACATTAACATTACCAGTACATAACCAAATGTACCTGCTTACTACACAAGCAGGGGGCCTGAGTTTGGATCCCTAATACTCACAGAAGGACCCAAGGCAGCAATGCACACTTGTGTGTGACTGGCCTACCATCCTTGTTCAATCAGTGAGCTCAAGAGGAAGAGACCCTATCTCAAAATGCATGGTAGAGAATGATTAAGGAATACACCTGAGATTAACCTCTGACCCCCATGCATACACATATACACCTATATAAACACACATATATCACATGTATATACAAAATAAAGAAATTAAACAAAAGTGCTGGCCTGGGAACAAACAAGACATATTAAAAATCTGTACTGACTTGGAAGTTATGCTTTAACATTTCCTTGTTTTTTGATTTCAACTAGCACATCATCAGAGTCTAGAAATAACATCTTTAGACATGCACAGACTATGTTTAGTGATGCACCCTGAATTTCCAGAAGAGTATGTGTGTCACTTCATATGAGAAGATAGTTGGGAAAACATTTGATATGTCACACAGCCTATCTACACCAAACTTATTTTTTTATCAAATTACATTTCTGTATACATTTCTGTATACATACCACCCACAGAATTCCAGAGAAGACAGAGGAACAAGTATTGAAGTCAAGTTGAAAAACTTTTCCATGTTTCTCAGGTTCACACCACTCAGAGACAGAGAAGTGAAACTGAGTCACACAATCTGCTATTATCTGAGTGGTTTTGACACCTGAAGGTAAATGGAAATACCACATGGAGTAAACAACAAAACCTGGACAGAAGCAGAAGTACTTATAGCTGGTGATGATCTGAGTGAAAATATTTTTAAAGTAAGTGACTGTTCCCACCCAACAATTGATGGCAGGGCTACAACATGGCTACATTCGCCCCAAGCTGTTCATGGAAACTTCAGAACTTATTGTTGTACATATGCTGTGCAAGATCATATTTTTTTAAATGTACTAACCTTCATATATTGTATATAACAAATCTTACAAATGGAGCTGAAAGCATGCAAAGTCAGAATGTTGATGAATTTTTAAGAAACAATTCTTAATTCTAATTAACTCTGCTACTCAAAACTGTACGTGCATATTTGTGTGTATCTGTCCATGCATAAGTATGTATATTTATGTGTATACAGAAGTACACACATCGTTGGCAACTGAACAATATATTGTTAAATGTTGTGCACAGAACTACTTCAAGTGATTTTACTTCTTTTCCTGAGCGCTGCAGTTCAGCCCCCTAGTGGTGAAGCACAAAGTGACACCCTTTCTACTTTATTGTGCAGTAAAATAAATCAAGCAGCAGTGCAGAGTACAGCTGGTTTAAATTTACTGTTTCTTTCCTTCGGTAAACTCACCAAGTACCACAAAAAAATTCTGATGAATTTCCTTCCAAGAACTTTAAAAAGTCATGTTTAAATATAAATATAGTCAAGAATTAGGCTCGAGTTAATTTTTTATTACACTTTCGTGAGCTGAGTGTTTATAAACCATCTCACCAAAATTCCAATTACCTTGATGAGAAAGTACATTTGGCATCAAACTTGCCACCACATGCTGTAAGTCTACACGTGATATGGTCTACAGGGAATGGGCTATACCTGTAAAAGCCACAGGGACAAAAGTGCCATCGTAAGGTGCTGCAGACACAGAGGAAAGGAAGAAACACTTCACTGCAGCATCTTGGAGGGGTGTTGTGTGTGTGTGTGTGTGTGTGTGTGTGTGTGTGTGTGTGTGTGTGTGTGTGTGTAAAGGGGAATTCACCATAAGAGTAGTGGGGGTATTACAGACATTCTAATCCATATGAATAATGACAAAGGAAACAGAACACAGTACATTACAGGCCTCCACATAATCTGTCCTGGTTACAAGCTGCCACGGAGATGTAGGAAACATCAGTTACTATGAGGAGCAGTGATCTTGGCCTTTCTCGCCTGTAATGCTATGTCCTCTATTTGCACAGATGCTCCTTTCAAATTCATCATGTGCATGTGAGCCTCTCTCTGGACTTCACACATTCTGATCAACAGTTAGAGACCAACAAATTGTTCCAACTGTACAGTCAAGGATAGAGAACTGTGTCATCTTTGAAAAATAAGCGGAATTTCTCATTTTTCTCATTCTCTAAGTTAGAAATCTTTAAATGATCCAACTGTAAATCTCAACGCCATTCTCCCAGTCTCTTCACCAACTAGAATGCTTGATACTGTACAGCCTGCTTCCTTACTATATTCTAGAAACACCTTTGTCCCCTTGTCTGGAGTGTGGCTGTATAGTATTTTCACCAGGACAGTGTAAGAGTGTCCTGATGCCTAACTCCCGGTACTATTGAGCTTCAGTGTTCACAGCTAAGGCTGTGGACAGAGGTGAGCAATCCTACACAGGCCTCAGGCATCCAGGCACTCATGAGATGACCAAATCAGAAGTCAGGACACCAGAGGAAAAGGAAACTCATGGCTGGCAGGACAAACCGAGCAGAGGGAGCTTTGTGACGGGATCATTCCTAACATTGTGTTTACATAATGGCAGCATAGCCAAAGGTAATGGAAAGTATAGGGCAGTCCATGCAGGCTAGCTATGGAGGGAGGGTGGCCAGGAGGAAAGGCCGGGACTGTGGGACTATAGGCATTGAAGGTCTCGACTATGCTAGAAGATCTAGAAGAGACAGAGACTGGATGTCTCAGGGGAGTCCCGGTACACAGGCACCACACTGCAGTGGAGAAAGAGATATCCAGCTCTGTGACCAGCTATGTGTGGTCACCGTGAGGTCAAAGGCACATGGCGGGGGGGGGGGGGATAGCTAATGTTTCCTTTCCTGGATTTTGAAGCAGGAGGTAAAGACATCTCCACCAGGAAGGAGGACAGCAGAAAAGTGATGAGTTAAATGTAACAGAAACTGAGCAACTGGGGCTGGGGAGGAAACTCAGCCAAAACAGTGCTGCTTCGAAAGCACGAGAAGCCGAGTCTGAGCTGTGATGAGCAGGCAAAGCATGGGTGGTGCCCGGGGACAGTAATCCCAGCGCTGGGGCTTCATTGACTCAGGAAACATAACAGATGGCTGTTAAGTAATGTTACCTGTCTTTGGCCTTTAGCCTCCTATTGCGTACTCACATGCGTGCACGTGCACACACACACAACCTCACCACCATCACAATCACCAACAAAAACCTTAAACTAATAAATTACTGAGTCTACCTTTAAAGCCTTAAGACATCCTCATGGCTCAGGAGATGGTTCAGCGGGTAGACCGCTAGCCCTACAGCATGAGGGCCTGAGTTCAAAGCACTACTCCAAATACCAAGCATGATTTTGCTGCACACATTAATTCCAACATAGGAGGTAGAGAAAGATGAATCAACTAGCCAGCTAGCCTAGCTGAAATGGCAAGCTTCCAGTGAGAGACCCCGTCTCAGGACAGTAAGGCAGAGACTGACAGAAGAAGACACCTAGTTCTTGCTCTGACCTCCGCTTGCACATGCACACAGTGTACCCTCATATGCACACACCTCCCCATTTACAGACAGAACGTTATAATTATTAGATAAGGAAAAATCAAGTAGCCCCTACAGTTTTCAGTCCTCTGCATTCACTGAAAATTCTGAAGCTTTCGTGAGCTTAACATGTACATTTCTGGAGTTGGAAAATGAAAAAGGGACACAGTGTGGCCTTTGACAGAAGAGTCTGAGACACAAGAGTTCTACCATCTCAAAAATTTCCATGTCTCTCTTTTGGAAGAAGCAGTGTAGCAGAATCAAGCAGGTCACTGTAATCCTGCATCTTCGTCAAGGGAAGTGCCTTACCAAAATAAAGTAGTTGTTTTCAATAAACTTGGCACTGACTATTCTCCTAATAACACGTCTTTAGAAGGGCCACAAGCCAAAGTAAACACCTTAGTGTTCCAGAAACAAAAGAATATTTGTCAACACAAAACTATCAGTTCACAGACCTCTCAATAGTCGAGACAAGAGTTGCTGTTCTTCAGCCACTGTGGAGAGCTGTTCTGTTGTTGCTTATTTTTAAATTTAAAGTATGTTTGCTGTGGAAACCTAAGTCAGTATTTAATATGGACAAGCTAAACTGGATGTGTTACCCCCATTATAAGTGGGAAGAATATAAAACAAAGTTTCAATTCTTCTGTCTATAAATCTAGTTCTAAAGTTAATGACCCAATAATTACATTTTTCCTTATTGTATGTTCAACAGCATTGAATTTTAAAAGCATACCAACAGATCACATATAGATCATTAACACAGAATTACCTTATGTTAGTGGACTTAAATAAGGAACAGTATGTAGTGCTCAATATATCTGAATAATGGAATAAATGGAGAAGGCCAGAGTCCCTGAAGATGAGGCAAGTGGAGGCTTGAGGCATACAGCTGACAGTGCAGGCTGGCACTTACCATCTCTACTTGAGGGAAATAGAGGACTGAGCAGGTTAAAAATACTGTAATTAGGAACTAGAAATTCCAATCCCTGAGCAAATTCAGAAACTTACGTAAGCTTGGAGACATCAAGAATTCAATCTACACAATAACACGTTTAAACCCCATAGAGCCTTCGAATGCCACCTTATCATTCCCTTATTAAGTCATAAAACTCCATAGCATGAAATATTTCTGATTATAAATTTAAATGTTGGTACAGCACCTAAGTCAACTTATGCAATGTTAAATTTGAGTTTGTAAATACTGCACAGAAGTTTAAGTAATATTCCCAAGAAAACACTTGATAATCACCAGACATAAAATACACCAAGTCTGTTCAAACTTGAGACAGGTAATCTGTTAAAGGTATAACAACATCCGGCAGCAAGAGCAAATAGATAAAATCAAAATAAGTTCATCAAATATTACCCTATTAATGCTTCAATCTGGACCGAAAAGAACAGTGCTATCCAGACTGTCCCCTTTCCACTGCACGGTTCTCTTCTAACAACGTCCTTCCACTGAGTCCTCACTGGACACTGATTCCCCCAGTTTGTTCTCCATATTGAGGGTTTTGAAAACAATTAAACACTCATCTAGTTGAACCACTCTTATAAATAAACAACTCTTTAAGTGCAACCTGTTAAGTGTTTTTTCAATAGACCGGTCGTTTTTAATGGGCTCAACAAAACTGTTCCTTGTAGCTCAAATCATCTGGGCTTCAATGCACAAAGCCTGCAAGCCTTCTTTCAACTTCTCCACAAGAGCTTCGAGGCCATCACTGAAGAAAGATATCAGAGGGAATAATGGCATAATAATGTGCCAATTTCTTCAAAGGCCTCTGTTGGTGAGTAGGGCGGGAATGGAACACTGAACACTAGGTAAAAGCCAGGGGTCTAAATCTCCATTCTCTGTGTAAGTAACATACCATCTAAGTATCTTCATTTCTACCAGAGGGAGATGGTCAAGGGACCTCTATTTGACCCCTTGGTCTGATTTCAAGACCCTTTCACCACTTTACATATAGACGCCACAGCCACGGGCTCTCCCTCAGTCTCTTCTGATTTGACAAATCAGCAATTCCCACTTGTTCCTTTGCAATTCTGTGTCAGCATGAGTCATTTGGACTCTTCTGGAAAAATAACTATTTCTCCAAAGTCTAGAACTCAGGACAGCTCTCCTTTGGTTCACATTGGTTAAAAGCAGCAGTGATATGCTCTTCACTGTTCAAACATCACAGTGTTTTGAAAGCTCCATTTCAGACTCAACTCATTATCCAGCTAAAGGAGCCTTGACTAGGTCAGTGTTTGGTTAATACTGGCACAGAAATAATTTAGAAGACTCTAATCCTAAAAATGCAGTCAAGCCAGTGTCTACCTGACTTCCTGTCGCACACAGTGGGAAGAAGACAAATTAGCACATTAAAATAGCTGAAAAACTGCAATGATGAAAAGACATTTAAGCTTTTAATTATGGAAAAGTTCTTCGTTTAAAATTTAAAATTGTGTTGGATTTGCTAATAATATCATCTACACCTTCAAATTGTGAACCCAATGTATAATTACCCTAAAATATACTTCTGAGAACCTTGACTTAATGTTCACTGTGTTTATTCATGGATCACACACCTGTCCTAAAGAATGCAAAAATCTGAGAAATGTGAAAAGTGCATTTAAAAACCCAAAGGTCAAGTCAAGTTTGAGAAGTCCGGTTGCTTTCCAGCACTGAGCTGTTCAGTGTCTTTCAGCTATAGAAACCATGAATTGGCTCTTTGGTGCAAGTTGTATCCTATATGTAAACCTGAATGTATTTCTTTGGCCACATCCCCATTTGTTTAAATTTTGATTTACTAGGGACAATAACTTAATGAAGCAAATAACTTGAAATATAGTTCAAAAACAGTCAGTGCACTTAAGTTTCAATATTAAACATAACTTGGTTCAACTGCTTCTTTCTCACAAGTCAAAAAGGAAAACATTTCTCAAAAAATATGATATGATAGTCTGAATATACCAATTGGACATATGTACTTTACACGGTGCTACATAGTGGGCATGCAGTTCTCCATACGGTCTGGAGGACCTCTTCCTCCATGATGTGGTGCCTCTATCTTCCTAGAGCTGCTTAAAGTTCCACTGTACAGAGGAAGAAACTGCAGCTAGTTCTTCAATAATAAATATTTGAACAGTTTGCTTTAGTTATTACAGTGTTTTAATGAATCACTCTGCTTGGGTATTCTGTTATGTCTAAAATCGACTTATGAATGAGCACATCCCACGCCATTCTTTCTAGGCTTGTGATACCTCACTCAGGAGGTATTCTCCAAATCCATCCATTTGCCTGCAAATTTTAGGATGTCTTTTTTAAAAAACTGCTGAGTAGTACTCCATTGAGTAGATGTATGAGTTTGATAATCCATTTTCAGTTGAGGGGCATCTAGATTGTCTCCAGGTTCTTGCTATTACAAATAATGCTGCTATGAACATGGCTGAGATAATAATGCCTTTGGGGTACAAATGTGCATCTTTTGGGTATATGCCCAATGGTGGCATTGCTGGATCCTTGACAAGATTGATCTCAGATTTTTGAGAAATACTGCATTCCAGGTGGCTGTACAAGTTTACACTCCCACCAATGGAGGAGTGCTCCCCTTGCTCCGCATCCACTCCAGCATAGGCTGTCATCTGTTTTATGATCTTAGCCTTTCTGACAGGTGTAAGGTAGTATCTCAAAGTTGTTTTGATTTGCATTTCTCTGATGGCTAAAGATGTTGAGCATTTTTAAATGCCTTTCAGCCATCTGTAACTCTTCTGTTGAGAATTCCCTTTATAGCTCTGAACCCCATTTTATATTTGGGTTATTTAGGTTTTGGGGCTCTAGATTATTGAGTTCTCTATATAGATTCAAGATGAGTCCTCTGTCAGATCTAGGGTTGGTGAATATCTTTTCCCATTCTGTAGGCTGTCATTTTGCCTTATTGACTGTGTCCTTTGCCTTACGGAAGCTTCTCAGTTTCAGGAGGTCCCACTTACTGATTTTTCTTAGTGTCTGTGCTACTGGTGTTATATTTAGGAAGTGGTCATCTGTGCTAATGCCACTTTCTTTTCTATCAAGTTCAGTATAGCTGTATTTATGTTGAGGTCTTTGATCCACTTGGATTTGAATTTTGTGCAGGGTGATAGGTTTGGATCTATTTGCATAACATACTACCGTCCAGTTATGTCAACACCATTTGCTGAAGTTACTATCTTTTCTCCATTGAATTTTTTTTGGTCTCTTTGTCAAAAATCAGGTATTCATAGGTGTGTGGATTAATGCCGGGGTCTTCGATTTGATTCCACTGATCCACAAGTCTGTTTTTATGCCAGTACAAGGCTGTTTTTATTATAGTAGCTCTATAGTATAGCTTGAAGTCAGGGATGGTGATTCCTCCTGAAGTTTTTTTATTGAGCAGGACTGTTTTGGCAATCCTGGGTTTCTTGTTATTTCATATGATGTTGAGCACTGTTCTTTCAAGGTCTGTAAAAAATGTGTTGGAATTTTGACGGCAATTGTATTGAATCTGTAGCTTGCTTTTGGTAAAATTACCATTTTTATTATGTTGATCCTACCTGTCCAAGAGCACAAAAGATCTTTCCATTTTCGATTTCTTTCTTAAGTGACTTAAAGTTTTTGTCAAACAGTTCGGCTACTTCTTTGATTAGAGTTATATCAACATATTTAATGCTATTTGCAGCTATTATAAAGAGTGATGCTTCCCTTCTTTTTTGGTCCTTTTATCCTTAGCGTATAGGAGGGCTATTTTTATTTTTATTTTTTAGCTAATCTTGTACCTTACTACATTGCTGAAGGTGATTATAGCTGTAGGAGTTCCCTGGTAGAATTTTGGGGGTCCCTTATGCATACGATCATATCATCTGCAAATAGATAGCTTGACTTCTTCCTTTCCAATCTGTATCCCCTTAATTTCCTTTTGCTCTCTAATTGCTTTAGCTAAAACTTTGAAAATTATATCGAATGGATAAGGAGAGAGAGTACAGTCTTGTCTTGTTCCTGATTTTAATGGGATTGTCTGAGTGCTTCTCCATTTAGTTTGATATTGACTATCGGCTTGCTGTATATAATCTTTATTCTATTTAGGTATTTTCCCCATATTCCTGATCTCTCCAGGACTTTTAATGGGAAGAAGTGTTGAATTTTGTCAAAGGCTTTTTCAGCATCTAATGAGATGATCATGTGGTTCTATTTATTTCAGGTTGTTTATATGATGGATGATATTCACAGTTTTTCCTATGTTGAACCATCCCTGCACCTCTGGGATGAAGCCTACTAGATCATGGTGGATGATTTTTTTTTTCTTTTTAAATATGTTGTTGGATTCGGATTGTAAGAATTTTATTGAGTATTTTTGCATAAATGTTCATGGGGGAGATGGGTCTGTAATTCTCTTTGTTGCATCTTTGAGTGGCTTGTCTATCAGGGTGATTGTGGCCTTATAAAGAGTTCGGCTATGTTCCCGCAGTTTCTACTCTATGGAACAGTTTGATGAATATTGGTATTAGTTCTCTGAATGTCTGGCAGAATTCTGCAATGAAACCATCTGGTCTCAGGCACTTGGGAGACTTTTAATAACAGCTTCAATTTCCTTTGGGGTTACAGGCCTGTTAAGGTCTTTAATCTGATGTTGATTTAATTTTGGTTAAGTGGTACCTCTCCAGAAAGCTGTCCATTTCTTTTAGGTTTTCCATTTTAGTGGAGTATAGATTTTCAAAGTATGACCTAATACTGGATTTCCTGGGTGTATGTTGTTATGGCCCTTTTCATTTCTGATTCTGTTAATTTGGATACTCTCTGCTTTTTGGTAGTTTGGATAAGGGTTTATCCATCTTGTTGACTTTCTCAAAGAACCAACTCTTTGATTCATTGATTCCTTGTATTGTTCTCTGTTTGTATTGTACTGACTTCAGCCCTAAGTTTATTTCCTGCCGTCTACTCCTAGGTGACTTTGCTTCTAATTGTTCTAAAGCCTTCAGCTGTGCTGTTAGGTCTCTTGTATGAGATTTCTCTACGTTTTTTATATAGGCACCTAGTGCTATGAGTTCTCCACTTAACACTGCTTTCATTATATCTCATAAGTTTGGGTATGTTGTGAATTAACTTTCATTAAATTCTAGAAAGTCTTTGATTTTTTCTTAATTTCTTCCTTAACCCAGAGATGGTTAAACTGAGAGATGTTCAGTTTCCATGAATTTGCAAAGAATATCCAAGCTGCAAACCACAATCCCTGAACAGCTTGGGATCAAAAGGAACTTAAGAGAGACATCTAGAGATTCTCTTAGGAAGAGAATATAGAGATCTCCTTAGCAAATTGGGATCATAACAGGTTGCAACCAAGAAGAGGTGGTAACAAATCATGAGAGGAGATGGTTGAGTGAGAGGAGCAAGAGAGAGAGAGAGAGAGAGAGAGAGAGAGAGAGAGAGAGAGAGAGAGAGAGAGAGAGAGAGAGAGAGAGAGAGATGAATATCTTGATAGAGGAAGCCAATGTGGGGTTGGATAGAGACTGGGTGCTAGGGAATCCTCCAAGAACTCACAGGATGTCCCAACCAATAATGGAGAGGGTGCCTGAACAGGACTTCCCCTAAAATAAAATGAATAACCATCCTAAGTGTCACCATAAAACCTTCATCCAACAATAAATGGTGGTGGAGGCAGAGGTCCATGGCTGAGCATTGGGCCGAGCTCCTGGTCCAGCTGAGAGCAGGGAAAGAGAGTCTGTATGAGCAAGGGGATAGGGATTATGAGGAAAATTCCCACAGTGATGGCTGGATGGAGCTCTGGGGAGCTCATTGAATCAAGAATAGCCACTGGAGATCTATCGGGGAAAAGGAGCTAGGCCCTCCAAGGATAGGCAACTGTTGATTGGCATGGGCAGTGTGTGGAGCCTCGAGGGGTGGGATCAGACTGTGTTTCTGTGCATGGGCTGGCACCTTGGAGCCCATTCCCTGCAGAGGAACACCTAACCCAGTCTTGATTTTGGGATGAAGAAATTGGACCTGCCTGAGTGGATGTGCCATGCTAAGCTGACCCACCTTGGGACTTCTTGTCCTTTTGGGGAAGGGGATGGGGGGATAGGGAGGGGCGAGGCTGAAGGCTGACTAGGATTGGGAGAAGCAAAGGGACGGGGAGCAAGGGAATACATGGATAAAAAAGACATTTTTTTTAATAAAAAAATAAAATAAACATACAATAATTAAATAAAAAAAATCTCACTGCTTAACATCTGTATCTCTCTATAAGAAAAGTTGAAGTTCCTGCTTAAGTATAAATTAAAGCTGGATTTGGAGTTGGGAAAAAAAAATCACTCCATAGTTTCATCATTTGTACACATGTAAATACAGTTGTAGAATGATTTCTTACATTCTATACTGTAAATAACATTACATTGTAAATATAAGCTGGTATTCCTGGATGAGAGACACAGCATTTAAAATGTTAAAATTCATACCAACACTTTCTACAGAAGGTTCTACTTGCATTATTAAATATGATGAATAGATCTGATAATTTATATTTTCCCATTTGTGAATTTATTTATTCCTCTATCATTTAACTTAGTAGTTCAAGAGAAACAGTTTGCATATAGAGGTCAGAAGCCAACCTTACCAGAGACAGGGTCTGCTGTACAGCCAGCTGTGTACACTTCAGACTGCCTGGCCCACAAGCTCACAGGATTCTCTTCTGTGCTTCCCGTCTGGCCACAGGAGCAGAGGATTACAGATTATGCTACCATATCTGGTGTTATGTGGGTTCTGGGATTTGAACTCAGACATCCACGACATGTTCGTCTCCCCTATGCAGAGTCCTACATTTTGATCTGAGTCTGAGGTCACACTTCAAAAAGCTTTTGACTCCAGAATTACTATTTACGTTTCCTACTGACAATTTGCATTTTCTTTTTTAATCCTTTAGATTCTTTTCTCTCTGAGGAGTTTGCCTTGGTTTGCTGTATGAGGGCACAACTTACCCTTTCTCGGGTGACTCTTTAAGGCAAACACTGTCTGAAGAACCACCTTTCTCAGATTTGAAATGTCACTTTCTCCATATACTACAACTTCTCATTCCTTTGGATCAGTCTATAGACTTTTTAATCTAATCAATTTGATGAAGTAACGTATTGCAAATCGTTCATCTCTAACACATTAATACAGTTCTAGCATACTAAAACTTTAGAAGCATGTGATACTGTGCTGTGTACGGAAACCGCAAGACAAAACCCTTCTTCTCCCTTTACCTCCTTCAGCTTTAGTCTTCTCTCCAACATATAATTCCTCTCTCTAGAGAGAAAGTTCCTAAGACAGGCAGTGATGGCGCACGCCTTTAATCTAACCCAGTACTTGGGGGGCAGAGGCAGGCGAATCTCTGTGAGTTCAAGGCCACCCTTGTCTACACAACAAGTTCCAGGACAGCCAGGGCTTCACAGAGAAACTCAGTCTTGAAAAACAAAACTAATCAACCAACCAAACATAAATAAAAAGAGAGGAAGTTTCTAACACAAAGCCACTCCCAATTTAAGTGAGGAACCTTGCATTATTTATAAGGTCATGTAGCATCAGTGAAATTCCTTCTTTCTCCTTTTCTTTAAACTCCACGGGAGAAAGTAGGCGTGTTCTAGATTAACGCACCCACCCAAAGCATAAACACTCAACACTCCTTGGTTACATAATTTTTATTTGTGTATAATTTAAATTATACTCTAGAGTCAAATTTTAAGATTCTGTAGGTTCACTTAACACGTCCCAGGGATTTTCACAGTCTCATATTCTACCCCAAGACTCTTCATACAAAATACAGAAGTTTCCCCTAATCAGTACTAACTACAACCATAACTGACAAAGCATGGCACAGTGCACCGAGTGACGTGATACGAGTGGGAAATGGAGAAGGATGTTCTCTGGTTTTTGCTGATCTCAGCGATATGAAAGGGAGGGTGGTTCTGCCATAGCTCTCATACAGAGGCTGACTTCATACCAGCTTAAAACAACTATTACACAGACCCAAGAGTGCAACTGTGATGGACTGTTAGCCAAGCATACTGAACTCCTAGGATCAGGTGTTACCACAGCAAAGGAAGATAACTAACTGACTGACTGACTGACCAACCATCAGAATAACCAAGCACAAAGCCTGAGAAGGTGTATGGGGCTTTTAAATATAAATACCACTGTAGGGGTATTGTGTTACTCCGTCTACATACCACCACATAGATGGTAAGAAAAGTTAAGATTCAAAAAGTTCTAGTGACTGGTTAACTATTTTCAACTCAGCCATAAATTATTGTTGAACATAAAGAATATCCTATAAAATAATTGCTAAAAAGCCAAAATAATTTTTGTATTTCAATGGGGGAGATGACAGTTTTGGTTTTATAGCTGGAACACACTGGCAGCTCTACAACACGGACAGTAAAAGATGCAACACAGCAAATAAGCAAACATTAGGAAAGAGCTGAGGCAAGAACGATCCCAACAGCAGAGTCTCTAACACGCTATGGCATCATGTTGTCTTAATGAACAGGCAGCTTGTGACTGTGCAGAAACAATGATCCAACCGTCTCTTTGGTCCGAGATAATGTAAGAACAGAGGAAGTTCTGTATTTTGAAAGTCGGAGTTTCTTTTTCACCATCAATTAAATATAACTAATTCTTCACAGTGAAGAACACTAAACTCAGGTTGGGTGATGAGGAAAAGCCAAGTATTCTGTCATAGCTCACCTTTTCAAACAATTCATCTGGCTACCTTAGCAGTCCGCAGTTACTATTGGTCCTCTATGATATATCATTTTGCAGAGCATGAAATTTCAAAGAGCAAGAGAGAACATTTTAATATATTATAGAATTTACAATTTAGCGCAATGTTTCAAACTTGTATACTGCATAACTTTCCTAGTGCATTAAACTTAAAAAGCACTGTATGTTCCCCATGCCAATCAAAACTGTACGTGGAATATTCACTGACCCCGAGAATATCTCAGCATCTCATCCTAGATAAGTTCTTTCCCTCTGCACCTTTCTACTAGTAATGAGCATATTTACAAACAAATCCAGAAACTTTAACAAAAAGGGACATACAATATAGTTAGTAGCATTTTGAGGCTTCATACTTCCATTACCCGTATATTTGGCTGGGGCGTGGAGAAAGGGCTGTAAGTCTTGAGTGGACAACGTCATCGGTTCACCATTCCTGCTTACAGTCTTAAAAACAGTTGCTCCAAAGTCTAGTTGTAGACTACAAATAAAATTCTAAGAACCTAGTTACTACCTTATTGGAAGTCAAGGTTAATATAAAAACCCACAAATATTTGAGTTCTAACCTTAGAGTCTTATTTAGGTAATATGGAAAACCAGGACAAACATGTTCAATAAATACATAAAGAAATATATTTAGCATTTTGGTATATATGAAAAAGCCTGATGTTTTCTTTAAAGCTCAAATGCTAATATTATAAGAATATACTTGCTTTTTATATATTCTACTTAAAAAAGGATTGCAGTTACATAAGACTAAGTATTTAAATGAAAAAATGGCTGATTGAATTAATAATATGAGCATTATGTATTACTGTCATAATACAAATGACAATATGCATCTGGCAATGAATGTACAAAGTCATGATAAAATATAAAAGGACTTGAGACAGATCATGTAGACCTCCAGTTTTACAGGTTACAAGAGGGAACGTAACCAGAGCAGGTGAAAATCTTAAGAGACCAGGCACTATAATGGCAGCTGCCTCAATTGATGACATTTAGAATTCATCTCTTTTATTTGACTATAGTCAAACAAATTTCTATAGTGAATTTTACTGGGTAACTGATTTCCAAAGCTTTTCCAAAAAATGATCAGTTGTCTTAAAAAAATATAATATACCAAACACCAAGATATGCAGCACATCAAGGTGCTGAATTGTCAGTAAGAAAAACTGATGATAGTTCAACTCAAGATTTTTCAAGTTCGTTATTGTGTGAAGGCAAAGGCATCAAGTAGAAACTGCAACAAATTTTTATATTTCACTAGGCTGGGGTTTACGATACGGTGCTATCTTGAGATGCTGCATAATGCCAGAGAGCAGCACAAGAGCATAGTCAGACAAGAAGAAGAGGACCTACTGCATATTGTGTGGCGACGCTATGCTGCCCGATAGCTAAGTGCATGAAATGCATTTGGGGGCTGACAGATGACTCAGAAGGTAAAAACATTTCCCAGGGAAGTCTTATAACCTGAATTTGATGCTGTAAATCCACATAAAAATGAAGAATAAAGTGGCGCACATTGCTTAGTACTCCAGAGAGTGGCTCAGAAAGCTTGCAGGCCAGCTAGACAGAACCTACCTCCACAAGGTGGAGGATCAGAAAAATTCAGGCAAGATTCTTCTAACTTCCATTTATGTGTCCTGGCGTGCACGCACACACACACGCACACACACACACACACACACACACACAATATTAATAATGAAAAAACTTGAAAGCACACGGGGCTTACATTATTTTTAGCCTATGCTAAGTTTATTGGGTTGGGTTCTCATCCTTTTATAAGTTGAAAAGCATCTATGTATTCAATAGAATATTTTCTACTCTTAAAGAGGAAGAAACTCCTCTCACTTTCATTAACATGGATGAAGCTGGAGGACATCACTTTGAGTAAAGTAAGGCGCACACACAGATAGATTTTACTGTGTCTCACATACACATGGAATTTAAAGAAGTCAAACCCGATGTCAAACCCAGGAAGCTACCAGTGCCCAGAAGGAAGGCAGTCAATGAAGAGGTATAGACAGAACAAAGTGCACAGCTATCGATATGAAGCATAAACAGGCTCCAGAGATTTAATGGCTAGCAATCGTCTCTATGGTTATCAGCATTTTATTATGGTTGGCCCCAGCTGTAGATTCAGCTGTGAATGAAAAACTTTGAGAAACCAAATACTACAGACTGTGTTTATTTCTTGTCATTACCCTTTAAATGAGCGAGTACAGCAATTATCACACAGCATTTTCATGGTAGGCATTTTAAGTTCCACAGAGGTGATTAAGTTCTAGCATATGTGAGAAAGATGCCGAGATGCAGCTCAGTGGTGGAATGTGTGCTGATGAAACATGAGACTCTGTGTTTGTTATCTAACAACAGCCTCTGCACCCATGGATGCACACCCACATATATTTCCTGAAAGTTCACATCATATGCAAATCTTATGCTACTTCATGTAAGAGCCCTGAACATCTGTAGAACACGAGAAAGTGGCTACTAAGAAAAGACTATATTTTAAAATATACTAACAAGGTTTTAAAATATACTGACAAAGTCAACTTTATGAGTCTCAACTCATTCACAGACACAATGATAACTATGTGAGAGATTTCTTTAATTGGTCTCATTCAAAATCATTTCACAAAGCATTCCTATAGCAAAGCATTATTGTATGCCTTAAAAATATAAGACTATACAGGTTTTGTGTTTCAATAGTGCTGGAATTTTTTTAAAGAGAGTATTAGTAAAAGTCTGTCTATTTTTCAGTGACTCTGAATGCAATTCCTAAGGTTTTCATCTTAAAAAGTGGAGTATTCTAAAGCATCCAACCAATACTCACTTCTGAACCAATAGTATCTGTTGCCTTTAAAGGTCATACATTTCCCACAGAGAAGGGGTAGAGCCTGGAAGGATAAATGTAGTACAGCAATGTCTAAATAGTTACTTGTTAATCTTTAATGGTGGTTAGGTTTCTAAGATATTTAAAGAAATTCCTTTAAATATCAAGGACCGTGTTCCGTTCTTTGTATACATGTTGAAATGGGGTTTCTTGGTCCCGGGTGGCCAGAGGCCCAGACCCTGCCTCACCAGACCCCTTAGCCGCCAGCTGCCGCTGCTCAGGCCCCCAGAAATGACTCAGACGCTTATATTAACTTCATGCTGTTTGGCCTATTGCTCAGGCACATTGCTTCTAGCTCTTACATCTTAAATCAACCCATTTCTATTAAGCTGTCTGCCACGTGGCCTGTGGCTCACCTGTGCTCCTTACATGCTGCTCCTTTGGGCTTCAGCTCGATCTGCTCCTGACTCCGCCCTTCCTTTCCTACCTATTCTGATTCCTCCTCCTACTTCTTCTATGGTGCCTGTCATGGCCCAAAACAGCTCCTTTATTTAAAGATTGATATTCACAGCATACACAAAGGCATTCCCACATCATATACACACACGTGCACATGCACGTGTGAAGCCGACGTCATGCCAGTTCTTCACAATCCCTTGTCACCTTCTTCCTTTGAGATAGTAACCCTCTCTTGGTTCCTGGTGGGCTGGCCAGCCCCCGGGATGCTCACTACTCCCTAGCACTGGGAAACAGACCACAGCGGGCTTCAGTGGGTGCTGGGAGTCGGACCACAGGCCTCACCTGAGTCACTTCTCTCATCCCTGGTCCCTCCTTTCCTTGTTTCTTTTGTTTGTTTCATTCTGTCCCCCAATCTCCACCAAGCTTCTTACCTCTCAGTCCCAATCATGATTAGCTGATTATTAACTACCAGCTGAAAATCAAACTCTGAAACTATAATTTGCTAGCCATCAGAGCAATCTGAGGGGCAGTCACCATAAACTGCTATTATTTATTTATTTATTTATTTATTTGTTTATTTGTGAAAACTGCTTTTGGAAGCAGCTGCTGACACTTATAATTCCACTATTTTAAGCTCTGACATCGCTGAACAGTACAAAACAGCACTGTGCAAATGACTCCACCTTTGAATGCCTAAAGTGAGAGAAACTGCCTCCACCCAGTAAATACTGCAGTCTGGTCTAAAGCTCTTAGCTCCTCTCCAGGAGCATCATGGCAGCACTGTTCCTCAACTCTGTACCTGAGAAGGATAGTGTTCCAATGAGTAATAGCAATCATCCTAGAGTTACACTCATCGGAGCACACAGTGTGATGAGAACCCACTTCACGGCCTAGAGGGTGGGTTCACGCTGGCAAAGCCAGAGCAGAGCCTATGGGAGGCTGTGCTGGGTATGAGCTCTGGGAGACTACTGTCCATAGCAGGAGGCTCTCACAAACTGTCTTCGAACTGCAATACAGTAGGAAGTCAAAGAACAACGGGCAAATATTTGAGAAAAATGATCTCCCATTTATCCATATCTCATTTTGCATTTCAAGGTATTTTACCAGTAGAATTAAGAAGGCAAGATTAGGCCACACATTGTTTACTGTTTCTCGGTCTTCTTGGAATAAAGTGCTGAGTTAGTCTGACTTTCAAGGGGCTAGATATAAATGACAGAATGTCTAACCAGGCATCAGAGTAGAATCATATTATTAACATTCACTACATCTTTATGGCATACAAATTTTATTTTGTTTGCTCTTTTCTCTAAGGAGGGATTTCCTTTAAAATGCAAAGTAAAGCAAGCAGGTGCTTATGGATTTTACAGTAAGGAAATCAGATGCAAGGTCAGGTGATTCTCAGAGTTAATAATGGGCCAGAGGCTGCAGGAAAGGTTTTCACCTCTAGCATGTGGTTCTCAGCCTTCCTAGCTGGGACCCTTAACACAATTCCTCATGTTATGGCGACCTCAACCATAAAATTATCTTCGTTGCTACTTCATAATTTCAATCTTGCTACTGCTATGAATTGTAATGTAAATATGCTGGATATCAGACATGAGACCCCCATGAAAGGTTGGGAACCACTAACCTACAGCCAGCCACATTCAAGGGCAGAGGTCTGCTACCCAGGCAACAAAGTTGTTTGCTTAAAAGCTAAATAAACAAGATCCCAGCATTAATGACATAAAAATCTGAGATAGCTTTGCTCACATTGGAAGTTCAATGATTGTGTGAGTGTCTGGGGTGGATTTCTTGGTCTGTCTTGCTATGAAAAGCCTATAAGAACCAGGTACCAACAGTTCTTCATAGCCTGTCCCTGTAGGCTCTGACTGCAGAGTTGTTTGTTTGCGTAATAACTACAGGGGCACAAAGAGCCAAGTGAGGGCCACCTTATGACTTCTATAGCACTGCGACTCTAACATTTCTCCTCACAAGTTGGCAGAAGCTATCTGAGGAGAATTTCTGTGGCTGTGTAGCCACTGGGCAGTCTAAGGATCTGAGGTGAGGGGTTTGGGAGCTCTAGACTTTCAACTCAATCCAGTCAGCACGAAAAAAATAAAAGTGATGTCATTAAGTGCCAGGTACAAAACCATAAGCTTACCATAAATAACGCAGCAATTTAGGTGTAACAGAAAATAAAATATAAAGCCTTTGTCTAAATTTCTTAAATGACTCCCAGTGTTTTTTGACCTTCAAAAACACCTGTTTTTATGCATGAGCATCTCTTTCCAAGCCCTCAGGAGCTATCTAACCACAAAACCACATTGGTCTGTTTACACAAACACATCATTCCTAGCGTTTGACTCTGTCACCGCACCAACAAATGTCCCTTCACACTTTTTTTTTTTTAAAAGAGGAATGAGGCGTGACACGGTGGCAGTGGAAGTTGTGGGTCCTGGAAGGCCCTAACTGAACTCTTGGGTGCATTTGCTATTTCCACCGAAAAGAGATGAAGTAAGAAAGTACAGGGACAGCAGTATCCTGATGAGTAAGGAATGAGGCACAGCTGAGTCATTGGCTTTTCCCTCCCTGGCCGCTCCCTTCAGAAACTAAACCCATACAACAGGGAAGCTAGTCTCTGCATCTAATGATGGACCGCCCACTCCCCATGACCTTTGCTCCCCAGGAGCTTCACAGCTTAGAGTTTATAAGATAATCAAAATGTTTGGAATCAAAATGCTAGACACTTTACAATAAAGCTCTGCACATCAAGGAAACTCCCTAAGCAAACCAGAAAAGGCAGCAGAGAGGGGAGAAATACATGTAAGCTCTTATCAAAGTTCCGGGGTTTACATCCTTAAGCATGGGGAAAGCGCACCAGAGACAGCAAGAGATATGGACTCTTGTGTATACATCTTAACCACACGCAAAGATGCTTTGCCTGCAAGAAAATACAAGTAGACCAGGCTGCCATTTCCCCTCTAAGGTGAGTCAAGACCTAAACAGCCAATAGTAAAATTACAAGCACATTCTGTTTGTAAGGCTGTGGCTAAGCAGAAATAATACCTGAGGGAGTATGTAAAACAATCTAGTATTGATAGAAGGGGATTTGATGATAAATCTGCGTTTACCTTCTAACCCATGAATACAAATTTTAAGAGTCTCTTCCAAAGATATCCAAACAAAAATATACATACACAAAATTTCTTATTGTGGAAGTAACTGTTTTAACAAGAAAAATATAGATGTTAAGTGATAATAAGCTGGACAATGGTAGAAAACACACTGGCACATTCATACAGTGGAGTGTTAAAAGACTGTAAAAAAGGAGCCTGGGACATCTCCGTATGTATATGGTTTTCATGATGAACAGTAACATAAAAAAAAAAAGTGGAGGGTGCAATGACATTTATGTAAGAAAAAGAGAAGAAACAGGAATGAGGAATGAATTATTTGTAAGAGGATAAATTAGCTTTTTAAAGGGCCTGGAGAGATGGTTCATTTGATAAAGGATTTGCCTGTCAAGCATGAGGATCTGAGTTGGGATTTCCCAGCACCTTATAACCAGCCAAATGGGGAGAGACAGGTCAATAATTCCAGCACTGTGTGTGTGTGTGTGTGTGTGTGTGTGTGTGTGTGTGTGTTGGTAGACAGAAACAGGCAGATCACTAATGCTTCATTGCCTAGGAGTATGAGCACACACGCACACAGGCACACAGACACACAGCTACCTACTAGAGCGGGACTAGGTGTTATAGGCCTCCACAGGCTAGAATGTCTATAACAGTCACTGTTTCACACATCTGCACTGGGAAGTCAGCAGTATATGCCTGAGTTGGTTTGTTCTAGCTCCTAGAAAGTGGTCAGGTGGCCTGAGAGCTGGTTGTCTTCACCTTTGTAGTTAGAAAGTAATGCCTGTTGACAATATTTAGACCACTGAAATCAGCCAATAAATAGCGCTGCTCTCACACTGGATTTAAGCAGCATTTCACAAGACATGTAGAGATTGTAGGAAAGCTCAAAGCATATTCAACAGTATTAAACAAAAATAAATGTAACAGGGACTGAGTGGCCAGCACTACTACCTCTAATGAACTATTTCAAGAGAATTTCTAACAAAGTTGACTTTATAGATCTTCTGGAACAGTAAAAAGAACTACAAAGTTAATCAGTTTAGCAGTTTAACTGTTTTCAACATCACAGTGTGAACGCTGACCTTCTATTATGAGAAAATTACCAGTATTACAAATATGCTAAATAAATCACTGCACTGGTGAGGAAAGCTAGGATATTCTGAGTGGGATTAAAGAGTTAAGAGACGCAAGTGTGAGGTCATTCAGCAATGACCAACAGTCCTGAATCAGAACTGCACATACAAATATGAAGTTACAGTAGGGTTCATCCTAAGCTGGTAGTACATGTATGAATATTTTGTTCACTGAAAAAGCTGGAAATAACTAACTAATTACTAATCTAGGGACACTGGGCATCCAAAGAACCCAGGAAGTTGTACCTAAACGTCATTTCTAACTTCTACTTCACTAAAAACAAGCTCTAGACTCTAGACTCTGTCTCACTACAGATTTGGGTGGAGGAAAGCACAGAATGCTGAAGGAGAATTAAAGACAACTGAGAGGATGTCAATGGGACTCAGGAGGCCACTTGAGGATGCTCTCTCTGTCCAAAGATGGAGAAAAATCCTGAGCAGTAACAAAACTGTCATGGGTTGCATGAGGTGCATTTAAATCTGTGAGTTTATAGTGATGCTTAAATATTCGCACACAAATGCTGGCTGGGCCCCTCTAGATTAGGATGCTAAGAAGACAGTTCGCTACTTTACACACTGGTGAATGCAATTCTCTTTTTTTCTCTCTCTCTTAATAAACTGTCCCCCAGGATAACCAAACAATAGGTCAAGACATCTTTTCCCCGCATACAAATTTCTTGGCTATGAGATAAAAGAGGAAATTATAAAATTTACATACATATCAGCATTTTACAATCTATAGTGAAATAATAAATCAGGATAATCAATCATCCATGTCTAATAACAGCCTAGGAACCTCCTGACAGAGACACCACACCACTGTCTTTAAAGTGTTCTCGACAAAGGCCAGTTTTGTTTGTACGTGAAGCATCCCAATAGCACTCTAGATCTATTGCCCCCCCAGCAGAGGCAGATGGTAGGTTCACAGATTAAATGACTCAGGTTTTCAACATAAACTAGTGGGCAACAGGAGATGGGCCTACGCAACCATTAGTCAATGGTACCTAATGAGCAGAAATGCAGCAAATGGTAAACCAATCATTGAAAATTACATGAGAATATATGCATTTATATGTATCTATAGTACACATTATTTATATGTATCTATAGCACACATTTGCTAAAACATTTGTTTTCTGGTGAAATCTATTAAGATATGAATAGATGAATTAGCACCACACATGTAATTTGTTTCAAAGTTTGGAGGGGTGGGGACGGGTGGAAAAGACTGAGTGACAGCGAGTTAAGACTGGGGCCCTTCACTGTTTACAGGGGAAGATCAAATTTTTCTATAATAAAGCTTTTAATATGAGCACAAATAATAAACAATTAGGCAGCTAACAATAGAAAGATTCTGAAAATGCTATCAGACCACATGTTCCATCTCACAGTCTATTACAGTCACTCTCAGGGCTTTTGGCGCCTAAATAAACTCTAAACATATCCGCAGACAGGACTGTGGCAGTGGGGAGAGGCTGAGCACCATTGTGTAAACACCTCAAGAAAAGGAATGGGCATTATTCACACGGTGTTTACCCAGCGCCTAACACTTAAGAGGCATTTAAGAAGTATTTGGTGAATGAATGAATGAATGACCCGAGGTACACAATAGCAGCTAACTGCTACGTGTGCAAAAACAGCAATTCATATTTGATACTGAAGCCTCTGGGCTCGCTCAGCTCAGAGGGGAGGGCCTTATTGAAACATAATAAGTAAAATGGGTTTCCTTCATAAGGCCAGTCAGTCTGAACAGCTACAAGTAAACACCCAGAATAAAAATAGTTTTATACACACAAGTCGGTGTGGGTGTGGCCAGCAAATACTCTGATTCTACAATCTGTTTTGGACAAGGCAGGGCTTCATATGTGACTAACAAAGCAAACGAAAGACAGAGCCCACGTGCTGAAATAAGCACAGTATTTGCCAAAAGGGCTGAATGTCCAGTAAGTAATGTCTACTTTTCAAAGCTCAGAAACAGACTGAGATACTCACAACACACATCCCCCAAAGGCAGCACACAAACACCCAGCACAAACTCCATTTTTGGAGTGGATTCTGACTACCGGAGTCCCTAGGAGTTGATTAGAAATCTCTTGGTACAAATGTCTCATTGTGCTGATGAAAAAACAGATGGGCAGAAAAGCTGAGGAAGAGGTTCTGAAAAGATCGGGCAAAGCCACAGCTGACGGCTGCATAGGGGCAGGTATCCGAGTCTACAGCCGGGAACTACTCCACTGCATGCTCACATGATACCTAACCAGACACAGCATCTGCCCCAGGCATAAGCATAGGTGTGGATGTAACTCTACCCTAGCCAGAAGAGCAGCATGTTACCTCCTACTTCAGAATGGTCTCCACTGAGCATGTGCAAAGGAGGGTAGCTTGATCCCTCGCTTACTTATCTTTCGTGGTCTTTCAAATGCAGTGCAGTTTATAATACTATAAAAGCTGTTATTTTTTGTGGTTTCTAAATGGTAAAATACACATTAGAATATCAACTCTATGGTTCTCTTCATAAACTGATTGAAAAAAAAAAAGCCAAACCTAGGTGTGGTGTCACACTTGTGTATTCCCCGTGCCTGTGAGGCTGACCCAGGATGACTGCTGTGAGGTGAGAGGTGCCTGGGCTACACCTAAGCGTCAGGCTAGCTAGGGCTCTATACTAAGACCTTGACAAACAAAAGCAAAATTTCTTAAAAAGCAGTATTTTATATGTACCTGAGCGGTACATACTTCACATGTATGTGCACCTCATGCGTACAATGCCAGAAGAGGTCAGAAGAGGGGGTCAGATCCCTGGGAATTTGAGTTAACAGATGGTTGTGAGACACCATGTGGGGTGCCAGGAACCAAATCCAGCCAGAGCTTTTAACTGCTGAGCCATCTCTCCAGCTCCACAAAAGCACAGACTGTTCAATGTGGCCGTGAGCCACACATTTAAAAGTAAGAAGGGAGGGGAAGAATGAATTCTGCATTTGTATTTCAACAACTGTGCAAGGTTTAGTTCAAACACACACAGGAAAAGGCCTAAAAGAGAGAAAGGAAGATGAAAGGGGCAAGCTTTTATTTCATCTACTCAACAGTTAATATTCCAATTACTGACCAATCTCGAGCCCACACTGCTCTCTACTTCTAGCTAGATGCAGGAAATGATGTATCATGCTGTGCACCGAATCTGCTCCAAGCCTGCTCACCTGCAAGCTGATCTGGTTCAGAACCAAAATGATGACATTAAACTGGATACAAAGCTCAGTCCCCATTCTTTGCTATCACATTTCTCAGGGTCCTGGAAACTGATGCTAAGTTCCCTCAGGTTGTAAAAGAGAAAACCAGTGACCAGAACTGAGGGTGACGATGTTTACTTCTCTGGGAGAAAAAGGTTTCTGATCTGGCTGCTTCAAGATCCCTGTGGAAAATTGCATCATCAGTCAACCTCATTCTTAAAAAGCCAAATCCGAGGACCTTTTTCCTTTAAAGTGAATATAGCAATTTTATGTAAGTGAACATATTATAAGATTATCAAATTAGCAGCCTATTCAACTATAAGGTAAAATGAATATTTAAGGAGAAGAATCTAAAGCCACTTATTGACTTTTGTGTGGTTATAAATAAAAAATTGAAACCCTCCAGGGAAATTAGACAGCTAACTGCCACAAGGTTAAGATGTCCTGCACTTGTCTCAAAATTTAAAAACATTTAATATAAAAATATCTGAAATATTTAGTGCTACCTTTTTCCAATATTAGCCTCTAAAAGCTTGCCCTAAAATCTCGATATGTAAAACAATATCCATACATTTTCATCATTTTCCCCTTGGGTTTAAGCCCCTCATTAGCCAAAATTCCAGTCAGCTACTCTTACAAAACTCTTTTTTAATAACTGAAGGATTAACCAGATGATTAAAATCCATAATATCCCTAAAATAACTCTCATATTTTTCTACCAAACATTTTCAATCAAATAGCACAAACGTACTTTTTAAAAATAAAAAAGACAAACCATCATTCCATCATTACCCAAGAGTTAAGAGTCAGAACTCCTGAAATGAAATACAGGGAAAAATGGTGCCTGGTTAATTTTATTAATACATATTGAGGACAAAAGTTCATTTTTCAATAAGAAAACAAGAAAGAGAGAACGCAGCCTGATTTTGTCTGCCTGCCCAATAGGACTCACCACTGTAATTAGTGTTGACCACCCCTAAGGGGTGGAGCTTAAACCTCATGCAATAAGTGGGGGGGGAAAAACAAGTATAAATACCCCAAGGCATCAGTGGGAGGGCATCATCCACTGCTCACTGGGCAGAGGAAGCCAGGGAAGCTGCCCATACATCTCCAGGAACTTCCAGCACCAGGTAAGTCTGGACCAAGAATCACTGGGAAATATCTCTGTCAGGTGCTTTAGAAACAAACTTCAGTCAATTTTAGACATTTTGTAAGCATGATTTTAAAAAGCGGCTTCCTACCAAAAGGACTGTACAAATTTGCCTTAGTGTGAATTTCAGTATGTCTTGAAAGTCTATTTCGGACTATGTCAAAGAGTCTGGATTACTTAATATTGTCATCTAGTAATGAGATTATTTGGTGGGGGTCATTTTATTTTTAGAACATTATTGGGATGCAGCTTCTCAAAACTTGTAAGAAATATATATTCACTTAAAAAGACTTTCCCATTATTTTATGGAATATATTCAAGTTATAAAAGGTCTAGCATAAAAAAATAAGATAACCAATATAAGGAATCAATCTGTAGAGCATCACAAACATAAAACAGATCAGACATGGGACTATGTGTAATTATTCTCTTCTGTTTTCCAGAATCCATCTGAAAACATGCTGCCACAAACAGCCTTTCTGTTGCTAATGTCCTTGACCTGGGTCCACGGAGTGTTTTATGCTGAGAGATACCAGACGCCCACAGGCATAAAGGGCCCACTTCCCAACACCAAGACACAGTTCTTCATCCCATACTCCATAAAGAGTAAAGGTAAACTCAGCTGAACTTTGCTCTACTAACCAGAGGGCTGGTGTTTTCAAATATGACAGATGAACTGCTTAACCAAATACATTCCAGTCTGTTCTTACTCTGTTTTAAGTTCTTGGCTGGCTCACGTTACTACAACCAAATGTTGTGTGGAAAAGGCAAGTCTGTGTGAGAACATAATATTCTTGAAGAAGTTGGTAGAAGAGAAAAACAAACCTGAGGGTTATCAAAGACTATGTATGGAGTCAGCTTTTCCCTTGTCAAGTGATGGCATCATACAACTACCTAATGATCCAGAACCTAGAAACATCAATTCCGTAAAATTAAGTTAATTTAAACTAAAAACACTTTTATAGACTGGAAATTTTTATGTATCTACATACTTAAACATTTCCTTAAAAAACACAGGGCTGTGATATTAAAGAAAACTGGTATCAAACAAAGCCAGACAGCCCTCAATAAACCTAATGGGCAAAGAAATGATCAATTCTCACAATTGCATACCTATCTGTATATAGTGTACAGACATAGTTAACTGTAAGTGCTAGCTGTGGAGGCTCAGAGTTGCAAGGGCTGCTGCAAAGTCAGTCCTGTCTACATCTGCCTACAACTCCACTCGTGTCCTGCTTCCTCTGCTTCTCTACTGGGAGAGCGGAGACTCCATCTTTCCTCTGGCTCTAACCCTCACTATCTGGCTCTGTCTCTGTGAAGGAAACCCAGACAGTACATGTGAAATAACCCAGGAGGCTCAAAGACGGTGGCAGTGAAATCGGATCTCTGCTACTCTAATCCAACAGACTCAGACACGACTCCTGATAATATAAACTGTTTTCAGATGTCACTTTCCACAGTATTTTTCATTTTATTCACATTATTTTGCCCTACGGAGAGCAAAGGCTGAATGCTGTAATCTTTAAATGGTATAGTTTTAGAGAGAAGTATTTTGAAAAAAAAAGATCAAATGTTTAAGAATGTCTTTTTAAAAGAATTAAGTACTTCAAGAAAGGCAGCTTAATGTTTAAGAAGTACAAGAGATACTCTTGAGTGTCTCCTAACATAGCAAGACCGAGGAGAAGTCAAAAAGCTAGGAGGAGACAGAAGACAAACTCACTCCACCTTAAGCACCGAGTGTGGCTTGAAATGCCAAGGCAGAAAAGGGGTTGGCACTTAGACCAAAGTCAAGACTTTTTGGATTAAAAACCAAGCAGACCACATTCAGAAGGTTAAACATGTTTGTCTTCCCTGCTTATCATCCTGTTGTTCTTACAGAAAACAGGGAAATATCTTCTTAACAGATACAAGGCAGAGAAGCTGTATTTTAACGATTAAACCTACCTTGGTCTTTTTGATAATGAGCCAAAATTCCACCCCCTGCTGGGTATCAGTGTCCTATAACACACACACATGCCCACATCAGGGTGGCAGCAGAAACCCAGAAAGTTCCTCTGCACTCTCTGGGCAAATCTTCACAGCACAAGCTAATGAAGAGAAGGAACAGCCTAAGCACACTCAGCTGTGCTGTAGATAAAGCTCCTCCACCCCAGCATAGCCTGTGGACAGTTAAGAACCTTAATAAATGTAGTTGCTATATTTGAGGAATGGTGCTCCCTAATCTTACTTCTATAGACTATGGACTGATTGCCACCCCCCACCCCCCAACTCCTGCCCAGTGCAAATACTCACAGAAAACAGACTCTTTCTTACACTGAGAGGTTTAGGATCTGGAGAGCAACAGTCTAGGCTACAAAGATCATCACGCTGTCACTAAAGGTCAAGCTTCCAACTGTGTCTGATGCTACCCTTTCCAGTAAGACATATTTTCCCCTTTAACAGTAAAACATATTTCCATAATTTTATAAAAATTATGTTTTGTGTAACATGATCTTTGTAATTGAATGCTGAAGTAAATTCTGCATTTGAAAACTATGCTATTTTACTCCAAGCCATTAAAAACCCCTATGTACTCATCAATTTTATTTATACACTCACATCATGGATGCACTCCAAAGCTAAGCTCAGGGGTTATCTTTGAAAATATTAGTAACTACTGTTGTTTAACTGCTCCCTAAGTGCCAGATATTTAATAAAAGAGATTTCAAAAGAAATTAATGTACTTGCATACCAACGATTAATGGCTGGCTAAAGGGAATGATATTCTTAAAAAATTATATTCAAAGATAATTTAGGATTGTTAATGAATATCGGCTAGTGTCCATTTTGACTTTTCAAAACCATTAAAGTCTTAAGAGTTTATCATATTAAAAGTCAATTTAAAAGTGGTATGGATGGAGTTTAGCTCAGTGGTAGAGCATTTGCCTAGCATGTAAGATCCTGGTTTTGAGATCTAGGAACACACACACCCACACACACACACACCATAAGATAAATGGATCATAGTTAAACATAGTATTTTTACAGTTTTGAGCTACCTACTATCCCATCCGCTAAATCAACATTACTATGAACTGCATTCCAACAATCCAAAACTCTGAAGGTTTCTGAAAACTTATTATATAAAATAATTTAAATAAAAATTATAAAGGTAAATATTAAAAAATCCCTTGCAATTTTACTGTCACCTTTACAAGTTATACATAAATGCTTTGAAAAAATCCACTTTGTGTGACATTGACAATGACTACTGGTAATGTCTACACTACAGGCTATATCCCACCACTGAGGGACTTCTTACAGTAACCACACTTTATCCCTGAGGCAGGTCACATTCTGTGTTTCACCCCCATCTGGGGTCCAATAGCATGTTCTGTCACAGGCATTAAATAAGGGGTACTGAAGATAAATTTAGCACACCAGGAAAATGTTTTGGTTAAATGATCCATAGTGTTATGAGATGAAGCAACATTAACTGCATTTTGATCATCATTTTGAAACTATTCTATGTGCCTCATCAATGCGTTATGTCTAATCCTGTCATTCTTTGCTTCAATTTTAAGTCAGTAAGGCCCCAGTGAGGTTGACAAACAATGAGTCTAAATTGCAGCTGTTTGGTAGAGCAAACTCACGAGGTTTGAGTGTCTCATCTATGCCTCAGAGAATGACCTGAGGCTAGACCGCTGAGTTCCTCCTTTTCTTTCCTTACCTTCCTAACTAGATGATTCTAAGACAAAAGTCATCAAGCCACCTCCAGGCTATGTTCACATTAGAGGGATTTCTCAACAGCAGTTTATTTTCATTGCCTTGTTAGGATGAAAGAGTCACAGTAGCTGTGCCTTTGTGGAGCCACCTTTTCTAGAAATATGTGAACAAATATAACATCCATATCATCCAACCCCACTGAAGATGGTTGTGTGAAAGATTTACCATACTCTGTCCTCAGCATGCTTTGAGAATCTCTGGTTACTTTTATGTTGCTGATGTTGGGTGGTGTGTTGATGTCTTACAGGAATTCCAGTTAGAGGGGAGCAAGGCATTCCTGGTCCACCAGGCCCAGCCGGACCACGAGGGCACCCAGGTCCCTCAGGACCTCCAGGAAAGCCAGGCTATGGAAGCCCTGGGCTGCAAGGAGAACCAGGGTTGCCTGGTCCACCAGGAGTATCGGTCACTGGGAAGCCAGGCCTGCCAGGCCTGCCAGGCAAACCAGGGGAGAGAGGGCCACACGGACACAAAGGAGATATAGGACCAGCTGGCTTACCAGGACCTCGGGGCCCTCCCGGACCACCTGGAATCCCTGGCCCAGCTGGAATTTCTGTGTCAGGAAAACCTGGACAGCAGGGACTTACAGGGGCCCCAGGACCCAGGGGCTTTCCTGGAGAAAAAGGGGCCCAGGGAGCCCCTGGTGTGAATGGACAGAAAGGGGAAACAGGATATGGTGCTCCTGGTCGTCCAGGTGAGAGGGGTCACCCAGGCCCCCAGGGTCCCATAGGACCCCCTGGCCCTCCTGGAGTAGGAAGAAGAGGTGAGAATGGTTTGCCAGGACAGCCAGGCATCAAAGGCGATCGAGGTTTCCCAGGAGAAAGAGGCCCATCAGGTCCACCAGGCCCCCAAGGTCCTCCTGGGAAACAAGGCCGAGAAGGCATTGGAAAGCCAGGAGCTGCTGGAGCCCCGGGTCAGCCAGGTATCCCAGGAGAAAAAGGCCACCCAGGAGCTCCAGGAACAGCTGGGCCTCCGGGAGCTCCTGGATTTGGAAAACCAGGCTTACCAGGTTTGAGGGGACAAAGGGGGCCTGCTGGTCTTCCTGGGGCCCCAGGTGCCAAAGGTGAACAAGGCCCAGCGGGTCATCCTGGGGAGGCAGGTCTGACTGGATCCCCTGGGAATATGGGACCCCAAGGACCTAAAGGAATCCCAGGGAACCATGGTACCCCAGGAGCTAAAGGTGAGACAGGTCCAGTTGGGCCTGTAGGGCCACCTGGGGCTAGAGGAGCAAGGGGTCCCCCTGGGTTAGATGGAAAAACTGGCTACCCCGGGGAGCCAGGTCTCAATGGTCCTAAAGGTAACCCAGGGTTACCAGGCCCAAAAGGTGATCCTGGAATGGGAGGACCCCCTGGTCTCCAAGGTCCTGTTGGTCCTACAGGAGCTAAGGGAGTGCCTGGACACAACGGTGAGCCAGGTCCAAAAGGTGAACCTGGAATACCAGGTAACAGGGGCCCCATTGGGCCACCAGGTACCCCAGGATTCCCTGGGTCTAAGGGTGTCCCTGGAAACCCAGGTCCTCCTGGCCCAGCTGGCATAGCAACTAAAGGCCTCAGTGGGCCCATGGGTCCTCCAGGTCCTCCTGGACCAAGAGGACACAGTGGAGAGCCTGGCCAACCAGGTCAACCAGGTCTTCCAGGTCCCCCGGGTCCCCCAGGCCAAGGAGTCATGCCTGATGGATTCATAAAAGCAGGGCAAAGGCCCAGGCTTTCTGCCAGTGCTAACCATGGAGTAACAGGAATGCCTGTGTCTGCTTTTACTGTCATCCTCTCCAAAGCTTACCCAGCAGTGGGTACCCCCATCCCATTTGATGAGATTTTGTATAATAGGCAGCAGCATTATGACCCAAGAACTGGAATCTTTACCTGTAAGATTCCAGGAATATACTATTTCTCCTATCATGTGCATGTGAAGGGGACGCACGTTTGGGTAGGCCTGTATAAGAACGGCACCCCCACCATGTACACATATGATGAGTACAGCAAAGGATACCTGGACCAGGCTTCCGGGAGCGCAATCATGGAGCTCACAGAAAATGACCAGGTGTGGCTCCAGCTGCCCAATGCAGAGTCAAATGGCCTCTACTCCTCACAATATGTCCACTCGTCCTTCTCAGGATTCCTAGTGGCTCCCATGTGAGCAGTTAATGCCAAGCTCATATAAATCCTCTGCCTGGAAAGGCTTTCCCCCAACTCCATCACACCCACCCTGGAGATGCATATGGAGGTAGGCTAAAAGTAATGTGAACAATTTAAATTTTCTAAAACTCACCCCGAGACTAAGTTTCTTCCTGTAAAAGTGAGCAGCATTGGTGACTATGTGAGGGATCTCCTGAGCACTCAGCAATCCTAAAGCTCAGGGTGGGGGGTGTCTGAGAATTCTTTTAATATTTAAAATTTTTACCATAAGTTAAAAAAAAAAACCCTCACAAAACCAGAAATAAGGTTCTAACTCACCATAAACTTCATTTCAGAAATGCAGCATTTTTAAAAAAGCCTGTTTTTAATAATATGAGAACTTCTAGGAAAAGTGCATGAAGTTATCACATAATTTAAAATTTCTGAATACTTGAACACTCAGACTTAAATGACACTGTATACCCTAGGATATTTCTGACGTCAGTCTGTGGCTCCTATGGCCCCTTTCGTCAAGATAAATTCAAATGCACAGGTGCACACACACTTTTCCACACTCTCATAAGCAACCAAAGTAATGTATTACGATTAATTTGAATTACAAGGTGCTTTGTCACACAAGTCTTTTCAAGCTCTCCTGCAATGGCAGAAAGTCAATATGCCTGGTGCAACTTAGAAACAGGTGTCAGACCCAGTCTTATGTCTATCACGGTGCGATCACTCTGATTCAATTCTGCTGCATCTCAGCAAAATGATTTTATGGGCTTGTAGAACATTAGCATGAAATGCTTTCCATTACAGTGAAAGAATAATTAACATTAAAGGTTTCAAAATCAGACTAGAAATGAAAAGACATTATTTATTTATGCTCTGTACTGTATTTTTATATTACTGTTTAAAACTGTTAAGCTGTACCTCACTTATTCAAGCACGGAGTATTTAATCTACTTGTTATCAGAAAACAATAAAATAACATGAATAGATCTTTTGGCCATGCTGTATTTCCTCCAAAGCAACAACTGGCTTTTCGTTGGATAAAGCTAACAAGAAAAATATTGAAGCAGTGGGTGACTTCACAGTTGTCATGGGTGCCTGTCTGTCCCTCTGTTGAGATGGGCATGGCACACACCATGTACTATGATGAGGAGGTTTAAAAAACAGCCCCTATGAACCAGGACTAAGCTGATGAGAGACACAGGAAAATTTTAAAACACCATTTTAAAACACTGTTTTTGTCTTGGCAGGAGAGAAGAAAGTGTCAGAGAAATATCAAATTGAAACAAATATCCTGCAATTATTATTTATGGCCTTAGCACATTTTAGTCATAATATTTTGATGGCTTGATTTACTGAAAGGAAGGCATGCAATTTTTGGTGTCAATCAAAAGGCAACATACTTCAGAAGTTTAAATCCCGCTGAGTCCAGTAGCACACTTGTTAATCAGGTTGGTCTGACTCCGTCACTAGGGTGACTAACAGAATGGTCATTCGTTTCTTGGAATAGACTCTCTGTAAGCCTGCAGAGGAAGCTGAAAAGCCCTAGCTGAGGTGGGTAGGAGCTGGGCCCCCATTCTGGGCCGACCATCCTATTCCTTAAACAAAGAGAATGGAAATGCTATCAGTGGACACCTCACCGTCTCCGTCACTACAGCAGGGAGGGTTACAGGTGTCACTAGCTCTCGTTCCTAAACCAAGACAGAAGGACTGGGGCTTTCATTCTAGGGAACACCCTCCGGCCCACGAGAGCTGCATTGGGAGGCATGTGAAGAAGGCAGCGGAGCAGACCGGCTCAGACTCCCAACAACTCCAACCGCAAAGCAGAATGAACAAGGTACAGTTTTACTAGAGGAAATCCCAGTGAGGTAAAGAGTAAAAATGTTTTATCTGTCTAATCCGGCAGACACGGAGCGGTTCACAAACCTCACAGGATGCCCTTCTTCATGTTACTCACCCTTAAAGGCTGACATTTTAAAATTGTGTTGTATACCAGCAACTACATCCTTCCAAAAATCAAATGTTTTTTGACCTCTGTTCTGCTAAAAGAAGAAATTTCCAAATGTAACACGTGCAGTAATTCTGTTTGTAAGCATAGTGGTAAGTAAGCTACAGCAAATGATTACGTGTACTGACTCTAAGTAGGAATCCTTAGAAAACATGATAGATTACTACAGAAATATTCCTCCAAACTCACTGCTACAAGTTAAAACATACATAAATAAACATCACTAAGTATTACTGATGTTCATGTAGCAGAAATAAAATAAAATGTCCACTCATGCAGCCTATATAAAGTTATAGACTATTGAAACACAAGCAATTTACCAAGTTCTATAGCTTCTGAAATAACAGAATGTGCTACTTCATGCACAATGGTACAACAGGGCCTAAAGCAGGGTTGTTCAGAACTCTGTCCCCTTAGCCTGCACTTCCACATACAGAGCAGGAACTCACTGTAACAGCACCAGAAATGTGCTAAGTCTAAAATGTAAATCATTTCACGGAGAACTTTCCAAGAAGGCAAAACAATTTACCCTCAGCTACACAACTCTACAGCCCTTTGCTTCATAGACACATCAACAGTGTCTTCTTTCTATACATAAAAAGGTATTTATAATTATGTACACTACGAAGTACTACAGGCTGATGAATGGGTTGAAGTTCAGCAGTAGCGACACTGCCAGGAAGTGGAAGGACCTGGATTTGATCCTCAGGGCTGGAGGGGAGACTTGATACTTTTCTTCCCCATTGGTATGAGATAAGAAACAGACTCCACTTGGCAATGGTAAACTGCAATGCAGGGACAGACCTCAGTGTGGCATCCTTGCACACTCTAGCCCCCCCCCCCCCCCCCCCAGTAAAAGCCCAGCACCATAACCAAATCAAAAATCTCTCCTGCTCAATGAAAACTTTCATGAATGCATGACTGTAATTCATTCTCATTTCAATAGTAAGTCGTGTATACACTTAATTGTCAAACTAGAGATTTATTTCATCTGGACAGTCACAAAACAAATGAGTAAATTAAAAAATTGCTTCATTTTCCAGGTTTGATATTTAGAATACATAAAGACACATGGAATGTTCTTAATTACCTGTACTTTTTGCTGTTTTGATTTGCTAATGAAAGCAAGAAGACATTATTTGTCTTCTGTTCCCTGTCTCCAGACTTTTATACCCCCTACTGGAGAAGAGGGCCACTTTTGCCTAACCAAACTTTTTTTTTTTTAAAGGGCACTGTTATTTAATTTCCCCAAAACATTTTTGACCAAATTCACCATGTTTCCTTCCTCATTCACCTCTGAAACCACCCAAAGAAAACAAAGTGAAATCTCAACTTGAAAGTTACACATAATTAATGCCTCTTAGGTCTAAATGCAGCTTTTTAAAGTGGAGGGCGGGCCCACTCACCTTTGTTAAGGAGTCCACCACCCTGGCACAGAGAAGAGCCCCAGGCAGGTCAAAGTAGTTGTCATAAAAGTAACACTTTCCTAAAACAAACCAACAGAAACAAGTTAACACCTCCTGCTTGCAGAGAGAGAGAAATGTGTCTGAGGAGAGTCTGGATGCTCATTTGATTATCTGAAAAGCCTCCACTTCATGCTATCTTGTGTGTTGGAGGTGGGGCACGAGCTGTGTGTTCTGTGTGTCTGCAAGTGCAGGGCAGGTGACAGCTGGTGTCATCCCTCAGGCACCATCCTCCATTTTTTAAAGACAGGGTCAGTCCCTGGCCTGGAACTTGTCACGTAGGCCAGGTTGACTCACCAGAGAACACTGGGAATCCATGTGTTTGCACCTCCAAGCATCGGGATTACAAATGTAGGTGGCACCATGCCAGGGTTTCAAAATGTGAGTTCTGGGGACTGAACGTAGGTCTCCCCTAGTCTTTTAAATTCATTTTTTGGGGGGAGGGGCATTTTACTTGTGTTATACACGTCCTTGGTCACTGCAGCACACATTGGTACTGAGGGTTGAAATTACTATTTTCCAAAGTAATTTCAGTAAAAAGACCCATTTCAATTCAAGTTAGAATTAGCACAGGCTATCCTTTTCCTTATATTGTAAAGATTTGGTTTATTTATTTTATCTTTTTATTGGGTGTGTGAGCATTTAATCTGCATGCACCACATGGGTGCCTGTGGAGGCCAGAACAGGCTGTCAGAGCCCCTGAAACTGGAGTTACAGACAGCTGTGACCTGGCACGTGGGTGTAGGGAAACTCAGGTCCTTGGCTAGAAAAAGTGCTTCTAACTGCTGAGCCATCTCCACAGTCCCATCCTTATCTGTTGAAGGATGTTTAAGCTTTAATGCCACTAAAAGGGAGCTTAAACAGAGCATCTGTAAGTTAAGCATTCTTATTAAAACACATTTCAGCTGCAAAATAATACATATCCTCAAGATATAATATATGATCACTATAAAAAATAATACAAAGAAGCCACAATATATTACTGTCACTACATTTCAAAACAGTTAAATAATCTAACATTAAGAGTCCCATGGCATATTTCCTATAAACGGCCCTGACACTGTGCTGATTAACTCATATAAAATACTGCATTCAACTTTTACTTATTTCAGACAAATAGGAAACATGAAAACAGTCAGGGTGATGACAGGAATGAAAATCATGTCATATGGGTGACTCGTGGCCTGATCACAAAATCTCAAATATGGGCAAGTACATTCCAGGGTCTCATGGGAGAAAAGGGTTAAGGTTTATTCTGTATGGTCTTGAGGTGAATTAAGCCCAAGCTCTTCCTTGTTCTATCTGTCACCTTTGGATTTTCATGTCCCTAGGCAACACTTGTGTCATGTCACATGACCCCGCTATGCTGCTGAGTAACATCACACAAAGACACAAGAGTCACCAGAGTCACCTGCTTTCTCCCAAGGCCCCAGAGCCACCTGTCCACGTGGTCCATCCAACTAACAAGAGTTAAGAGGGCACCTCAACCTCCTTTCCCTCCAGAAACCTCAGTGAAATCGTAGCCTATTGTTCCTATTTCTATAATAGTTAACATTATCAACCATATGCTCTATTGTATTTAATGTAAGCATAGTCTAGTTACATTAAGGAGCCACTGGACTTTTTATCTTCACCCTTCTCTCCACTTACACAACTTTATTTGTGGGGTGAGAGAAGGCTCGGTGATTAAGAGCATGCCCTGTTCATCCAGAGGACCTGACTTTATATCCCAGCACTCATGGTGGGTTCCCACCAAACAGCCCCAATTCCAGCTCTGGGAGATCTGAACTCATCCTCTGGCTTCTGTGCCCACCTACACTTTAACAGTTTTATTTTTTTAAAGCGACAGGCTTTCGCTGTGTGTCACAGTCTGGCATCCTAAGCTCTGCACACCTGAATGGAAACTCTGCCCAACAAACCACCTAAGATGAGACCAATTCCAAAATCACCACCAAGATGCTTATGAGGGAATGAAGCAGCTCGGGTGTCACGGCAAAGAAACAGTGCCCTCTGGTGGGAAAGCAGCGAACACACAAGCCCATCATAACCGCTGCTCTTTCTCAGCTGGGGAAATTTTTACCTTTAAAAAATATTCCAGATTTTGAATGGATTTCCAAGTGAAACACTTATTTATGAGTCTAGTTTTCTTTATAAAAGGAAAGAACTTTCTTAACAGGGCTTTCTGCCACTGGGAATTGAATGCATGACTTGACACTTACTAGGCGCACTCTACCAGAGAGCAATAATCCCAGCCAGAGACAACAGTTCTTTCTGATTACCTGGGAAGAAGGCTTCCAACTGAGATGTCCAAGAGCATCCTAGACTCAGCTCTAAGGTACTGTCTTTGTTTTTTACACACTTATTTTTTGTCACAAACACTCATATTTTCTAATACTTTCAACTCACCAGGAAGACTGAAACCAAACATCCCCAAAGAAGGCTAATAGAACAAAAGGCACAATAGTAACACATAAATGCTAACTGTTCAGGCCATCGCACTTATGAAAGGTAAAGGATGCATTTTAACATTGCAGGGTGGTAGAGGGAGCAGAGGGTTAAAGCAGAGAGAACAGAGAAACAGCATAATTTTAACGAGGACTTCCTGGCCATAATAAAAGATCTTACCCACTGCAAATCAATCCATGCATACCTGTCAGTAAATGCTTTCTGAAACACTGCTTCATGTTTCGCCTTGGGAAAGCTCTTTACACAGACTTGAGGGTGGAATCAGGCAGGAGGCAGGACTGCCGTGAGGAAGCAGGGTCTAGGAAAGGGAGTGTTAGGCAGTAGGAATAAGAAGACATGGGAGACAGAGACACAGAGGATGGAGAAAGGAACTGGGGCATGAAGAAGCCAGCCCAGCTAAGGGACGCATCACCTTCAAAGTAATCCTTTTACTCCAGAACAGTAACAGGTAAAAAGGAGACTCCAGGAAACCTTCTGTACAGCAATGAACATGTGGGAAGCACACTGTGATCCAACGCCAAAAACCAGACACGCCTGAACACTAGTGCTGCTGCAGAACCAAAGCCAGCCTCTGGACACCTTGTGGGCCAGAGGTTCTTCTTCGTGTCCTCACACTGCAGGCGAGAGGCCAAAAGTGAGCTGAGTGGGTGGCAGAGGAGGCCTACCTGAGCAGCAAGGAACGTCGATGTTTGATGCACCATGTTTGTCTGCCACACAGTGCCTCCAGTCCTTCTTGCCATAGGCCTCCGCCAGTGCTTCCGGGGTCATCATCCTGGTGCCGTGGCTTGCCCTGGTGGGGAGGAACAGTGCTCACTGGTAGTTCCTTGACTGCCTCTTAGTAACACTGAGAATATCGATCCCCATTCTCTCGAGTTAACATGCCTTAGCTTGCCTTTTTCTTTGAGACAGGATATTGTCATACAGCCCAGGCTGACCTCAAACGTGTGATCCTCCTGCCTCAGCTGCCTGGATGCTACCCATGGGTCACCATGCCTAACGAGTGCTTTTCTTTTTGTATTTTGGTTTTCACTGGGTTCATCTCATCTGTCTGGGATTCTAGAAGAAGTACTTTACGGTTATAGCATAACAAGCAAGATACTCGGCACTTAAGACAGAAAACACTGGCCTAAGCAACACAAGTAAAAGTGGACCAGTCCAGAGACCACAGATGGATGCTCAGGGGCGGGGGGCAGGGGTTTCTACCACAGCTGTGGCTCTTCCACTTTTAGTACACTAGCAAGTGATGAGGAGCTGCCCTATGTGAGGGAGGCCATTGCTGCAGCCGCTCCAGCCCTCGAGAGGCTGTGGTGCCATCAAAAGATGATACAGAGCCGGTGTTGTAGCACATGCTCGGAATCCCAGCTCCTCAGGAGGGTAAGGCCAGAGGGCCACAAGTTCAAAGTCATTCTGGAAAACTTAAGAGAGACCTTGTATCAGGCACAGAAGGAAAAGGAACGCATTGGGAATGTCGACTGGTGGAATGTGTGTAAGCCTTGGATTCTATCCCCAGGAACATGCACACAAAGCAAGAGGAAAATACATATTCAACTGGAACAATCAGGAGATAACCATGGAGGCAGAGTGGGAAGGATGACTGAGGCAGCAGTGAGGAAGATGAGATTAGAAGATAAGCCACATCAGGTCCCCAGGAGTGAATGGATAGCCCATCCACACAAGGACACATACATCAGATCAACAAACACTTTAGAAGCACACAGGGATGTGCTATACAGAACAGAATGAAAAATAGCTAGGTTCTACGCTCAGAAATCTGCTTTCTCCACTAGAGCCTTGTGAGGGGACTCCTGCCATGTAGATAAGTAGATAATGATATTTTCAATAGCTCATTATGGGAACATATAGTGTATTTCATTTTGGTGGGAAAATGAAGACGTGAAGGAAGCACAAAGAACAGACACAGCGTTCTTTTGTTTATAGCAGCTGACCCTTCAGAATGTGGCTGTGTCTGGAGGAGTCCTAGGGGAACCCAAGAGCAGACCAGAGTCGACTGTGAAGGATGAGAGAAGCCATCACGGAGAGAATGTGTTCAAGAGAAACTCAGGTTATTCAGAAGCTGACTGAGAGAGGTAGAGACTGGCAGTCAGGCAGACCGATTGACAGACAGATATTGACAAGAATGTGTGAAGACTGCCAAGAACACTACTTAGCTGGCCACGGATTTACAGAACTAAAGGTAGAAGATAAAATTTAAATAATGGACTAAAATTTGCATACAGATAAACACACTCCCTAGTTGCCTTAAACAATAAGTAAATACGTTATAAAATAATAAGAGATAAGGCTGTACCTGCTCCTTTTAGAAGTATCATAGGGAAATATGAATGCACCCTGATTACAAAGCAAAGGATGCATTGGAAGTAGTTAAGAGGTTCTGTATTGACTCTTCTCTGTCACTAACTCAGTATAAATAACAATAGCACATCTGCATGGCCATGCTGTTGTGACTACACTGTGGACATGAGGCAGGAAACAGAGCTTTACTCCATGGTGTTTGTCTGGAGACTCACTACTTACTGTTTCCCATACTGTGGTCAACCCGAGAGGCCTGCCTGCATGCAGAGGAGGAATGGAAAGAGAACCAGAGTGTGGGCCAAGAGATCTACAGGAGCACACATAAAGAAAACAAGTACGGCCTGATGGGCAGACACAGACCATGGCATGATGGGCTGACACAGACCATGGCATAATGGGCAGACACAGACCATGGCCTGACGGGGAGACACAGACCATGGCCTGATGAGCAGACACAGACCCTGGCCTGATGGGCAGACACAGACCCCGGCCTGATGGGGAGACACAGACCATGGCCTGACGGGCAGACACAGACCATGGCCTGACGGGGAGACACAGACCATGGCCTGATGGGGCAGACACAGACCATGGCCTAATGGGGTACACAGATCACCAATCCCCACCCAGTTCCTATCTGCATCTTCTTTAATCAAAGGATCTCTGATGTTATTCTAAGTATCTAATAAGAGATGAACAGCATACTATCTATGATCTTTTGAAAAAAGAAAAAAGGGTAGGTAATGTCACAAGGCATGTTATTTCTGGTGTACTTATTGAAAATATTTCTAAGAAGTTAAAAGCAGTATACAGTTATTATCTTTAATCTGACTAACTAAAACAATAACCTCATCTCATATCTTAAGGACTTTAACTATTGCACAATTTCCATTTAGTATTATAATAAAAACCGAGAGCCAGATATTGGGGAAAAGCTCAAATATCAGAGAGACAGGGAACAAACCACAGTCAATTCTCACTCAGTGAACTCCTCAGGGTAAATTCTATCTCCATGGGTCCTCAGATTGACTTATTGCTCAGACAGAATGCTAAATTTCTCCTTCTTCTGCTTTGTATTTCTTTCTGTGCCCAGCTATTTTACTTCCTGATTCAACTCTCCTAGAGCTAGGATTAAAGGTGTGAGCTACCACTGCCTGGCTGTTAGGCCTTGAATTCAGTGGGATCTCTGTCTTCCAAGTGATGGGATTAAAGGCGTGGGCTACCACTCCCTTGACCTTCATAGCTTGACTGTGGGTGGCTCTGTCCTCTGATATTCCGGACTATTTTTATTAAATATACAATATATCACCACACTATACTCTGGTAATAAAGTACTCTGTGGGAAGTGAGACTCTGACCATATAATATTGATTACCTGAGCACAGTGCCATCAGCTGCATGTTTGATGAAGGTACCATCTTCCAGATCCAATGCCAAACCCTTGCAACTGAAATGGAAAAGTCTGATTGTCACCCAGCTCATGTACATAGTGAACCTCTGTAGTCATAGTCTCTGACCTGTTCACCCTGAGGTCCAGATTTGCAGTTCCACAACTGCTTAACTCTAAATAATCATACAAAGGCTTATAGTAATTACAAGCTGTTTGGCTTATTGCTCAGGCATATTAATTGCTAGGCCTTACAACTTAACCCATTTCTATTAATCTATTGTATTGCCATGTGGCTCGTGGCTTTCCTGTATTCCATTACATCTTGCTTCCTTGGGTGGCAGCTCCCAGCATCTCTGTGTGATTCTGACCTCTTTCCTCTTTATCTACGCTTAGATTTCCTGCCTCCCTGTAAGCTGGCTTCCATAGACCAAAACAGCCTCTTTATTAACCAATGGTATTTCACAGCATACAGAAAGACATCCCACATCAAACCTCAGATAACAATCTGCATTTTTATATGCTACAATGTTAAAAGCGATTTCCTCCTCACCTAAGCAAACAATATGTTTATCAATGAGAGAGAACATCCAAGAGCTGTAAAAATGAATATCACTTAAAAAATATGTACATAAGGAAAACTGCCAGGAGGCAAAGAGTGACGTTCGGCTTAAGGTCTTTAGACTTTTGTTAAAAAAAAAAAAAAAGACACAACTCAAAAGAAAAAATACTACCTGAAGATTACTCTCTACCTAGCTAAAATATAGAAGTACTTTCTATTATCTATTACTGGGCAGGTAACATGGTTCATTGGGTAAAAGTGATCACTGAACAGAGCTTCCAACCCAAGGTCAATTCCCAGATCCATAAAGGAAGAGAGAACAGACTCCTGAAAACTGACCACTGACCTTCACACACACACACACACACACACACACACACACACACACACACACACAATGAAAATACATACAAACAGAAAGATGTACATGAATATATACATCTACAAAAAATTACAATGCATTCTGTTCTTCCCTCCTCATGGCTTTCTCTCTTGGGAGTTTTATGTGTTGACAGTGTGCTCTGATCACACTCATTATTCCTTCATAATCCTCTATCATTTACTCCAACGTCCTGTGTATATTTTGCTGTTGCCAAGTCTACTTATCTGTATAGGTAGAGGATCATTGACTGGTACCTGGGTGGCCTCTCAGAGCTCCCATCTCAGAGATTCCCAGTAGCCATCAGTTGTTAATAGTGCCTCAGCTAAGGGTGGGATTTGGTGTCCATTGCCCTGCTCCATAGTCCAATTTTATCAGCTTGAGCTTCCTCAAAACTTGTGTATGCTGTTATGACCTCTATGAGCTCCCATGTGTGACCAGCCCTGTTCACTGGAACCATTCACCACCTTACCTCTTAAAGTCTTTCCATCCTTCTCTTACAACGATGGCCGAGTCTTGGGGGGCACCGACCCCCTTGCTTTTGTGGGCTCTGGGGGACTACACACAGGTCTCTTGCTCACAGTTCACTGACTAAGCCATCTTCCGGGTCCTACTTACTTTCAGAGACAAAGACTTCCTATGCTGCCCACCTAACCCTGAATGGCACCCTCCTACCTCAGGCATCAGGTGCCAGGGACCATTACTCATCCTTGCATTCATGCTACCACACTTGTCTGAACCAGTTTAAACTGGTTAAATGATGAAAAACAAATAACACCTTCTGAGAAGTTAAGAATCAAATCAGGAAGGCAATGAACAATAAGAATCATAAAGAAATATGTATTCAATGTCATAATTTAGTCACACACTTAAACGTGATGACTCCTCTTTCATGGTTTTGTACAGAAGTAAATTTTAGTCCTTAACTTCTCAACGTCCTATGCCTGACTGAAACTACATATAAATATCCTACAAGCAGTCACAAGCTGAAAGCTTATTTTCATATTAAACAAAGTCTAGACACGTTTAAAGTTCAAAAGACTTTAGCTCATTAAACACAAAGCCTTTAGTATAGATGCTATTTTGGCCCTTGACTCGATTGCACATTTCACTGTCCACCCTCACAGCAGTGATTAGGAGCCATGGGGCTGGGGAACTTACCAGAAATCCCAGTCCTCCGGCGTCAGGGTGAGCAACTCCTTATCATAACCCCTCTCCTTGACCAAGAACTGAGCAAAGCTGTTATAAATGAGCTGCAAATAAGGGAAGCAAAAGAGACACTAACAATCAAGTTCACCGTTCATTCTTCATCTCATACACCTGAAAACCTAGTGGAGTCACTGATGAGGCCAGGGGGCAAGACTATATCCCAACTGTGACACTCTTCCATTTAACACCCTTCCAGGTGACTTGTCAGCCCCAAGGAACACAGAAGAAATCATATCATCAGGACGCAACTACACACCAAAAACAGGCATTGATCTTACACCCAGGTCCTAATGGATTGGTGCTCATCATTAAGACTGACAATGCTGTGTAGCTTCTAGACCGTCACAAGGACAAGAAGCATGCTGGCCTCTATTATCATCTCTCGCTTTGGTCCATCAGTGATACAGGGGCCTGGGCTAAGAGGAGAGTCAGTGAGATATACTCAGCCAGGCAGGTGAGACACAAGGAGCCTCCTGTCTATGAAACACAACTAGGCACAAAGGAGAAGGGAAGCCTTTGGAAGCCAGCACAGGATAAACCAAAGCTCTGATTGCTGACAGAGTACAAAAGACTTTAGCTCATTAAACACAATTTTTCAAATGTTTTAACTCAAACACCCGTATTTAATAAGCAACTTGACGCCTGCTGTATAAGCATGAGGACCCAAGTTCAGATCCGCATCACCCAGAAAAAATCTGGGCATGACAAACAGTGGAGGTCAGAGGAAGGTGGTTCTCCAGAACTTGCTGGTCAGCTAGCCCCGCTGAATCTGTGAACCAAGTTCGGCGATAAACCCCCACCAGGAAGAAGATATGGCAGGGCTGGTGAACCCAGGGACATAGAGAAGCAGGCAGGTGCAGATACCAACGGGCCTACACCCTGCAGTAGCTAATGGAGGCTGAGTGCCAGGGATGAGAACAAAGAAAGCAAAGACTCCTGTCAAGTAGAGCCGCTCTTCATAAAGCCGAGTAAAAACACTGAGTGTGACTCTTGTCTAGAGCACGGAGGCCCTCCTCCAGGTCACATTGTAGATCAACAGTTCTAAGTCATGGAGGTGATTCAGAATAGGTGCTGCCTCTTAAAGTCACTAGACTTTTAGGGGAGAGGCCCTAGTGAACCCATATATGATTTTTTTTTCTCTTTTAAAATAGGATTTCACTATGTAGCCCTGGCTGGCCTGAAGGTAAGAGAGATCCATCAGCCTCTGGCTCTGGGATTAAAAAGAGTATTTGCTAAGTCATGCTCAACTCCTATAGGATTTTTGAAACCTAGGAAACCACAGACATACAATTTAAATTTTTTTTTTAAAAAAAATGTACTGAGTCACACCAAGGTTGAAAATAACTACTCTGAACAGTGAAGGAGTATCTGCTGTAATCATGTGTGCAAGGTCTATTGCCAGCGTGGGGTTAATAAATGTAAAACAAAGAGAAGTGCTTGGCACACAGGCCAATTCAATGGAAGCTTTTGCTATTGTCGTGTGCTGGCTATAAACCAAAACCATGACCAACTGTAACACCTGCCCATTTGCCATCACAGGTCTGGCTTCCACTAGAATCTGCCAAATAAAGACGTGACTAGGTAATTCCAAATGTTAGATTAATAGCAACTAGTTCGTTTGTTTCTGATAAGCATGTTCTATATAATAGCTGAGGTGTTCACAAGAAAATGCTTCTGCAATTTGAAATTCAAATTGAACTGTGTGCCCTGTGTTTTAATTTGCTAAACCTGGCAACCCAGCTGTGTTGGAAAATGAGACGATGCTCAGAAATGGAAAGGTTTCAAATTAGTTCAGATTTACAACTTAAAAATTAGAAGACCTGGCGGGACAGGGCTCCTCTTGGTTAACACTGGAAAGACTGGTGTGTGGCTGAGCCTTCACAGTGCCCTGAAACTAGTGAGTGGGTATTACCTGACCTGTCAATCTGCAAGCCCAAAGAACACAGATGTCAAGTGTCACGTCCTCTGGGATGCTGTTCCTGAGGCCCTGGGGAAAGGGACATAGGGGTCCACATTGGCACAACACCATGCACTTGTTAAATGCCCTCACGGAGAAAACCCTTGATGTCTCTACAAATGTCTGCAGTTCCCACTTTCTGAACATCTAACTCTGCTGCTTTTTGCACGTTCCTTTCACCTGTCACCACCCAATTCCACCTCCAATTCCACCCCCTGCTCTAGGCCTCTCCTCTACATTTTAAGAGTGCTTGGGCTTGAGAAATGAGAACTCAAGCCCCAGCATATGCTGGGTGACCAAAAGATAAGGGGACATGCTAAAGACTGAACCTTTCTGTGTCCTGTGGCTATCATCCTCTAGAGGAGCTGTAATGCTCCTCCAGCTAATCCTGTCAACTTGGCTGGATTTGGAACCACCTAGGAGACACCTCTTTATGACCATCTTTGAGGGTGTTTCCACAGAGATTTAGCTGGAGAGGTACAACTTACCCTAAACGAAGGTCATACCATCCCCAGGGTTCGGGCCCCAGACTGAATGAAAAGCCAGTAGAAAGGTTGAAAGATGGCTCAGTAGATACAGTACTTTACATACAAATATCTGTAACCTTAGCAAAGGGTGGCAGAGACAGGATTTCCCTAGAGTTCCTTGGCCAGCTAGTCTAGCTGAAAAAATGAGCTAGCTCTGGGTTCAGTGAAGAAGCCCTGCCATAAAAAATAAACTGAAGAGACTGGGAAAAGCCTCAGTGGTAGAGGTGCTAGTGGCCAAATCTGATAACCCTAGTTCAAATCCCAGATCCCACATAGTGGAAGGAGACAACCAATTCCACACGTGCACACATCATGTACACACACACACATACACAGCCAGCCAACAAGGCACATTTATCTCTGCTTTCTGACTGTTGATACACATATCTGTTGTATTATGTTTCTGGCCCAGGCTTTCCGGCCCAGCCTCGAGGTTTGGACCCAGACCCACAGTCCCACAGAGACACACAGGCACTTAACATTAATTTTATGCTGACTGACCTAGTGCCCAGGCATATAACTTGCTAACTCTTTACCTTTAATCTAACCCATGATTCTTATCCTGTTCAGTCATGTGGCTCAGTTCCTTTTCTCAGAGCAGCATAGGTGTCCTCTGTGTCTGTGGCATCTCTGCTCTGTTCTTCCTGTTCCCAGAGTTTTCCCAGTCTGGTAGCTCCACCCACACTTCCTGTCTGCATTCAGCCAATCAGCATTTCAGCATTGTTTATTGTTTATTAAGTGGGGTAATTATTTACAATGTAGCATAAATCCCACTACACACATCATGTACACACACACACACACACACACACACACACACACAGCCAGCAGAGTACCAGCATTTAGCTCCCTGGTTGCTGACTGACACACACACACACACACACACACACACACACACACACACACACACACACACACACACACAGCCAGCCAGCCGAGTACCAGCATTTATCTCCCTGCTTGCTGACTGTTGATGCAATGTGACCAGCTGCCTCATTTCCTGCTGCTACGCCCTTGGTGCCAGGATGGATTGAAACCCTAGAAACAGTGAACCAAATTCAATCCTTCCTTAAGTTGCTTGTCAGGTATTTAGTCACAGCAACGAAAAAAGTAACCAAGACAAGTTCAACTTATTCACATAAGCAGAATTGTCCATCAGAATAGTGGCTGTGTGACTCCACAATCCAAAGGGGGAGGGGGACACTGGGACAGACGATGATCCAATGGGCTTTCTGGTTCGCCCATCTAGCTGAAATAGGGAAATCCATGTTCACGGAGTCACTGTCTCAAAGATAAGGTAGAGGGCAGGAGAGGAAGAAACATGACATGGACCTCTGACCTCAGTGTGTGTAGCATCCCCCCACCACAGGTACACATACATACATATTATACACGCATAACAACATAGAAAAAAAAAGTGACGGCATCCTACTCAGATATTAAAGTCCTTAACTCCAGCCACACTGTAATTTACTGAGCCCAGTGTGCTCAGGGCACAGAAAACACTGTCAATCAGCCTGATGATAAAGGTGACTGGACCTCTGGGGGAGGATTCCAAAGAGTACCTTAGAAATGTGAAAACCTTTATGATGAGCGTTTGCAGAAGTTAGGGTATGAGGAAAATTGGAGGTAGTGACATGTCAAAGTTCATAGGTAAAAAGGGAAGAGCCGGGAGTGGTTTCATAAGGGACAGTATTTAATCTGAGACCCCACATGAAGAAGACGGACACAGTAAAGAATGGACAAGGCCCTCCAGGGCCTTGCAAAGACAGCAAAGACTGCCCTCTACTATGAGAAAAGAAAAGAACTTTCCACCATCGTTCCAATAACAGGCTGTTTCCCACTGAGAGGCTGCTATCTGCATGTACTTCATTTCCATATCCATAACTATGTCGAGGTGCCAGCATGCTGTGAGATTTAGAATTTCTACACCAAACATAATCTGAGCCTCACAAGGGTACTGTTTTTCAGTCTTTAAACAGCACTGAGATTCAAAATTCACAATAGAGTATCTTGTGGATCTTATATTCTGAAATCTTCATACACACACACACACACACACACACACACACACACACATACACCAAACTGGCTTTTAACATGACAGTGGTTCAGCAAAATTCCCCATAAAGGATGGTGATTACAGATGAAGTGGATAAGAAAATACAAACCAGACAGAGATTTCAAAGGCACGGAAAACAGAAAAATAACACCCAAAGATCTATGAGGAGGAGTAGCCAAAGGACTAAGACTTTAAGAAATGCCTTTGAACTGTCACTATGAGGAAGGATGTGAGATCTGTGTCACTGGCAAACAGAACAGTTCACCAGCAGGGAATACACATTTAATAAATAAGCCTCTGAATGCAGAAAATACACGAGTATTTCAAGAGCATCTGCACTAGTGAGCCACAGCTCTATCCAAATACTCTGTATGCAAACCATAATAGCAAACAATTGTTCTTTTACCAGGGACAAGCTATGAGCACCACACACCCACTGCCCACTTAATTCTGGCAAGGGAAGCAGAAGAAACCCCGGTTATTTGCACAGCGTCACAGATCTGGACACTTGGAGCTAGTGTCCGGAACTATGTCTCTCGCTGGAAACCTGTTAATTCTTCATGTTCTTGTGAAACCAAAGCGTCACAGAAAGCAGAGCAATTAAGATGAGGGTACAAATTTACAAAAGTAGCATTTGGGCAGTGAGGGCCCAGATTACAACTTGATTTAAATTGCACAGAGGTAGCAGCAGGTGCACAATAAATGCTCATTATCCTCTCTTGATAATGATAAAAGTAGGGCTAAAACTTTCATGACTTTTTGGCCAGTGTTTCTCACAATATTATTATACAATCTCTCCTTAATTGCAGTGCTTAAACTCTGACGGGTGATTATCTGGTCGTGCAAAAGAAAAAGATGCAGCCAACTTTTCTAGAAGTCCAAAACAAGTGATTGTACCCCTCGGCTGGTGACCAGAGGAATTGGAAAGAAATACTGGGGCCTAGGATCAGCAAATGACGCCCCAAACCCCGGACCTGGTCTTTCCAATGCCCTAGAAGTCGGTTCCCAGGCTCCACCGGGTGCTACCTTCTGCCCCAGGTTGCCTCTGTCCCCGCAGGGCCCCACAAGCACACTTCCGCCCAGAGCCCCGGGAGCTACGACTCTGCGCAGCCTCCGTGGAGGCCTTGAGCCTAGTACTGCCGGCGCCACTCACCGGGGCGCTCTCGGGCAGGTTATAGCGGCACAGCGTGTGGTCAAGGTCGAAGCCCACCACGTCGCAGGAGGACAGGGAGAAGTGCTGAGCCATGGCAGCGCCGCGGAGGTTCCCGAGGAAGGCAGGGAGAGAGAGCGGGCATAAACTACCCAGCGGAACAAGCCAGGCTCGCACGGAGGAGGCGGGGCGGGACGGGGCCTGCCGGGCCGGGGCGGGGCCTGCCGGGCCGGGGCGGGGCCTGCCGGAGCGGGGTCAGTAGAGTGGGCGGGGCCTGAACTCTGGTGGTCCGAGGTCCGCCGCAGGCCGCCACAGGCCCCGCCCCTCCCACGGCTCCTGTCTGCGGCCCCGCCCACCTCCTGGACCTGCGCAGTTTTGCAGGCTCCTGCAGGCTCCGGCAGGCTCCTGCCTCTTTACCTGGCGTTCACCCTATGCAGTAGAGCGGATGCTTCTGGAGCTGAAGTGTCCACCGGGGACCCTGTTAGCAAATGTCCTCTGCTTAAAGTTACTCAATTAGTCGGAACTCTCAATCATCTTTCGGACGCCACATAACTAGGCGATCCTAGTCACACCTCATCCTTTATTCTCGAGTGTGAAATAGTGTGAGATAGAGAAATAAAAGTCATACACAAATAGCTGTTGGACCTCTTTAGCATATAGTTTGGTAGGTTTTCTTTTGTCTACGTGATTTTTGACTGTGTGTCGAATCAATTTTTTACTCTATTGTTTGCTAAGAATAAGACGTGAAAGGCAGTCCTTACATCATTTCATCACTTGGAATGCCTTAGATATTAGATATTACCAAGGACCACTTTGCCAAAAGACACTAAGGCTGGTGGATATTTGATGTCACTGCTTTTAACTGACCTTTTCTACGAAGACATCAAAAACCTTATAGATGAATGGAGCATACTGCATAAGACAACCTTTTGCAAGCAGGAAGCACAGAGATCTGAGTGACAATTTGCTCGATTAAAGACTATATATCTATCTATCTACTATTTTATATAGAGAGTAGCTAATTCGATTGGGACAAAGGATGCCAGAGACATCTTCCAGCCTCTGTGTGTGAAAAACTAGTAGATTATGATCATTACCTCACAGCCCTTCATTTAAAAGAGAAAATACGTATCTATTATATTTATACTGTTGCTCTAAATTTAAAAGAATGCTTTGTCTAATGAGAAAGAGCAATCGATATGACATAATGATACAACTGATTGAGAATTACATTTAACCCCCACAGATACTCTTAGGAGGTGAATAGACCAATCAAGGGATTAATTTAGTTCAATAGATAGTGCAGTTGGTTAGAATGCTTATAATACCTAGTGGACCCATTTTAAAACTAATTATTAACTTTTCTGCTTTAATGAGGCTCAAACAAATCTGGACTAGGAACAGGATAAAATCCTCTAGAAAGTCGAGCAGCTCACAAATAAGGGCATAAAACCACTGAGACCCTCTGTTTTTACTGTCTGTGGAGAAAAGGAGAGGGTATTTTGTATCACGCTGATACAGAAAAAGTGGGGGTTGGGAGTCCTTGAGAAGGACAGGAGGCATCCTAGCATCCTAGCTTCAGAAAAAAGCTGGAAGAGGCCGGGGAAGGCCAGTTGCTTGTCCATTTGGCTCACCCTTGACCTGTTCAGGAGTTGCTCAGTTTGCCATCATTTATATTTCCAGGCAGTGGTGCTCACCTAGATTGTACAGTGATGACAGAGTAGGGACCAGAGGTCCCTTGTGCATGCCTGGTCTCTGTCTGCTACAGAACCAAAGACATTTTCCCCCCAATCTAGCTAGGGGCAAAAATCTCTTGCAGTCCTTGCTGGGCTAATTTCTATTCCTTGTTCTTATCAACAAACAGCCCCTCATGAATCGTTACTGGAAGCACTGACCTCCATGCTTCTCTGAATCTTCAATGGAAGGCCTACCAAACTGATTTACATTTAAGTTTAAACTTTAAGGCTGCAAGTCTCCTTAGAAGACACTGTGTGTGTGTGGGGGGGGGGCGTGATGTGTGTTAATAGGCACTTTAGAGATTTTCTTAATGTAGTCACTATTCCAGCATTCATGGTGCTAAAGCTTGGTTTTTTGATGACTTAGCAGAAGCTTCCCTTTAAAAACTCCCCCAGGTATTCTGAACAAGGACAAAAATTCTTTAGAGGAAGAAGGTACTTAATCATTCTTAAGGAAAAAAAATTCCCCATCTGTAACCAGGTGGCTCCGATCTGGAGTTGGCCATTAGATGTGTTCAGCAACAATCGGATCCTCGCTGATCAACCAGCATTTTATTTCTCACATTCCTCACATCTACCCAAAGAGCCCTTGTGTTGTTGTCCATATTATCTCACTTGGTGAAGAATTTTACTAGTTATTCAGATTTTTTTTCACTGAAGACTGTATTCTTGATCCCCACCTACTTTTTCTGGCCGCTGTCTCAAACCTCATCTCATCTCCTCCAAGAACTTATTTCCTTCCCTGTGTTCCATTTCCTACAGAACACTGAGCATAAACACACACGCCATGGTTCAGGAAGCTTACTGATTTTAAATAAAGATAGGCCCTCTTCTTCCACATCAGACTTCAGTACAAATAACACAGATTGCCTATTACCAACAAAAGGCTGAATCTGCTTAAATATTTTAATAGTTACCTTTCTTCATCACCGTGATATCTTGGCCTGAAGCTTGTGGGTCCGTACATCGCAGTGGGGAAGCCATAGTAGCCAAACAGATCTAGCTGGGGTGGCAAGAGTGAAGAGCTGGTCTGTAGTACAGAAGCAGAAAGAGATGAGAGGGAGAGAGAGAGAGAGAGAGTAGCTATTCTCTTTTTCCTGTCCTGGACCACAGCCAGTGGAGTGGTGTATTGTATGAATTATTTACTGGCAACTGATTATATAAAGAATTAATATTTATTAAGGGGTTTATATAAACATTGATACAAGATTGAACCTTAAGGCAGCTCTTGGAGAGTTGAACTGTCCCACACAGTGATGGTATCAATCCTCTCTCTGAAAACACAGGAACAAACAGGGCAGGCAGGCAGTATGCAACTGGGTCCTCAATGGGGGCTGGCCACGCCCCATCCAGGATCCTTGAGACCCCAAAGCTACATCTCTAAGTCTCCCTCAATATCGCCAGAATCCCACCACATCTCCCCCTTTTATCTAACTAAGAAAGTTTTAAATTTAAGTATAAGACTATATATAATAGAAATAATTATAAGGGAAAGGAAAGGGAAAGAAAAAATAGCATAAACAAGACCAAACTATAACAACAAATATAAGATATTTTAAACGTTTAGAATATTGGTAAGTGGCGATATATAGAGGTTATTTTAAAGTTATTTATCTTCAATGATAGGATTCTAATATCTGAATGCTTTTAGCTAAGATAGGAGATGGTATTTACGTTAGCTATTTAGTCTGCAACTCTATTAAAGACCTGAGAAGGAAAATATATTACTTGAATAAGTTGGGAGCATAAGAGAGTAGATTTTAAAATTTAGGAGAGGACAGCAACAGTCAGCTGTTTGGATAGTCACTTAGAGCTCTTTTGTAAAGTTGGAACATTTATTTATTTTGGCTATAAACAGGATATTTAACAGATTTCTTTAGGAGAAGGGTATTTTGAGAAACTGTTTTATTTTGTCTTGGCAGGTTTTAGCACACTCAAGGAAAAGCTTTCTATCTCAAGTAAACCTTTCTGGACACAGCCTGAATACAAGCTCACAGGTTCAGCTCCTAGGTGATCTCTGATCCTGCTATGTTCTCATTGCAGATTAACTGTCACATACATGAATTGTTTCTTTGCATAACACGCTGAATAACAGTGTTATATAGTGAGCTGTGTTCCTTCCAAGTCATTTGTTGGAGCCATATCATGTAACATGGTTATATTTAGAGACAGGGCTTTTAGGGAGGTGACTTTGTTAAATAAGGTCATAAGGTCATGAGGTTAGGTTCTTTATCAGAAAGCCTTATTGTCCTGCAGTAATACAAACTGACATCAGAGATCTCACGCACAGAAGAAAAGACATGTGTGAATTTCATCAGGACCAGCCTACAAGCCAAGGACATAGGCTTCTGTGGAAACCAACTGCTGTAGCTCCATGGTCTTAGCCATTGCCTATAGAAACTATGAGGAAATACTGTTGTTATGTGGTTTTCTGAAGACAGCTTAACTAGACTAAGACGTCACTAATAAGATTGGTCTCTAATCAGTACTGATGTGTTAAGTATAATGAACATTGTTTGCCATTTCAAAGATCCATTATGCCGTTTGTCATTTTTTTAAACAAATTCGATACTGGGCAAGGCCTGTAGGTGGCAGTAGCTCTGCATGAGACTGTTCAATTGTCGTTGTGCTCTTTGGATCTTTACATTTCTTAATTAAAAACTATTTTATCTTGGGGACTCTGGCTCTGATATTGAAACAAAAAGAGAAACTTTCTTAGCAATTTCACTGAGGTTTTCATGCTTGTGCTTACTTTAATGGCGGTGTTTAAAATATGAAATCTTGAGGAAAGAGATAAAACATTAAAAGACAGAACTGTGTTTCAAAAGGATCCCAAAGGGTGAAGCAATTAGTTGAGAAGTTAATATTAAGTTTTACTTAAAGGCTTAAGTGACCAACTTTAACAACATAGCACACAATATTGATTCACTAGCAATAAAGTTGGAAAAGACGTATCGATAAACGCAAGGTGAACTCAGAGTATTTTGAACAGGCAGCAGCTTCACAATACTTTGCTTCTGACTTCTGTGTCACCTATTTATAAAAAATCAAAATGCTGGTAGTGGTAGATTTTTAGAAACGAGTCATTATTCTCTTTTCCTGTATTCACGTACACTATAGCTCTGCAACTCTTCCAACTCTTCTCATTGAGAGATACCTTGTTTCTCCATTAAAAAAAAAAAAATATTGACCTAGCTTTGTTATTTGCTTTAGCTGACAGAACGTTGCAAAAAGTGACATGTTATCAATTCTCAGCATAAGTCACAAGACATCTGGGATTCTACACTTTTTTTTTTTCTGGGCACCCTCTACTGTCATGTAAATGAGGCTGGGCTCCATTTTTTTTTCCTAGAAGCAAAGAAATATACCTATGGATATAAGGATCAAGAAAGAAGTTAAAAGGCAATTATTGCATACAAATAAATCAAGGAGTGCTTACTGGCATTAGACGTCATCATTTAGAGAAAATCATCCCACATCAGCTTTAAAGTGAATGACTTGGGAGGCAAGTTATGGTGCTGAACTGCCATGTTCCCTGTGTGATGGAGTAAGAAGAAGTCTTCATAAAGGAAAAGCAACCCTGGGCACCCAAGGGACTTAGGAGCTCTGAAATTAAAAGGAAATACTTTCATAGGCTTAAGAGAGGGCCATGGGAAACTTGTACAAACAGGTGCATAGAGACTTAAAACCTTCCTGCTTTAGGTGCCTTGGGAATGTCCCTTACCTAGATTTCTGGGGGGAAGTTAATCAAGGTTGTGTTTTATGATAAGGTAAGTACAGTCCTTCACGTGTAAACACATCAAATGGAATGTGTAACTTCCCTCTACTTTTGTATGAATTACCTTATTAATTTAAATGTGGAAATCACCTAAATTTTTTTTCATTCCTTTTGTATTAGAAAATGTGAATATATATATGATTTAGAATTATCCTTGAGTGACTGAAATCCATATTAATTGGGAGATTTTATTTTAAAATGTGGATGCGGCCTACTAAAATTAATTCACTTTGTCATGGCTGTCCTTGGCTTCATCTGCTTCATCTTCCCAACGTCTTTTTTTTTTTTTTTTTTTTTAATGAAAAGTTCAGATTAAAACTGCCAGGAAAAATAAAAGACACCCTATGATTCCTTTTTAGTATTACTATTTTAATTCAGAGACAGCTCACAGGACAAGAGAAGTCGGAACACGGCCTTTCCTGCGGGTCATTTGCGTAGCCAGATCACAATACCATAGCGGGCAGAAAAAAGCACGTGAGAGTTTATGTGGTGATATGTTATATATTTAATAAAACCAGTCTGGAATATCAGAGAAGAGATTCACCCACAGTCAATCCAGGAGGGTAAGAGGGTGGGTATCACAGGCCTTTAATCTCAGCATGGGGGGGGGGGAGATCAGGGAGATTAGGAGTGGTGACCTACACCTTTAATCCCAGCAGATTTGAGTTTGAGGGCAGGTTGGTTTGCAAAGGAAGTTCCAGGCTTTTAGGCAGGCAGTAGTGGTGTCAGGCCTTTAATCCCATAACTCCAGAGACAGAGATCTTTCTGTGTTTCTGTGAGTTAAAGGCCTAACTACCAAATAGTAGTAACTCACGCCTTTAATCTTAACCTGGATTGGAAATAACTGGGCAAAGAAGGTATTTAAGGCATGCATAGGAAGACAGAGCAGGCAGAAGAAGCCACAGGAGTGAGGCTGAGGAAGCTGGAAGACAGCTGGGTGAGATTTGACTGTGGTGTTTCCTCTCTTTGATATTTCAGTCTTTCCCCGATATCTGGCTCTGAGTTTTTTTTAATACAACCAGAATTTGTGCCACAAGTTGACTTAAAATCTGGAGAGTTTCCATTGTTACAGTGCTTGCAGGGAAAGCCTGAGGACCTTGTGCTGGGTTTCAGCACCCTGGTAAGAAGCTTAGTGCCCATGCTTGTAACCTTGAAAGAAAAAGGAGCATTTTCATGTTCAAAAAAAAAAAAATTTAAAAAAATGCATGTATATGCTGTGCGTATTGGAAAAGATCTGTAGAACAATCATCCAATTGATTTGGGGAAGTAGAGACAAGAGAAATCTCTGAGCCTTATTGACCATCTAGTCCTGCTGGATTCAGGGAGCTCTGGATCAGCGAGGAACCCTGCTCCACAGCAGATAAACAAATAAACAAGAAGATGGATAGAGGGTGATAAGACTCTGTGGTGGTCTAAATGAGAAATGTCCCCCATAGTTTTGGAGACTTGAACACTTAGTCCCTAGTTGGTGTTCAAGGAGGCTTAAGAGGTGTGGCCTTGTTGGAGGAATTGTTACAGGAGGCAGGCTTTGGAACTTTAGAGACTCTTAGTTTCCTCTCACTGCTTTTTGCTTGTGGCTTAAGATCTGAGTTCCCAGCTTGCCATGCGCGTTTCCTGCTTCTGTGCTATCCACAGGATCACCACCTGTCTGCAGTGGCTCAGGTGACCTCATCTTGTTCTGACTCTATTTTATGTTGTTGTAGAAAGTTCTCGCCATCCCCACCAACATGATCACACACATTTGAGATTTCCATAGCCTTTATCATGATCCAGATGTATTGACCAAAATAATTAATCTAAAATAAGTAGGAAAGCTATAAGTAAAAAAATTGGCATATAATTTAATGTCTAAAATAATTACTATACTCTGCCAAGAATGAACATTTCAAGGCCTCTTCGACCCTCATATAATTTTGACATAAATTATAGTCTTTGTGATTTTTGCCTTTAAAAACTCTGTATCCCTGAGCTTAGGGATACACCAAGAGAATTTTCAGAACCATAAGCCCATTCTTAATCTGGCCATCAATTAAAAAGGACTTAAAACTTATAATAGGCTCAATCACCCTTTCACATGGGTCCTTTTATTCTCTCTTGGCAACTGTAAGCTTGCATAAACTCTTTCTTCCATGGGTTACCTTGGTCACAGTGTTTTGTCCCAGCAACAGAAAAATAGCTAATACATTGTATTTTACTCAACCTAAATAGCAGGTACTATTGGGATTGGAAAGATGGTTCAGTGATTAAGCATACTTGGTTGTTCTTGTTAGAAGACTCAGGCTCAGTTCCTAGGGCCAGGGTTCAGTTCTCAGAACCTGGGTTCAGTTCTTAGCACTCACGGGCTTACTCTAGTGCCAAGAGTAAGCTTACTCTGACACCCTCCTCTGGCCTCAGTAGCCACCGGGCACATCCATAATGCCCACGCAGATATTCAGGCAAAACACTCCCAAGCACAAAGATACATATTTTAAAATATCTGGGATTATTCTTTCTACATTGTAAATGAAGCCTTCTCAAGGCTCAGAAGTGAAGCCATTTTAGGAAAGAATACTATATTACTAATATTCTTTCCTTTTTATCTGAAGGGGGAGCAAAAGGTTAACATCTTAGTCTCCAGGAAAAGAAGATACAAAGGAACTACAAGATGTTCAAAATAGATCTAAATAAGGAAAAAATAATTTTATTTGTGTGCTATTCTTTAAAAGCATTTTCAACTACTACCTCATTTAATCGTAACGATGATCTTTATGATGTAGATAATTTTGTTTTCCTTATTTTGGCAGAAGAGAAGTTGGCATAATAAGATCAAAAGAAAACACATCAAACACTTTGCTGATGGGAAGTAGGTATGGGAAAAGTACCATCTGGAGTTGACTTCTGTCTTCACAGTGGAGAAACAAGGGGCTGCTGGTGTGTAAGAGGCAGTCTCTTGCTGTGAAGGAGAAAAGATGTCAACAAACTGGAAGAATAGAATCAGATGACCTTGGTATTTGGTTGGATTCTCCTATCTAGAATTTTTGGATATGAATGGATGACTGACTGAGCTCTATCTTGTAGAAGTTTTATTATCATACAGGAGGTTTTTAATATATGAAATCCACCAAAGTATATTGAAAACATAAGCACTTCTAATGTTTAGCTCAAATGTAATGGTGATCCTTGTCTCAAGTATCTGAATACTTGAGAAAACACAATTGGCTGAATTCAATCCTCATTATCCTGAGGTAGGTACAGTAGACCACTATTTGAATCTTCCTGGAATTTACCCATTTTTATCAATGAAAGCCCCTGCTCTCTGGTAAACAAGCTTTTTACCATGTCACAAAAAAATCCTAAGCCTGCTAGCACAAAAAACATGTAAATAAAGGTACCTGCCTTAAAGAGCCCATGTGGGTCAGCCCCAGTCTTTGGCTTATATAGAATGTAACAAATTTTTTTTTTTTAACTCTCAGTTGATTTGTCTTAGGTGAATCTAGAGAAAACCTTGTATGTTAAATCTCTGAATTGTTGGTCTGAAGTGTTATTAATCCCTCTCAAATCCTCTGCAGTATAGCTATGCTGACCAGGCATGACTAACATCTAGCAAGTGCTCTGTTTTTGGCTCCTTGTATACTGATGTGGAGGTCTTATCACTCTGTTCTGTGTGGACAAGGGGAAGTTAGCCATTTTAAGGCAATAATGGGCATAGTGTGAATGATGGCCTCTGATGACCTCTTTGTTGTTACTCTTATTCTAGGCCAAGTGTCTAGCAGACTCTCTGACAGCTCTCTTCACCCTTTTGGCAGGCGGGAGCACAGACTTTGAACTCGGCTGTTAGCCTTCTTGGGAATTTCCTCATGCCCTTGACATCGTAGCCAAATGTAATTTTGAGCTCTCAGACTGTCAACTCTGGATAATCCTTAGCTATGTCATAATGTTGTGGTGGGAATAGATTAATATTTATGAACACATTTAAGTGGAAAAGTGCAGTATAAATATTACTACATGCATTGAAAAATTGTTTCCTACTTAGTGTTATGCACAAAGAAAATAAGCCAGGGACTGTAGTATTCATAGAACAATTTGTAAGTGGTGATCAGTTATCTGTCTGTGTTAGCCCTTTCATATTTTATACATATGGTGCTTTTGTGATTTAATGTTTTCAACAATGATTTCTGCTTTTTCTTTTTTATTATTGTCGTGCATTTGATGTATTTTATTTTCTGTTAAGTTCAATACATCTTTCTATTTCCAGGTACAATTTGTAAATCATTGACTGTGATTTTCCCACTTTGAAATGTGTCCAACATGCTCAGAATATTTGTCAATTCTTAAGAATGGACATGGAAACACTTTGCTGAGAACAGATATTACCTTAGCTTTGTTGTATGTAAAATTCCTGTGATATAAATTCTTGCTGCATTCTGAAATTTGTAATCATGAAATAGAAGTAGATTTGCTTGAAAAAAAGAAATTTTAAGTACAATAAAATTACACTTACATATTTGGCTAAGTTTACAATTAACATTTAAGACAGAAATTATAATACAGTTCTGGTAAAACATCAAACATATTAGTAGTAAAGCTCAATATATTTACAATATCAATTTTTTATAATGCTAAATGTTAAACTAGCATAGATCAAGACCATTTTTGTTTTGTTTTGAGAAAAGATCTCATGAAGACCATATTTGCTTGAGCTTACTACGTTCTTAAGGATGACCTTCAACTACTGATTCGTCTGTCTTCACCTACTCAGTGTTGTGATTACAGGCATTCACTGCCATGTCTGACTAGAAATACTACTTTAAAAAATCCCTTCATCATGCTGTTATAGTGGTAAGGTAATTGTCATTTTTAATATTTTAATTTTTAGTGACTGTTATACTGTCTTAGTGTTTCTATTGCTATGAAGAGACACCATGACCAGGGAAACTCTTAAAACCATTTAATTGGTTAGGGACAGCTTACAGTTCAGAGGTTCAGTTCATTATCATGATGGTGGAACATGGTGGCATACAGGTGGACATGAAGCTGGAGACATAGTGGAGAGTTGTACATCTTTCAGGCAACAGAAAGTAATCTGAGGGTCACACTGAGCAAAGAAACCTCTTTTGCCTGAGCAAAAGAGACCTTGAAGCTTTTCCGCACAGTGACACACTTCCCCCAACAAGGCCATCCCTAACTAATAGTGCCAATATCTTTGGGGGGCATGTTTTTCAAAGTACCACATACATCATTTCTATTGTAAAAATTTTCCTATGGTGGTGACATTTTGTTTGGGATCTAACAATTGAAGCTTGTCTGAAGATCAGAGGACAGAGCTGGCCACTAGTTAGCTATAGTGGCCAGGCAGTGGTGACACACACCTTTAATCTCAGGAGTAGGGAAGTGGAGACAGGAAGTGATGTGGCTGGTCTGAGAAAGGAATATAGTGGTAGAGAGAACAGGAGCTCAGCCCCTTGGTGTGTGTGGGGATATGCTTCAAATTTAATAAAAACATTAGGAGACAGAGGGATCTACCCACAGTCAGTCTATGAGGATCAGAAAGTGGTGACTCACACCTTTAATCCCAGCCCAGGGAATATCCAGGAGTAGTGAACTACGCCCTTAATCCAGCAAATCTGAGTTTGAGGTCATCTTAGTTTACAGAAGGAGTTCCAGGCTCATAGGCAGGCAGTGGTGGTGATGCACCTTTAATCTTAACCTGGATATGAAACATCTGAGGGAAGAAGGTATTTAAGGCAGGCATAGAAAGACAAAGCAGGCAGAAGAAGCCAGGAGGAGCCAGGCTGAGGAAGCTGGAAGACAGCTGGGTGAGCTCTGACTGTGGTGTTTACTCTTTGATATCTCAGCCTTTTCCTGAGATCTGGCTCCGAAATTCCTTGATTTGTGCAACAGATGTGAGGAATCCATAATGGTAAAAAGTCTTTCTAGTGGTTGGCTCCTTTGTTTCTCTGATCTTTCAGCATTTACTCTGATACCTGGCTCTGGGTTTTTATTATTAAGACCAATTATATTTCACATTATACCTATAACTAAACTGTTTCTACATTTGACTACATGAGTAGAGACAGTTATATGGTTTTGTATGCTCAGTTTTCCCACACAATGTTGGGCCACACAGGGGTTATACCTATTGAAGACATAGAGTCCAATAGTATTAGCACTTTAGGAGAATCAGTCCCAATACAAGACCTGATCCTCAGTCATGCGCGTTTATAATCTTTGTATTGCCCAGCAATTATCATATTTATATGATATATTCTAGATAATAAAGTTCATAAGCTGATAATTAAATATAATTTAAATATTTATTGCAATAACAAGCATATACTGGGTGTAGCTAGTAGAAATATTAAAAGTCTAACACAGAGAAGAAAAGTTGCTTAATGAAAAGAGACTCTTGATAGGGAAATCAGATATTACTATATGGACGATAATCTCATCCTAATACATGCTTGAATATGACCCTTTCTTACCAAAATTCCACAAGATACCTGGCAATTAAAATTAGAATGCATCAGAGACATATTGGTATGCTATGCAGCAACTCTTCTTTTTCCAATATTTGTTAATTGCTCACACAAAATCCTTCTTTACCTTTTAATGAGCTTCCTCATGACAAATAGATTTCATTTTAGGCCTGACTTCATAAGAATATTCCTATTTCGGGCACGCTTTGCGCTTTTTGCAGAGATTTAGGAAACTCTAACCTTACTGGTGTTACTGTTTATTTAAAATCCTAATTTGTTTTGTCCTCCTTATCGCAGATACCTAACCTTATCAGTTGTGTTGGTCAGTTGTGTTAGGCAACTCTCTCAAAAGTCAACTCATAAATCTACGAGGTTTGAAGTTATGAAAGATGAGTTAGCTGCTAATGGATGCATTTATTTTGGGGCTCTTTATTATGCTTCACCATTTTATGCCAATGCCATGTGATTGGGGTTTTTTTTTTCCCCTTTCATTTTAAAACTGTGATTTGAAGTTAGATAGGACGTTTGTAGGTTTGCTCTTTCTAATTAAGATTGTTTTAGCTGCTTAAAGGATTTTGTTTTCCGTGTAACTTTTCTTTTTGTTTTTCTGTTTCTGAGAAGTCCATTGTCAATTTATAATAACCAAAAGACAACTTGTCAAGTTGGCAAAGTGACTATAAATCTCTTAGGCATTGTGAAAATTTTAGTAATATTGATTATTTCAATATGTTAATCCTTTCCAGTTACTACTCTCCAACATTTTCATCAGTGGTTTATAATTCTTGTTGTATAGATCCTTTACTGTTTTGGTAAGGTTTATTTCTACACACAGACTTATTCATTTTGTAGTTCTCTTGAATTAGATTGCTTTCTAAATTTCCTTTTTAGAAGGCTTACCACTGCTGCAAAATGACATTAAATGCTACTAATATATTTTGATTTTGTATATTACAATATTATTGAACATTGAATTTATTCATCATTTCTGGCAGATTTCTGCAGAGCATTTAGGGTTTTCAATGTTCACAAAAACGCATAGTTTTATAATTTTACTTCCTTTCTCATTTATATGCCTTTTATTTATTTCTTCCCTTGTTCTATAGCTTTGGCCATGACTTCTAATCTCTTCTTTCGTTCCTTTGAAACACTTCTTCAGCTCTTCTCTATTCCTTATTTACTATAACTATGGGGTTTGTCCTATATTATTTTCCCTTGTACACCTACCTTGTTGATTTTAATTATGAGAGGATATTGAATTTTATTGGATAATTTTTGTATCTCTTGGAATGGTGAAGTGGATTTTGTCTTTTATTTTGTTTATATGATATAGTTATTGGTTGGTGTATGATACATCTTTATGGCAAATCCCACTAGGCCATTTTGTGTAATTTCTGCTGTACAACATGTTGAGTTTTGCTTGACAGTATTCTAGCTAATATTTTTGCATCTGTGTATGTCAGGGATTGGTCTTCGTCTCCTTTTTCTCTGTGAGTATGAACTGACTCCAGGGTCTTTATTGTGCCAGGCAAATGCTCTACCACTAAGCTATAAACTCAGAATTGTAGGTTCCTTGTTTTGTTATGTTTTTGACTGGTTTTGGTATTAAATGAATGTTTGCCTCATAATGAATTTGGAAATGTTAACTTCCTTTAAAGTTTTCAAAAAAATTTATATTCTGAAATAAATAGGCTTGTTCCTTAGGCTTTTTTGTTTGCTCTTGCAGATCATTGAACCAATGGCCTCTTATACAGTAGACAAGTGCTTTGGTTCTGGAGATGCTTCTAATCTGGTGTAGGTTCTTTAGTTGTGTTCTAGATTTCAGTAGTGACGACATCTGGACCTAGGACCTTCTTGTTGAAAATGCTTTTCCTTATCAATTTAATTCCAGTATTCATTATTGCCCTGTTCAAGTTTTCTATTATTTTATGATTTGATTTTGATAGGTTACATTTGTGACCAAATGTATTTCCTCTAAAAATTTCAATTTATTGGTGTGATATTTTAATTTTCAAGTATTTACATTTCTTGGTCTTATCCTCACATTCAGAGTTCAATAACTCAACAGATATTTATTTGAGAGTCAATATTTTTAATGCTCTATTCTAAGTTTTAGAGATAACAAAAGTAGAAGCAGGTCCAAATCTATAGCTTTTTAATAGTAATTAACAATTTTGTTTCCAAGCTCTTATAAAGACGGGTATTGTTTCTGAAAAGAATTTGGTTTAATTCTACCTCTCCCACTGGTCTATAGCTTCTATATAAAGTACAAATCCCATCTTTTTATATATTCATAATGAACAACAAGAATTGTGAGTTATATCTAGTAGGTGATATTTGATAACTATGCATTAAATAAATGATAAAAATATGAAAGTAAAACAAAGAAAAATGGGAACCACAGAGGAAGATATTACTCCTAAACAGATTTACACCTTATTTAGATCTATATTACCCTTTGCATTAATAGTATTTATTCAGTTACACTTTTGGTTTGTGACGATATCCTTTGTATAAGGCATATCTTGGTTAAATTGTTTAATTTTATGCTTCGGACACCAACCTAGTGTCTAACACATTGCAAAAACTCAGAAAGTATTTGTTGAGTCAGTAAAGCAAAGTAAATAAGCCTCAAGGACAATAAAAGTAGAGGCAGGTAAAAAGGTCAGCACTTTATGATGGTGACTGGAGTGCATTTCCTTTAACTGGGCCATTATATAACTTAATCTTCTAAGGCAGGTGTATTATATACAACTGCTTTTGACAGAGCACCAGATAAGTGTTTCTGTCATTGGGAAATTTCTAATTGCCTCTGACACTAATCGGGCAAGAAAAGTTTTAGTAAATGAAATCCAGCAGCTGACAAGGGACTCTGCTGGGGGAAAGGTGGGGAAGGAAAAGAAAAGGTGTCCATTTCATCATTCATCCATTTGGATCTAGAGTAGTGGGATATGGATTTATTGTACAACTCACATATATTCCTAAGGCTTTATATTCTGGAATGTCTCTTAATCATGTAGACATGCACAACCAATGCTGTAATGTTCTTACAGAGAGGAGCACTTGACACAGGCTATGGGCTCAGTTTGCACTTACGTTGAACCAAACACACATGCTATTGTGTTCACGGGGACAAAGCATGTTGTGGCTTAACTCTAACATAGGAAAAGCCACATTGCTGTGCCATACATAGCAACCCATGTAAGATAGCTCAACAGATATTTTCCAATTTAAATCTCTTAAAAATTATTATGAACTAGCTAATAAAATTCTAGGCACAAAACTAACACTTAGTCATTCTAGAGAGGCTTACATTAGTTTTGAAGTATTAAAAATATCTGTTCTAAGCACAGTATTTCTTTAACTTTGACTTTCAGTGATAGAAATTAATAAGAGAAGTAGAGCTTCTTTTCAAAAAAAAAGGGACAAATGAAACGAGGTGCTTAAAGACATGCAAATATTTAAACAATATTGCAAGCAGTAGTAATCTCATTGTGGCTACTTAGAGATAGTCTAGCATCAAAAGAAAAAGTGCCATGCATATTGCTAGTTCATCAAAAGTTTAAGGAAAGGCCTCAGCCAGGGAGCTCTTGGAGTCCTGCCCAATGGCTTGGCATGGACGCTGGAAAATTCTAAATTTGGGAAGTTAAGTATAGGGATTTTTTTTCCCCTTGTTTCCATATAAATTCATGTATGTATAAACAAAGAACCTGTGTTTGTTGCTGATGTTGCTAATGACTAGACACGAGGAAATTTGCATATTAGAGAAAGATCTATTACATACCTTTCAAATATTGAATAGTTTTATAGCAATATTCTTTTTTTTTTCTTTAAAGGGATTTTGCCAAAGACACACAACAAGAAAAGGAAGCCTGTGCTTCAGGTTATATGATGAATAGCAATCCTAGTTAAAAAGATATTAAGTAAATTTCTGTTACAAAATAAAAGCATAAACCAGGTTAAAGAAATAGGGATTATCGTCTTGGTCTCTATATAACCATTTATACACCAACCTTCTTCCTTACCTTAACTGTATTATTTTTTCTTCCATTCCAAGTACTTTTGTGCTGAAATTACAGACTCCTGGACCTCACCCCAGACCTCTTAAGTCAGAATCTGTTCTATGAGATATCCAGGTGGTTCATACGATCATTAAAGTTTGAGAAAACCCTAGACTAGATCAAGTTTGTGAATGTTGATGCCCACCTGGGGAAAAGTGAGGATGCTCAGACTTTCAGGACAATCCCATCACTATCTATAAGTCTCACCAGACTGAATCCTTTCTTATCTATCTCGGAAACTGCAGGCTTGAGCTAGTTTTACATCTGATAAGGCATCTCTGTAATACCCACTGATGTTGACCTTAATCACTGAAACATACCAGTTTTGGGGGTTGTTTTATTCCGGTTTTGGTTCTCTTTGGTACTCTTTGTATCTTATATTGTTTGTTTTAACTTGAGTAGCTAACAATATTTCTTTAGATATTACTCCTTTCAACCCTCTAGCTACTTTCTGGTTGCCTTGGAAAGCTTTCCTTCTATATGTTTCAAAGTATATCAATAAAAGGGCCCTCTTTGCATTAATAGAGAAATTATGTTATGGCCTGAAAATGAATTTATTGATAATCTATTTGCTAATTAAGCTGCCAACCTATGTGTACACAGACATGTTCACAGACTTTCCAGAATCCCTGACTTGTAGAAACCAAAGCAAGAAAGATGTCTCCCAAGCCCTGTCTGTGGGCTAGTGCATATCTACTACTTCAGAGCCAGAGAGTTCTGGGATAAAGGAAACTTGTGTAGTATTTTTCTTACTGGAGTTTCTAATGCTCTCAAAATGGCCACTGTTTTAAAAGCACTTTTCTATCATTAGGGCCTTTGGTTGCCTTGGCTTAATAGTCGAGTAACTGGCCCTCCAGAGGACAATGGAGCATCTGTTGCTGTTGGTGTGCTGACTTCCTTTTCTTTCGTTAGGCACTCTCAGGCATGAATAGATACATCTTAGTGCTAAAGGAAACCATCCTAGTGTTTACATTTTGGTAATGCATTTCAGAATATTTACACTAAATTGTGCTACCAAATAAAATAGGATTTTTTTTTGTTTACACAAGCTTATATATTGGTGTTCTCCTGAAAGTAATATCCAAATGAAAAAGTGAGACGAGATGAAGCAGAAATTTAGCTGGAGACGTTGAGAACTAAGAGGTGATGGAAGAACTATTATTAGCGAATAAATAAATTCTAGGTAAAAGCGAAGAGGTTTAAAATGTGTCTGTCTGAGATGATTTCCCTTATAGACTACAGTTTAACAGGGCCCTTCACAGAACCATAGATTAGCAAATACTTGGCAATGTTTTAGGAACTGGATGCATGGTATGGATTTTCCTTCTGTGTGTGTATGGGGAGATAATATGGTATTATGTGACAGATATTTCCTGGGGAGAAACATACATACATACACACACACGCACACGCACACGCACACACACACACACACTCACACACACACACACACATACACACACACTAACACCCCTCCTCACCCCAAATAGGGAACATGTGACAAATCAAAGTAATAATTACACAGCGCTAAACTTGATGGACCATGGGTTTTTTACTCTGGAAACTAATGGAAATATAGGTGAGAGGTTACCACAGGGGCAGACAAAGGTGACTCAGAAAAACATCAGCTGTGTTACTGAAAAGCCCATTCCAAGAAAGGTGATGACTCATTAACACTCCATCCCTGGAGCTCTCTGCCAATGACTCAGCAGCCAGCAAGCCTCTCCTCTGCAGTCCAGATGCTCAGCCTCTTCCTCCAGCAGCTGTTTATGCCTCCTAAAGTGTGTATGTGTGTGTGTGGAGGCACCGGAGAGAAAGTTTCTACTGTCCTAGACACCTGACGTTTTGTTTATTCCTAAGTTTCAAGAGCTTCCCTCCCCTGCTAGAGAGAATGTTTTGATTTGGAGGAAAATTTTATATAGTATATAGGAATAAAATTATTTTATATGACTATTCTTGGTGGTACATGGGTGCCCCATGCCTTCTAGTTGTCTGTTTTTATTTTTTTCTATTTAATGATTGCTAATATATACGAGACTGATTAAGTCCTACAAAGTATCTCTGTAGAGTTCATGTTCGGTGTGCTCTCTTATGGACCTGCCTCCTAGAACCGCCTCCCTTGTGTCCCATAGGTTTGAATATTTTGTATTTTCACGTTAATTCAACTACAAAAAGTTTTTAATTTCCTTCTTAATTTCTGTTTTGATCCCATTTCATTCAACTGTGAGTTGCTCAGCTTCCGTGAGTTTGTAGACTTTCTGCCGTGTCTATTCAGCTTTAATCTGTGATGGTTAGATAGGACACAGGGTGCTATTTCTAGTGATCAATATGAGACACTCTTTGTGTGAAAGTACATGGTAAATTTTGGAGAAAGTTCTATTGTCTTCTGAAAGTGAATATATTCTTTAGTCTTTGGGTGGAATGTTCTGTCAGTCCTTGGTAGGTCTACTGAGTTTATGACATTATTTAACTACAGTGTTTCTTCATTTAGTTTTTGTCCGGGTGACCCGTCTATTGGTGAGAGCAGGATAATGAAGTAACTCATTATTATGGCGTGAGGGTCAAAATGCAATTGTAGCTGAGTAGTATTTCTTTTATAAATGTGGGTGTCCTTGTGTTTGGAACATTCATGTTTAAAATTGTGGTAACTTCTTGGTGGATTTTCCCTTAAGTGAGTAGGAAGCCTTCTTTTCTATTTCTCCTCATTTGTGTTTGAAATATATTTTGTCAGATAATAAAGCAGCCATGTTTTCTTGCTTTCATGTGCTTAGAATACATACCATTTTTCCCTGAGGTGATGTCTGGTGTTTGTGGTGAGGGATGCTTCCTGGATGAAGCAGGAGGATGAATCTTATTTTCTAGTCTAATATGTTAGGCTTTTTATTATGAAGTTAAGATCATTAATATTTGGTTATTAATAGCAATGTTTATTAATTCCTGATACTTTGCTGTTGTGATATAGAGTCCCCACCCCTTTAGACTAACAGTTCTCTAATTATTTATATTTATTTCTGTGTCCTCGTGGGTTTAGTTAACCTTCAGACTGAAATTTACTTCTAGAGACTTCTGAGGAGCTAGATTTGTGAAGAGAAATTGCTTAAATTTGCTTTTATCTCAAAATATCTTTCTTTCTCTAACAATAAAGATTGGTAGGTTTTTTTTTTTCTCTTTTTTTGATGTAGTAGTCGGGGAAGTCACCAGTCATCTCTGAGAACATGTAGGACATCTATCCAGGTTCTCCTGACTTTCAGAGTCTCGTTGAGAAGTCACATGTCATTCTAACGGGGTCTGCCTTTATATGTAACTTGGTCCTTTCCCCTTGAAGCTTTTAACATCCTTTTGTTTTGTGCAGCTCCTTTTAATTTTTGTATTGTGGGATTTTTTTTTCCTGGTCTTATCTATTTGTGTTGTGTGTACCTCTTAGGCCTGATAGGCATTTCCCCCTTTAGATTGTGGACATTTTCCTCTTTTTCTGTGCCTTTAACCTGGGTTTTTCTCCTTCCTCTATATTCATTATTCATAGGTTTGGCTTTTTTGTAGTGTCCCACATTTCCTGGATATTTTGTTGTACTTAGATTTTCAAAAATTTAACGTTTTCCTTGACTGAAGCTATCAGTTTCTTCTGCCTTGTCTTCCAGGACTCATATTCTCTTTTTCATGCTTCTTAATCAGTGGTGAGTCTTTCTCAGAAATTTTTTTTTTTGGCATCGTCAGTGAATACTTCCTTTCTGGATTTTATTGTGCTTTGAGTTTTCTTTAGTGATTCTGTTTCTCTGTTAAAGTCTCTGTTTACGTCTTGTGTTGCAATAGGTTTCTTGGTCCCGGGTGGCCAGAGGTCCAGACCCATAGACCTGCAGCCCCAGACCCCTTAGCTGCCTGCTGCTGCTTAGTCCCCCAGAAATGATTCCGATGCTTATATTAACTTCATGCTGTTTGGTCTATGGCTTAGGCACCTTGTTAACTGCTTTTTCATCTTAACTCAACCATTTTCCATTAATCTATCCTGCCACATGGCCTGTGGCTCACCTGTGTTCCTTACATGTTGTTCCTTTGAGGGGCTGGCTTGATCTGTCTCCGACTCCACCCTTCCTTTCCTACCTATTCTGATTCCCCACCTACTTCTTCTATGGTGCCTGTCATGGGCCAAAACAGCTCCTTTATTTAAAGATTGATATTCACAGCATACAGAAAGACCATATCATCTCCCAATTTCTGTCTAATCAAAAAGGAAGGTTTTAATTTTAACAAAGCAAAATTATATATAACAAAACAGCTATCAAGCAAGAATTATAGTTATAATAGTCTATTTGTATTTAACAAAATTAAAGAAAATGTTTTATAATCTATCTTATTTTTGTGAATTTAAAGTCTTATATTTAATATAGCTTTTAACATAACTAAGAAAAACTGTATCTATAATTATCTAATCTTTAACTACATCAAAGACCACAAGCACATAATATTTACCCAAGTAAACCAGAAGTGTAAGCAACTTTTAAAATCTAGAAATGACAGAGATGACACCTATCTGCCTGGACAGTCACTCAAAGTTTTTTTTTTTTTTTTTTTTTTTTTTTTTTTTTTTTTTTTTTTTTTTTTTTTTTTTTACAAAGTTGGGGCATCCATCTTTAGCCTACAGGCCCAGAGTCTCTTTTCATTGAATCAGGAAATCTGCTCTGTCTATTTTGGTATAGTTTATCAGTTGCTTCTCTTTGAATCTTGAAGAATGTCTGACAATTTTCTCTGCAAAGCAGGAACCTGAAGGGCCATCTTGGCTTGTTTTGTCACTTTCCTATGGAACCTACATGTCTAATTTAAACAGCATACTGTCAAGCAGTCAGTATAAGAACAGGTTCTTGTCCAGTGGCTAACCGATGCCACAAAGAAAGTAGACTATATGGAGTTTCTTCAATGTACATGGAAGTAGATTGGTGCTGCCAGGAGAAGATCTGTCTCACTGTCTAGAAAAGTCAAAGTTATTAAAATAATTTTAAATGCTATATTTTGTAGGTCTTAGAAATGTTTGAAGATTACCTATCTAATTGAAATATATCTTTGTATACTTAAAAAAATCTTGACTAACATAACTATAAGTTTGGTTATCATAGGTGACTATTAACCTGTATTTTTAAATTATATATCATAATTTTAAATCAGTTACATGAACATCAGACCTTAAACAATAGAAGAAAAATACATACAGTATAACAAATTTGACCTTAAATTTGTATCAATAAACCAAAATCTATACAATGTACATTTTGAGAATAACAGCTGATTTTTGGATTAAAGTAAATTCAATAACCTAATTTTTTAAATCTCTCATATACCATATCCCTTTTTCTTCTTAATAAAAGATTAACTGTGACCATTAACCATTTATAATGAAGGCAAACATTTATAAACAATATTTTGGGAATTTGGGCGTAGTTTTCCATTACTACTTCCTATTGATTAAGGGGTGTTGGCAATTTTGTGGTTTTTGAGACTGGATTATTTTAGTTTGTAGCCTTGAAGTTGATGTGACTATTTTTGCTTTTTAATCAGAGAACTTTTAGGTGGTCTTGGTTGATGAAACTATATTTGTCTGGAAGTAATTTATAGGTTTTTATCTTTTGTGGAAACAAAAGCAGAATTTTTTTAAAGTTATAAATCTTTAGACATAAATTTTAAAATCAAGATATCTTTAAAATATATATTTTTTTAACTTAGTAGTCTTTGTAATCTACTGTTTTTGTAGTTAGCTTATTAACAGTTAAGAAATTAAAAGAAAACTTAATAATTATAATGTTAAAAATTAAAAGAAAACACTAATAATTTATATTTTGTGTTCATTTTTTATTTTTATGTGGCTTATTATATTTTTATTATTTTATTTTTATGGACTTTATTTATTTATTTATTTTGAAGCTTATGTGTATTTTATATCTATTGTAACTTGTTTATAGATTTTTTATTTGAATTTGTTTTATTGTGAATCTTTAATTACCTTTTAACTATAAGAGTTTTAAAAATGTTATCACTCTCTTAAAGAGCCACGTAGTTTTTGTAGATAAAGCTGAATTAGTAAGTTTTTTAAAGGGGCCTCATCTCTGTTTGCCGCCAGCAAACAGCAGACCCAAGAAATGTTGTTATTAAGAAATCGTCTTTGACTCTGTTTTATTTTTATTTTTTGTTTGTTTGTTTGTTTAAAGTAAACAGAAACTTTATATCAATCTTATGTTATCGAGTCTTTGTAAGACTTTAGGAACTGGCTAGGTTGTAGCTTATACTGTCTGCTGCAAGTCTGCCACTGTCGTTTTGAATGTGGCCCGAGTGCCATGCCGTCTCTGAATGATGACTTATTTTAGATACAGGATTTGGAAGCTGCTTTGGCTTAGTTTTTTCTAAGTATCAAAGCACTGAACATCCATACCAAGTGCTGCCAGAGTATTAACTGTCTTGTGTAGTCACTGGTCAAAAAAGATAATGTGGGTATGGATAGAGAGCTCTGACTTGCGAAGCTGCCTCAAAATTCATGCCCTTCAACATTTAGTTAGATAGAAACCAGTTATGGACCCCTCCACCCCACATAAAAAACCCCTGTATTTGATTTTCATGTCTCTTGAGAGCTTTTTGTCATTTAAACATTCTCTTTATAGAATGTCTACATGGAAAATTTAATTTAATTTAATTTGCTACCGTTCTTTACATTTTCAGCCAATGTTGGTTCCTAGTAATTACTGCTTTCCCTTAATTTCAGATGTCACTCAAATATGACAGTTTTTCCCCCCCTAGTCTGGGCATTATACGCTATTGAGTAAGAAAACCAGGACAAACTTTTAAATAAGTTCTGTTGCGATATATTGTATATTTAATAAAAATATCCTGAAATATCAGAGGACAGAGCCACCCACAGAGCCAAGCCAGGAAGATCAGGGAGTGGTGACCCATGCCTTTAATCCCAGCACCCAAGAGGCAGAGAGCCTTTGGATCTTTGAGTTCAGGGTCAAACAGAGCCAGGCAGTGGTGGCACACACCTTTACTCCTAGGAAAAGGAAAGCTGAACCAGGAATTGCGATACCTGGACTGGAGGTGCAGTAATTCTTCCCTTCACTTTCGTTCCTTTTTGGCAGAGGACAGAGATGATGTGGGAATGCCTTTCTGTATGCTGTGAATATCATCTTTAAATAAAGGAGCTGTTTTGGGCCATGACAGGCACCATAGAAGAAGTAGGAGGAGAAATCAGAGCATAGGTAGGAGAAGCAGGGCAGAGTCAGACAGACCGAGCTGAAGCCCAAAGGAGCAACATGTAAGGAACACAGGGGAGCCACAGGCCACATGGCAGACAGATTAATAGAAATAGGTTGATTTAAGATGTAAGAGCTAGATAGCAATGTGCCTGAGCCATAGGCCAAACAGCATGAAGTTAATATAAGTGTCTGAGTCATTTCTGGGGGCCTGAGCAGCAGCGGCAGGCACCTAAGGAGTCTGGCGCGTCAAGGTCTGGGCCTCTGGCCGCCTGGAACCAAGAAACCCCTATGCAACACAGAGAGGCATCAGTGTAAGGATTTGTGGAGGCAGAACCTACCCCTTCTGCCTGAGGATTTGGCTTATTTCTCTGTCTCTGATGTTTAGCTTTTCCCCAATATCTGGCTCTGGATTTTTATTATAATACTAAATAGAATTAGTGCAATAAAATTCTCATGTGCTTTGAATATTTAGGGTATTTTTTCTCCTCATTACCATCATCATTTTTCCTTGGCTATAATTTGACTTTCCATAACATATTTCACATCCCTCAGCTCATTCTAGCAGATCCTGGTGTCAGGTTGATTCTTGACCCACAGAGGGCAATTAACCAAGGAGCTGGTAAAACGTAAGAAGAAACAGATGGAACACTCCCAGGTACTCTGCTCAGGTTTCAGACAAAGGCATTATCTTGAGTATCATCTATAAGCGAACTAGAAGATTGAACTGGTGAATGATGCCTTTATCCAGGATGCTTATTAAGGCTGAAGTTTAGGATGCTATTCCCCAAGGCAGACTATATGACAATGAAGGATCTGAAAGATTGATAACCAGTGTTACTTTGAATCTGCCGAACTTCCACTTAAGGTGCTTGTGTGATATTCTAGAAGGTTGTGATGTCCAATCACAAATCCATGGCTCAGTGAGTTGGAACCTCAGCAGGTCAGTGTGGATGGAGATAAAGCTGTGAGAAGTATCACCAATGAATGTGGAAATGCAAACCATGTGTTAGTCCAGTGTGTGTCCAAGGAAGCAAAGCTTTGGCAAAGCATTTCAGCATAAGACACAGGAAGGGAACAGGCAGCTGTGTGGCAGGTGATACAATAAACAAAGACAGCTTTAAGCCTTCTATCAACTTAGAGCATCTGCCTTTATCAGCTCATAATGGTCAGTTACAGGCAGGTGGCTGGGGACAGATGTTGGCCAGTGGCATACTAGTTGCGATATTATGTGGGTTTATCTCAATGCGTGAGGTGAAACCAAATTTTATTCAAAGAACGTCAAAGACATTTGGGGGGCAGCACTCAATATTTCTCAGAGATGAAAGCAGAGGTGATAACTTCATCTGGAAAGAGGGTTTAGACATTTCCCCTCCACTCCTCATTAAATTTTAGTCTTACTTTGTATGTTTTATTCTTTATTTTTATTGATCAATAGACTTGAACTTGACTACAGTGCTTTCAGATTAACGAGAGCTAATTGATGGAATCAAACTCACGAGGAGATTAAGAGCATAGGTACAAGATCTAAGCATCTTTTCTGTCATCAAAAACAGGTGTGAGTCTTATTGCATACAATTTTTTAAAAAGCATATTCTTTATGTTAATAGAAGATAATTTAGCTTTCATATTGCAAAGAAGTTTGACTATAGATGTTCCTGGATTTTATTAGCGCAGGTTTCTTTGATATTTTACTATTTTCTCTGTGTGTGCATGCGTGTGTGTGTGTGTGTGTGTGTGTGTGTGTGTGTGTGTGTGTGTTTGAAATAAGTTCTCATGTATGTAGGCCCAGTTGGATTGGATTTGAACTCATAGAGTAGATGAGGCTTGACTTGAACTCCAGATTCTTCTGCTTCTCCCCCTTGAATGCTGCAATTATATGTGTACACCACCACAACCAGCTTGCTGTTTTAATTTTCAAGCTCACTACATGCTTCAAGATGTCTGGTTGTAGCCAGCAGTTGATTGAGGGGAAATTAGAGTTCTCTTTTAGGCTTCTTAGTTTCATTAACGAGAGAATTTAAGAGTAGACTCATGGAAGCTCAGTGAAAATGGTATTAGTGTTTAAAAGAGAGAACTCAGGTCAGACAGGCTATAAACCTTGGAAGAGGAGTTGGAGGAAAGGACAAAACCATCAAATTTAAGATGGCATCTAAGTCAGGCCCATGGTGGTGGTGGAGGAGGTGGGGGCTTTAGAGAAGGATAAAGAAACCCCAAATGACAGAGGCGGGGAACCTAAAGCGTTGAGGAAAGTGTCCTAAAGGGGAAAAAAATAAAAGAAAAGGAAATTACACAATTATGAGTTAGTCAGAAAAATGGGCATTCTTACAACCCCGCAGCCTGTGGCCCATAAGCTTCTGCACTAAGGTTACTACTTATGGCTCTTGGTTGGGTTCATTTCCTCATCTAGCTAAAGAGTTAAAAGGCAGGGGAATATTGACGAATTTCTCTAACACAGCAGACAAGAGCAGACAGAAGCAACTGGTAAAGAAAGACTTTCATTAGGAATGAGGAAATATGCGAACACACACAACGAGCACACAGAGACAAAGCTTTTCAGAGGGGTTCCTGAGACACCCCAAATCCAGTCTCTCCTTGACTGATTGAGTTGTAAAAGTCTTTGAAAGGTCTTTCTTTCCTAGCTAAGGGCTGGTTAATTTGAAGAAAAACAGGATGGCTGATTGGCCCGCAACTGTTGTGTAAACATGATCTGATTGACGGTGAACCAGTCAGACAGGTTCATCAGCGGAGATCCGGAGATCCGTACTGGTGGAAGGAAAAAAAAGTCCCCCAGGCCTTTGTTTTAGGCTTCAAAGCTTTTGCTTTAGGTCTGGAGGCTGAAAAAAATGTCATCTTGAAGAAGTGGAAGGCAGCCATCTTGGAAGCTGACCATCTTCATTACCTAGTTATGACACCTCTCCATGTCCACCTGCCTATCAAGGGATCTCTCTAACTCACAGTCTCTCGCTTGGGTCAGGGATTCTGTGGGGAAACACGAAGTATCTCATTAAATAACTCATTATTCTTTAACTATTTAACTATTACTTTAGCATTGTTTAAAGTGAACCTGTCTTCTCAAGGTGCTCCCTTAGTCAAAGCAACTGACTCAGTCTACCTGCAATGTCAAGTCTCCACCCAGGCCAAAGAGTCCTTTGTCCAGAGGGTTTGTTTTTTTTTCTTCCCTATTCTAACCCATCCCAACTGAATTCCACGCAAGAAGAGATTGGAAAGGAAGAAAAGAATAATAGGCTGTTCAGCTGAGTCCACTCCCTTAAGAGACTTTCTCACCTAAGGAATTCTAATTATTTTTCTTTCAGTCACTTATGATTTTGAGGAGCTTTAAAGAAAATAAATTCCTTAGCCTTTGCTTTCTAAAAAATGTATCAATGTCAGTAAAGAAACGAAAGAAAGAAAATGGGCACCAGGTTAGCAGTGAAGTGCTTGTCCCAGGAGGAAAGACCGTGTGTTCACCAGGTCAGAGTTCACTATCGTTTTTAATGTGAGAAAAGGGAATGGCAGCACCCAGATTGGGAATCTCAGTGCATTTCTGTGGCAAGATCAGCGGAGAAGGGAGAACCCTGAGTCCATCAGAACATCGAGTGGAATTGAAGCGGACTGAGATGTACTAACTGCCTCAGAAAGTGTGCTGAGAACTGAGACCTAACACAAAGCTGAGCAGCAGTGTGATGTGACGTCACAGCACCCTGAAGACCAGATACAGGAGGGGTGTTCAATTCACTTAAGGCTGTGGGGATTGGGAACAGCAAGCACAGAGCCAGAAAAATCTCAGAGAAAGGAAAATTGTTTTTGGCAGGGATGCCTAGAGGAGGTAATAGGAATTTTATCCAGACTTTGAAATACAGGCCAGAATCTTCTGTGAGGAGACAGAATGCTGAGCAAAGGAATGTCAAAGGAGACAGAACCAGATGTGGGAACAGATAAGGTGTACTGGGAGCCTCACACCAATTTGATTGAACTGGAAGGGTAATACAAGGCCGCAACGGAATGGGATATTTAAAGGTCCTGTCCGGTAAAGCCTGGATGAAACATGCGTTCCTCAGAGTTGATTCTAAGCCATATATTCAGACAACGAGACTTTGATGAAGGTTACTGTGCAAGAGAATGATGCTATTAATGTGTTTTGGAAACTTGGTATAGGGATGAGAAGGTGCAATGAGCAAAGGGAGGGATGCTGGTTCAGTAAAGCCTGAACTAAGGGCCCGAGAAGCACCTTCCAAAAGCCTTTTTGTGCCTGCACTTGAGGCCATTTTACCCTGTAGACTTTTTCACTCTGCATGATGCTTCCTAAGTGTTGTCTCATCTCCAACACATTAAGCCCATTCCCCTTCCTCAATCCCCCTCACTTCCTTCTCCTCCTCCTTCCCCTCCCCCCTCACTTTCTGTCTTTTTTAACTGAGTCATTCACAAATACCTACTATCTACTACTTACATTCTGGATACTATCAGAGGCACCAAAGTTCAGAGGATCTAGTTCTGTTCTCCCAAGAAAAGCAAACAGTGGTCAGGGAGCAGTCACTGAGAGGTTTGCGCCAGGCTTCAGGGGTGCACAAAGCACTTATTCTATTATGTCAGAGAAGGTGATGCTGAAGCCAGCATGGAGAAAAGGGGAAGCCATCAGTAGAGGAAGAGGAGGGGATGGTATGGCAGAGTGGGGACTATGGACTCTGTCTTTGGGAGCGGCACATACCAGGTAGTTTTGGGAATTGAGTGATATGTCTTAACATTCAGGAGTGAGGGACTCTGAAGTTGGAGGAGTTATCTGGACTTTGTACGTCATGCTGGAGGCTGTTGGAGAATTTAGCTTTGAACAATTTCAGGCATCTGACTTATTTATTTATTATTATTTTGAGTTTACAAAGCTGAGGATTTACATTTTTAAGTCTGCAGGCATTGAGTCAGGGTGCCACTCATGGTTTAACCACTTGGTGGCTCTGGGTTCTTGGGCACTGGGCTCTTGGGCAAGCTACCTAACCTCTCTGTGCCTCATTTTCTTCTCAAAACCAAACCAAACCATTTCCCTTCTTCGTAGATGTTATTCTTGAAATTACGAATTATTTGCAACATTCTTATTATGGTTCTCAATACAAAGAAGCCCTTTAACACCAACCTAGCTATTTGTGTTGCTCTTACCGTGACAATGCTGATCCCTCTATCATAAACGCCATTCACCTCAGAGTGGAAGGCAAGCTGGAGATAAGGGAGGAGGAGAGACCAGTAAAGACACTTCAGGAGTAATGTAGGGGGAAGATTCTATTTTCTGGTCAGTGACCAGCTGTTATTAGATGGAGTTTAAAAAAAAAAAAAGCTTGCAGAATAAATAAATGCAAAGGAAGAGTGAGCAGGCCTAGGTGATTGAGTAGCTGAACAAAGCCCGAGTGAGAAAAAGCCGCCTGCCAGGCTTCAAGCTTGGGTGCCTGGGAGAGCTCCGGTGTTGTGGACATGAGAAAAGCCTTTAACACTGGGTTCGGTTTCTCAGGCCACTGCTTTCCTGACATCCTCGGTCAACTGGTATCATTTCAGTCTCAGTCAGTGGCTGTAGTGTGCTGCTTGTCACTTTGTCTTTCCCCACAGTGTTTGACCTAGTCATAGCAGAGCCATATTTAAATTTAGAACAGCAAAAGGTTTGGAATCCTGCACCAGCTTACAGCTGGGTTTGTACTACCTCTGCCTGGTGGACGCTCCAAACCCTTTTCTGTTCCTTGATCGTGTAGATGTCCCAGAAAAGACCTTAGATTTTGTGGCCTTGTTTAAAGGCATTAAGAGAATACCACACCTTCACAGTTCATAGTGTCTGGCACAGAATATTTGTTATGATTTATTGGTATCACATGATCATTATTTGCATTTATGTATAAAACATGGAACTATATATGCATTCTATTTTAGGTTTCATGCTATTAGAATAAAAGAAAACGTGGCTCAGAGTTTGGCTTTTAATTTGTGTGTATGTATATGACATGTATGATACATATGTGCCTGTGGGGGTACGTATATGTGGAGGGCAGAGGAGGACAGTGCGAGTCCTCCTCTGCCATTCTCCACCTCATTGCCTTTGGACATGGTCTCCCATTGTACCTGGAGTGAGGGCTGCCTCCTGCCTCTGTCCCCCAAGCACTAAGGTTACAGGGTTGTAGTCATGCCTGCTTTTCCATTTGGGCGAGGATCTAAATTCAGGTTCTCACACTCATTTACCCATCAGGCCATCTCCACAACCCTACCAGTGGCTTTTCTGCTCCTGCAAAATGTTATATATACTCTAATCTGGGGACAGTCAAGAAATGGTACAAGCAGGATGTAAGATGTTCTGGCCACCGCAACCCAGTGCATAGACTGCCGCTACACTTCCCTGTTTGTTTGGTTTTCCCCCTTTCTCTGTGGGTTGGATATTTTATTCACTTAACTATTTTGACAGGATCTCTCTGCACAGCTCTGGCTGTCCTGAGACTCACTATATAGACCAGGCTGGCCTCAAAAACTCACAGAGATCTGCCTGCCTTTGTCGCCTGAGTGCAAGTTGGTGAGAAACAGGAGTTTTGAAATTGTCTCAGGACTAGGTTAGCCAGGCTCAAGGCTCTGTCAATAAACTGAATGCAATATATTTCTGGAGAGACACTTTGTGGGTGGTGGGCTGAAGTCAAGGCTTGTCAGCCTCTAAGCACAACACAAATCACAAGAAAGAATTTATTTTTTAAGATTTTAAAAATTAAATTTTTAAGATTTATTTTACATATGGACCATGGTTCCCCCTCCCTCTTCCCCTCTGTTTCCTGACCCCCACTTCCCTTCTTACCCTTCTCCCATCCATTTCTCCTTCATCTCCATTCAGAAAGGGGCAGGCTTCCCATGAGGCCTCAACACAGCATGGCATATCACGATTGAGGCAGGACCAAGCACCTCCCTCCACATACTTGCATCAAGGCTGGGTCAGGCATCTCAACATGGGGAATAGGTTCCAAAAGCCCCAGCTTAAATGCCAGGGACAGGTCCTGATCCCACTGCTGGGAGCGCCAGAAAAGACCAAGCTACAGGACTGTCACACACATGCAGAGGGCCCAGGTCAGACCCATGTAGACTCTCTAGTTGTTGGTCCAGAGTCATTGAGCTCCCATGAGCTGGGTTCAGCTGTCTCTGTGGGTTCCCCAGTCATGACCTTGACTTCCCTGGCTTGAACAATCCTTCCTCACTCTCTCTCTCTTGAAAAGGACTCCCAGTGCTGGGCCCAGTGCTTGGCTGTGGATCTCTGAATCTGCTTCCATCAGTTACTGGATAAAATGCTCTCGAATGAAAGTTAAGGAAGACACCAATCTGATTACAGAAGAAGATCGGTTCAGGCCCCTCTCCATATTGCTAGGAGTCTTAGCTGGGGTCGTCCTGTGGACTCCTGGTAGTTTCCCTGGCACCAGGTTTCTTCCTGATCCCCAAATGACACCCCCCATCAAGATATTGCTTCATCTATTCTGTCTCCAACCCACACAAACCGATCCTTCATGCTCCCATGCCTGCATAGCCTCCCTTACCCCCCATCCCGCCTCCAGTTTACCAAAGAGATCTCTTCTATTTCTCTTTCCCATCCATTTGTCTCTCATTGGGACTTCCTTGTACCTACCTTTTCTGGGGCTGTGGATTGTAACATGGTTAGCCTTTGCTTTGTGTCTAATATCCACTTATGAGTGAGTACATGCTATGTTTGTCTTGCTGGGTCTGGGCTACCTCATCCAGGATTATTTTTTTCTAGTTCCATGCATTTGCCTGCAAACTTCATGATGTCATTTCTTTTTCTTTCTACTGAGTAATACTCCATTGTGTACAGGTAGCAGATTTTCTTTATTTGTGCTTCAATTAATGAGCATCTATCTAGGTTGTTTCTAGGTCCAAGAAAGAATTTTTAAAAACATCTTACACAAAACAAAGAAAAATGTTTTATTTTCAACCAAAGGATACACCATGAGAAGTTTTGCAATGCTCACTATAAGCATAGAACCTATGTGCATAGTTTGGACAGTTGCTCTCAACATCTTCGGAGACAGTGGCCGAGAACCAAGGGTAAGCAAAGCCTACTTGTGGCCCCAATATGGCTCACCTAATCCTAGCCTCAGGTGCTCTGAGGCCCGGCCACACCTACTACCAGCCAGTCAGAATTAGTATGGACCCGAGGTCCAGCTTCAACAGATACAACCTTTACAAACGCCTGTGTCAGTCAGTCACCTAGTCTGCTGTGTGCTCCGATGCACGTGCTACAGAAATAGCAACCTAAAGGGTGGGGAGTGAGATGTGTCTGTGGGAAAAAGCAGCCTTTTGGGTTCTCAGCATTTTACCCGGCTGCTTTTGTACTTTCAAAAACTACTGAGGCTATTAAAATCTATTCCTAGTGATTAAAAAAAAAATGCTAGGGACTCAATGGCTCTTTCCCAGTTGTTTTTTGTCTGGTGGCAAATAACGAAACACCCAGTTTTCTCTTTGTAAATCCTGCACATATTTGTGGGGAAATAAATCTCTGCCCTTTATTCTGTGTAGGGAATATAGCAAGACAGAGGGCCTGCTGGGTTAGCGTGTTTCTCTAAAGTTTGGATTTTGGCTGCTTTAAAAAGTCTGGCTCCCTAGCAAGGGGGCTGGTCTATCCTAGGTGTGGGAGGAGGGAGGGAGGGAGGGAGGGGTAAAGCTGGCCTGGGAGTTCCTTTTAGAACAGACAAAAAGAAACCAGGAAGTAAGGAGGAATTATTACAGGCTGTCCAGCTCAGGATGTTAAAGGCGATAACCTCCCCGGCCTGGTTATTCATTAGCGTAAAGGAAAGCTTGGGGGGTAGCTGTGCAGAGGCAGCTGCAGGCTTGAGGCAGGGTGAGAGCAGCTGCAGCAGGCCAGGTCGGGAGGTTTTGCCTAGAGTTAGGATCAGTCTCTTGCTAACTTTTTCTTGGGACAGAGGGAGAGGTGGCTGTTCTTTGTTCTCAGATGTCTGCCTAAATAAGCCCCTCTTCTATTTTCTTCGTCGTTGGCTACCTAAGCAGTCAGGAACAAGTACCTTCCCACTGGACCTCCTGTCCAGTCCCCTCTCGATTTTGCCCCAGAGCAGCAGCTACAAACAGAAGGCCAGTTGTGTGTCTGTCTTGGCCAAGCCCAGACCTGCTGGGGAGATCCGAAGCGGGACTCTATCTGCTCTCCACAGTATGGTGAGTTGCAGCTGATTTGGAAGCTGCTTGGTGGAGGAAGACAGTGGATCTGTACAGCGTGTGGGGAGAGGGACATCCTCTCCCCTACACCCAGCCAGGTCACTATGGGCAGCATCTGTGTGAGGCTCTGGGCATACATTCAGCCTCTTCTCCCCTGCTGGTCCCAAGAAGCAGACAAGTCAGTGGTGATTGAGAATCCAGCGGTCTGCTGTCCCCCAGAGGCTCCCAGGTCACAGGAGCCCGAGAGAAGCCATGGCCACTACTTTGTGGCTTTGTTTGATTACCAAGCTCGTACTGCAGAGGACCTGAGTTTCCGTGCAGGCGACAAACTCCAAGTCTTGGACACTTCGCATGAGGGCTGGTGGTTGGCCAGACATTTGGAGAAGAAGGGAGCCAGCTTGGGTCAGCAACTGCAGGGCTACATTCCTTCCAATTACGTGGCAGAGGACCGGAGTCTCCAGGCAGAGCCGTGAGTAGCAGACCACATTTTGTTTGTTGGATCTCTGGGGACTGAATACTGAGTACTCCCTTCTACCTATCCAGTGCCCTCCCACCCCCCATCCACAGATCTGCCCAATGTCTGGAAGCACTGGTGAGAAGCCACTAATTGAAAGATGCCTTTCTTGAAAAGTGAGAGACAGCCGGGCAAGATCACTGTTATATGACTTTGATCACAGTGTGCTCACTCTAGGTCCATTTATTACTCCCCCTCTGTTTCACTTTAAACAGAACTATATTTTCATTTATGAGGAACCATAGTTTCCTCTAAACTTACTCTAAGTCTAAAATTTGAGGCTTGTTGCTTACTGTTAACTTTTCAAGCATTCCAGACTAATGCTACAGTACAGATCTTACAACTAACCACAGCCAGTTCATTCTGGTAGGCTCACAAGTGGGCTAACTTACACATGATAACAACTACACAGTACTAGATTTTCTGGTGAAATTATAACAGAAAGAACTATCTTGGAATCCCTGGATCCTGAGGGTATTCTATTCATATTATTATAGCTTTGGGTTGTTAGTATTAAAAACTGGCCAGATATATAGAGACAGCAAATTTTAAAAAGTCACGGAAATATTTCTTCAGAACAGTAAAGAGTTCATCCTGAAAAAAAACAAATGACTTAATTAGGGGACCTGATGATGAGCAAACCTAGTTTTAGTTATCTGTCTCTGACTGGGATGGTTAAACAGTTATCCAACCTTGTAAAATGAATTGCAACAGGTTACTGAATAAATCTGATTATTGCAGTTTATGCTCTGGGTCTGAGATGTCCTCCACAAGGTCAGGTTTTGAATGTTTCCTCCAGCAGGTGGCGCTGCTTTTGAAGTCTGTGGAAGCTTTCAAAGGTTGTGGCTAGGTGATAGAAGTCCATCATTAGGGTCATGCTTTTGAGTCCCATTAGGGACTCAGGCTTTACTCTCCATCTTACTGCGTGTACTGCTCTACCATAATATTATCAGTCTGCCACATATCCACCTGAACTTAGTCACTGTAACTGCTTTCCCATGATAGATGAAAACCTTCAGAAGCCATGAGCCAAAATAAATATTTTCTTCCACGGGAGAGGGAGGAAATAAGACAGTTCATCCTAGTATATATTAGTATATTAAAATATTTATTAATTATTAATAAAATTTCTTTTACATGCCCTCCACTGTTCCCCTTTCCTCCCCTTCTCCCATCCCCACTACCCTTTCTCTCCCAACCCCACCTCCCATCCCTTCCTCAGAGGGGGTAAGGCCTCACTTGAGTAGTCAACACAGGCTAACACACCGAGTTGATGCAGGATCCCTTCCCCCTTATAGCAAGGCTGAGCAAAGCATCCCACTGTAGGGAATAGGCACTAAAAAGCCAGTTCATGTATCCAGGATAATTCCTGCTCCTATAGCTAGGGGCCTGCTAACAGCCTGATCAATGCAACTGTCTCCCTCATTCAGAGGGCCTAGTTTAGTCACATGCAAGCTCTCCAGCTGTCCCAAGTCTGTGAGCTTCCATGAATTTGGGTCATCTGTCCTGTGGCTTTCAGAGCACAATGGAGAAAGTCATTCTAATATAGTGAATAATTCCTTAGTTTGTAATGCTATGAAAGAAAAAATTACATATTTATTAAGCCACATTTGTCTATCCATCCACCCATTCAAAGAGCAGGAATATTGTGAGTGTGCTAGTGCTGTTTGATTAGGAAGTGGATAAAGTGTAGTCTTGACAATGGATTAGGAAGCAAGTTGAGGAGATTCAACGTTGGTGATGAGTGCCACTACAATCTTATTCAGAATATGGGCTCCTTTACAGGGGGAGCTCACTAGAAATCCTCTCATATTCTTATCTAGGGCTTTTTCTTACTGATTGCTTTCTTTTATTTTTAATATAATATCTTTATTATTTCTTCAAGTATTGCATATTGTGTAATTTGGTCATATTCACTCACCTTCGTCCATAGTTTTTGTTCCCTTGTGAGGGGCACATATCTTACTTTCCCAGGAAATAGAATGGTGAGGACAGCCATGGGCCACTGCTGCTGGTTCCCAAGCTTAATATTTCCAAAGGAATGACAGTTTGGTGATTGTGGAGATTTTTTTTTTTCTCAACAACAAGAACATTTAAAATTAAGAAGGCTACAGTTCATGCCTAACTAGATATTAATTGACTTGGGCTTTTGATGGACAGAATTCATAAGTCATCAAATGGTGGTGCACTCCTGTAACCTCAGGAACTTAAGAGACCGAGGCAGGGGGATTGCTACATGTTTGTGGCCAGTCTGAACTACACAGCGAATTCAAGGCCAGCCTAAGAACCTTGCTTCAAGAAAGAGAAAGAAAAGAAAGATCCGAACAAACTCTTATTTTGGGGGGTAGCCTAGATCTTCTCTTAATTAATTCCTCATGGAAGTGAATAATATCAGAGGCACGCCTAAACAGGAAAAAGTATCTTTTTCTTATCCATGAAATGCTTAGTTACATGTATTTTCTATTACTTTGTTTCTATGTCAAGTATTATGCATATTTTATATTCAGTGTAATGTCATCAGAACAAACACTTTAATGTTGACATTTAGTGCCTTGAATTTGTGATGTACTAGTGTTTAAATATATTTGACTCACTGTAGTTTAGGGACTTTGATTCCTGTTAGATCTCTGGGGTTCCCTAGACTCCTTCATTTTATGACTATGTGTGAAGGAAAACTCTTAAGATTTTTCGTGTGATACATTAGCTACATTTATCCTTATTAGATTATAAATGCTGCCAGCTAGGGGACTAAATGAAGATGACTTATCCCCAGGTGAACACACCCTGGTTAAAAGGCTGGACAGTGTCTGGACTAATTTAGATTGTCTTCCTATGAATACAAAACAAAGCAGCTCAAGATTGTGATTATTTTCAATTCATGAGGATGGTCTGTAGCAAAGAACACTCTATCACTTTCCACCTAATTCTAGACCTTTCTTCTTAGAGTTGGCTGTCAACTGTGTTATAGTCACTGTCAATGCAGGTCTCCATGGTGTGCCTCCCTACCCCCTCTCCAATAGGATAGAAACAGAATGTCAGGAGGGGCTGCCATTCTGACTTTGCCAGGACAGGACACTTGTTTCTTTCTAGGTACACCTTTCACCTAGATACCTAGTTTCTCGCCACCACTTGGCCGAATTCCATAGTTTGCCAAAAGCACTTCCATTGCACCAACAGAACTGATACTAACTCAGCAATTCTTAGAGTGAGGATGTTTAAGGGACTCATGCAGTACTTTATTATCAAAGAAATCATAGGATATTTTAATTATTTTATTGAGATTTTCAGCTCACATTCCAGTTTTCCTTAGACACTTTAAAGAATTATTGTGCTTAAGGAAATAAAACTGAAGAAAGACTGTGGCCCGTATTCACTGAAGGCACATGAATGGGCAATAGGAAACCAGTGAAATTTCATCTAACTTATAATTATTAGCTCAACATTTTGTATTTATTTGTTTATGCCTTTATCTTGACTTTCTTAGTGGAGAAACAATGTAAGTGCCTCTGCAGTTATTACTACCAGGGAAAATCAATGGAAGATTTTAGTTTGTTGAAATCTGTCCCCAACTTTTTTGATATCTGGAAATAGAGATGTTATAAGAACCACACTATTGTTAAAATGAACCACTGTCCTAATGGATTATTACTGCACTTAGGCATGCTTTAAGTTTCCTGAGTATCTTACATTAAGTGGCAATGACCTAGTTCTTAAGAATTTTGTTTCTGTGAAGAACCCTTATATTTATATTATCTTCAATTTGAATCCATTCCTAGACCCTCTTATAGATGAGTGCTTTTCCTCAACATTTTCAATCCAGAATCCATCAGAAACTTTACTCTTAAGGTCTTATTACTCAGAGATCTTTTAGAAAGTATTACATGGTGTTTTTAAAAAGACAGTTAATATATTGGTAACTGTTGTGTCCTCTGGTGGGGACCAATGGGAGAGAGCCTTGGGTTACTAGGACTGTGTCCTCCAAGACTGTGATCTCAGATTTCTCCTTCTATCTATTCTCTCTGCCTGCCAGCTTATTTCTCTCTCCTGCCTCACTATTGGCCATTCAGTTCTTTATTAGACCATTGGGTGTTTTAGACAAAGAGTCACAGCTTCGCAGAGTTTAATAAATGCAACACATCTTTGCAACCTTAAAGCAAATGATCCACAGCATAACCAAAAATAACATACCTTAAGGCAATATCCTACAACATAATAATTTGCCTCAACTGACTGAAAAGATTCTTTTTGGATTATCTAACTTCCACTATTACACTAGTAATCTCTATCATACATTAATCTTAGAGCAATACTTGGTTCTTCTAGCAAATATTTGAGTGAGGCCCAAGCACTGATGGAATAGAATTTTAGAGGAAATAAAATACTGGTTGGTTGTTCTTTTTCACCTACACTGCTGTGCGCTTCATGACACAGGATCTGGATTTCAATATGACTGCTAACACTTACCTGTGCAAGCTTGTACAAATTATTGATCTCCTATCTCACCTTCTCATATAGAACATGGAAATAATAATAGCACCTTTTCCTCAGGATTCATTCTATGATATGATACTGTTCAAAGAGATTAGGTGTAAAGAACCTCTCCATTGTAAGGGTTTAATAAATGTTACAGATTATTTGATTGCTTAATTCTTTATCACTTCTATAGTGTAGTATAACAGGATTTTAGTATAGACTCATAATATACTTTCTCTTCATCTTACAATTAAGTACTGTTCCTCATCTGTAGCTCTGCTCTTCAGACAGACTATTCCGTTTTGCCTTCCCATAATTCCCCTTCCTCTTTCTTACCTGATGTGGAGGATCTTACCATTTGCCTCTTGCTCTTCAGTTCTACCCTAGCTTCTAGAATACATTAAGGATTTCTGCTTACAGGTTTTAGCAACCTTTGTCATTATGGAAACTTTGTTTTCTATAAATCTGTAAACCTGGGACCTGGGTGGTAAGCTGTAGAACTATTTTCTTGTCTCTGCTCTGAGCTTAGTGTATAAGACTAGTTGGATAATGTGTAATAAAACTAGCTGGATAAATGAATAATTCAGTGCATGTCTACTGCATTCCTCAGGTCTTTTAAAAGAGCAGCTAACTGAGTGAACTGTCTGAGTTACTTTTTTTTTTTTTTTTTTTTAAACCTACCAGGAGATTTATATTAAGGGCACTAACCTTTGTGCATCACCTCTGTGAGCTGTTCATATGTTGATTCACAGTCACAGTACCATAATCTCAAATGTACTCCATCCCCAGGACTGACAGATATCTTTCATAACACAGAATGAATATGAAGCAAGGAAAAATGATAACTCTCAGAGACAGCATCTAAAAGTCATATACATACACTCTAAACTATGCCCTGGTTATATTCAAAGTAAAGAAATTACTAGGCAGAGCCTGAAAGTGTAAAGCAAACCAAAATTTAATTCACAAAATTAATGTTGTGGGCCAGACTTGTAATTTCAGTTTTTATGGTCAACATATATAATTTCAAATTAGTTTGTTTATGAAATGTTTTCAGCTTATACATGCTGAAAGTTGGCTGGAGTAGATATTAATAGAGTTTCACTGCTACATTCTAAACATTACCAAACAAAATAATTCTATCTTCTTTTTGCTAATTTCCTTGCTAATTAACTGCTACTTTCTCTACAGCATTCTCTCTGATTTCCATTTTTAATGGGGTCCTTAGCACTTCTTAGCACTGAAAACATTGAGCTGCTTTCTCTAGGGAAGGTAGTTATGCAGATTAATAGCAGCTTTAATGGTGTTTCAGGGCTCCTTAAAGCTATTTCCCCAAAGCCTGCAACTTTACTATTAGTTTATGTGGCTGTTTCTTTGAAGATTAATGGAACATCAGAATTTTGCTAAAATGCACAGATGCAAATATAGATCATGTGATCTCTAGTACCCACCTTATTGCTTATTTAGCTCAATTCTGACATTATCCCTTGTGTAAGACCTGTTATGTCATATTTTTCTACATATATTTTTCAGCTAGATGTTTTTATTTAAAAGTTGAATTAATTAGCACGTCAAAGTCTTTAATATTTATACATATTTCTAATTTATGGTTTATAAAGCCTTCAAGTTTTAGAAAAATTCTAATGAGAACTTTTCATGATTTCTCTCCTTTTTGAGGGTAAATGAAAACAATAATTCAAGAAATGACATTACTAGGAACTTCAGAAATTCACCTACATACTAATTTGAAAGGAATTTAGAGTAATTGAAAAATATTGTTGCTAACACGAATGTTGCATAGGCCATTGACAGCTTGACTTGAATGGTTCATAGGAATTTCATATTGTTCTTTTCACAGAGCATATTATTGATATGATATGATATACATATATATGACATTAATATATATGATATTATTCACAGATATCAGGCCATCACAATGATATATAATTTTAAACACTGCTGCTCAGGAGTCATTACTGGGGGAAAAGGCTCTGGTAATTCTGAGTTGAGTGACTGCAATTCTTTTTCCCCAGTCTCAGCACCACTTCTGATCATTGAAGATAATGATTTCTAGGATATTCAACAAATATTTTGCTTGTGTGCTTACTTTATTAAAAGTTTTTTTTTTTAAAAAAATCATGGATACTGGAAAAAATATTGAGACAGTGTTTCTTCTTCAGAGAAATTTCCAGTCTTCCTAAGTCCAAAGAATATGTATAGAATACTATGCCAATGTTCTTTAGCAAAAGCCCTCCAGTAGCACATCTGTAGTGGTTTGCAGAGAAAGAACAAACCACAGAGAAGACAGGATCAGCTCAGAAATAAAGCATTAGAAAATATCTACTGTAGTTGAGAGTGTAGTTCTGGGTGTAATGAAGAGAGACTTTGCTCTGGATTGGATCCTACCAAGATGTAGAGATGCACATACATTTGAGCACCAGTAAACCTCGAGGAAGCAATACCAGTTGGAAATTGAAAACAGAATTGGCAAAGAAACAGTGGTCATTCAAGTGAGCCAAGTAAGAAGGCTTATTCAGTTGTTTTATATTGGACAATGTATATACTTTTGTGGATGTTCAAATATGATGATGCAGTAATTTTATCTGTTTTTTTTTGTGAACTATTATAACCACAAAATGATCTTGTTCAATGTTGATGGCCTATGAGACTGTTTATATTTAATAGGAAATAAGAGACTTAGCCTTAAGTGCTAGGCTAGCTTCTCAATGTAGGGACTCCTTTTCAATTTCCTGGAATAGACAGATGATGATTTATGCCCCGGGAATAGTGCAAACTGTCATGTCGTTCACATTCGAAACAAATAATTACATAATGCACCAATGAGGATAGCAATACGTGGGTGAGTATGTACAGTCGCGAATTGGAGAAAATCAGACTTTTCTTTCAAGGTTCAACTCACATGACCATCTTTCTAGAAGGAACTATCCCTACAACTTTGTATTTATTTAAGAGCAAGAAGTTTTAATAACTGTCATTTGAAATGGGTTATCATTGTCTTACCTCAAGGCACATATAACTTGCAATATCTTTTATCTTAGAACAACCTCGCGAGGTGGGCTTTTTCATTGTAACCATTTGTAAGTGTGGAGGATAAAGCAAAGTAAACTGTTCAGGGTTTTATTTGGATTTAACTTTGATTTCTAGGGCTGATTAATACAGAAGAGTAGAGAGCCCAATGTAGAACTTGAAGGCAAAGGAGATATGAACATGTTTGTGTATCTTCCTAAGCACGTAAAAACCAATTTAATTCTTACATGATGGCTCTGTCTGGAAAGTTTTCATATCACTGTTTTTAGGGCTGGAAAATTGAAACTAAAATTAAATACATTCTAAAGTTGTCTTATCTGGTGAGTACTGAAGGTGGAACTTAATTAGATGAAGGAAAAGAGAAAGGAACTGGAATAAAACTGTGATTTTTAAAACGGGCGAAACATTAAATATCTATTTTATACATCAATTTTGGGTATAGCATTTTTCTCTTATTTTTTTAAAATATGCTTTTAATTGAGATATAATTTTATCACTCCCCTCCCTTTGACATGCCAACATTTTTATTTTATTTATTTAAAAGTTGTTTTTTCATTTTATATACTAAACATAGTTTCCTCTCCCTTCCCTCCTCCAGCTCCCTCCCAACTTCCCTCCCTCCTCCCCCCATCCACTCCTCCCATAGGAAGTCAACAACAAAGTTTGGCTTATCAAGTTGAGGCAGGACCAAGCCCCTCCCTTCTGCATCAAGGCCGAGCAAGGTATCTTTCCATAGGGAATGGGCTTCAAAAAGATATGCCAAATTTATGTTTAATATGCCAGATTTTAAGTCAAAGTAAAATACCTCAATAGAAATATCTAGAATAACTATAGAAGCAGAAATGTCCAGGCAGAATGGAAAGTTAGTTATATAAATATGATCTTGAATAATTCACATGGAGAAGTTACAATGTCACAGAAATTTAAAAATTATGGAGTGCTGTAGCCTTTAAAAGTATAACAAGAACCATAGAGTAAACACCCAAGAAACAGAAGGGAGGAAAAAGTCAAATAGTTAGAAGCATCTGTAGTCGGCTGAGAAAGAGTGATGTATAAATTTTGGTGGAATCTCTTTTTTGTTGTATTTTATATATCACATTCTGAAGCAACCTCCTGCCTCTTTGACAAACTGCATTAGTCAGGATAAGTTGTCTTGTTTTGCTCAATGGGATAGTAGCAAATGTGGCAAGAGCAGAGACTTGAGTTTATAACTTGGTATTGCTTTCTGCTCTCAGGGTTCTACAGCTCTCACACACGCAACACAAGCCAATGTACAGGAGGGTGAAAACTGGGAAGAGCTCCTTCTGGTCAGTCTGTCCTGCTAGCCCGTTTAAGATGAGTGGAGCCCATCCTAAGTAACTCATTTTTAGTTTGTGAGCTAACTAAGTAGTTGTTATGAACCAAATATAATTAAAATATATTTAATAGAGGAAGAGGAGCCACCAAAGGTAAAATGAACTCACAGGATTAGAAGGAAAACCAAAGACGTCTTTTTCAAAGAAAGCTACTAGAAGCAAACAAAAGGTTTTGGGTCAGTGGCTTAAGAAAGACCAAGGGAACAAGAGACAAAGAGGTAATGGCTACTGGCTGGTGACAGTATGCAGTAATATATAGACTGACAAAGGAACACTGCTTTCTCTGTCTGAGACTCTGTCCTGGGTGGCTTAGGCCTGTTGAATCATTGTAAAGGTATTTGTATGAAACTTAGGTCAATCCAGAGAGTCAGTGTAAAGGATCACAAAAGCCACAGGGTCAGTGGAGTCCAGCTGCCTCCACCTCTAGGCAGAGTCTGGAGTGTCTTACAGGATTATTTGGTTAGGATTTACAGTCTGTGTCCTGTCTCTAGGGTATCAGTTGGGAGCTATTCCTTATTGTCTAGTGGAATGAATATTTGATGGTTGAGACAGATGAGAACAGACTGAGAATCTATTTTAACCTTGATACCGTTGGCTGTCCCCAACACTCTGAGGATGCAGTAAAGTGTTCTGATTGTATAACTCCATTTTAGGGGCCATACTGTGGGAAGAGTATTCAGTACTATATCTTGAAGAGAAGCGGGACACAGATGTTTCTTTGAAAGGAGTTTGCTTGACACTAGATGAAGGTGATGTCAATATTGGAGATTGGAAATACTGAGTCATGTTAATAACTTTAAAAATGCTCAATATGTAGTAATATGCCTTGCCTGTGCATTTGAAAAATTCCCTTTCTGTGGCATGGAATGCCACAGGAAATAAAAAGAATGCCTTCAGAGCCGCTTACTCTAGGAACCTTCTATGTATAAGAATAGATGAGCCTCTGTGCTTTCTGGAAATCTCTTGGACTGAGTGAGGTTCACTCTGGTTTCTGCTCTGGCATGCTATCTTTGCCTCTACAGTTATGACACAGGGGATACACTAGTGTTTCAGATAAAAACAATATGAACGTGACTCATTAGCTTCTATCCCTGTTATAAGTGGCTGATAACAAAACAGGGCAAACTGGTTTTGAGGTTGAATCACTGGGCTCTGGGCTCTGTGCTCTGGCTTAGCAGAAGGCTGCCTCAGGGAAGTAACAGTTTATGAAAATGAGTAGTGAGGTTCTGGTAAAATAATAGGAAGCAAAAGATGTGCATGACAGTTAGTGGAAGCTACGTGATTTTTTTTTTTAACCTTTGAAAGATAATTTGGGGGCTTAAAGAAACTCCTGATCCCTTTTAAAGCCCCAAATTCCATTTCCAAAGTTATGTAGTGCTATACAATGTTCTGGTTTATCAATAGCTTCCTTTTTATATTCTAAGATAATTTGATAGATATAAAAGCATATGTGTAACTTTTAGGAAAGTTGTGAAATTATGATTGATAAACATCATTGCCAGCTTATTCAACACGCAATTCTTAACAGCAGCCTGTGATGCTCCCCTCCTCCCCAGATTCAGAACAAAACCTGTTTTCCCTAGAAAATGCTCCTGGCAACTCAGTTTTTGAAAGGCAATGACTGGGTCAATCTAAATGCTCACTGACAAAAGAAGGATAGATTTTGGTTTATTTGTTCAATGAAACACTGCCCAATGGTGGAAGCAATGAATTGAAAGGCACACAGTATCAGGGACAATGTCTGAAAGCATAACATTAAACTAGAGCATATTTCAGAAAATGAGAAAGTGAATAAAGGCCTTGCTGCACAAGCACATGAGTGTGGTGGTCCACTTGCTAGGGTGAGGATGGCAGAGAAGGGGGTCTCCAGGGTGATATGGCTAGTTCATGAGTTCTGGCTGGGAGTTCCTGCATTGTGTTAGCATTGGACTCTCTACATATGCTCATATGTGCATATGCACACACACATGCAAACACACACACACATATATGTGAGAGAATTTTTCAAGAGACCATGTATATCTTTAAAATGAAAAAACATAATTTTAAATGTCATCAAATAAGTTAATTAATGTATTGTTTAGGTGTATGCATTTTTAAAAATTACAAATAAAAGAAGAACAGTGAGCAGAAGAGTATATTGCTGTTTGATTTATTCATTTGAGTATTGTAAATCTAAAGAAATGATTAGATATTGGAGTCACACGTGTAGCTCAGTGATAGCGCACTTGTTCTGCAGGCCTGTGGTCTTGGTTCAATCCATAGCTCTGAAAAAGCCAATAACAACAAAATTAAAAGTAACCTAAGCATAAGCATAACATCAAAGGGTGGAAAGTCTGCTGACCACAAAACTAAACACAGAGATTGTAACTGTACCGGTAACACATGAAGACTTCTTCATCACATTGGATTTAACAAATTATACTTTAGTGTTACATTTTAACATGAGTAGGAAGGATCTAAAACAGAAGACTTTGCGGTTTCTGATGTCATCACACAATTTATGATGTCATTACACACAGTGATTTCTAAGATTCCTTTGTTTGCATCACCTTGTCGAGGGTCCTCATCCTGTAGACCAGAGCTTCTTTAGGTTCTGAAGCTTCAGTTACATACCTTGAGATGGTTCACAAGCCTCTGAAATTATGCATACAATTTGTGTAGTGTGTTTAGGACTTAAGAAACCATATTTTAAAAGTACACAATCTTGCACTGTGAAATTAGTGTGGCTAAAGTTTATTGTTTGTTTCCCTTGAAAAGTTGATTTGCTTCATTATACCATGAATTCATCATATACAGTATTTTATTACACCCCATATTCTTCTGTATTGTCAAGAAGCTCAGAGTCCAACTATATGCCTATTAGTCATAACTTTATTTGACTTTAATATGGTTTATTTTTGATTCCACTTGTTTCCTTTTAAAATATGTTTAAAACTTCCCATCAATATATTGCTGAGGGCTGGGAGGGGGTGGGAGGGTCTGTATTGTAATCTACCTTAATGAATAAATATCAAATATCAGTATAAACATAATTTATATTTTAAAACAAAAACATAAACCAAAACAAATATTATAGGCTAATCTACATACCAATCAAAGTATACAACTAAGAAAAAGGAATTCTCAGTTTATTTAAGAGACTACTACTGAACCAATCGGGCAGGTTGCTTGACTGTAGGCTGCCTCTCCAGTCCCTTCTCCCTATCACTCGGCCTCCCTGCATCTTGGGCAGCTTGATTCTGCCTCCTCCACTTCTTCTTTTGGGGAGACCATTACCCACTGGAGAATTTGACGTAAACTTCTCCCCACTCTCTTTGTGAGCTTGTGCACACGTGTAACACACTCCTTCGGCCTGTCTCTTATTAAAAAACCAGGTAGGGAAGTTGAACATCCTTTAGGAGTGATGTCAACCCTGATCTAGAGCCAGGTCCATTACAGGAGAAACGTAGAGCCGGAAGAAGAAGAGTGCACATGCATTAAAATGCAGGCGAAGAGAAGGGCTGAGGGAAAGATGTAAGAGTCAAGAAGGGCTCTGTTTAACAGGAGATAGGTTAACGTTTAAGCTAAACAAATAAAGCCGGAGTGCATAAGGGAGTAGAGAGATTAGAAGGATTGGGAAGCAGATAAAAGCATGAACTGGTTTGTGGTTGAGACGACTTGCCCAGGAATCTGTGCCAAGCCTGGTACTAAGTCTGACAAATGATGGCTATTCAAGGAGGATGTATACAACCAGGGAGACCCAGGATTTGGTGATGATGCTATTTCAGTTGCATTAAAAAATACCCCTGAAGCTGTTGTGTTCATTTTATGTAAGCCCATATACCAAGGAGATGAGCAAATTTTACCTCCTGCTTGGTTACTACACCTGAAGCGAAGTAAATGTAATCCTGGTTATTGTCACAGACATAGCTAAGCTCATTTCCCTCTTTATTCTGCCTCCTTTATGCCATTTTATTGGTCTGTTAGCCTGGTTGTTGGCGATCTTTCACAAAGTCGAAGGGAGACCTACAGCAATGTACAGCCCTATTTTGTAGACAATGATAACAAGTGGCGTGACATACTTAAAAGTGCATTCGCCTAGACAGTGTGCATGCTGGTTAAAGCAAGTTGGTATTGATATAAAAACACTTTTATATTGTCTAATGGAAAATCGATGGCAGAGAAACATTATTAAAAGCAGAGGACTTCTGTTGGGAATTAAAGTCAGTTAATAGCCTTTCTTTGGTACCAAAGAATTTAAGGAATCAGAAAAGCACCAGTTCACTAAAATGGGCCTGATGGTCTCCACCAGGGCAGACATGAATTGACTGAATGTTCAAAGAGATACTATGTAAATACTAGGAAAACCACATTTATAATATTGCTTTTTTCATAAGTTGGAGATGGTTTATGCACAATTCTGCACAATTCCACCATGCAACATGTCTGCTCATTATTTTTTGCTATTAAGTAGATTAATATTCACTTCTTAAGTCTCTCATACTTATTTAATGAACAAGATAAACATTTCTCTTTTCTCAAATTAATGTTTTTAGCTGATTTGACTTGCAACCTCATAGATGCTGCTCTTCCTCCGATACAAAGGGACAATATTTCCTAAGAGATTCTGTTTGTTCAATAGTCCTGCAAAGATAAGATCCTCCCCAAAACGTGTTGCTTTTCCCATTTCTAACTGCATTGCTGCACCCTAGCTGACCACTGAGCAGGCACAATGGTTGAGTTTTGAACAGTGAGCATTGTGAAAAGGATGATCTCAATTCATTTTTTTTTAAAACCTAGATTTTGTTAGCCATTTGATGCATTTTAACAAATTTTGGTTGCCATGTTTGTGTGCCACCAGAAAGCAAAAGTGGCATAAGGGACAAATGGTTTAATTTAATCCAGCAGACAGTCAATGTGTTTTCTGAATGCAGCAGGAGTGATCAGCTTCTGCTTTGCAGACCCTAGTATCTTTCTTTAGCCTGTGGATCAAAATCTGTATTGAGAGAGAAAGGCCAAGAAGCTTATTACTGGTACTTTGTCCTGGAAAGAGGTTTTGTTCAGCCAAGGGAGCAAACAGATCTAATTTTCAAAAACAAAGCTTATGTTCAAACTTCCTCTAAAAATAGCAGACTGGCCTTTCTCTGCAGTTTCTTTCCTATCCAAAAGCTTTTCCTAGGATTGCAAAGCAAAATTAAGTCATATTTAATGGGATTTATAGGTAATAGCAACAGAGAAAGGGATCCAGAGGAAGAGAGAAAGTTGGTATTTATGAGGACATGGACCTGGGAAGTTTTAAGAAACTGGAAAGAACTGAGATCGGGGTGAACAGTGCTTGGATTTCTATCACAAAGTGGCAAGAGCCCATAAGCCATGAATGTGCTCTACTATAAACAGAAACCATGGAAACCAATCTTCACCTGCTCGCTACTTATTCACAGGTAGTTTTTACAACACAGACACTCAGGACAGGTTAGCTCAGCTAACAATACTGAAAAAAGAATCAGTACAGTAGAGAGAGGAAAGAAAACATTTAACAGTAACTCCATTGAGGGCTGAATGGGTCGAGCATTCATTTCTGTGGAGTGGCTTATGAGTGATAACACATTCCTTTTCCCTCCTGATTCAGGGACTTGTGACATTTAGTCTAAGTGCTCTAGCTCTCAGGCACCAACGGTTTCCTAGTCAAATATAACAATATATTATCCCTTGGAAAAGAATGTTCAGTTATTATAGGGTTCTAAAAGTGTGTTGTAAGCAGTTGGGTAGGTTAAATTGGAGAAGAATAAGGTTGTTGGTACATTTAGAATGTACATGATTCTGAAGCATTCTCTGGGCTCAATTGAAGTGTGATATGTGGGTATTGATTTCTTATAAAAAAAATTCTCGACTGCTCTTAAGTTCACCACTATAATTTAAATTCTGGTGGTAAGGCCACATAGAAGCAGACAAATACAATCAATATTCTTACCTCTTACAAAACAATTCTTGACTCCATTTCCCCTCTGGCTATTGCTTGTGAAACTGCTATCTCAAACAGCAGAGGTCTTTGAAAAATTGTCTGAACAAGGAGTCCTGTTTTTTCTTTTTCTTTTTAACTTAAGTTATTGGGGGGGGGGCACTGCAGGGTACATCTGTAGAGGTCATAGGACAACTTAAGGGACTCAATTTTTTTTTTTTCTCCACATGAATTATAGGTATTGAACTTAGGCTGTCAGTCTTGGGTAATTGCCTTTACCCACTAAAACATCATGATGCCACCTTTACTTATTTCTAATAGTGAAAATAAAAACACTTTCAAAATTATAGAAAACAGGGCCTCCAATCCATCACTTAACTTAAAAAACAATCACACCTAGAAATCTTTTAAAATATAATATTTGTATTAATTCTTCAAGAACATTTTAGGAATTTTTAATGCTGTGATGAAACACTGTGATCAAAACAACTTGGTGAGGAAAGGCTTTATTTGATGTATCCAGCCTCAATCAGAGCGCACTGAGGGAAGCCAAGGCAGGCTCAAGCCTGGCAAGAACCTGGAAGCAGTGGAAGTAGAGGCTGTACTAAGAAGTTTCTGGCCGGGACTTTTAGGCATAGCCCTGCAGTTTGGATCCTCTTAGCCCCACTGCCACTTTGCCTCGAATAAGCACACAAAGGCTTATATGAATTTCATGCTGATTGACCTATGGCTCAGACATATTGCTAGCTAGCTCTTTCATCTTAACCTATTTCCATTACTCTGTTTAGCCATGTGACTTGGTACCTCTTCTCAGAGTGGCATGGTTGTCTTTTTTCCTCTGCATCTGCTGGTGTCTTGCTGGTCTCTCTGGCATCTCTGGTGGTGTCTCCCCTGGTGTTTCTGCTCACGCCTCTCTGGTGTCTTTCTGGTCTTCGAGTTCTCAGTTCTCTTAGTCTGGTAGCCCCGCCCACACTTCCTGTCTACCTTTGGCCAATCAGCATTTTTATTAAACTAGTATGGGGGGGGGGTGGCCGGACTATTACTTACAATGTAACAGAACAAAATCCCACTACAAGAGGCCATGGAAGAGTGCTGCTTCCTGGCTTACTCCTCATGATTTTCTCACCCTGCTTTCTTTTAAAACGCAGGACCACCAGCCTAGGGTGGTACCACCCACAGTGGGCTGGGCCTTCTCCCATCCATAACCAATTAAGAAAATGCTATGCAGGCTTGTCCTCAGCCCAGTTTTACAGAAGCATTGTCTCAATTAAGGTTCCTTCTTTTCAGATGGCTATAGCTTGTGTCAAGCTGACATAAAACTAGGCAGCGTATTTCATACATGTGTGCTATCTTTTTTATTTCCTCATCTACCTCTTCCTATATCCTCCATATCCCTGCCACATTTATGGCTTCCTTTTGATTTTTTTTTTTTATTTTATCACCTACTCACTATTCCAGCTTGTGCTGTGCATGTGTGCCTTGTGTGTGACAATCTACTGGAGCATAATCAACCTGTGGGGCTACAAACCCTTAATTCAAACTGACGCTCACTGTTATAGTAACCACCAATGGTCATAGCTCCCTGCTACAGGTAGGGACTCATGCCTCTTTTCGCCCTCTGCACTGAAATAGTCACTGGTTGGATCTTGTGCAGGCCTTGTGTGGGCAACCTCAACATCTCTGAGGTCATGAGGGCTACCCGTGTTTTGTTGCTTAGTCTCACAAAGAGTCTTCTTCATTGAGTTTTGAAATTTTGAGTGTCTAACAATAGTGTTTCTAACATGATAAAAATTCTATGTTATCAATAAACAGGCATTTATATTTTATACCAGACATTTAAAATATTTAAATGTTTAAAGAAAGATTTAATTTTTTTTAGCAAATTCAATGCAATGTGCATATTCCTAAAACAGAATTGAATAAGGCAAAAATAACCTGAGTACTTCCATAGTGCCACTACAAAACCATTGTTTGAAAGATGTTTCTCCCACTCCTAAGAAACTAAAAGCAGTCATGAAATAGAAATGGATATGAGTTTGCTGTAATGCCACTTGACATTTTGGTTGTAATTAACAGGACCTCTGGTATTAACCAACATTAATTAGCATTGGAAAGTGTTTAAACATAGAGTGTAATAACAATGCTCAGTGGATTATGAACATTCATCATTTTACCTCATGGTTATTGAGGGTTTCTCTTTGAATGCTGAACCAGTGAAAAACTAGAAAATGCCCACTACAGAGACTTTCAGGAAATACTGAGAAATTTGACTGCTGTAGGAAATCAGAATAGCTGAATATCTGGTCTAACTTCCTTTAAAAAGTCATTTCATTTCTTAAAATGAATTTCATCCCCAATCCATTGCATCAGAGTTTAGAGCTAAAGTCACCTCAGATATGACCAAGTTCACATGCACTTCTAGCTGACTTTAAGGTCTTGTGATGTTGTGAGTACAGGTTTCAAGACTGTAGGTCTTCCCTGACCTAAATCTTCATTGGCTTGGATGTCTTTAAAGCCACTGCTGTGAGTTCTTATCACCCAAACTGGAATGGCAGCTTGAAAAGAGATGAAAAGTGTATTTCTGAGTATGCTTGCTCTGGTTTCTCTGATATTTAAATTAAAAAATATTCAAGTTAAATCCAAGTTGTCTTCTGTCAGCCACTGTTTCTGCACATGTTTTTCTGCTTCTCAGAAATCGACTGAAGCATTTTTGATTCTTTATTCCATGTTGTCTTATGGTGACAGTTAAGATAATACTAAGATATCTTCAAGTGTTTTGCATAAGAATCTACACAGGCATAAGGACGTTTTTTCGATGCTTGTGTGTAGGTGTCCTCTGAATCAAAGTGGCTTGCGTACAACACCTACAGTTTTCCTCACCTTATTTCAAGCCACTGCTTTTTCTTCACCTTGGCTTTTATAATTTTCATTATAATCCTGTCAAGTGAATGTGCTGTAGCTTACTGGAGCTTGTTTCAACAACCAGCATTTAAGCTCTGGGGCATCATTTATTATTTACAGTGTTTTGAATAGTATAACAGTAATTATCTTCCTACATAAAGATCCCTCTCATATTTTGTAGGATTTTGTTAGCATTTATTCCTAGAGTCAGAATGGCCAAATGGATATACAGGTATTTTTCAGTTTCTTACTACTTTTTTTTTTTTTTAAAACCAGTCTAATAAAGGTGGTTTTTTTTCCCCCATAAAAATCCTTATCACTATTTGGAATTATTATATTTTTTCTAATAGTAGGAAACCTTTTAATATTAATTAATTTGAATTTCCCCATATGTGTTTTCTGTGTTTATGTTTATGTGGATATACATATGTGTGCATGTTCATGGATGTGATGGTGAATGTGCCCATGTGTGTACTTGTATGTGTGGAGGCCAGAGGTAAAGTTTTAGGTATTAGGTATTGTTTTAGGGACAGTTTCCGTGCCCAGGCTGGCTGGGCAGAAATGCCCTCACCTCTGCCTCCTTACCTTTGGGATTATCATGAATAATGCACTACATCAGGCCTTTTCATGTGATCACTTGGCATAGAGCACACACCTTCATGCTTGCTTGACAAGTACTTCACTGAGTCATATCTCAAGCTCTGTATGTTTCTATAACTGCATTTCCCCCCTAATAACATTTAGACTTTGACTATTTATAAATTGGGAATTTTACTCACTACAGAGAGTAATAAGTACAATGACCGTGAGGGTAACTGTAACAAGGTAACCGGCTATCTTGTATTGAGTCAGGAACCTATCATAATACTCTGAGACACCTTTATTTTAATTAAACTTGTAATGGTTTTATTGGAAACCGGGTCACATTATGATGTGGGAAGGGGGGGGGCTATAAACTTAACCTGCAAATTATTCAGGGAGGGGTGAACATACTTCAACACAAAACATTTATTGGATGCTGCTCAGTGGTAGAATCCTGGCCTCTCATTTCTCTTTAAATCAGCACGTGAAGTAGTTCACGATTGCTGCATTCACCCCGTGGAAGTCTCTACCACATCTAACACGTCTCTGCAGATGTGTTTGAGAGTGTAGAATGCTCACCACTCAACTTTTTAAGGCTTAATTTTAGCCCCACAGCAATACGCTTGGACCTAAAGTAGATGATATGGCCAGTGTCCATTATTTTGGGGGATACAGCGAGAGATCCTTATCATCTCTTCCTTACTTTATGCCTTTGCTTTGTGTCCCCCCTTTACCCTTTATTCATCTACTGTTGAATCTCTACAGCTTTGATATTCTATTGAATATCGTCATTCACTTGTTAGAATGCATCTTTCCTTTCTGGAATGCCATTTGCAGAATGATTATTTACGGTTTTCTCCATAAAATGTTCCTTTACTGATCATTTTGATGGACAGAGAAACCAGCTCTCTCTAAAGAACTTGACTCTTTAAAATACAGCTTATCCACATTTCTGACATGTTATCAATAAGAACAAGTCAGTAGTCAGACTATGTATTTTAATAGATATCTATCCATGTGTATTAACTACTTTTCATGTCTCTGTGAGAAAATATCTGAGAAGAAGCATGTATAGAAGGAAGGGCTTGCTTGTCTTACAGTTTTAGGGGATACAGTTATCCTCAGAGGGGAAAAGCACGGCTACAGAAGATTAAGCTGACTGACGAAGTTGCATCCACAGTCAGGAAACACATATCAGCCAGGAAGTGGGGCTGGGCTATAAATGTCCAAGATCTGCTCACAATGGCCCACTTCCTCTAGGTATGCTCAAAGCCCTGAGCTTTTTGGTCATGCTGGTCCTCTAAATGTTCTTCTTGTGTTCTTACCACATGTGCAAGGTCTTGAAGACACGTAGTTTCTGAGCACTAGATGTCAAGCACCCCTCGAGGCTGACCTCAACACCGAATATCCTCTATTTAGCCTGACATTTGCCATCTCGCTGACTTTAAACTGGGGCATACATGTTAATACTGTGGGACTTTGTCCTTTGGCATTTTCTTCAGAGCAAATGTTTGTCATCTTTCCCAAGCCTTACACATATAAATTAGGTTTTACTTTACATTTTCATTTTTGTGAATAGTGAAAACTGAATTTTGAATAACAATGTGAACTCTTTTTCATGTTTTTATTAGCCTCTGGTCATTGGATAAAATAATGGATTTTGTTGTGACATTTTTATGCATGTGTATAACAAACTTTGATCAAGTTCACCTCTTCATTTGAATTCTTTGCATACAGATCACATAAATATTTTGGAATCTTGCATAACAGTAATTTGTATTTCTATAAACCTTTATGTATATATAGTACAAGGAAATTCAGTTTTTTCCTTTTTAGCTCTTTTAATTATGCTGCATTTTTAAATAAAGGAGTAATTTGTCAATACCCATGTCTTTTTTGTGGTACTGGCTGGTGATGGAGCTCAGGGTAAACTCCTCCCATTGAGGCACATCGCAAGATCTTTTGGGTTTTAAAATTTTTAATCAATTTATTTTTATTTTTGCTTAAATTAAAAATAGCATTTGTTATTTATGTACTTAACCTTGCTCTGTGGACACATACATGCCCTGGTGCACACGAAGACAGAAGAAGACAGGCTGCAAGACTGACTTCCTTCTTACCACATGGGACATGAGGGGAAAGCTCGGGTCCTCAGACTTGCAACAAGCTGCTTTACCTGCTGAACCATCCTGCGGGCCCTTAATATTCTTTTGAGAGGATTATAGATTTAGCTGTAGGTTATAGAAATTTTTCCATCTTGCAACTTTCAAAGTTACACTACAACCTCCCAACTAGGTGAAGACATAGACACTCCATCCACACCTGGCTGCCTTCTGCACAGATACAGCAGCCCTACCCTGTTTCTGCTTCTTACCCCACCCCCTCTGTCTTGCTTATAGCCTCCAGCCATGGTACCACTAAGTGCCAGTGTTTACTTATTGAACTCAATATCAAAAATATCATGTAATATATTCAAGGTTGTTTTTTTTTTCATCAAGTAAAAGTTCCTGGATATTCATACAGATTGCTAGACATTTCTATCTTCCTTTCAACCGCTTCACAATATTCCATGGCTTGAATGCGCCTAGAATGAACTATCCATGGAAAAAGATCCGAGTTGTTTCAAGTCTCTGATTTTTATGAATGAAGACACTGCACACATTTGTTTTCTACAGATTTTGGTGTGAATATAAATTTTCATTTGTCTGGGATAAATGCCCAACTGTGTAATTGCTAGGCCATATGGTACTGCATCTTTCATTTTAATAAAAATCTGCCATACTATTATTAAAAATGGCTCTGTCATTTTATTCCTACCAGCAAGATGTGAATGACCCAGTTTCTCCGTAGCCATATCCGCATTTAATAGTTATTTTCTTTTGTATTAGTCATTCTTGGAATGGCATTGTATGATTTTAATTTGTTTTCCTAATGATTAATGATGTTGAACATCTTTATACTGCCTCATTTTAACCTCTAAGAAATCTCTCTGAATGCTTTTGCTCAGCCTTTTTAGGATGATTTCTTTCTACTATTATCTTTGAAAATTTTCTTCTAATTCTAGATAGTAATCTTCAGTCAGATATGTAATCTGTAAGAACATTATCCAACTTTTATCAATCTGTACATTGTCTCCTTTAACAAAAGTATTTTAACAACAAAAGTTTTCCCTGTGTTGAGGTTTAATTTCTTATATTTTCCCTCCATGATAGTTTTCTGTTAGGGAAGCAAAATCTTGAGATGAGCAACTTACAATGATCAGTGTTATTTCAGTTTTTGTAGCCAGAGATGAAACGGATGGGTGTCTTCAGCCAGAGTCTAGAGTCGATGGGTGTCTTGCTCTGCTGCCTTGGCTCTGGGACACAAAATGCCTCATGGTGGGAGTGCACAGTGAGACCTGTTCACATGGTGTCCAGGAAGTCAAGAGAGGTGTGTCAGTATCTCCTTGAAGAGCACACTTCCAATGCCCTAGTTTTCTTCCAGGAGGCCCAGCTTTTTAAAGCTTCCCACATTTCCCACAGACTAGAGTCTAAACTTTACACACAGGCCTTTGGGAAATACTCGAGATTGAAATTAGAGAAAATTATTTGCCTGGCCCTGTATTCTGAAGAGTTTCTTCTAGCCTTTTGATTTGGGCTTTTAATAAATAATTTCCTCTATAGTTTTATCTCCCCTTTCTATAAATATATAGGCCAGAGGTCAATGCTGGGTGCCTTCCTCAAGCACTTCTTCACATTGTTTAATGATAGGATCTTTAACTGAACCTGGAGCTCATCAAATTGGTTAGGCAAGCCAGCCAATGACTTCCAGGAATCTACCTCTTTCAACTTCCCCATTTCAAAAATTACAGAGATAACTTGAAATGCCTGGCTTCTTACGTGAATGCTAGGCATCAACAGGCCCTCCTTTCTCTGTGACAAGCAATTTTCAGACTGAGTCATCTCCCCAGCCCACTAAATATTTGTCAATAGAAACCAATATTCTTGGTCTTAGAGTTGAAACCTATATCAATTAGTCTACACAGTTGGATTCTTTCCTTTCAAAATATTTTTGATGGTCTTAGACATTGTGAATAAGGACAAAGAGTCTCTTCTGTAGGCATGGTCAATAAAGAAAGGAAGGGCCAGAAAGACGGGACCTCTGTTTTCTGAGCATTATATGGTCATTGATGGGTTACAAAATGAAGGACCTTCCATAGAAATGTCCAAATGAGAGTAAGGTGCTGTGTATTTCCCTACTGAGTTTGACTTTCCTCTTTGCAATGGTCATGTAAAAAGTATGTGTTTGGAATATAGAGTGATCATCTCATCTGGACAAAGCTCTGCATTCAATTAGTAGCACAATTCAAAATGAAAAATAAACATGGAATTACTAGCTCTATCTTTACAGATGAGGAAATTAGGGTCAGAGGTCATACCTCACAAACATTCTAGTGGACAGCGAGTCACATCGCTAGACTTTGTTAACACATGAACAGAACAGCAGCTTATTCCTTATGCTCCAATAAGGAACTAACTTGGCCGTGCTGACCTTCCTATCAGATAATTACAACGTACAAAGATTAGCAATAGGTAAAACATTATTGAGAAATAAAATATAATAGAGAAGGATATAACCACCATGCACAATGAGCGTTTGGTTCTTAGAGTAGGGACAGATCATTTAAAAGGTCAAATGTATAAGCATGCATTTATAAGCTTGATTATTTCTAGAGAGAACTTCGTTATGTGTGGAAAGTATGATAATGCATCAGACAGAAGTGTGTGATGACTTCAGCATCAGGCAGGAGTTTTAGCGAAACACTGCAGTTGATTGTAGCAGAGATGCTCAGATTTTAAAGTAAGTTTTCATTCAGTTTTCTAATAAAGTGAAAAATACGTTTTTCTTCAGTTTCTGGTGTGAGTATGCATGTTCCGACTTCCCGGCTGGTTAGAAGCATATTTTACTCCAGCTCCCATAGTTGAGCTTCTGTCCTGACACCAGGCCTGAGCTCCAGCAGACTTTTGAGTGCTGTGAAAGTTTCTGTAGCTTTCTAAAGGAAGCAACAGCGGCAGCTGGGATGAGATCATTGACACGTTTTCAGGCCTCACTGGTTCCAAGTCCTTCATTTCCTCGAGTCTAAAATTCTTGGAGTTCTTTGATTTAATGCCCTCTCCCCAGAAGCCTTTTTGTTTTATTTTAAAGGTAACTATCCCAACAGGAAGTAGATATTATCTGCAAGCAACTCACATTTCCAATTCTATCCCTTAATGAGAATAAAATCTTAACCCAGCAACAGACAGAACAGTTAAGGGTCTGATGGTATGGGTGAGACTGTTTCTATGTGTGTGATATGCGTGTGTGTGTAGAGTTTGTGTGAGACATTTGATGGTGTGGGTGAGACAGTGTCCTTCTGTGTGTCATGGTGTGTCTGTGTCAGTTCGTTTTATGCAAACTTGATAGAAGCTGTAGCTAGAGTTAATTTGGGAAGAGAGAACCTCAACTGAGAAAAATGTTCCCACAAAATTGGCCTTGGGGGACATTTTCTTAATGAGCAAGGCTGAAGAAGCCATGATGAGCAAACCAATCAATGGTGCTCTGCCACGGCTTCCGCTTCAGTTTCTGCTTCCGGGTTCCTGCCCCAAATTCCTCTGGTGGACTGCGATGTGGAAGTGAAAGAAAGATAAACCCTTTCTTTCCCAAGTTGCTTTTGGCTACAAAGTTGCAGAAACACAACTCAAGGAAGAAGCTTCCTGGGGTCAGACTCTGACTGGATATGTTTAAAATAAAGCCAGTCTTGTTTTTAAGTCTAAACTAAGAAAGCATAAGGTTAATAAGAAACCTACCACAGCAGAGTATTATTGCTTTAAATTTTTTATTAGTATAATATTGAATGTACAAAAATAATGGGTCTCAATGTGATATTTTACCTCTGACTGCAACATATAAAGTGAAGCATACTATAAACAGATTCCTCCATGACCCTCTGTTCATAAGAACTAAGGACAGAAAAAAGATGCTTGTCATTACTGACTTTGATGGAGGCTAACCTTTATATTTCGTGTCCAGGTTATTCCACTGTCTAGTTTTTGTAAAGCACAATAATTTTCAAGAGAACATGACTAAACCTAGAGTTGTTTCAACAATGTTCTGTATTCAGCCACAGAGTAGCTGCACATAATTAAAGTGGCCCCTCACAAATAAGTTTTTCAAAAGAAGGATTTAAAAAGATTTACTTTTGGGGCTGGAGAGCTAGCTTAAGAATTCTGACAGCTCTTCCAGAGGACCTGGGTTCAATTCCCAGCAAACACATGGCACCTTACAACCGTTTGTAGCTCCAGATCCAGGGGATCCCATACCCTCACACAGACACAAATGCAGGCAAAACACCAATGTACATATAATAAAAATAAATAAATCATTTAAAATATTTACTTTTATTTTGTGTGTTTGTGTGAGTGTTTGCATGTATGTATGTGCAGCACATGCATTCCTGATAACCATGAAGGCCAGATGAGGTCACCATATCCCCGAAACTGGAGTTAAAGGCAGCTGTAAGCCAGTGGATGCTGGATGTTGGTGCTGGGAACAGAAGATACGTGCTCTTAACTCCCGAGACATCTCCCCACCCTCCTAACTAACTTTTATAAAGCACAGTTTACTATGGTGGAAGACACAGGTCTTAGGTTGCTTCTCAATGCAGTTTGGTAAATGTACATACTGTGTAAACGCCCACAGTTAACACACAGAAGACCTCGCATCTCCTCAGGATCTCTTTATGCTTCTTTCTCCCCTTCTTCCCCTCTGCTCACTGCTATGACCATCACTACCCATCCTTGACCTTTCATCTCTCCATCTCCCAGCCCCCTTTCTCCCTAGGACCATCCTTCATTATTATCTTATTTTCCTTTATATTTAACTTTAATTTTTTATCTCTTCAGTTCATTCAAAGGAATTTATCTGTTAGGGCTTTAAAAAAGCAACAGAGATATTTGCATTATGATAGTCTTAGGCCATTTATGCCACACAAATTTTGCAACTTTCTTTTCACAGAAACTAATGTGACCATGGATATAAGCTGAATTTTTATCGATTATATGCTATGCAATGGAGACTGCAAGGAGCAGAGAGACCACAGGCAGAAAACCCTTATTCCTTTCTTGTCAAACTAGATCCCTAAAACTAGTCCTTTAAGTTGGAGTTGGAGGCACAGTTATGCCCCTTGACCTGACGCTCTACTCAGGACGTTTCTCACAGACCCTGCCTTTCCAGTTGCTGTGTGAGGTTTTGGTCACACTGTTGACATATTCATCATACATACCAATTACGAAACCTTTCCTTGTGACACATTCCTCTGAAAGGGTATTTCTCCAATGATCTGACATCAAAATGATGAATGGCACAGTCAAGTAGCTTCTTTTGTCCTTTTCAAGAGCAGCCCACAGGAATATTTTCCCAATATTAATGTGGATAGACAAGTGAGCACAGTTCTGCCTTTATTGCCCTAGCTCACAGTAAAGCTCAGTGAATATTTATATATTCTATATGTGTTCTGCAGAATCCATGCATGGTTCTCAGGAGGTTTGCCACTGTCTCAGGGTAGTGAGGAAATAATCATAAGTGAGATTGACATGTTTACAGAAGCTGGGATTGAATAGTCTGGCTTCTGTGATGAAGAAGCCACAGTACTCTGGAAGCCTAGTGTTTAGGGAGGCTTGGCTATTGGATATAGTTCAGTCAAGAAGGTGGATTATTAAAGATAGATAAGCAAGGAGACAGATTTATGATGTACAGTTGGATCAAGGAGACAATTTAGCTAATTTGGGTTGAAGCAGTCCTTCTGGGGGAGCACTCTTCAGGCTGTTAATAAGGAGATAGGGTAAAGAAAGCTCTGGCAGATGTTTTCTGCTCACACTGTCAACGTCCATACTTGGACCAGAAGAAGGCTTTGCTAAGCCTCACTCTGGGGAAAAGCTTTGCCATTCTACCAATGGATTCGAGGCATTAAGGACCATTGACACAGGCCAGCTCTTTTCAACAACACACATTCACTTAGGGCTTTCTCCATACTCTATGATTTTCTTTGGGAGATTTTTCACATTAACAAAATTATAAGACATTTATAAGAAGTAAGATTAGAAAAGTACCGTTGTTGAATCTGGGTGCTGAGGAAAAGCATATTTAAAGCAGAACTATTGGTCCTCATTTATGTGTCTATGTGAGTGTATGTGTGAGTGAGTGAATACCTCATGTGTATCAGTGCCTCCATGTGAGTGTCTGTGTAATGATTGCCTTGTGCGTTCAAGAGCCCCAATGTGAGTATCTGTGTGATTGAATGCCACATGTATGCAGGTGCCTCTAGAGACCACATGTGGGTGTTGGAGTCCTTGGAACTGGAGTTACAGGCAGTTGTGAGCTGTCTGATGTGGGTGCTGGGAACTGAATATTGGTCCAACAGCTGAGCCATCTCTCTAGACCCAGCATGTATATATCACTTTTAGCTTTAAAATATATTTGGGAATTATTGCAATAAAAAGCTAATAAATGTTTGTGTTAAGCATATAAGGGAAACTCAGGGACCATGGGAAACTGGATTTCTTTTTCAAAGTACTTCTTCACAGCAAAGGAACTTACAATGCCATTTTTTTAAAACTAAAATAATTGAAGAACAGTTTGATTTTACCTTTGAAATATTTGATTAATTTTTTAATAATTGTCTATTGACATTAGATGCAGTATAATTTGTAGCTTTCTGGTCTCGTAAATGTTTATTCAATGCCATTTTGCTTTCGACTTTTACATTCAGATTCTTATGCATCCAAACCAACATCTAAGTAACAGAGAGAAGTTAATGTTAAGGATCATAAAATCCTATTGAGCTATTCTCCAGGAGCATGTTTAGAGCCCAAAAGGTTGCTCTTCACAGCTCATAACTGTTTATTATTTCAGACTGGAAAATGAGGACAAACCTGCATTTCTTAGCCCCTGTCTGTTTAACTGACTCACATGGAAGGCTTTGTGCATGTAGCAACATGGGCTCTGCTTAACTATATTTATATGACAAACAATTCGGTTCCTTTTTATTCACTCCCCTTTTCCTTAATATCTGAGACTGAAGCCCCTGCTCTGACTACCCTGTTCTTCACTGTGAGAATGGGGCCATAGTGTAGATGATGACATTTAAGGTAGAACTGAAGGGGAATTCTCCCTGTGACTAATTTTGTTACCTTGCTTGTGTGACTGCGATCACGTGACTGATGAGGGATAACTCATGACTGGCAGAGTTGATCTGCTGCTTTGTTCTGTAGGAATACTTCGGATGCTTCTCTCCTTGTTCAGCTTCCATTGCCTTAAGTTATTTCATCAGCTTTAAGTTTTGGTTACAATATTCAACCCCCCCAACAACCATTTGCTCATTATTCATGCATTCATATACAGTAGTGAGAATGTATTTAATGCCTGGTGTTGTTCTGGGCCTGGGGATTAGAGAGTCGAAAGCCATAGCTGCTTAGAGCTTGCAAATGTAGTAGGAAAGAGTAGGCTTTGATCACACAGCCCAAACTGAAGTAAACCAAGGCAAGGCCCATAAAGAGAAGAGGTGTTACAATAACATTTTCGGGCCCCTGTCTGGCCAGAGGTCCAGACCCACTGACCTGTGCTCCCAGACTGCGTAGCTGTCTGCTGCTGCTCAGGCTCCCCCAAAGTGACTCATACACTTACGTTTGGCCTATGGCTTAGGCACCTTGCTAACTCGCTCCTTCATCTTAACTGAACCCATTCTCCTTAATTGTCTGCCACGTGGCCCATGGCTCACCTGTGTTCCTTACATGTTTCTTCTTTGGGTGTCCAGCTCAGTCTGTCTCTGACTCTGCCCTTTTTTTCCTACCTATTTTGATTCCCCACCTACTTCTTCTATGGTGCTCACCAAGGGCCAAAACAGCTCCTTTATTTAAAGATTGATAATCACAGCATACAGAAAGACATTCCCACATCAGAGAGGACCTAGTGCATGCTTGTTCTGAGGGGGATGGTTTCCTTACTATATATACCTTGTAGCCCTGGAGTGAGTGGAAGTCAATGGGAAGAAAGTGTTACTTAGTAATTAATCTACCCTCATCAACTTTGCAGAAATCTGTTCCCTTGACCTGTCTGATTCCCATTTCCAAGGCTCCTGGATCTTTGGTTTCTACATGCTCACATTCCAACAGCAGATGATTTGAGACTGTAAGACATAGATAATCTGTTTCATGGGTTATGAAGAACAGTTGGTCAAAGCCTGCTATGTGTAGGCTTCGGAGGGCCCCAACTCTTGCCCTGCAGTCTTAGATGAAGAGGTTAGCATGGCAATTTAGTACCCAGAGAAATTGTTCTCTCAATTACCAAAATTGTGGAATCAAATTTCACTTTATTGTGGTTTGCGAATTAATAGCAGTTGAAGAGAGGCACTTTTCCAGTCCTGAAATTATTCCTGTGGTCATCCTTTTCATGAGCAGGGTGTGCCTTTCAGAATGCAGCCCCTGGGTCACCTGGTTTAGAGTTCCTGACTGCTCTTGGGTCCTGTAGTGGAGCCTGAGCACCACCTCAGACCAGTTGTCAATGTTTGTCTTGTACACACTCTTCCTGAGACAAAAGTTAGAAACTAGAGTTTGAGACTTGAGACCTGGAGGAAGTTAGGTCTTGCCGGCTAGCCCTGACTGAGGGGTACCTGAGACTGGAATGGATTACTTTTCAGAGTGCTTTCTCCATGGCAGCTCTGAGAAGTGGGGCATAGCATATTTGTGAAGTTGCCTTTACAGTGAATTCTATGAAAAAAAAATCAGAAAACTAATATCAGATTTTGGAAAAAACCCGGCAGAGTTTGGGAGCTGGCTTTTGTGTCCTGACAAACAGTGTGTGGACACCAAAAACAGAGGGTGCACTTTCTGGCACTGGCTCTTGCTCTGGTCCAACAGAGACAAGTAGGTTTGTGGACTGCTCAGTGTCTGAAGTTTTACTGCCCCATGAGCTGCATTTTCAAGGGAAACCAGCAACCCTGAGTTACTGACAGAAGAGTGAGAATTGGTTGTTATAATGAGTATCTGACTGCAGAGGACCAAATTATTTTTTAAAGCGAGAGAATGGGTAAACCTGTTTTGCCCTTTAATGGACTCTATGCCTGACAAGTATGCTTCAATATATTCTCAAGGAACAGTGCAAAAAGTACATACCTGTGCATTTATGCTGGGACACACACACACAACACACACAGACACACACACATACCCTACACACATACCATACACACAAACATGTAAACGTACACACATATATACCCCACATACCTTTGGACATACATACATATACCACACATGTATAACCCAAACACATACATGCATACATATATGCACATTACACATACATGCTTATCCATACACACATACCACACATAAACATGTATATATCCACCACAATACACAAATAAACACATACAAGCACACACACACAATCACACATAAACACATATATACAGACACATATATACAGGCATACACATACACTCATATGAACACAAACAAGAACACTCATATACATACACCACACATACACCTGCATACATATGCCACACATCTACACACATAAACACACACATGAGCACACATGCAGATAACACACATACGACATACCACATACAATATACACACACCACACACACATCCACTCATGTACCAAATTTAATTTAAATATTTTTATTCTTCTGTGTTTAAGGCAGAAGTAGCAATCAATCATACTTCAAATATTTCACTATACTTCAATATACTTTTTATATGCTGTGTACAGTTAGTTTTCATAAATCATCCCTCTTCCTTCTAAATAGATCCCCCCTTTCCCTTGGTTGAAAATCATCGAGCCCAAGGGATTCCCCCAAGAATGTCCACAGCTTCTGTTGTCTTGCATTTCTATACACATCAGTGACAGACACACATGAGGTAGTGTTTATTTCTCAATTAGAAACAAATGCTAATACATGTTGGCCAAACTGTGGCTGAGGAGTCTTGATAGAAGCTTCAGCCATAGGCTCTGCATTCATTTCTGATTCTCTGAAAGTGTATTCTTCTTCTTTTTTTCTTTTTTTGTTTTAATTCTTCTGTTTGCTTCGACGTCAAAAGATGTCACAAAGACTCTCTGAATCCCTCCTGTCATGTTCTGCTAAACATGGAGGGGAACTTAAAAACTTAACTCTATTTGCTTTCTTGGCTGTTCTCTCTCACCCACCACCTTCAGTTCACACATTGCTGCCTTTCCTCTCTCTCTGGCTTTTGTCAGCCGGCCCCTCACCTACGTCTCTCACTCTCGTCATTTATTCCACACACGGCTTTTAAAACTCCAGTTGTGTGGCAGTTGGTTGCTGAATAGAAAATAGAATATTCTACCCCATATTATTCCTGAGGTGTCTTAGCCGTCTACACTGTCAGCTCACTCCTTTCTTGCCTTGTACGCTGACTGAATTTCTCCGATTGTGCATCCTTACAATTGCATTTCCCCTTGGACTTACAACATAAGTCAAAACCTAAATTCTTGTCTCTTCCTTTATCCTTTCTGACTCTCCAGGAAATGGTTAATAGGCTTTTTGCTTTTTCAACTTGTCACAATATAGTTAGCATGAAATTGATGTTAATGAATTCCAGCATATTAAATACAGATAAAATGATAAAATTACTAGTTATTTAGGGCAACAAAGGATATTAGGCTTTAAAAATGGTTAAAACACCCTAAGTTGTTTAAAATATTTCATTTGAGATCTGAAATCTCATGTTGTCACTTAGCTTTGACATGGTAGGCATCTCTGCAGGACCTCAAAGCCTCAGATTTTTCTGTGCTCAAGGTGGGTGTTTCCTTACTAACTTACTGATTCAACTTAACATTTAGACAATGTAATTAATGATAATACCCAAATTATTTTGTGTATCATTTCAGTATATTAAATGCTTTAACTATAACGAACTGGTAGCATCCATGTCACTGGGAATTGCTTAAAATTAAATCAATTAAAACATTTTTTTTTTAAAACATGAGGCACTTTCTGTATCTTTCTTTTTTTCAATTTTATTTTCATTAAAAAATGTCATCTCCATCAATATATCCCCCTGTTCCCTTTCCCTTCCCCCTCTTAATTCCTCTCAGACATTCCTCAGCCTCCCCCCTCCCCATCCGCCCCTCCCCTCCCCCAAAAGGGCTAGAAGTCCCAAGGTAAGCCAGTTCAGCACTGCACATCCACTCCAGGCATATCTGATTCACTCATCACAAAGTCAATGCTGGGTTGGGTGTTTCTCTACAGGGAATGGGCTCCAAGGTGCCAGCCCATGAATAGGAACACACTCTGATGCCACCCCTCGTGGCTCCACACACTGCTCATGCCAGTCGAAAGCTGCCCACCCCAGAGGGCCCAGCTCCCTCTCTAGATGGATCACCAATGGCAATTCCAGATTCAGAGAGCTCCCCAGAGCGCCAGCCGGCCATCAACATGGGAACTTTCCTCATAATCCCAATCCTCCTGCTCATACAGACTCTCCTCCCCTGCTCTCAGCTCTTATGAGAACTTGAGGAAGCAACCCAGTGTTTTAAACATTACACTTGCCATGTAAGCATGAGGATCAGAGTTTGGATTTCCACCACCCTCATAAAAAGTTACGTGCCTTGTCTGTAATTCCAGAAATCTGAAGAGTCAAATGAACATCTAAAGGATACCACCAATCATTAATCCCAAGATAAAATGTAAAGTTTAATCCATATGTTTAGTTTTTGTATATGTGTGTTCCCATTGACTCCAGAAAGTAGAACAGTTCAAAGCCCTAATTGTTAGTTTATTCCTCAGGTTCTGCAAAGGGCAACTGACCTTCATCTGTTCCTACAATGCATTCACAAAGTACCTCAAATGTTTATTCTCATTCTGTCTGTTAGCCTTCTCATAGCAGTGTATTTCTGAATGAATCTATGGAGTATTACTTTTTGGAAGTGTAGTACTACTTAGTTTCCTAGTTCCCCTCCAAAGTGTTTGTCTGAACCCTGTTGTAGTCTCTCTACTTTCTCCTGTGATGAATTATGAGATGAGTCATATGCTCTTGTAATCTATTGAAGGAAGTGGTCAGGCGATAACCAGATTCTTTAATGAAAATTCACCTCCTCGGATGAGGAAATGCAATTAGTTCCTTTAAAATTCCCCCTTTGTGGTGACTATTAGGGTGTGCAACAGTCACAGAAAATGCTTTGTCAAGTGATCCAAGAATGAACTTCAACTTCCTAGTTTCTAATGTGACTCCAAGTCCTACCTTAGATACTGACCTTGAATGATGTCATCTGATCAACATTCTTACGTGTGTGCAATCAATAGGCTCCTTTTGAAGGATGGAGAAGTCAGCCTCATTTTCTCTCTTCATGTGTCTGTACCAAAGCTCTATTTTTTTTTTGAAGAAAAGGGAGTTAAAATAGAAATCTATGGTCTAAGGCTAATAACATCAGAACGGCACTGCAATTGAACTCTGGCACATAGGCATCTTATACTGTAAGCTATTCCACCTGCACAGAAGATTACATAGATCACATTATCTAAGGTTCAATGTTCAGAATAAATATGATTATGAATCCCATGTCAAAGTTCAAAGCGTTGATAGTTTTATCAAGTATTATTTAGTTAACAGCTCCAAAGGACATAGGGCCAGTATTTGCCACAAGAGATCTGTGAAGGTATTACATGTGGTTCTTGGCCTAGAGACAGGTCTTTAACAACAAATGACTTACCTAAAATAAACAAATAAATTAAAAATTGGTGTACTAATGGGAGTGGCCTAAGCCCTTTGCTGATATCTGACAGTTGTAAAGCTTGGTCTTCTTCTGAGAGTTTGGACAGGGAGCAGGGGCTGTCTCTGACTCTTTTGCTAGTTTTTGAGACCCTATTTATTCCTTATAATGAGTCACCTGGCCAAGCCTTGGTGCTTAGTCTTACTGCAACTTGCTATGGTATATTTAGTTGATGTCCATTGGAGGCCTGTTCTTTTCTGAACAGAAACAGAGGAGGAGTGGATTGGAGGGGGCAGATGGGAAGTGGGAGGAACTGGGAGGAGAAAGTAACTGTGGTTGGGATGTAAAATAAATAAAAATTTAAAAATCGGTCCACTAATTTGTCCTGCTTTGTGTCAAACCTGGCACACGGCTGCTGAATACTGTAGGCATTTTGGAGAAGCAAGTTCAAGTGTAAATTTAGGAACGGCATATAGGTGAGACAAATTGGATGTTGGCTAATGTCCGTGTGCTCAAAGCACTGAAATTTCATATCAGTAGGCTTTATTTCATAAACATTCTGGGCAAAACAGCCAGCTACATCAAAACAAGACGCCCAAGTCACCAACCAACAAGTGCAATCAACAGCCTGGCCCCTGTAGGGAGATGTACCTGCTCATGTTTTCAGAGGCTAAACTCAGTGATGTTATCATGGGGAAGGAGCAGACAGGGGTTACATATGGTATTTATGACAGTTGTGCTTGGCTTTCGCATATGAGGAAGAAATAGAAATGATTAAGACGAAAGAGAAAAGATCATGGCATATTGCCATCATCTGTGTGGGTTCAATTAGAGAAATTCTCAAATAATCCCCGTGATAATTACCTTTTTGCTGTGCTCATCACATGTGAAGGGGAAGAGTCGCAGGGGTAGCTGCCCCTGAGCCAAGGGGACGTTGGACCCAGGAAGAGTTCATAGAAGAGGCAGGCCTGATTACCTGGAACAGGAACTCAACAGAGCCCTTCCTGGCAGTGTTACTGAAGTACAGATGTAGCCGAGTGATACAGAGATACAGAGCCACAATACCTCCAGGGTGCTCTAGGTAGAAGGCTCTTGTTTAGATATGGCAAGTCTAAATGTGGCTGAATGCACCCTGCAAACTGTAGGTGTCCTGGAGCAGTGCCATGAAGTCTCCTGAGTCACACTGGTATTGGACAGCAGTTGGCTTTGTTCATTATAATATGTGTAGTGATAGATGAGGGCAGAAAAAAGACATCCTAACCCAACTCTATTGGCATGCTGTTCTAACCTACTTGCCATGTAGGTAGTTTGCCAAGTCGATTTGTACTTTCCTTTTCTTGTTTGCTCATGAGACACAGTTCCTCCCTCACCTGTGCCTGTGGTGTTTGGAGACCAGCTGCCTTAGCTCTTAGAGAGACAGAGGACATTAGAGGTCAATGTTTATCCACTTTACTCAGCATTTACTGAGAGTGGTGTTTCTCAAAACTGTAGGAAGAAATGATACACACTTGTTTAGAGTTCCAAGTGACCTAGATATCTACTTTTACCAGCTGGCGTTGCAGTGAAGACTCTTAGTGAAGGTAAATCTATTTACTTATTTGTTTCCTAGTGGCACAATATTTGATTGATAATGATCGTATTTAGATGTGATATTCTTTAATGTTGTATTTTTATGTGTTATTCTATAGTGCTTTTTTGGTGTGTGAGGGGGTAGGTGGTGTTGCACTCTTGTGTGAACACACACATTGTTTATTTCTTGAGACAGGGTATCCTACTGAAACTGGAGCTAGGCTAATAGTCAACAAGCCCCAGAGATTGTTGCATCCCTATACAACAGTACCACATCCAGGGTTTTATGGAGATGTGTGGGAATATACAGATTTGAAGTCAGGTCCTCATGCTTATACAGCAAGAGCTGTTACTCTCTGATCCATTAATAATATCTATTTTTTTCCATACATAATCACTGTTAATCATAATATAGATTTCATTAGTCTTTTTGAATTAGTAAGATGGCATGTATGTTGATTGACATTAAAGAAGAGATATTTGGGACAATTAGAGATGTACTATCGTAATTATATTAACCTATGTCTCATCATGACTTTAATTCCAGAATATCCAAAACAGATATGTAATTCTCTCTTTACTTAGTTCTCATTGGAAGTATTGAGCATATCCAAACCTGGAAAGCGAGCTCTTACAAATATGTTTTCTCTTAATCTCACTATAAATGCAAGGTCATTGCTATAATTCTCCTAAATGATGAAGTTGAGGTATTAGAGGTTAAATGCAAGTCTCACCTGCTTTGTCGGTGTTCTTAATGGGCTGGCTGTGCTTCTGAGGTGTTCCTAGAATTATTCATGCCTGATAACCTGATTTGCATCTTCCCATCTGTCTTTCTGATCATCCATAATTTCCTCTCCTGGCAATTTTCTTTGTATCTATCCGTCTGTTTTCTAAGACAGGGTTTCTCCTCTGTAGACCATGCTGGCTTTGAACTCATAGAGATACACATGCTTCTGCTTTCTGAGTCCTGGGAGTAAAGGTTTGGGCAGCCACCACCTGGTTATACCTATCAGTTTCAATTGTCAGCATTTTGAAATTTGACCTGGTAACGTGCAGTTTTTGTAGTGTCCTCTTAAGGGACTTCTCTTAATTGTCTATAAAAATCACATCTTACTGGAAACGTCCTCATTGTAGAGAATACAGAGTAATAACTGTGGGTCTTTCATAGCTAAGTGTCAAACTCTGGCATATTTTTCAGGCATCTTGTATAACTTTCTAATTTCTATGCTGTTTCTACGTATTTATAGTTCTCAGATTTTAGGGTATGTTAACTTCACCCAGAGGGCTTCTTATGTTCCCGATTATTGGACCACAGCCCCAGAGTCTTAATTTAAGCATGTTTGGAATGAGGCCTGAAAGTGTTTTAGTGTTTCGATGCAAAGCTGATATTCCTGGCCTACAGAGCACGTTTTGAGGTTTGTAGACCCACATGACTCTCTGTGGCATTTCACATGTCCTCTACATCTGGGTCCCTTCTTGGCCCCCACTGTTCTCTGTCCAGAAGAATAGCAGCTTAGGAGAGGATTGAAATGGTTTTGGTGTTTGAGTTCTCCCAGAAATGGTACCAGCAAGGTCTCTAAAATTCAGAACCAGTGACAGGAACAGTCCTGCCTGGAGCTTCAACCTCAAATTAAGGAAGAGTTTCCACAGGTGCAAAGGTGGATGAGCTATTGTTTCCCCATTAGTCTCAAGGCATCACATGCTTTAAAGATTACAATCCACAGCAGGCGCGTCATCTTTGGGTATGAAGGATGGCATTATAATGCCACTGCAAGCAGAAAATAACTTTTTATTTATGTCTTTCCCTTCCTGGTGGGAGTGAAGCCAAGCAAAATTCTAAGTATGATATAAACAGATGCATTCGGTCAAACAGTTAAATTGTATCTATGTAGGAAACTGAAGTGCCAAATTGCTGAGACAGAAGTTCTGAAAATTGGTGAATAGTTTCTCTACAAATGAAGACTGCCTTATCTTTAATCATTGGGTTTGCACGAGCTGCTTGCTAGTATTTATCTTGGGTAGAAGAAACCAATCACTCTTAGACAATTATCCAAAATACAAATGTAATGTATGCACATAAAACTTATATAATGGAGTATTTATGCATGAAAATGAAATATAGGAGACACCATAATTTTAAAAACTGTGACTTGTTACATAAATTGATGCATGATCAATGCCCTTTGAATCAGAAAAATGCACCAAGATGATCAGTATATTTCACTTCTGTTCCTTCTTTGCTGGAAATATATGCAGAATTTTTACCATTTCTGGAAATGCTTGGCTATTTTAACCACTCATTTTCAATAACCTTGTACATATTTATAAATATGTGTACAGCTTTTGAAAATGCGCTTGTTTAAGTTTCATAGAAATGATATCACAATGGGATTGATCATTCTTCAACTTCCTTTTGTGCCCTTATGACTTAACATCTGTGTAAAATCCCACTTAATTCTTATAACTGTTTATTCTCTATGATGGATATGCAGGTTCTGTCTTTTGTTTTATTATATTATTTATTTATTTATTCATTTATTTATTGTATGTGCTGGTGATCCATCTCAGGCTCTAGAGCATGCAGAGGACACGTTCTACCACTGGGCTGCATTCCTTGCTCGTGTTTTCTATGAGCCAATGCTGAAATTCTTCAGTGAATTTTCCTGTTGTGTATTTCCTTGAACTCATGAAACACAAAGTCAGGAAGTGAATCTGAGCTGCACACAAATGCCTAACTCCACCAGCCTGCTGCTGAATGGGTTATATTAAATTATATTGCCTCTAAAATTCCATAAACATTGTTTGACATTTTCCCCAGTACCCAATAATAGAAGGATTGTAAGTTGTCCAGTTATGAAGTGTAAATTTATACTTAATTGAGATTTTATATCTAATACCTAGCTATGGCATAGGCCATGGCCATGCTGCTTTTTTGTTAGTTTCTTTATTGGACATTTTATTTCTGTAAATTATCTACTTATATCTTTTTCCAATTTCCTCCTGTTTTGTCTTTTAATGATTATTGACCACTCCTCAGCACAATACAAATATCACTCATTTGTTGGTTATAAACTTGGCAAACACTTTTCAAAGGGTTGTTTCTTTTGTTTTTACTTTTACTTTATAATAATTTATTTGGAATTGAAGTTCAAGGTGTGTTGTAATGAATATTCGAAATATTATCAGATTTTCCAATTAGTCTTGCTTATCTGTTTTTAAGATTTTTTTTTGAGAGGAAGGGGTTGTTGTTCTGGCCCAATATACTCAGAAAATTTTAAAACTCACCTTTTATATTAGATTTTTTTGTGAAATTATTGTATATTCTGGAGGTAGCACACACACACATATGTATATATATCAATTAATTTCACATGAATTTTTTAAATGATCCCAATATATTGAATTATTCATCCTTAGCACTAATTTGAGTGCTTGGGTTTAATTTTTTACAATTATATTTAGAATTAGTTTGACTGAGACACTGAAGATCTATAATTCTTGATCATACTCACAAACTTGTGTGTTCAGTATCTGACTCAGTATCTCTGTGTGTGTGTGTGTGAGTGTGTGTGTGTGTGTGTGTGTGTGTGTGTGTGTGTGAGAGAGAGAGAGAGAGAGAGAGAGAGAGAGAGAGAGAGAGAGAGAAGGCAAAGGCAGAAATGGGTGTAGCACCAAAAACATATTAACATATTGCCAGGAAGAAGAACCTTTACATAGTCTGTTTACTAATCAAAGTGTTCCTTATGTTAATAAGTTTCTCAGAAGCATATGAAATAATCCTATATTACCATGGAGTTTGATAGTGATAGAGGCTGGGAAAAAAATTAATGAATGGAGAAAGGATTTTTAATTGTTCAGACTTTAATGGTGGAGTTTTGATGATAATATACAGTCCTTTTTGGCCATGCTAGTACCACCGTAAGATCTGAAAAAGAATTGAGGGTGAGGAAGGATATGGAGCAGACATCAATCAGATTTCTGCGCTGTACTTTCATTTTAGGAATCCTGTGGTGGGTTACGGATATATGAAAAATCATCTCAAGTATCCAAAACTACCATTTCTATGTGTGATGATTTCACGGAAGCAATGTCAAATGTTTCTGAAGTTGCAATGTTCTCTTCTTCTTTTTTTAAATGATGCTGATTGGTTAATCAAGGTTAACGTCTCTCTCGTTTTCAGGTGGTTCTTTGGAGCTCTGAAAAGAGCGGACGCAGAACAGCAGCTACTGTATTCGGAAAACCAGACCGGCGCCTTTTTGATCAGAGAGAGTGAGAGTCAGAAAGGGGACTTTTCCCTCTCAGGTATGGGCACTCCTCTGCGGGAGTGGAGGAGGAATCTCAAAGTTTGCAGTCAGGAACTTGTTATGTGTGACTGAGTATGCTAATGGTAATTTTCCTGGTTTCTTTTATGCATAATTTCACCAAAATTAAACCTGCTGAACAGCACAGGAGTGACTAACCATAGATTAAAACCCCCTATGGCTAGAAGTTTTTACAAACAATTCCCAAGAGAGCTATTGATAAGATATGAAAAGCCCAGGGATCACAGGGTTGGGGTTTACATTACCTAGTATCCTTTCGGAAAAATGACTAAAAAGAAGTAAAAAATTGCACTATTATGAAAACTAATCTTGTAAAAATTCAATTTCTCTTTCTGTTTTCTCGTTCCCTCTTTCTCTTTCTATATTTTCACTTGTCTTTATCTAATAAGTAGAAACAATTAAAATATTAAGTGAAAAAGCATTTAGTCAATCTACTAGAGTCATAGTTTTGTCAAATACAATTTTTCAGTTCAAGACAAAATGCACTACTGTGCTGCCTGCCCTAAAGAAATAGATGCTTGGGGGGTTTGAGAGATGTCTTCAGAGCTGCAGACACACATGTCTGCTGTCACATCTCCAGGCCAGATGCAACAATGCATAATATCTACAACAACATACTTCTAAGTGTGAAACTTTCTCTCCGTTGCCTTGTCTATATCTCTATATGTCATACATGTGTGTATATATATACATATACATATACACATATACATATGTATAGAAACACACACCCATATATGTGTATATATATACACGTATATATATATATATATATATATATATATATATATAAATGTTAATAATTTTAAGCATGTGTTCTGTTTTCTGACTAGATAAAACCTTATTTTTTGCAGGGAGATTTGGTTCCCTTCATTTCTGTTTCCCTGTTGTATGTTAATAATGATCTTGTGTATTTCATGATGTCCTCTTGGCTCATTAGAAGTAGTGGCGGCCTTCTCAATGTCCCCTTTTAAGAATTCAGGCAGGAACATGGGCCAGGATCTGCACATTTGACACTCTTCATCCCTCCAGAAACTTGTGGTCCCAAAGTTTGGGAAGATGGGTTGGCCCTAGGCAGAATCAAGGGCTGGGAGGCAAGTGATGCAGACACAGGTTTTGTGTTGGGTCTGAACTGATGATCCTGCCACTAAACTGATATGGTATTTGAGACTCAGATGAGCACAGCCCCACTCCTTCCCATCTCTATGGATGACAGGATGAAATGCTATTCTGATTTTTATTCTTGAGTTGTGCCTGAGTATAACGATCCCATGTTTTTGAGATGTTACTGACACTCACAGTAGTAATAAGATTATTTGATATTTGGGTTGGTCAATCTGAAGGGATACCCTGGCTGATATGGACTTTATACTATTATATACCTGTGTAAACTCAGGTGATAGAAGTAGACACCAATATTTTGTATAATAGACTTTCTTTGGTTATGAAACAAATAATATATATATGTGTGTGTATATATATATATATATACAGAAAAATTTAAAGGAACAATCTTAATATATCTTACTGGAGATTTATCTTCAATTCTGAAATCACTTCCTATTGACTTCTTCTATAGTGGTCTATATTTATTTATATACATATTTATACACTTATACTTCCATACAAAGAGATGATCTAGTAATCAATGAAATATATACCTATGTACATCTATATTCATAACACCAACATGTGTGTGTGTAAGAAACATATGGACACATATAATTACATGAGTGTGGTGTGAAGCCATGCTCCATTTTATCTGTGATTTGCAGTATCCTGTGAATGTTCCTACATGCCCTTAGTGTTTATTCTGTACTACCATTTTAGAAGTTATATAATTTTACATCAGTGTAAGGGGAATTATCCTCTTATTTGGCTTGTTTCATATACTATACATTGTCATTTTTAATTATTTTTTTATCATAAAAATTATGCACTGGGAGTCTCTGCAGATAAATATTTGATCACTTCCATAAGAATACTATTTCCATGGGAGGAAAATCAAATAATTTTGAAATCTAGATACTTCATAAAAAGAGCCATAAGAGCATTCCTTGTTAAATGTTTGTTTACCTTTCTCATTATTTATATATCCAATTTGGACATAGTTGTTTATTAAAATCTAGATTCAATGTTTCAGATTAGCATAAGATATAGAAGAATATTTCCATGGGGAAAGGAAGCTAAAAGTATAGTCACCTGACTCGTACATATCTTTGAATTACACGGAGGCTACAGTGACTATTCAGAACATTCTCTACAATGAGTATTATAGAACAAAACAGCTTGAGAGGCTTCGAAGAGAATTACAGAGATATTGGCTGCTGTGAGCTGTGCATACTCCAGGGTTTGCCTATGACTCAGGAAGCACTATAGAACTGTTTTTGAGAGCAGAAAAATCATTCTAGATCCCTTTTTCAATGAAGTCAAACAATTTAGAGTCTTTCAAACAAATTATCTGATTGCTGTGTATTCACAGGGGATAAAGTAAATGCATTTGATTATGTTTTGCTGAAAGAGAAATTCTCTTATTAGTCAGAGGGAAGGCTAGGCAATGGAAAAATGGAAAGAAAAGGACCTTCAATAGATCCACATAAGATAAACAAACAATCCAATTGCTGGCAGTTCATTATCACTAAGGAGCGTCTGGTGTACCACTCATAGATTTATTTCATAGAGCAGTGTCTTCTTAATCAGTCAGAACTGATGGTCTTTAAAGTTTGCTGACTGCTGTGCCATCAAAGGAAGGCAAACAATATCCTTTTTCTCTTTGTCTCTCCCATATGACTTTTCTTTACAAGTATTATCTTTATTTCTTGGGCAGCAGTGGCTTGCAGCCATCAAAGAAGAGCTTCCTGACAGAGCATGATTTATTGAGGCTGGGAAGCTCTGGGACACAGCGGCCCAAGGTTGGGATGGGTGATAATTGGGTTGTTGTGATCTACCGTGTGGTTGTTTAGATCTTTTGAGGTCTGAGGAGATCAGAAAAGAGGCTTAAGGCCATGTCACCTCTCATAAAGTTGAGACACTAATGAATCACAACAGCATTTTTAGATATTACATATTATACTTGGTGGCCAGAGCATCTGTCTTCATTAGGCCCATGACAGGAAGTTTTAGTTTCTCTATTGTGATTTGTCATTGGTGGTGAATTATTTTTCTGAAGAAAAATATAGAATTTTGATGGCATGTCAACTGGTTTGGCTATTTCTCCACATCAATCAATTACTTCAAAGGAAATTGTTATTGCTATTACCATTGATATTAATTTGCTGTTTTGTGTTGTTTAAAGCATTTGTGGTGTTGCTGATGTGCTCTTGGAGGAGCAAGCACTTCAAAGGCTAACACTCAGCTACAGATGAGAATTTTAGAAGAGAGTCTGCACTGCACATTGTAGCTTTCCTTTGGCATCTGTGTATATTAACCTACTGGGTAGTAAGCAGACTGTTAGACTCATGGCTTTTGAAATTCTTTCAAGAGGAAATAGTAATAAACAGAAGGCATAATGCAAACAAGGTAATCGAAGGCTGTGATTTATATTTTCCTGCTTTTTTATTTATGATATTACTTATTTATGCTTTCCTTTCTTTGAATGGGAATATTGGCATTGCCCCCTAAGTTCCAGATTCTCTGCTTGGTGGGTGACAGCAGAGCTCTCAGCGAGGAGTAATCCTTGATTTCAGTCTAGAGGAGTATTGTAATATAGTTGTCTGATGAGAAAAGAGGGTGCAGAAGCTGAGTCACCCAGAGAAAGTCAGGGAAAGCAGAGGCTGCCCCTGTGCTCTATATCAGTGTAGAAAGACTATTCCTGCCAGATGCCAGGGTTGTATTTTTGGACTTGTAGGAAGGGCCAATAATACAGGTGTGTGAATGTGTGTGTGTGTGTAGATGGACTCATGTTGTTCAGGGTCATGTATTTATGCTGTGGACTTTTGGACCTTACTCCATAGCAAGACATTTAAGGTATGAGATGATTGACTTGATCTGTGTTATAGATAACATGTTAGTTCTTTATTCATTGCTGGAATAAAAATACACAAAAAAGAAAGAACTTTAGCAAGGAAGGGTTCATTTTGCTCTATAGTTTGAAGGGACTGCACATTATGATAGGGAAGGTCTGGTGGCAAGAGTGTGAGGTGTTCTTCATATTGTGTTTGAACAGAGAGAGATGGTTGCCAACCCTCAGCTCCTTTTCTGGCTCTAATTTTCCAGTTTAGTCTAGTGGCCTGGACTTCCAGACCCACAGTCCCATAGTCCCACTGAAACACATAGATGCTTGTGTTATTTTCACTTATTTACCTGGGGCCCAGGCGTGTAACTAGCTAGCTCTTTACCCTCAAACTAACCCATGATTCTTATCCTGTTCAGCCATGTGGCTCGGTACCTTTTCTCAGAGCAGCATAGTTGTCCTCTGCTTCTCCTGGTGTCTCTGTGGCATTACTGCTCTGGTCTTCCTGTTCCCAGAGTTTTCTTAGTCTGGTAGCCCCACCCACACTTCCTGTTTGCCTTCGGCCAATCAGCATTTTTATTAAACCAGTAGGTGAGACAATTATTTACAATGTAACAACACAATTCCACTACACTTTCCCCTTTTAGCTAGTCTGGCACCTCAGCCTATGAGATGGTTCCAGCTCCTTTTTCAGGGTGCGGTTTTATTTTGTAGTTACATCTCTGTGGGAAAGACCTCACGGACATACCCAGAGGTGTGTCTCCAAGGTAATTCTAAATCCAGCCCAGTGGTCAATGAAAATTAGCTATTGTAGTGAATTTGGCCAGATGTGTGAGTGAAATGTTTACAATAGTAATCTGGGGAGAATAAAGAGAGGCAGACATAGTGGCTCCATTTGCTGCTATCTGAAGGTGGAAGACCAGCCAAGCCAACTAGCATTCTGAAGATGTGGATTTAGAGAACTGTACTATCCTAACAACAAACTCCCTATGTCCTCTTCTTTTGCAGAGTGAGTCTAGGAGTGGACCTAGAAGGTGGGTCTTGAAAATACTTTGGTATTAAGCAGTCCAAGTTAGTGTCAACTATTTCCAAGGGTTGTTTCAAAATTCTAGAACCTATAAGCTTCACACATCATTGAATATCAGTTTTTCTTGGCTTATAAGAGGTAACCATGGGGCCATAGGAAGCTGAATTAGAGTATATCCCATCTTAACGTTGGGCCTTGCACACTGGACTCTTTATGATATAATCTAGATAAAACTTGTAAACAGCCATACTTTGTCTCCACAAATAGCAACCTGAATCAGGAGGATATGGGTTTATCTGAAGATGAGCTGACAGGAATTGGTGGTTGATCAGACATGGGGTGAATGAGGATGCAGAGAGCCTGTCCCATCTCTGACAAGCTAAGTAAAATCTGTAGGAGTAGTGTTGCTTGTCTCTGTCTGGGCCGAGTGTTTGTAGATTCTTGGCGCTCTGTTCCAAGAATTGAAGAAGTACATGTGGAAAGCAGAATAGCTAAGAGTTTTATCTAGAAGCAAAGAGAAAATACAAAGTAGATGTTCTGCAAGGGAGCTGTAGGTCCTGAGCATGGCACAGAGCTCACAAAGTCTGGTCACTTCCTGGAGCTTCCTTTTGTAGGTCTGGGAAGAGATGGTGGTTGCTAGGGGCAAAGTGTAGGTAGTCTGTATTTTGATTGCTGGGCTTGGGTTATGTAAGCCTTTGTTCATCAAGTATCTTCTTTCCCACAATGTATGCTCATGTATGCCCAGTCATGTGTAGGGTACGCAAATAGGTGATTTTTGCTGAGTTCACTCAGGACACAGCTTGCCTTACTGCTCATATCTGTCAAACACAGTCATGATGTGGCTCCAAGATTGGCCATGGAAACAGAATTACTAAAGATTTATAGGCTTCTATAGCCCAGAGTGACTCTGAAAAGCAGTCTGCATGAAGCTTGATACAGGTGTTGATCTCAGGTTCCTAAGTAATTTGTTGGGAAAAGGGTTGTGAGTAGCAGAGTCATAATTTACCAAGCTAACTCATGCATCCTGATCCAGGAAGGTGGATTTATATGGAGAAAATGGAGAAAGAGAAGATAACCTCAGAGATGTTAGGATCAATTTTTGGTGAACTTAGTAGTAATCATCTTTTTAAAATTTTTTCATTTGTATTTTATTTTATTTATTTTATGAGTAGGTCTGTTTTTCTGACTGTATGCCTGTGCACCATTTGTGTGTCTGATGCCTGAGGAGGCATGGAGAGGGCACTGGATTTTTTGAGACTGGAGTTCTGAACAGCTGAGAACTGTCTTGTGTGTGCTGGGAATTGCCTCTGGGTCTTCCCTGGGAAGAGCAGACAGTGCTCTTCACTAGGGTGCCATCTCTCCAGCTCACAGTAGCTCTTGTTTTGAGTTGTTTCTTTAAAAATAACTGAGTCATTTTAACTGAGCTAAGAATAGTTGAGAAGTTTTCAAAACCAGAAGCGGTTCAGACCTTTTAAAATATCAACTTTGAATAGCTCATTTTATATGATAAATGTCACTCTTCTGATCATGTAGGCCCCACGGAGTATGCATGCATTATTTATAGTTATTTACGGTTGTTGTGAAGCCTTTTTCTGAGACTATAAGAAGACCCCCTCTAGAACATAGCTATTTTTTATACATACACACATACACATGTGTATACACATATACTAGAATTCTTAGAGCCAAATAGTTTTATCCTTCAAAATATTTAATTGCCACTGTGAGAAATGTCACATCGATGGCAAAACTGCCTCTGCAAGAGGAATTATCATCTCATGCGTGTTCACTGAGAATAATGTCCAAGTGTGAAAGAAGCCAGCATGATCAGAAGTGACTTCCTAAATACTGTAATAGAGGACTAATTGGAGTGATGCTTTAGGATGATAATAGAGTACATATTTACACATGCCTTATAAATTAATGTAAGGACAATTGAAAGAGAATTAGACATTAGCAGTCCTCTAGAAAAAAAAGTGTATTCTTCTTGTTAACCTTGTGCGTATCATTCACACTGACCTTGTCTTTACCTTTACTGTTGACCTTGTATGTATCCTTCATGTTGACTTTGTGTGTATCCTTCTTGGTGAATTTACATATGTAAAGGCTTACTTATTTAAAAGCTGCCCTTCATTATGTGTAAAAATGTGCTTTTTCCAGTGGATTACAAAGGGCAGAGACACTTTGTTGTTGCTTCTGTTTCTCAATTCTTCTGTCCCCCCATGTTTTCCTAGTAGTTTGTAAAAAACATTGTAAGCAGACACACAAATGCTCTCTTTTCCATGCTGCAGTTCCTGGGAACAAAGAAAAGCAAGACCAGCTACACTTCTTTAAACTAGCAAGCCTGGGCTTTGCTGAGATCATATATAATCTCTTGTTTTTTATGCTTTAGATTATTTTTTTAAAAATGGTTTTATACATCAAGTTCTCATAGGCTGTAATAGGAGGTTTCTGTCCTGGACTTTCAGGCCTAGCCTCAAGGTTTAGGCCGCAGGCCCACAGACCCGCAGAGATACACAGATGCTTATATTAATTTTAGGCTGATCAGCCTAAGGCCCAGGCATATAACTTGCTAACTCTTTACCCTTAATCTAACCCATAACTATTATCCTGTTTAGCCGTGTAGCTCGGTACCTTTTCTCAGAGCAGCATAGTTGTCCTCTGTTTCTTCTGGCTTCTCTCTGGCATTCTGCTTTGTTCTGCCTGTTCCTAGAGTCTTCTTACTCTGGTATCCCCGCCCCACTTCCTGTCTGTCTTTGGCCAATAGTGCTTTTTATTAAACTCATAGGCAGGGACAATTATTTACAATGGAACACCATAATCCCCCTACAGTGGGCAACCAAGAGTAATTTCAATTGCTTGTATTAATTGAGAGGACTCCAAGACACTCTGACCAACAATGTAAGGGAGAGCATCCTATTGCTGCCATTATTTGTTAGTCTGTGTCTTCTGGGAGGAATATAATTCTTGTGTAGGATAATCTCAGTTGAACTCTTATATCTAAATGCACACACACACACACACACACACACACACACACACACACACACACACACACGGAGAGGGGAGCTGATAAAATTAAAAAAAAAATGTTTTTATACTCTAGCATGACATTTTTTCCAAGTAATATGGCTGTGGTTGAAGAGAGAAATGGAGGATGCCATTCTTTAGTGTGACCCCTGCCTTGTACCCACCCTTGCCAGGTCCAGACACCAGACACAAACCCACTTCACACATCCTGCCCAGCCAGTTATTCCTTCCAAACTTTCCAGACATGCTGAGTCATTCCAGGCTGATTCTTCTCCCCTGGCCAAAGGCTCCGTGTTTCATTACCAGTCTCCTGATCATTCATTCATTTTTCATTTAAAACTAATGTGGACCTTGTGTCCACTAGAGTTTGTCATTGATTCTGTTACTATTAACCGTGAATGTAAATACAACTGTATATCCCAAGCATGAACAAGTATTAAACAACTTGGAAAAAAATTGTTCCTTGAATTTATTACACATTGAAACTTCTATGGATTCCGGGAGCCTTTGATACTGGTTAAAGATGTTTTGCTTTTTAAAAAGTGCACACATTGCAGAAAGGAAATCGTCTGTTAATAACTCCACTATCTCATATAGAATGTATTAAATTTTAAACATGTTGGTGCCATCTCAGAAAATGCCTTTTAATTAAAGTCGTAATTTAGTTGTGTTCAGCTTAATTGCAAATATCATTGACTGTAAAAGCTAGTGACTTTTCTGTGAGTTATGGTGGTTTATGCTGCCTTTTCCTAACATTACTACTGATAAGTTGTGTTTCAAATGTTTTAAATACTCTATAAAGTTAAATTAACATTTTATTATGCAGCCCGTGGATCTGTGCTTGTGTGGGTGTGCACACACATGCAGATACTGAGGCAAAACATCCTCTTTCTCTCTAGAGTGCTGACTCCTGGAGGAAGCGCTTACTGAAACGCATTCTAATGTTTCTGGATGCTGCAGTATTCATTACAGGACTTTTGCTTTTTGCTTTTTGCTTTTTGCTTTTTGCTTTTCTCTAAAACCATTAGGTTGATTAATTAAAGTCGTTTTTTTTTTTTGTTTTTTTTTTTTAGTGCTCTGTCATGTTTATTTAAAAAACTCCTCATTGTCATTTTGAGCTACTTGAAGGAAAGCATAAGAAATGATCCGCATTGTTTTTCTCTGAATGGAACTCTATAAGAATCAACTTCCATTATTAGATAAATAGAAACTGATGACGCTGTATTGAGGTCAGTGAATTTGAGGTTTGAGTAGCTCATGATACAAGGAATTTCTTTGCTTTCAAGATTTTATTTCTGGACAATTAAATTGTTCTTTTTTTTACATTTTGCCTCATATTGCCTTCACAGGTTGATAGTAGCTAGCTAACAGTTTCTGATGGAAGCACCACCCTACTTTCTCTTCATCTTTTAGAGAACCCACTAAGAGTGACAGGATCTTAGAAGCCCTGTAAGATAAGTCCATCCATAGTGATTTATTAGAGTCACTATGTGAGATAGATTCCACCCACCCTCATTTTATGACAGTGTAGCCACGTAAGTGGTTGTAGATGAGACCAGGCAGGAGGAGGATGAGGATTCTCTGATCTGTGCTCAGCTTGGGCCTTTGCCTTAGAGAGGAAAGACATTGTGTTACATGACCAGGCAGCTGCTGCTCTCCTATGTGGCAGCAATTCCCTGACCCTGAGGGATCTGTGTGCAGTTTCCTCACTTCCAGTGTCTGAGTGGGACAGCAGCTTTCATCTCAGCAAACATAACTCTAGTTCAAGAGAGATAAGTGACAACGGTGTGGGACAAGTGGACAATAGTGTAGAGCTGACCTTCAGGAGAAGAGCAAGTAGGAACATCAGTCTCTTGGGATTGTTCCACATTCCTCTGGTTAAACATTAACCACTGAGCATTGCTATCATAGTCGGTCTAAGGTGGCTTGAAACCACAAAACATTTATTTCTTACTGTTCTTGTGGTTGAGGAATCTGATATAAAGGTACTGGGACAGTTAGTGTCTAGGATGGGCTATTTTCCTGCTTTATAGATGGCTGCTTTAGGTGGTAGAGACAAGGCCCTTAGGTTCTTCCTACCACAGCATTTAGAAGACTCCCTAGTCGTGAATTCCTGTGGTTACCTCCCAAAGGCCTCCCCTCTAAACTCATCATTTGGGGAAGTAGAGCCTCAATGGAAGATTTTTTTTTTTAAAATTTGGAACAGGCAAAACTTCAGGTCATATTTGTTGCAAGGTATTGACTTACCTTTCTATCAATTTAATTTTTCAATAGTTTTTGACAGTCTCATACATATTTTGATCCTGTTCACCCGTTCCCAGCTCCTCTTTCTATCAATTTAATTTTTCAATAGTTTTTGACAGTCTCATACATATTTTGATCCTGTTCACCCGTTCCCAGCTCCTCTTACTGTTCATATAACTGAAGAAGAAACCCACATGCCCAGCAAAGAGAGAGTTGGTGCTTCCTCCTTAGGCATGCATGCAGAGGCTGGGTGCCTGCCTTAGTGCTCTGCTGCATATGGAGGACCTGTACACTCATCTAATGGACAGAGAAGGGCAGATAGTGTCTATACTGTTTTGCCTTAATTTCTGGTTGTTTTATTCACCTAATAGCAACAGCTACCCGAGATTCTGGCTACTTATAAAAGAATTTCCCAACTTATGTTATAAAACATGATTAGCTAACACTCTTATATTGAGCACGGATCAGCATTTTAAGTTTATTAAAATTTCTTAGCGTACCAAACCAGGTTAATCCTAAATTACACTCTAAATATTTGTTCTTAGGCCCACAGATAAGTGTCCTCACCTCTTGTCAAAGAATTTTCTTTTTGCAACAGATTGAGACCATCACAGAAAACCATAATCTATCAAAATGTGAAGTTGCATGGCCTGGTCCCAATGGAGACATCTATAAAACAACTCCAGCCCCTCAAGGCAGAGGGAACATGGCAGAGGATTGGGTGGAATGATTATCAGAGCCAGAGAACCAGGGAGTTTGATGTGAGCTCATAACTCCTAGGAATGTCAGGAGCTGCATCCATAAAGCCTCACCAACATGGCAACTAAACATGAGCCAAGGAAGGAGAGCAGCAGAACGGATGTGTCAGAGTCGATGGGGAAAGACCACATGGCCTCAACCCTGCACAAAGAACTCTGGGCAGCTAAGGGATGCTGAGAGCAAAAACAGTCTTCCCCAGGGAAGAGCACACTAACTAGTTGTCCTGTTCAAAATGGTACTGAAAATGTACATACAAGTAACTTTATACAGACTGACATATGTGGATATACATAAGCACACACACATATATGTATATATGTATATATGTGTATATATATACATATATAACAACTATTAGTAAAAAAAGAGGCCACAAATTCAAAATTGAGCCAGAAGGAAAATACAGGGGGAGGGAGACATTAGATAAAGGAGAGGGAAGAAAGAATGGCATAATGATATTGCAATCTGAAAAATAAAAGGAAAATCCAAAACAGAGAAAGATAATACTTATGCAGTAAAATAATTTCAAATAAAAATGAGTGCACTTGGGCAAGGGGATCTCTAGCAACAAAATTAAACTTCTTCAGTGGAAAGATTTGTAAATTTCTCGGTCATAGAATAATTTCTTTTTATATAAAACAGAGTTTCAGAAGAAAAGTAGCAGAGATGGTGAGCAGTGGTGTGAAGATAAGAGAAATTATTTATTAAGAGGGGTAGAAGAAAAAATGGAACGCTTTTGGTCTGAAATACCGGAATACAAGAAGACAAAAGTTCCGTGTGACGAGGCATAAAAGGTATCAGGAGATCATAATAGGTGAGAGACAGAAAATTGTCCCTGTGGGCAGCGTGTGTGGCTTAAAGTGTTTCCTTGAAGAGCCCAGTGGAAAGAGAAAGAAGCCGATGGAGGCTGTGAGGACAGGCATCACATAAAAGCAGGCATATCCCAGAAGCTGTTAGATTAAATTAAATGATAGTAGGTAACAGAAGAAAAGTTTCCTTCACCCCCCCCCCAAAAAAAAACTCCCACCAGCCTTATCTGGGAGAAATGAGTCAGAATTACGTGTAAAATATGTGAAAACATCTCTCTCTATATGATACCTTTTCCAGATACTTTATATACAAAATAAATGGGAAAAATTTTTTATGAGAATCCAAGAGAAAATAATCTCAAAAGATTAAAAAATAAATTAGAATTCTCTTCTATACATACCTTTTCAGCTGAGTTTTATTAATTAAATTGATACATTGCATAGTTTTGCCTTTATTGTCCAGCTGTCTCTCTGTGTCTTTCTGCATCCGTTCCTTCTTCAGCTTCAGGGTTCATTCCCATATTCCTCATTGCTGCAGGCTTATGATTAAACCCCGCGGTTTCTACTCTGACGGAATGAGGTCATCTATGGTAAAGCACCTACTCAAGTGTCTTCAAATGTTTTCTTAAGTTCTTTATTTACTTCGGATGCAACAGAGCATTGTGCATTATTAGTAAATGTGTATTAGTAAATCCCTTCCAGAACCCCAAAGAGGCATCCGATAGTCCCGCTTTACAGCCACACGCAATCCTTACCTTGCCATTTTCGTTTTCCATTGACTCACTAAAAGCAGTAAATCTCCCGCTTTCTGTTTTTTTCATCATTATTATTTATTTTACTTTTAAACTGGCATTTACAGTATTAAGATTTAGTCTAGAATTCATCTTTATTTTATGTGTGTTGGCGTTTTGCCAGCGTGTGTGTCTCTTTGAAGGTACTGGATCCCCTGGAACTGAAATTGCAGACAGTTGTAGAGCTGCCATGTGGGTACTGGGAATTGAACCCAGGTCCTCTAGAACAAAAGCCAGTGCTCTTAAATGCTGAGCCCTATCCAGCCCTATCCCAGTATTTTATTTTTATTTATTTATTGAAGTCAGGGTTTCTCTGTGTAACTTTGGAGCCTGTCCTAGACCTTGATCTGTAAGCCAGACGGGCTGGCCTCGAACTCACAGAGATCCACCTGCCTCTGCCTCCCGAGTGCTGGGATTAAAGATGTGAGCCACCACCACCACCAGTATTAAATAGAGTTTGTGTCTGTTGATTCATATGCCCCTGATTCTCATCTCACAGACCCCCCAGAACTTTCCAGCTTTCCTCTTTATCTACTTCCACATCTCTTTGCCCTGCCGTGTCCCGTTCCTTATTACCCCTCCTACAACTCTATGGTTCTTTTCTCATTTTACAGCCTTTGCTCACACCCCCTTACACACGCGAATACAGACCTGTACGTTAGAGTTTGCCTGTGAGTGAGCAAGAACATGTGATGTTTGACTCACCCTGCTAAATAAAATACTTCCCATCCACGTCTCTCCAAATTGTACTTTTCTTTACAGCTGAATAAAATCCCACTGTTGTAATCATCTTCATTATCCCCTTCCCAGTTTAGTGACATCTGGGCTGGTTTTATTTCCTTGCTATTGTGAATAATGCCACAGTAAACTTTGATGTGAGAGTGTCTCTATGGTAGTATCGAGTCCTTTGAGTGTCCTGGAGTGGTATTAGCTGTGTCACAGTGTAAGTTCCACCTTATATTTTTTGACGGACTTTTATACTGAGTCCCATAATAGCTGCGCTAGGTCACACTCCCAGCAGCAGTAAATAAGGGTTGAAATCCTCACCGACATTTGGGATTCTCTCTTCTCTGGATTATAGCCACTCGGACACGGCGGGAAGGAATCTCACAGTAGTTTTGGTTTGCCTTTCTCTGGGTAAGGATGCCGTGTGTGTGCCGAAAGTATTTGTAGTCCCAGGGTAATCTACCATATGATCTTAAATGATCCTGTGCTTCCTGGTGGAGTTACACCATCTACTGTGATAGAGCTTTTTAGTCTGGTCTTTACAATGTTTGTTTTTACTTTCTTTGAACAAAGCGCTCGGGACTAGGCAGCCAGACCGCTGTGAGTTTTGAGGCTAGCCTGGTATCCACAGCGAGTCCCAGGACAGCAGGGTTAGGAAGAAAGTCTCTGTCTTAAAAAACAAAACAAAACAAAACAAAAACAAAAACCAAATAAAACAAAACAGCACAACTCCTCCTAAACCAAAACAAAAACAAAAGTTTTTTTTCTGTTTAGATAATGTCTACTTCTAAGGACTTCCTTAGTTTTGAAATATGTATTATGCTTTTTCAAATGAGAATAGAAAAATGCCTTCTCCAGTACACTTCTGAATCCTCAAATAAATATATATTGATTTGGATATTGTTTATCCATTACCACCAACACACTTGAATAACAAAGATACTGCATTGTTTGATGAGTTCATCATGGCCTATCTTTGTGACTAGCAAGAAGAAATTAAAACGAACAGTTTCCTTAGGGTGGAGGCCCACATCTCATTGTAAGCTTAATGATCTTGGTGAAAAGTCAGAGGATGGAAATTTTGAGCAGTGAAAGCAAACGAGGCGGAGGACTAGCAGCAAAGCTGATGTGACCACCGCAGACTGAAAGTCACTCCTTTAGTCTGTATGCGGCTATACATGGAAACTCCTCGCTAAGAAGAAAGAAAAAAGAAAAAAGAAAAGGAAGAAAGAGAAATAAACCCCCCAAACTCTGCAGGCTTCCTCAGCTCCCCTCTGAAACGCTGCCATTGGCCGATTTTTCACCACATGCTCCCTCTTGTGGTAGGACAGAAAATAACATTCTATGAAACTTGAAAACATTTTATTACTTTTTTTTACTACCTCCCTGCAATCTTTATTCTTAGAATGAGGAAGCATATCCACATACGTAGTTGACAAATAATATAAAACATAACACAGAACTGTCAAAATTGCAAAGTTCCTAAACTTTTAATGCGATAAAATTCCCGGATAACTTCGAAATTAATTAATTTTTCATTTTACTTTCACAAATGTGTATGCTGTTTTTAGTTCCGTCACTATTTCCCATCCCCCCTCTTTCTTTGGATCTACTCTTTTCCCGCACAAGTTCCGTACCACTTCTATTCCTTTGTGTGTGTGCATGACCCATCCAGTTTAAGGTCATTTTCTTCCGTGGGGTAGCTGCTGAAAAACTACCCTTAATTTAGCACATTAACTGGCACCCATGCTCATGCATGGATTTTTAAAAATTAAGTCCTTTATTTATATGTTCAGTCTTCATGATCCAGTAGCTTATAATAGGAAGGTTAAAATTATCTGGCTTTATTTGAAAAACATTTCTACAAACTAATGCTGTAAATGAAAACACACCCAATTGCTAGCAATACTATTTTTATTAATCTCAAAAGACTGACCAAAATTTAAATTTTCTCACAGCGTCTAGTATCTAGATCATGATTGTTATGCAAGAACACGTGTTCTTTATATAAAAACGAACAAAATAAGTAACAATCCAAATTAATAATATAGTAGTTCTATTTTTAAACTGTGCGTTTAAAGTGATGCATGCACATGAAATAATTTATAGCTATTTATTAACATTCCATCACTCAGGAAGTAATTTCTAAGGCATTTTAAAAACATGCTTTGCGTTCATCTATCAGAAATTTTGGCACAGGAACTAGACTCTTAGAAATCCTTGTGCTGCCTTAAAAGCCTATTCTTGACAGGCACTAAATTTACTCTCCCAGTTGTTTAGCAGGGGTGGGACTTCCTTTTAGCCCCTTCTCCTTCTTACCACCTGCAGATGTTCATAAAAAAATAGTTCTATGAAAACCAAAACATGGAGAAGGCTAAAACACCACGGAAGAATAAATAAGCAGAAATTATACTTCCATTTTTATGTAATTCCAGTGAGAGGCATTTTCCTTCCGTATCTGTTCTGTACTGAAAGTCATCCCAAGTGAAGAAGCGAGCAATTTAGGCCTTAAAGAACTTGTGGTTCATTTGTCTAACGCCTTTTACGTCCCTGTAAGGATTAAGAGGGCTGAGTGACAATGGGAAATCAGACAGTCCCGACTCACAAACATACATCCTCGTTGGCTATAGTAGCTAGATACAAATAAACGGAAGACACGTGTTCATGTTCATCATTCCTACCGATTGGCTGAGCTTCTCTCGCGTTTAGGTCAGGGTAAGCAAATCATCAGAGTCGAGGGAGGTGTCTTTCTCTACAAAATAATACTGAGTTGAAGTAGAGATGGAAATTGCTTCTTTACATCGGGAATTTGGAGGAAATTGGAAAGCAGAATTGTGTGATAAAATCCTCTTGGTTGGAAGGGTCGTTAGAGCCTCAGCTGGATCCCCCTCTAGCGGTGCTGCCTTTCACAAGAATGAGCTATGTAGTAGTTATCAGGTGGTAGACACACTGAATATTTTATGCACTGACACAGTTCTGTGAAATGCACTTCGTTACCAACTTGCAGATGGAGAAAATAAGGGATAGAAAGATGGAAATGGATTGTCCATGGTCATACAGCTAGAGGGGATAATTCTGAGACACATATATAGTCAGGCAGTCAGGTTCAGAACTTTCTATGATATATATTCCATGTTAAAGTGTATAAAAAGATGCAAAAATGAGTTGTTAGATTTGATGTAAGGTAAAGATTGCAGCTGTTATTTTTTAAGTAAAAAGAAAGCAGCATGGCCTATTTTATCATTGCCTCACTTCTAACCTTCCCCTTTCCTGGAGGGGTCTTGAATAGAAGCAACTTTAGTGCCCACTTAAGGGAGGGCCTAAATGGTGTCTGATGCCTGGGGTTTTGGAAGCAGCACAGTGGCTATTATGCACAGAAATGTGGTCAAATTTAAGTATCTTTATTGTAATGGTCACGGTCCTCCAAAGAATCTTTTACTCTGATTTAAAGGAGAAAACAGAAGTTAGAGGACTTGGGTAAAGTGCTTCACAAGCTTATAGAGAAGATGGCTCCTACCCTAACCCTCCAGAGACCAAGCCCAGGATTGTCCTTACCCCCAACTGCTTTACAAGGAAGAGGCTTGGCGTGGATTCCTTATCATTACCACACTCACAGATTCTAATAAGTGAGTCTACCAAATATCAAAATGTTCTCTGTGAAGATCTGTAAATTATCACTGGGTCAGAGTCAACACCTTAAATAATTCTTCCTCAAAAAGTAGCCTAAAGCATTTGCTGGTCCAGCATGTTCCCAGTAGGGTGTGTGCTGGCCATGTGATTTGAAGTCTGACTCAGCAGCTCATGGGATGTTAGCCACTTAGATTTTGTCTGAATTGGAGCAGGGCATAGGTGTATGATCTTCTCACAGGAACTACAGGGAACAAAGAATAATAAATATAAGACTTACTCGGGTTCTTTCAGATTCATCATTTCTGCACCTACTTATTCCTCAACTGTGCTGAAAACTCATTTGTCTGCACACGATGTCAAATGTATAAAGTAACTCAAACTCCATCAATATTCAGTTTAATTTGATTGATTTAGAAGCATTATTTAGATATCCTGGAAGGTTTGTTATTTTAGACAATTGCAGTGACTTGGAAGAAAAACAATAAAAAAATACAGCTGACCTTTAGAACTGTCGGTTCTGTGTCTCACTCCCCTGTAATCCTGGTCCTGTAAGTCTGAGCAAGAAGAATCCTTCCAAGAGCTCTGATTGGCCAAATGAGACACAAGGCTTAAGACATCAACCAATCTAAACCTATCTGGATTTCAGTTTCACCTCTGACACGCAATTGCTGAGTGACCTTAAACACATCATTAAAGCCAATTTAGCTTCATTTTTTCACATCAGGGCTGATTCATTGCGATCATGTATATAAAGCCCTTATGACTAAGTCTGGTATATAATAAAAGCCCAATAAACAGTGGTTGTGATAATGATGAGACAGTTTTGTGGTTGTTACTAGGCTAATAAAGCAATGAAGATATCACCTGTGCAATCAAACGGCTCAAAGCCTTTTAGGGCAGGTACAATGAAAATGCTTAATGGCAACACTGTGGAATGAATGCCTAGTGCTAGGCCCTAGATGCTGACGTGCAGTGGGAGATTCAGACTAAAGGGAACCATTCTATTCACTTAGGCTAGCCAGGAAGCTTAAGGAAGGAAGAAATACCTGGGCTCGGCCTTGAAAAATGTGTTAATATATTATATATAAATAAACGTCATTCTAATTTTAGTGACTTGTTTATGCAAATGAACAGGAATAGGAAACAGAATATAGGTAACAGAATCATAGGTAAACTCTTAAACCTTGAAGGGAGCATATAGGAGAGAACATGGTTAAGGGGTCTGAATTTCGGGCAATGGGAAGCACTTTGAGTGTTATGGAGGAGAGCATGAAGTTAATATTTGCATTTTGGATAACAATTGTATTGATCATGGAGACAACGTGCACTTGACCTTACTGATAAACCCAGGAGCAAAATCCTAACGGGCCCTCAGCAAGAAAGTGAAAGCGGGAAGAGCAGATTGAGGGAACATGGTACCCACTGAGATAAAAGGTCAGGAAAAAAACAGGAGTCAAAGATGATCCCACGCCTCTAGCTTGAGTGTTGATTCCTATGCCTCTAGCTTGAATAGCTAGTGTTTTGTAATGATTTTGAGGAATTCCAGCTAAGAGAAAACTCGGAGAATAAGAAAATATGATTTCCCAGGATGTTGGGGGTGCACACCTTTGATCCCAGCACTCAGGAGGCAGAGGCAGGCAGATCTTTGTGAGTTCGAGGCCAGCCTGGTCTACAGAGTGAGTTCTAGAACAGCTAGGGCTACACAGAGAAAGCCTGTCTCAACCCTCCCTCCAAAAAATAAATTAAAAAAATATGAACTTTGGCCATGTTCCTATCCATACTACTGTCCTACTTTGCTCTCCCAAATCTTGTAAATTGCCTTCATTCCTCTGGACACATTGATTTCAGCTTCCATGCATGCCACGTGTACACACATGGCTTTATGTATGTGAGCCTCTTGCAGTAGGATCAGACTGCCTTTCTGGTGCATGAACTGACATATCAGAGCCTATTCCCTACAGAGAAACATCTAACCCAGCCTTAATACAGGATGAAGGAATACAATATATTATTTATATATTATCTATTAACTGGATATACCAGACTGAACTGACCCACCTTGGGACTCCTTGCCTTCTTTGGGGAACAGACGGAGGATGGGCTGGGGGGAGGTTGAGGGAGGACTGGGAGGAACTGGAAAGAGGTAAAGGAGGCGGGGTAGTGGTAGATATGGACAACAAAACTTTAAATTAAAAAAAAAAAAAAGAAAACAGGAACCCCCAAGGAGAAAGACATGTGACATTTGTCTTTCTAAGGCTGACTATCTACTCAATACGGCAATCTATAGTTGCTTCTACTTTCCTGAATGCAACCTCGTTCTTCTTGTAGGCTCAACCAAACTTTATCACGGACACATACAGCATTTTCTTTGCCCTTCCCTCTATCAACAGACACATAGGTAGGTGACTGTGTAACGTGTGCAGAATTGTAGTAAATGTTGTGCCAGCAGTTCTGGGATGTGCTGACTCACCTGGGAGTGTTAGATTTGGTCATGTTCTCATGGTGACTGGTCTAGTTTACATTCCCACTGACGTTAAGTGTCCTTTTGCCTCCGTGTTCCCTGGCACGTGTTCTTATTCGTTTCCTTGATGACAGCCATTCTGAGTGGGTGAAATGGAATCTCAATGAAGGTTTAATTTCTATTCCTATTGGCTGCTGAGGTTGACTATTTTTTTTGTGCTTATTGGCATAAAAATATTGTATTCCATCCTTTGAGAGCTATTTTTATGTTTCACTAATGAAATGTAGAAGTCCATTTATTGGCTGGGTTATGTGCTTACTTTATGTTTGGAGTTTTATTTACTCCCAATATTAATTTCCTGTCAGATGTGCAGTTGGCAGGGATTTCTCCCAATTTGTAGGCTGTCTCTTTAGTTCATTGTTATTGTTTCCTTTGAATTAAATATTTACCTATTTTATTTGAGGTCCCTGAAGGGATACAGAAGATTAATGAAGGCATCTTTTCAGCAACCGTCGATACTAAGCAAAGAGTAGAAACTTGGTATTAAATGGCTAAATGTTTCAGAGTGCTCAGCGGATAGCCCTTTACTTCCTTTAGGGGCCGTCAGTGGTAGACATGGACCTTAGAACCATCTTTCTTTTTCCTTTTCCTCCTCCTTTTTCCTCTTCGTTCTCTGGATTTTAGAGACAGGGTTTCATTTGTGTAGTCCAAGCTGGCCTCAAACTCATAGAGATCTTCCTGCCTCTGTCTCCTGATTGCTGGGATTAAAGGCGTGCGCTCCCACACCTGACCAGCATCTCATTCTTAACCAGCACTCACAGCTCTAAAGTTAGTTTTGAGCTTGAAGTAGTGCTGGGAGACAGCAACCTGAAATCCGTACCCGTTCCCAAGAGGGCAAGATGATGTATGTGGATTAAGGTTGTGGGTGTCAGCATCTCACTGTCTGGTTTTAAACCAAACCATTAAAATTAAAATTTACCTGTATTGGCTACAGAAGCAGGTTATTTATTGTCTGCATGAAAGAATTTTCTGTCTTTGTGATGAGACACTAGAGGAAGATCACCTTAAAAGAGGTAAAGTTATTTTGGTTCATGGTTTCATGCATTTCAGTGCATGGATGTTTGGTCCCCATTATTTTTTTTTGGAGGGGGGAGCTTTTACAAGCCAGAGCATCCCTGTGGGGGACATATGCTGGAGCAGAGCTGCCCACCTTATAGCATCTGGGAAGCAAATAAAGCCCCCAAGAAGTCAGGAGCCAGTACATCTTCCAAGGGCCCTAGAGCCTTATTTTCCTTCAGATTGGCTCTAGGTCACAAAGGTGCCACTACAAATAATGTTTTATGTGCATGGTTTTAGAAATAAGAATGTATAATTAGGAAACTACCAATAGGTGGTTTCAAGGTTGAAAAAAATGGAACGGGACAACATTCTAGGGTGAAAGTAAGTGAGCTAATCTGCAAAGATGAGTCCTTTACAAGAAGACTGCAAATTCTTCTGCTGTTGTAAACTACACAAGAAAAACAATGTCATGGTGGGGGCAGGCTTGTTCTGGTTCATGGTGTCAGAGTTGTCAGTTCAGATGTGATAAGGCAGCACGTGATGCACACAGACTGACAAGAGGGAGGAAAGCTGCCTCCCTCCTGGCATCCAGGATCAGGAAATGGACAGAGAGGGGCCTGCAGTCTCCAAAGTCTTACCTTCAGTGACTGTCTCCATCCAACTAGGCATTCCCTCTGGATAGCTCATCAAGGATTAATCCACTGATAATGTCTGGGCCCCCATGATCAGCTGCCTCCCAGTGTCTCTACCTCTGCATACTTCAGTAATTGGAATCAAGCATTTTACACATGAGCCTCCATATCTAAAACCCCAATGGACAGAAACATGTATTAATTAGATCAAAACTGATTTCAAGTATTTTTCTTACTGTTCATTGATTACGTATTCCTCAGCATCTTTATGTTCATTCCGTTTAACTGGAACACAATGAGGAAAGGGTATAAGTAACAATAAAATTTGAGTTCTAAGGGCAAATAAGAATTAGCCGGAGTTCCTCATAGTGAGAATTCTGGGTGAGATCTGAATGAATCTCCTCGTAGAGCTTTGGAACATGTTACATGTTCCTGGAAGTTACTAAATTATAACATTCTCTTCACTCGGGAAATGGACAGCAGGTGGTTGGTGGGTTTTGTTGACTGCTGATCTTTGTAGACCATGCTGCAGTATAGACGTAATCTAGACATTTAGCCATGACTTTAGACATATAGGCATTTTCTCCATTATTAAAAATTTCAAAATCCACTAACTCAGCAAAATTTTATTCCATACATTATGTTCTGTTTCTTCTGTCTTGTTTTAATAGAATATTGAAATTTCAAAGCATGTCTAGTTAAAGGTTTTTTTTTTTTTTTTTTTTTTTTTTTTTTTTTTTTTAAGGATCCTTTCATGCCTTGGAGTGTCAAAACTTCAATAAACAGAAATCTTAAAAAAACAAAAAAACCAACAAAAACAAAAATACCAAAGCAATCGAACAAAAACAAGTTCTTTAATCACCAGGCAGTTTCCTCATTCCAGCCAACTGTCCAGCGTGTTGATACACACTGTGGTACAGAAGAAATTCTTCCTGGCATTACTAAGTGCACTGTGTCATTGAATTGTTCACCAGCTAACCTGTGCAAGGATTCACGAAAGAGTATACGTTTAAGCTATAGTGCTGGAACAGTTTAAAATACAAATAAATATTTAAAAAAAAATCAGTGGAAAAGAAACACAAACTGGCTCTGGTTGAATCTCCAGTGGGAGATGATTATTAGAAATTGGGTTAGCCAGGAGTTCTCTGGTAGATGAGGCAAAAGGGGAAACTCCCTGTGCTTTTTGAAGAGAAAATGGATTATGACTTTAAGTGTAAAAAATGAATTTTATTGTTTTTCTGTGTAAAGAACATTATGTGTCACACCAGACAATGTTTTGAGACAAAGGCATAGACACTGGCCAAGTTTTGCAGTGTTTTTCTTAAAAAAGAAAAAAACCCACCAGACTGGAAACGTTATGCGCATGCTCTTATTTTAAAGTCTGTGTACTGTTTAAGCTGACATGAAAAAACAGATGGACCAAAATATCCACAAATTTGCCAATCAAAGGGTAATCTTCATGTTGGCAAATTTAATCATCTCTGTCCATATGTGATTATGATTTCCGCAAGGAACCTCAGCTGGATTCCTTCAGCAATAAAGAGGTTATGGAACATGTGAGCCACCAGCTGTATCCTTCTGTTTGTAATTATGATCTTCTCTTAATTGTATATCCCATTTATTTCACTTATTACAGAAAATGCATATCTTTTTTCCTGCTATATAACTTTTACAATTATTCTGTTTCTACAATTAAGTCTCAATTCCCAGATTTACTCCAGTTTAACAATCATTTAGTCCTATAAAGTGATGCACTGAACAATCTTGATCATATTGCTTTTCCTCTTTGGGGTGATTAACTGATGCTTCAGTTTCCCCTACACATGCTTTTATTGGATTTCAGGTTTCAAATTAGCCCACACTAGCAGACTTTAGAAGAACTTCCTTTTCGCAGTTTCTGTACTTAGTATCAAAGATGGCTTTGATGCTATTAATTGCCATATTTTCCATTTTTGCTTTGTAAGATCTGTACTAGGAATTTTTCTCATCTTAATATTATAAATATTTAGCCCATTTTCTTTCTCTGTTTTATTCTGTCTGTCTGTCTGTTTCTGTCTTTTGGCCTAATAGTTTGCTAATGCTTTAGGGAATCATGTAGCTGAATGCATTTCTGTCTTTACTGTAAGCTGCACAGAAGGAGCAAAGTCAGATCTTTGATCCAGTTTTTACCAATGCGGATGGGCCACTGAAGGTACCACATCAGACTCACCATAGCATCTCCTTTCTGCCTGTTTCATTTCCTTTGTCTGCATATCCTTTTTTATAATTCGAACATTATGTTCTTTGTTTATTTATTCATCTTGGGTATAGTGGTAGAGACTGTGCCCAGGGCTTATGCTTCTTAGGGAAGTACTCCACCAACTGAGATATTATACCAGCTCCTGCACATTTGTTTTAGTTTACTTTATCTTGTGAGGTAAAGCTTTGACCCTTTCTGGAGCAAGGCAGAGGCATCACTAAATAAAAGCATATCAATATTTGGATCATTTCCTTAGGGTAAATTTTGAAAAGGAGAAGCATTGGCTATTATGTTCTATCATATCTTAGCTCAGTGAAAGAGTTTCTGCAGGACACTGAGGTGATCTTGTGCAAGAATGTTAATATTTGGTGATTTATTCAAGATATAGTACCAAGTGAAGAGTCAGAATCCCAAGAGGAATAAAGAACCATGTTGTTTTGTGAAGGGTTTCATTACAATACCATACATGGCAAAGTCTGTTGTCATATGAAATTTTATATAATAGATAATTTTCATTAAAATTAGCTTAAATGGTGAATATTAAAATTATACATTGGTAATTAAAAAGATACTCATTTATTTCAGATGTCGGATATATAAACCTTAAAACTAGCATTTTCTTCTTTAAATAGAGGAGTAAGTTAAATGGAGGAGCCAGAAAATTAAGGGGGGAGGTTGGGCTATTTCTGTTAGGGTCTACAGGGATCTTGAGAATAAGTTTCAACAGCTAAGTGGCTCAGGTTCATGATTTCTGTGGGACATAGCATGGAAAAAGAGGCAGAGTTTGATTGACTGGTTTGATTGACTATGCTGCCTCTGAAGATCAGTAGCAACTTAGGCATTGCCTTAGACCAGAATAATCCTGGAAGATCCCAAGATGTTGGAGTGACCACCCGTTTCCTTAAATCTCAGTCTTAGCAGGCTTTCAGAGTTAACTAACATGAATGCTTTTTAAATGAATCTCCATCTAATTCAATTTACCAGTTTAGTAGTAAAATTTGGTGACTAATGTCTACAGCACACTGAAAATTTCTAGCATAAGATGTTTTGGGGGCCTGGTAAATAAGTTACATAAATAATATTATTATAAGTAAGTTATATTATATATATGTGTATATATATCACTGTCAACATTTTTGGTCTTGTTTGATTTTTTTCCAAAAGAGAGAATAATTATTTTACACGATCCCACTTAATATTTTAAGACAGGTATACTTTCTCAATTCCCAGGACCTAGTCTCTTTTATGTAGAGTAAGAATTCACTGTACAATGAATGTGATTTTTATTTTTAGATTTATTTTGGTTGATGCATCCATGTGCATGCGTCTGCGGGTATTGGTGGAGGCTAGAATTGGTGGATCGCCTGCCTCTGGAGTTACAGGCAGCTGTGAGTCACGAAGTTCATATGCCAGGAACCAAACTCGAGTCCTCTGGAAAAGCAATGGCTGTGTATTTTATTTTGATGGAAGATACATCATAATAACTCTCATTGGTGTATAGCTAATTTAGCCTAAGTTCTGAGTTACATGGAGAGCTGTCAAGGTTGCCTTTGGCATGGTTTTGAACATTTATAAGTGCATTCTTCTATAGTCAAACCAAATAATCAGTTTGTAGGTGCAGGGTTCTCTTACCTTGAATTAATATCGCTTTTATTTTCACCAAATCCGTTTGGTAGCCACTGAGTTTGGCAGTTAGCATTGTGCACAGAGTAGAAGATATTACCCCAGAAGTGTCTCTTATTTGTTAACAAGGCTATTTGATACTACTGATACTGTAAATACATTGCACATTGCAAATATCTATCATTATTTGTGAACAATGACACCAGAACAAGCCCTGTGGGGGGTATATAGATAGGATCATCATTCTCTCTTTATCGATAAGGAAACTGAAACGAAATTCTTTGCCTGAGGTCAAAGAACAAATCATTGGCAGAGTAAGATTGGGCAGAGAGTTTTTGATTTTTACATCCTTTGCTCACTCAAGGAAGTCATATTGTTTTACTCAGTGGGAACTGATTATTGTCATCTGAAGGGATAAGACTGCACCCACTCAGTACCTTAAAGTAAGCATTTGCTCAATTATCCATTTGTTTATCCATAAAACAACAAACTGCTTTCTATGCTGGTGTTTTTCGTGGAAATGACTAGATGTATTTGGGCCTCTACTTCAATTTATGTTCTACTCCATAGTTATTTTTTGGAGCCTCTATCTTTCAAAAATCTAATTTTGGAATATCTTGGCTTTCATGCTTATTTGCTATGTTTGGATACCATGTTGCCTGTGTAATGGACTTGGGACAGATTATTCTCTGTAAGTTTTAAATTATACAATCTCACAACATTCCTTTAGTTTTCTACTACTTGTTGGGTAAAACAAGACCTTACTGCTAGGACAGAACTGAGCTGCACTCGACATCCATTGCACATAATGCACCTGGCTTGGCAAATGATCTAGATGACACTGATACCCCATGGATCACATGGATACTTCACACATCACACGGATACCCCACAGATCACATGGATACCCCACACATCACACGGATACCCCACACATCACACGGATACCCCACACATCACATGGCTACCCCATACTCCCAAGTCAGTCACTCTGCGTGTGAAGGGGACAGTTCAGTGATCTGTGGTGTGGCCCAAACAGAACATTTTGAACAGTCACCAAACCTTTACTGTACTTTTCATACAAGCTAAGTTACGTCTTTCAGGAGATCCCAATTCTTAGACAGGTTCTGGTAGATTAATCAGTTGACAGGTGAACACTCCCCCAGGGCTAATAGCACAGAGAGGTAAATACAGGATCTTCAATCACTGAGCTTCATCACGATGCTCCTGACTTTCTGATGGATGGTTCCATTATACTTTATAGTTGACCATATTTGTATATTTTTTTTGCCATTCAACTACTTAAAGTGCTTAATTTTCTGAACTCATGGCAACTCACACTGAGTGGCACAAGAATGAATCTCCATTTATAGAAACACAATTTAAAGTACAGCTGATTCCATAAGAGAAATCACAAGAAACCAAAGGAATATAAAAGTAATTTCTCCCTCTTTCTAAGAGCTCTGATTCATTGTCATTTGGAATAACAGTTTGTAAGTTTTAGAACTCTAGCAAATTGAAATTACTTTAAATCAGTTATATATTTTTAATTTAATTTGACCAGGCATGAATATATATAATATTAAGAGGACCTTCATTTTGACTACAATGCATTCAATTTCCCTGTTGTAACTTTTGTGGCTTAATTTTTAAATAACATATGTCTTTCAGCTTTGCTCAGATTGGATGTAAAGGGTTCACATTTGAGTTGTCTTATGGCCCATAATACCACAAAATAATGGAATAGCTACATTTCTTCACTCTTTTTTAAAAACTAAGAAATTAGATGCCTTAAATACAACTTTTATTTAATAGTATTTTATTAGTCGGTGTTCCTCCTTTTAAATATCAGATTTCAGGGCTGGGAAGATGGCTCAGTGTAGTATATAAATTGGTTCCTGCACAAGTGTGAGGGTGGGGCTTTTGATTCTTAGTGCTCACATATGTCAGTATCTATCTGTATGCCTCTGTGTGTGTGTGTGTGTGTGTGTGTGTGTGTGTGTGTGTGTGTGTGTGTGTAGCAGGTACATACAAGAAGATTCCTGGTATTCTTTTGTCAATGTAATAAAAACAAAGAACTCCCCAGGCTCATTGAGGGGAGAGACAGCATCTCAGAAGTAAGATGGAGCAGAAAAGAGGACCTCTGGGCGTTCCCTTTGGCCCTCCAGCTGTGCACACACCGGCAAATGCATCTGTGTACACACATAAACAGCACATTCTCACCTACACAGAATACGGTCTGGCGAAACTTTGTTATGATCTGAAAGTATTTGTGTACTTTCCCATTTAAGTTTGCATCAGACTGCTTGGCAATTTATATTCCACTGTGAGTTCACAGGCTGATGACATCGTTCATCTCAGAGATGTTTATGTGAGTTGCCGCAACATCCCAAGCTCTGCTAGATATTGGATGTGCACAGCACAGACTGACCTTCAGGGGATTCCTTTCCTGGGATACATACCACTGTGTTTGAGCAGGCTATCTGGGATAGGTCAGGAGCTTGAGTGGGAAGGACAGGCTTGCTGATGGGTTTTAATGGAGATCTAGAGGGGTAGGCATCAGTTAGGCCATTCATAGGAATAGCCATTCAAGTGACATTCAAACAGTTCAAGATATAAATTGTGTTTCATTAAAAGACTGTTGGAAAACAAACAAACAGAAAGCACAGAACTCAGGAAGAGAAAGAAACAGGCATCAGAAAGATCTGAACAGGAGTCTAGAAACATTTGGGAACCTGGAGCTTCCTAACATCTATGTTTAATTCAGTGTTGATGACGACAAGGCCCAGTGGGACGGGCATGCATTTTGCTTATGTACTAAATTTTAGTCTGGATCTCCCATCTTTTGAAGTAATGCTTTATACCATGAAATTAAGTTATTCTTACTGAGCTTGAAAATTTTACCTATATTGCCAAATATCAGTATTTGGTTAAGTTAGTTAAGAGTTCAAACCTGTATCAACAAAAATCTGGCCAGCATTTACTTAGGATTTCTTTATAATTGTTAGAAATTGCCACAGCCGTATTAATCATGTGATTTTCATCTTTGATTGAGAAAATAACATGGAGTATTTTCACTCTTTATTCATGTATTGATTTAAATCTCTTGCTTGGAACCCTTTTCATCTTTTGTGGTCCATTAAAGAGAAATCAATAAATTTGTGTTTAATGTACACATAGTCCACTTCAGTTTGGAGCCATGAGATGGTCCATCTTGTTTAAAAGTGGAAATTAAAAGAATTGCTTTTCATCATTTCCAATTACAGAATTGTTGGCTTGCTAGACATCATAGCTATAATTGATGCACTTTTGTTTTGATAAATGGCAAAGCTTAAATTTTCAGGCCAATAAGTTATATAAATTGCAGCTATGCTTTATATTTTGCTTCCACTTTTGATATTTTTTATTACATTGTGGAGAAATGAATTGGGATTGTTTACAGCTCTCTTCGATTTTTTTTTTTTTTTGCTAGCCTTTTAATCCAGATACAGGAATCTATTATGAGCTAAGCTCTCTGTGGTATTAAAAGTCTTCTACTTGGAGACTATGAAACAGGGCAATTAACCTTGACCCAAGAGTCAGTCAGTAGCATTGATAATTTGACAGATCAGGGTATAAGGATGTATAGTATACACTTAAAATTATAATTTAAGATACCGATATTCTTTTAAAGAGAGTTAATTGTATATCTGCCATTTGTATTTTAATAAAAGGAAATGTAATCAAGTTTCCCCAAAATTAGATGATGCCTTTCCATTATCACAAACTTAGATAATTGCATTTTCTATTTGAAGCCTAGTGGTTCTCAATATGTCAGTCATGACCCCTACATCAGATATCCCACATATTATAACATATTATATATTTGTATTACAATTCATAACAGTAGTAAAATTACAGTTATGAAGTAGCAAATAAATAATATCATGGTTGGAGATCACCATAACAGGAAGAACTGTATTAAAGGTTCACAGCCTTAGGAAGGTTGAAAAATACTGGTATTGAGGATCTTTGAAGCAAAGCCCCAAATCTGAATCTCGGCTGTGCCTCTCTTTATGACTAACAAGGTGATCCTGTCTGATAGGCATGTGAAAAAGATGCCCCATGATGTAAAATAGAGCTTACTCTAGTGACTGACTCAAAACATGTGCTTTTAACAAAATGTTTAAATGGAATTTTGATAGGCTGTCAGATCAAATAGAAGTAAAATTCAAAAGTCAGATTTTCATAGTAAGACCTCACAAAGGAGTTGGCTTGTTGAAGACTTTAAAAGGGAACACAGAGTAGAAGAGAGTAAATTTGGGGAGGACATGTTGCTTGTGGGAATAACCATGGGACACATTATCTATTATTATCTATTTTTTCCCTTCTTTCCAGAGGTCATGGGGATCTAAGCCTAGTGGCAGAGCTTTAGAAAGGATTTCTTTATAGTCTGTGCAGGGGGATGTTCCTAACACAGATTCCCAACATAGGCTAAGTGGTGAACACAAGCTGTGCCCATGGGTTAGAGGTGCCTGTGGCATTACTGTCTCCTCCTGATTATCACTTGTGAAGACAAGCGTCACCTCATTATTGACAATACTTCTCAGAAACAAAAATGTTCCTCTTTCTCAGATGTGCCAGGGATCATAGGTCTGGAGGTAATTTGGGGTTTCCTCTAAATAGGAGTCTCCTGGAAGATGAGTGGTCATATTTAGAAGAGAATGGTGGTCTAAGAAAGAAGCTGAGAGCCCATAGATTTTAGGAAGCCTAGGGAATGCCTACCCTTTTGCTGCAGTGAGATAGTGCACAGGGATGTGATGTTCAGAGGACATGTGAATGTGTCTAAAGAATGAGCCAGTGGATCAACTGTGAAGCCCATTATCCTTGATGCAGTATCAACCCACCCTTCCTTCCTTTTCTCTGCTTCCCCAAACCGGACCAATCAGAGCTCATTAGGGAGATGCTCCAGCTAGAAAAAGAGAGAAGGAATCACTCCGACCCCGCTTGCTTTTCAGCCTGAAGCAGACCTGTGAGGTGAGAGGGGAGACAAATGAACATCAAGGAATGGATCTTGTGGTAATACCTTCTTGGAAAGGGCCTTCTGAGTTTTAGTAAAAATGATATTTGTTTTGAAAGTAGAACTTTATGATGAATAAAAGTGATCAGAGAAACTTTAGAGGGTTTTGTATAGGGAATCAGCTGAGCAGTCCTTGCTGGGTACAAATTAAGTGTGTTAGGAAGAAAATTGAAGGTATATGAGTAAACCATTGTGCTGATGTGCTGTGTGACTACATGCCCATGGACGATATTATTGCAGAAGGGCAATCTTCAGGTCCAGCATTAGTATTGTATTCATACACTTTTCAGTTTTGTGTGATCTTTCCTCTGCTGTTTTTGACTTACAACAAAATACCCTATACCTCAAGCCAGCTGGACTACGGAGGATGTTTTGTAACCATGTTCCTCAGTATGTTTATTTACATAGTACTAATGTTCTTTGAGCACTTTACTGAGAAATTTTATATCTAAGGTTACCGTGAGGTCACTGATGTGTGAAGTTTCCAGGCTTCTATATTTCAGTGTACCCATGACACCACAGTTTTGAGTATTTGAATGTGAACAGGAGCAGATAATCATTTCTTGGATTCATTTAAATTGTTGTGTGATGCACATACTAAGATTGCATAATTAATGGTAAGTCAGTCAGTTTTGGTAGAGGGAATGAATTCATGTTACTGACTCTAGGTCATAGGGTGAAATTTTGCTGACACTCTTTTTTATACCCTGACTTCTCCTATTAGATGTTTTCCTTGATTTTAGACTTTTTTTTTTAAAGGCTAAAAGCATACTTTATTTTTATGAGATTTCCTTATATTGAATATGTAGTTATTGTTTTACTTATAAATTGGTATGTATTCCATTGAGAAAATACACAATAGTTTATTAGTTAATTATGTTATTGGTTGGTGGCTGTTTGGGTTATTTTGAGATAAAAGGTCTTTTAAAATATTTATTGTTAATATATTTAATTATGTGTATGTGTGTATACGTGTACATGAGTATAGATGGAGGCATTGAATCCCCTTAGAGCTGCTGATAGAAGCAGTTGGGAGCTGCCAGCTTGGATTGCCGGGAACCGAATACTGGTCCTCTGCAAAAGCAGTACATGCTCTGAATTGTTAACTCATCTTGCCAGACCGAAATGCAGGCTCTTTCTAGATATACAAGGAGCATTCTCACACATATGCTTGGATGAGAACATTCCACATTTTAATTAACATCATCTTTAGAAGTGAATTATAACTATGATTGCTTTTATTAGATAGCAGTTTCCAAAATGGCTGTAAAATTTATACTTTCACTAATGTCTCCTTTTCAACATTTGATATTTGTTTGAAATCAATGGTTTTTACCTTTTAGTTGGGTGATCTGGTATGTGCCAATTCTTTTCTGAAAAGAATCTTTTAGCCGCTGTATACTCTCAACATGCCTCCATGCTCTCAGGCTTTGTCCAATCATGAGTGAGGTTAACTCTAAAACATTCCAAGCTTGCTAGGCTGGCACACGTTCACCGAGGATTTCTCCTGCTTGATTTCTTAATCAAAGCCTCGCGTCCTTATTTAGAAAAAGCTCAGAAAAGTCAATGCCTTTGCTAAGTGAAAGAAAGATAGCAACTGTATTGGTCAATGTTTTGAACACAATTGCCAAAATCCTGACTAAAATTAATGTTAGCTCGAAATGACCTACCTTTGAGGCTGAAAAGCCATGCGTGGCTGACTCCAAGGACAAAGATTTACTTTCTTAATCAACATTGCTTTCCACTGGGCTGAATCTCTTTCAGGTAAGTTTCCTCCCTGCTGGACACACAAATTATATCAATAGTTCAAAACCTCCATAGCAAAAACAAGAAACAATAAAGCAAACAAAATAACTTCAGAAACTGCAAAACTCTTCTTGCCTCCCCCGGCGTCTTTCTATGTCCCAGAACTGGAGCTTCTTGATAGCTCTCTCTGACTTGCCTTCCCAGGCTCAGGGTGGGCTTCGGGGTCCTCCTGCACCTCACAATCGTAGAGGAGCAAGGCCTTTCTGGGGAACACGGGAATGCTGTTAGCACGAGACGGTGGTTGGTGGCGGGCAAGAGTGTTTTTCCTTGCAACTCAGGTTATCAGAAAGTAACATAGTTCATTATTGTTCCACAGATACCGTAGGATTTGCCTGTGGATTAAATAATACTGTTGGAGAGTTGTACACATATTCCAGGTTGTGGGCTCTGTGGAGTTGCGTGGGACTTTCTGTTACAGGGCGACAAGACAGTGTGGCACTGTGGAATTCCTCATCATATTGCAAGATACACCCGAAGCCCAGGTTACTCTATTTCAGTCTTCCCATTATGAGATTTCCTGGGGCAAAAGACCTGGATGAGTTGGGCTTTTCTGAACACCTTGTACTGGATGCTTCTGGATGCTGTGATTTCCAGCCAGGACAGGGTTTGTTTCCTTCTGCTGCTAGGACGACAGGCTCCGTTTTGTGGCTTTCCTCAGTGATGTGTGCCGCCTGCAAGCTTGGAATGTTTTAGAGTTAACCTCCTTCCTTCGTTTCTGTTCTCTCTCTCCTTGGGTCTGATCCCTGAATGCCGCCCCCCCACTCCGCGTCCCCACCACAAAATTTGGGTGTGTCTCTTTTGTAAATTTTATGTTTTCTGTGACAAAGTCGAAAGATACTGTTTTGTGAGAATTACATTCCATACGGCGACAAGGGGCCACAAAATGGTTAGGGTTGGTGATGCGTCTATTGACAGGGTTTGCTTTGTGTTCCAGTTTTAGATGAAGGTGTCGTCAAACACTACAGGATCAGAAGGCTGGATGAAGGTGGTTTTTTCCTTACCAGGAGGAAAGCCTTTTCTACCTTGAATGAATTTGTGAGTTACTACTCCACGACAAGTGACGGCCTGTGTGTGAAGCTGGGAAAACCATGTTTAAAGGTGAAATGATTTTGGCCAAGTTTGATTATCTTTGAAGTTAACATTTTCTCCTCAGACATTCAAGCATTTCTCACTGGCTACAGTTCATTTAAAAAAAAATAGTCATTTGGATGCTTAGAGTAAGAATAAGTAAATTGTGGCCCGCCACTCAGTATTAACCCATCCTCGTTTTTAAAGAAAGTGTTAATTTACAGAAATATGCCATTTCATTTGCTATCTTTAGTTGTTTTATGCCCTTATATTAGAGTCTGGTAGTTGCATTAGAGATTACATAATGCATGCAGTAAGCCTGACAGTGAGTTTTACTATCCATAGTGTTTCCTTGACCAAATTGACAAAAACTACCAGAGGCAGATTTTAAAAGGATTCAGTCCATGGACTGTTGGCTCTCCACACCTGAGCAAAGCATCATGTTTGCAGGATCTTGTGGTTGAGGAGGTGCTTCCCTTCATGATGGCCAAGAAGTATCCAAAAGGGGAGAATACAGGAGGGGACCAGAATAAGATATTTAGAAACAAAGAGATGCCCTCACTGACCACCCAGTGGATGTTAGTCCTTGCATTAAGCACTCCTAGGATATCATCATCTTCTAAAGATCAGCAAGGATCAAGCCTTCGATTAGACTCAAGCTCTTGTGACTTAAGTGACCTTGGAAATGCCACCACAGATGTACCTAGATTGATTAACTAATCTCTTAGGTGTTTCTTAATCCAGTTAAGTTGACTACCTAGATTACAAGTACCACAGTGCTCCTGCCAGTTTTACTTACTGAATGGTGCCTAGTCTGTACCTAAATATTACTTATTAACTAAAGTAAGTGAATGGGAAAAAAATGAAATGACAGAAATGAATTTGAAAAGTGGTGGTTTTTCCAAAAGATATGAGGCAAATAATAAATACTGCAGCCAGGAGTGCAGGAAATACATGTAAGGGAGGCAGGATTGCTAGTTCAGCCTCACATCGAGAGGATCCAGTGAGGCAGAAGACAGGGAGAAGTTACTGCAGACTCCTGTGAGGATGGTGCTGTGTACTGGTGGGGTGGGTGGACACAGGACTGTAGGGTGTAAAAGAGAATTGCTTTAAAGAGTCAATGGGACAGATTTTAATTTACCGTATTTGGTTTTTAGAATCAATATTTTCCCTAAAAAGTCCCAAACTGTCCTTTTCAATTAAAATGTGGTGTGTGTGTGTCTCTGTGTGTGTGTGTATTTGGTGAGTGTGTGTATGCATGTAAGTGCGATAGCGTTCCTACAGTGGTTCTAGAACAGCTGTGAGTAGACATTTCTCTCATACTAGCAGTGTGTGGATTCTGGGAATCAAGCTCACGTCACCACAGATTCATGAGAAGTATTGTTACCCTAGAAGCCAAACCTATATCTTCTGTTTTGCCAAGTATTCTTATTATTCTCTGAAACAGGTACAGGTCCCAACTCCTTTTGATTTGTCATATAAAACTGTGGACCAGTGGGAGATAGACCGCAACTCCATTCAGCTTCTGAAGCGGCTGGGATCTGGCCAGTTTGGGGAAGTTTGGGAAGGCTTGTGGAATAATACCACTCCAGTGGCTGTAAAAACATTGAAACCAGGTAAGAGTACATCAAAGATGAAATGGCTTACACTATTTTATTTTATGTGTGACAGATTCCCATCAGTAAATGCCATGGACTTCATAGCACAGTCAGCACTGACAGCAAGCAGATACTGCCATCATTGTACCCTAGGTGACTATGAAGTAAGATAGCTTTTAAAATAGGAAGGCAGTGGCATATTCTCACGTCACCGAAGCTTAAAACACTTCCAGTTTAAGACCCTGGCATTGCATGCCATTTGAGAAGAATTTTTAAAAATAATTTACTGACTGAACATACTTTACGAGTCAGACTTGGCGGCTGGAGATCTTGGTCAGTTGGTGAAGTATATACCACCTAAGCATGAGGACCTTGGGTTGATTCTCAGCACCCGTGTGGAAAGCCAGGTGTGGAAACACACTCAGTGGGTGGGCCTGTTAGGACTCTTGGGGCTTGCTGGCCAGCCTGTCTAGCTGAATCTACGAGCTCAAGGTCCAGTGAGAGATTTCGTTTCAAAAAATAAGGTGTGAGTAATAGAAGAAGCCTTTTGATGTTGGCCTCTGACTTCCACACACAAACATGCGCATGCGCAAACACACCCATGTGCATGAGGGAACACATATGCACATCCACAGAATCGATCAAATTAAAAACTAGTGTTATTCAAAGAGTAACATTTTTTACTAAAGATGAACTGTACATGATTAAGGATAAAATAAGAATAGTTCTTCTAAAATACCTCTTTTCTAATATATATATAATATATATAATAATATATATATCCAGGTGTTATTTTCTCCATTTTAAAGGTAAGGTTAGGTGCTTTAGAGAGACTAAGTAACTTTTGCAAAACATACCTTTCTTATATAACCAAAATAATTGTTAAAAACACTGCATACCTCAGTTACATTGCTTGTAAAATAGAGATAATGCTAAGGCCACTCTAGCTAAGTTATTACAAAGATTAAATTGGATCATTAACAGGGACCCATTGTTTAGCATGTGGTTCAAAGTCAATAACAAAAGCATACATTGTTATTATAATGTGAGTAAATGGCAGAGCTTCTGACCCATATGCGTCATTGTCATATCATACTCCATAGAAAATGACATTCTGTGGAAGAGCAAAATGAGGCTGTGGCCACCTTATATCTACATCTAGTAACACTGCAAAGATCATAACCATGGGATAGACTACAGTGCTCTGTGGACCTTCATTATTTCCTAGTCCACAGTGCTTAAACTTTTTGCAAGCCTCCTAGTGACTGGACTTGAGCGTTTCTCAGATGCTAGTTTGTATAGTACCGTGCTTTCCAAATTGTGAGCTGAGACACTTTGCAGAACCCCAAGGAATTAACCAGAGGAACTGAGATATTTAAAGTGACATCTTGAATAGAACACTAATAGTATAACACTAGTTGCATTTAAGAAACTCAGTTTCAGCTTTTGATAATGTTGATACCACATTTTTGTGAAACAATATTTTTGATATATTCTTTGATAATTTCATATATGTATAGAATGTGTTTTTATCATGTCCACACCCCATTAAGTTTCCCTCTTTAATCCCACTGAATTGTTTCTTCTTCCCACAACTACCTCTCCTATTTTTATGTCTTTGTGTGTATGTGTGTGTGACGATCATCTAAGTTCAACCAGGATTGCCCTCAAAACATGGATGGGGGTGATATTTCTTGGAGCATGAGAACGTTACTAGTGGCTACACCACTGAAGTTAATGATTCTGTCTCCTCCAGGAAGCCAGTGTCTCCCCAGAAAGGGGTGGAGCCTCATGAGCCCCCGCTTCATCCATAATAGAATATGGACAAGCCCAATTGTGAGGAGGTCTTAGACAGGCAACTATAGTGGCCGTGAGTTCATGTGTGCAGCAACATCGTGTTCAGAAGACAGTGGTTCACAGGACTGCTGCCTATCCTCCATTCGTACATTCTTCTCTTTCTCTCTTCTAGAATGTTCCCCAGCCTTGGTGTGGAGGGTAATATGGATGTCCTGTTTAGGTGTGAGGTCTCCATCCTCAGTACTTTGGCATTTTACAGGTCTCTGCATTAGCCACGGCCCACTACAAAAAGAGGCTTCCCAACAGCAGAGAGTAGCAGTAATATAGGGTGCAAACATCAACATTTGGAGGGCAACTTGACAACATGTCCATTGAGTAAAACAAGAGTAATAGGTCCCGTCCTAGACGCCATGACCCTATTAGCCATAGTGGGCTTTTTGTTTTCTTTTGGCTCCCAGTTCCCAGTACAGGCATGATTTTTCTCTCATGGAGAAGGCCCCAAATATAATTAAAAATAAGCATCTGATTATCCCCATAACAGTCTTGCCAATATTGCAGTAGTGGGTACATCTTACCTGGCAGGTCAGCATTGTACACACTGAGTCTATAGCCAAGCAAGACTGATGAGGATTTTTCACCCCTAGTAGCCTGCACTGCATCCTCTCCTGATCCCCCAACACTACGAAAGCTAGCAAGTGGAGGAAAAGTTTCCAACTTAGATGCAGTTTGAGTTATCTATGGTAGGTTTGCATGACTGCCGTCATCAAATGCAAAATCCACACAAAAATCAACATGGACTGGAGCACATGGGTAACAGCACTCAGTCTGATTGCAAGGTTTGGGAAGTTATAAAATAACCTCTGCTGATTTGCAACTTTAAGTGTAGTTCAGAATGAAATACACATCTCCCCTTTTCATTCTAACTCCCCTCCATCACCTCCTCTAACAGCTATTAGCTTCCTAAGAAAATAACTGGCAGTTGCTTGGATCTAACAGGACAATCAAATTAAGTGTTAAATATTGTTTGTGGCATGGAGCATCATGAAGAAAGCCAGCTGAGACATTAAGGGGGATATGAAATGACAGTGTTGGGGTATGACACTGTGACAATTAAGAGAAAGTTTGGGGTAAGAAAACCCCGAGATCAAACTTGCTTGTGTTCCTTCATCCCTCTGGACAGTTCACTAATTTCTGTATTTCCTCATTGGGATGTGGTACTCATAACAAGACACCCTTGGTAGGGTTTTATGAGAACAGATCAAGCCAGGAGGCACAAAGTTTATGCAGAAGTTCATAATGAAGTGTTTCCTTCCAGCTGTTGACAGATGCAGCTTTCAAACTCAGGTTTGATCAGACAGGATTCAGTTCCAGCATTCACTGTTGCCAGGGGAAACATCAGAAACACGTGTATGTCAGGGAGGCTGTCAGGGAGGCCAGTCTCTTCCAGCACGGATATGTTCAGAGTCTCCATGAGCATGCACTTCTAAATGCTGATCTTGTTGGCAACTGAGATAAAACTTTGTTGTCCAACCTAATTATTCTTTTCCAAAGAAAAGCAGTAAACTATCCTTCTTAATATTTCTCTCTATGGAAGGCTTTCTGGAGGTCAAAAGACAACAACAAAAAAGTCATATTTCTTATGCCAAAAAAAGCCATGATAGTTTGCTCCCCAACAGGAATAATTATTATTGATTTACAGTGTAATAGCAGCAAACAGCTTTGGTGATTGGTTAAATGTCTTCACTTTACTGGGACCATTAATCAATCTTAGCAGCTATTTATTGCCTAGCTGACTATCACGCAATAAAGATGAGCCAGAAATCAACTCCCACACTGGCTTTGACAGGCAAAAATTAATATTTAATGTTGCATTACTAGCTGACTTGGGATTGAGACTCCCCGACTACATTTCTGGTCAGCTTTAGCAGGCCTGGCCATGAAGGAGTGGTCTAGGTAGCCCTGAGGGTATCCCAGAGTTCTGCAAAATCAGCTCTTAAATACAGTCTGACTTGGGAATGGTTTAAGTGTCCTGCGGAAATTGTCTGAATGATGATTATAACTGCTGCTGTTACTTGAGCCTTCATGAATCTGATAAATCTTGTAAAAATTTTTTAAGAGAGGTTTGTACTGTATCTATATTTGATATAGGTTATTTTTAACCACTAAGAACAAAGTGATTTGTTACGATTTGTGTGTCTCCTTTATTCTGAGCTAAATTTTTCTGCTATGATTTCACACCTTAATCTTTTTGACCAGTGGTAATGATGACATTGAAGCAGCTCAAAAATATGAAATTAAAAGAGAATAGGTCTATTTTTTCCTATTTATGACCTTTTCTCTTCTCCTTAGCCAATAAAAAATATAATTAATGTGCTTGGTTTTCCCAAGAGTATGTAAAATCATCACTATCATTGTCATCATCATTGTCATCAGCAGCAGCAGCTGCAGCCCCTATTGGGTCCAAGTGTGCTGGGCACTGCTATTATCCTAAAGTTTAGAGAGATCAGCCAACCTGCTTAAGACTACCAAGTGAGCTAGCAATAGAGCTGAAATTGTTTCAGAATCAAGTTTGAGCTTAGAGGCTAAACTTACAGAATTTGCAAGGGCAGATAGTTTCACTCCTTAGTGAGACGTAATATCATATTGGCAAACAAGTCACAGTGCAACCCTTATAGGATATACATTACAAAATGTATCTACGTCTGGGTTCAGATGTCAATTGTGACATCTTTGTCTTGGTGCAGATGATGAATGGAATGGTGTCCTGAATGAATATCAAGATGTAATCAGTTATAGCAATATTCTTGGGTCATTATATACTAAATACAAGAGATTTAAAAGTGACTGTTTAAATATAAACTCCAGGCATCTTTCCTTCTTAATTTTATTTGATATTCACTATTTAACGCATTGCATATGAGTTAGAGTTAGGTCATTTAAGATAAATTTAACTGTTAATGCTCCTTTGATAAAGAGCTTCAAACCTTTAGGGCTCTGATGGAGGAACTGGAGAAAATGTTGAGTATTAATTTCACATTAAACATATAAGATAGTGAAATAAAACTGTTAGCTTTTAGAAATTTCCTGAAACGTTTCTTATTTGGCCTATATCCTATATTTTTATGGCATACTCCACAATGGGATATGGCAAAGTCATTGTTTCAAGGTGTTTGCCAGCTGTTCTCAGAGTAGACAGTGAACACCAAGGACAGGGGAACAGTCAGTTCTTTCTGGATCTTAAGCCAAGCACTCTGCTTGAAGTAATTAAATATTCTATGCCTGCCTGTGTTTGTGTTAATAGGCACTCTTTCTTCATGTGAAGATGTCTGCCTCATGCCATCAATTACACTGTCAGTATCTCTCTGTCTTTTCATTTTTCAGATGGAACTGAATCCACTTGCTCTTCATCTACACATTATAACACAAACCGCATACCCGTGACACAATGGCACATGTAGTAATTAGGTTGTCCTGGCTGAACTGATTCCATTCTGATAACTCTGAAGATCTGTGACATTGATGCTCTTACATTACGGAGAGGCAGGGAGCACTCTTGGTGATTCCCACCAGGGTGCGGTGGGATGGGAATGCCTCAGTGATGTAAAGTGATTTCATCCTCTTCCTGTTTCAGGTTCAATGGATCCAAATGACTTCCTGAGGGAGGCACAGATAATGAAGAGCCTAAGACATCCAAAGCTTATCCAGCTTTATGCTGTCTGCACTTTGGAAGATCCAATTTATATCATTACAGAGTTGATGAGACATGGGAGTCTGCAAGAATATCTCCAAAGTAAGCTGAAGACAATAAAAAGAAGAAAATGAGGATTTTAGTTTAGCTAGTCCCATACATGTCAATTTATCAAGCCTTTGACAACCCAAAGGATGTTTACATTGTGTGTGTGTCTGTAAGAATGAATGTTGTAACACTGACCAGCTCAACTGCTATTTAATGGAATATGTTCCATGTACTCAAAAGAGGGAGAATATTTATGTAGCAAAAGATGAAATTGTTCACAATAGACAGCAGAGTACTTAAATGTAGTATGGGAAATTGGTGAATATTTTCTGTGTTTTCCTCACCAACTAATTGAACATTATTAGTCACTGGCCAAGATTTTCTGTGGAGTAGAATTTGTGAACATGGAATACTTTGGAGAAAGACAGAGAAAGCTATCCTAGGCTCTTTGTTTTTAACTTTGTACTTGGTTATGTGTGTCTCTGTGTTGGTGGGGTGGAGGGCAGCGGTATTTGAAGTTACTTCCAGGGCTAGGCACCATTAGAACTTTCAGATTATAAAAGCAGAAATATAGTATCTCTGCATTGCTCCATTTGAGTCCTGCAGTCACAGTAAAGGGCACTGTAGTGTTTATCACAAATGAATAATTCAACAAATAAGCATTGAAACACAATTTAGATAAAGCACTGAGAGAATAATGCATGCCTGAAGAACAGAGACATTCTCTGACTTTTTTTACGGTTTCACAGTAAGACTGATAGGATTCTGAGCAGGTTGGAACAGTGGGGAGGAGGGCTCAGGAAGGTAAGAAGAGCATTCTCTGCTTTCAAGGGGGGAACTTGTGAAACTGGATAATTCTAAATTGCAAAACAACAAAGAACAGAGATCATGATGTGTTCTACATAGTGCTGTGAAAAACCAAAATAACTCAGCTCCCTGGCACGGGCTCATCAAAGCCAGCAGCTTAGAACACAGGCTCACCACAGAAGAATCAACCCCAGGCCCTGACGCTTTTTGCTTTATCCCTAGGATAAAGCAGAAGAGCGATTTTCTGTCATATCCCATAAAGTGATTTGCAAATGTCACCTGTAACTGCCACATTAAGGTGGAATTGTGAATTCCAATATTTAGGCCCATATAACTATTTACCTAATTTATTTTGTCTAGCCTATCTTTTTTTTTTTTTTTTTGGATTCTTCTCATTCTGTGATGCTGTCCCCAGACTCTCCAGCGAACAAGAGTTCTTCTAAGATGCATCCCTACTGTAATTTATCTTCCTGTTACTGTCACCTCCTCCTGGTGTTTAATGCTTGTGTCCATCCATATCCTTCCTCTTGAGTTCCTTGAACATATTTATGATTGTTATTTCTAAATCATTGTTGTATATATCACCTAAGTTCTTTTCTCAGGGTAACTGTGGTAGTTCTAACTTTTGGAGGGTGCATGTTTTGTTGGTTTTCCACATTCCTTTTTGTGTTAGAACCTAGGTAGTTAGGCTGTTGGTAGTGTTTTATGCTATGTGCATCTGTCCCACTTTTGTTGGGTGGCTGTTTAGATTCCTTTTTGCTGTTACCCAAACGTGTCAGGTTATGGGCCAGCTGAATGGTGCTTAAGATTCAGTCTCAGGGCCATTAAGATGTTGTGTGTGAGTGAGGGAGCAGAAATCGTCCTGGCTCAGCTTGGGGAGGCACAGCTTCTGAGCCTAGCAACAGGTGCTTGCTGCAGACACTCAGAAGTCTATTGAAGGCTTGCACCATTGTGCAGCTGGTCTTGGGGTCACAGTAGAAGTGGCTGGTGCCACTTGTAGGAGGTATGAACCATCACAAGATGGTTCTCAGGTGGCAGGGGCTGTGGCGGTGACAAGGATGAGTGTTGCTAACTGGGGGCAGCTCACTAGGATCTCTGTGAGCCGTAAGTGTCCAGGGCTGGAGTCTGGGTTCCCGTGTGGGTAGACAATGTTGCCTGAGGGAGTGACACAGGACTCTTCATGTTCCTCCAGTGGATGGGACTAGACCATGCTTACTTCTCTGTTCTTGGAAGTCTGCACACACATTTCCATTTAAGTGTGGCTTTGGTTGGCTAACTACTGGATTTGGAAATTTAATGTCTCTCTTGATTCTTCATGTTCCTCTTTCCAGCTTCTGTTTTTATTCCTTAGTTGTTAATAATCTGACAATGTTGCTGATTTTTTTTAAATTTAGTTTATGTGTGTAGCATATCCTAAATGTAACCACATGAGGCCTTGAAGCTGTCTCTGTTTGAATGTTCAAGCAATGTCTGATACACAGGGATATGTTTACTAATATGTGGTGACTGACTGAACAATTACGTTGAGGTCATCCATAAACTAATAAGATTGAGTTTTGGAGTCAGCTAGTTTTGAGACTGAGGCACCAGCTGGAAAATCTTTAGTTGGTACATTGAAAATTCAGACTTCAGGGATTTCTTAGGGCTGTTAATGTAGATTACTTAGTGTTACCTTGTCTTCTGGATTAGGCCACGAGGGGCGAATTTACTAAGGCCTTCCTAGTCAAAGATATTTTGCAGGTAGGAGGAGTAATGAATGTATATTTATTACATCTAATACCTTAACAATAAAGAGGTAAAAACTCTGTAAAATAACTTTGAAAAGATTCTGCCACTCTTAAGTAGCCTGTGCCTTGCTGAGCCAAAATCATCTTTACTGATAGCATGTAATAGATTTCCTCGTAAAGACATAAACCACCGCAGATTTGTGGACTTCACTCTAGCTTAATGCATGGTGGTTGTGGAAGTCCTGTGACCTTAGGTGATTCTTGAGCCAGTGAGCTCTTCAGATTATCAAAGCATATTAGCCACTCTTCCAGTATTGGGCTTGTTGCTGAAAGCATTCCCATGCCCTCTGTACTAGGATTATAATATAATACATGTTTGAAAGAACACACACATTTTTTTCTACATAACAATCTTTGTAGTTTCTAAACTTAGCTGATTGGTTTTGGTAATAGTTTTCTTCAAAACGGGAGAAGCCCATTCAAATATGTTAGGGTATATCTATACATCTTACTGATATTTATTATTTTTACATATACACCATTTTTATTGCATATACTTTGTGAGAGAAAGAATACCTTAAAGTACTAAGTTTCATGTCAATCAGATGTCTTATTAAATATAGGGCTGAAAGAACTCAAAGAGAGAAGCGTGGCTTAAACACTCATATGGAAGAGTTAAGGCATGCTTGTATCTTCATATAAGAAACAATCATCAAAATGTAAAGGAGGAAGAAACCACCTTTGTCTAAGAATATATTTCAGAACTCCACTTTTTACTTGGTCTATTAAAAAAAATCTCTAAACACATGGATGCTCTCACGCTAAAGCTGTGTGTTTAATCAAAGGAAGGGAGGATGGGCTACACGATCACACTAGGATGAAGTGAGAGCATTTCTCTTGTGAGGCAGTGTTGCTCAATGGCACAGAAGTGGAAGATGGGAGGGGCAGGTTTCTGCTTTCAGGTATGAGCGGGTATTGCTAAGAACTCAGGGGGAGAAGAGGGCTCTCGCTTTCACTCAAACCACGTCACACACGAACTTAAATCAACATGGGCATTTCCACGGGCTGTGAAAAAAGAGGATATGATCTTTCTACTGCTTTCTACTGAAGTTATGTTCTGAGTATACTCTAAGTTAGGCAGGTTTCTTTGTAGAACGAAACTAGATGGTTTAATGTGACAAACAGGTTGGTATCAGTGTGAGATGGGATATTTCCATTGTTTGGCCACAAGAATTTAGGAGGAGTCATGTAAGAAAAAGGATATTAACATTCATAATTAATATTTGTAAAAAACCTGCACCTATCAGATACCTATGGACTAAAAAATGTTACATTTTGGGGACAAATAAATGATGACTGATTTATAGGCCCTTTAATAAATACCATTTAAAAAAATCTGTATATTTTGGGCAATCCAGGCAATCCAGCAAATGTGTGTACCTACACACATATTTCATTAATAATCTCATACTTAAACTTAAAGGAAGTAAGTAAATTGATTTAGATTGTTGACCTTCCTTTTTTTCTCAATAAATACTTTTAAAAAGTCTAACACATTTCAGACATCTATGTACCCCTTAAGGAGTAACAGATATTTTCTGTTTTTATAAGTCAAGTTCCTATGCATGATTCATGATCTTCGTGCACAGTTTTCGAAGTCAACTAAAGCTGGATTGTTTTCATTAGTGTCCCCTTCAGTTGTGTAGGAGTACATACCTGTTGCTCTTTAGAAGCCTGGAGGTGTCTCCATACTCCTTTTTTGTTGTATGTTTACAGTCACAGGCAAGGTATGTTCAGGCAGGCAGGACAGACCAGCTTCTGAGATCATAACAGTTCAACCTCACACACTCCTAGTCTATTCTACTGGTTTTAATTAAATGTGAAACATATCCCCACACCTGTGAACTGTCAGAAGCCCTGTCATAGTAGAAATAACAGTAAACAATAGTTCATATATTGTCTGTGTACTCAATTGGTGATTTATTGCAAATCGGATACATGAGGTAACAGCAGATGTCCATTATTTCTTTAAAAAATACTGTGGTGCTTCCCATGTGTTAGGTGTTTATCCAAATCACTTGCATGAACTTGACTCATTTTCTAACATCCTATGAGGCAAATATTCTTAGATTACAGTCACATAAACAGACATGGGAAGGTTAATAATCCATTTAAAGTGAATGCCTGAGACCACGATTTCTGCTTCAGTGCCATGCATAGCACTGATACTGTTTTCCTAGCCTGAACTAGTTGTCTGTCATTACCTTGCAAACATTTATCACGCCACTTGCTGTCGTCAGTCTGCTGGCTAGTGTTACGTCAACTTGATACAGATAAAGTGATCTGAGAAGGCTGTAGGTCAGCATATAGGGCACTTTCTCAATTAGTGTTTAATAGGGAAGGACCTAGCTTATGGGGGGGGGGTGCCATTCCTGAGCTGCTGGGCAGACTGAGCAATCCATAGAGAGGAAGTCATAAGCAGCACCCCTCCATGGCCTCTGCATCAGCTCCTGCTTTCAGGTTCCCATCCTGCCCTCACTGCTTTTTATGATGAAATCTTATATGGAACTGTAAGTTAAATAAATTATTTCCTCTCCCAAGTTGCTTCTAGTCATAATGTTTTTTTTTTTTTTTTTTTTTTTTTTTTTTTGTCACAACAATAATGACCCTAACTAAGACAGTCAGTGACACAGTTGTGACTTACTGGGTCTCATATGTCAGGAGTCATGACTAAGGTGTCAGCATTTTCCAAAATCATCTCAAAATTCTAACAGGGATGCATCTATTTCCAAACCATCTCATATTGTGGGCAAGAGCCTGCTCATCTTGGGCTGTTGAGTTGAGGAAGTTGATTCCTTGCTGGGTTTTAGCGAGAAGTTGTCCTGTCTCTTTATCACGCAGGACAGCTCATAACTTGGCAGTTTGTTGCATTAGTGTGAGTGAGCGAGACACCAAGACAGTAGTGGGCATCAATAAGACAAAGCCACAGCTTTTTTGTGACTGAATCTTGATAATTTCGTGTCTTCTGGTTTTTTTTTTTTTTTTTTCATATTGCATCAGTTATATAGTCAACTGTGTAACTGGGTCCAGGCCAGTCCAAGGGAAAGAATAATGATTAGGAAGCAAGGATTGGTGGGAACCATTCCAGTACCAACATCTACGGCTAGTCATCAGCCTCTCCTGTGCCCCATACATTTCTTTCCTTACTGAGTGGATTATATATTAAAAGGCAGGCTATTGTTGGGCCCTCAGTGCAGTGATGCTTTGCCATTTTGCTTCACGGTGAGCTTTATTTATGATAACACATTGTGTTCAACAGGGTAATTGATATCCGAGAGTATCACATACAATTTAAAGCTTTTGTGACTTCACACACAAAGTTAACCATTTTAATATGGATAGATAGTTCTTTAGGTGTTTTTCTCTGAGAAGTGATATGAGGATTTACACTTTCCCACTGTGTTTCTTTACATTATGAAATTTATCCCTGTGGCTTCAGAGCTGAGGGAGATGGAAGGCCAGAAGTGAAGATCCTGCTGATTTCACATAGTCTATTGCTCCAAACTAGTGAAGTGGCCCAACTTAAATGTAATTTTTCTGTGTATGTTCTGGGTAAAAAGAAATAGGGAACCAAATGATTAGCAAATCACCAGTCACATAATAATACTTCTGGTTTCATGAATGCGTGTTTGCGTGTATGTCTCTGTGTGTATATGCATACATAGGTATATATATAACATAGAAATGCTCATGATGTTTAACTCTTTCAAATTTATTTATTTTTTAATTCTATTTGTTTTTTTCTTTCATTGGAAAAGTCACTATACATTCAGAAAGTATGAAAATCATATACAGTAACTTAGTATGTAGATATAACATAAATAGTAAGAAAGTATACTGTTATCTCCTAGGAAATTTGAATATAGCAGGCATTCCAGAAATGTCTGAATATTCTAGCTCCCATAACCCCCTACTGTCTTTCATTGTACGGCAATTATTTTCTCTTGATCTAGCATTTTCCAGACCCTTTTGCCTCCTTATTTTTCCCTGATTGAAGATTGAACTCTGTGTCCTGTTAGACAGGACCTCTGCCACTCACTGAACTGAACGGAAAGCCAGGTTTTAGACAAGCATTTTGGAATTTGCTGTTTCATCTGGTTATCTCCACACCCTTCTCCCTCATGCAGTCCTCTGCCCTATGAACCATCACCAGGAGAATTGGCCTTCCTGCTACCATGCTCATCAATGATTCCTTCTTACTTGCCTTTTAAAGTTTTTATTTTACTGAGTCTGTTTATCTAATTTGACTATGTTGGTAGTTCTCTCTTAACACCTTTGACTTGTTACAACATCTTTGTTTTTTATGATTCTGGTTGATTCTTTCCAGTTATTTTTGAAGGTTTACTTTTCTATGCCAACTCTAAATGTTGATGTTCTCATGAAATGTGTTTCTTCCTAGGAAGTTAGTGCACTTGTTCACACTCATTAACATGACCATTACATTTGTACATTTAGCTCCATCTCTGAGCTCTAGATCCACAGGCTTATCTTCTTTCAGCCAATTCGACATGGATAATTCACACAAATCACTGGGCAATTAAAACTGCTTTGCTTTTGCACAGATGCAATGACAATTTTAACACTTAGAATCTTCTGGGCTCTTAGGTACCTGACATTGTGTTAAGTACTTTACATGTATTAATTAATTTGAAATTCTACTTTAACAATGGATACTTTGAGATAATTACTGTATCATTATGTAGATGAGACACTGACATGAGGGGATGTCAGCCATATTGCTTAACGTTACAAAGAGTAGTAGCCCTGACATCAAATCTGATGTGCGGTTGTCATGCCAGCCTTTCTAACTCCTGTGATATAGCTTCCTTTGAAGTTAGGGCTTACCTCTAAGCCTAATGACCACAAGTCCAGCTAAGTATATGAAATAATATTTGACTCAAGAAGACAAGGAGAATAGGAGCTTAGGCTTTTGTGAAATAACCCCACTTTTCTAGATATTTGAAGATACTTGCCAACAGTGTGGTACTTTAACCAGAGGATGACTTAGGAAATTTCAAAGTTTCCAAAGATAGCACTGGCCTTTCTACCAATGATCAAGCCTATGTAAATTTCTGTGCTTAGTTATATAGAATGAGCAGTAGGTGAAATTCTGTCTGTCTAAGGTGTGTCTATATCTGGAGTGATGTACAACCTGTTCTGAGAATAGCAAGCCAACAAGAGAAATTAAAGATGCATTATGCACGTGTGTATAAATGTGATGTATACATTTTATAAGTGACATACCCTTAAAGTTTGCCAGTGATCTAATTTTTAAGAAACATAAGGGGAAAGAATGAAAGCTTTTCTTTGGCTTAGCTAGATTGCTACCACTTCATGGGCTCAATGAATAAAACACCTATGTAGTTTGTTTTCTGTTTTTTTTTTTTTTTTTTTTTAAATGAGTGTTTACGTGTAGTGTGTGTGTGTGTAGGTCAGAGGTCAATATTGAGTGCATTCTTCAATAACTGTCCCTTTGATTATTTGAGAAAGAGTCACTGAGTCTGGAGCTCACTCCTTGAGGAGACTGCCCAGCCAACAAGCATGGCAGCCTTCCTTTCTCTACCTCCCAAGCACTGGGATCACAGGCATGTGCAACTATGACCAGATTTTTTATGTTGGTACTGGAGATCTAAAATTCAGGGTCTTACCAACTGAGCCACCTCTGCCTCCTGAAAGTGCTTTTTTTTTAAAGGCAGAAGCTCCCAAATGACAATTTCTGTAAGGAGCCAAATCAGTGATGTGGTCCCTGTGTTGGGATCAATTCTCAGAATTCACTTTGCAACTTCAATGTTTTCCAAAATAATCTCTCATTTTCTCTTTCTCTCTAGATGATGGTGGGTCAAAGATCCACCTAACTCAACAGGTAGACATAGCAGCACAGGTGGCTTCTGGAATGGCCTATCTGGAGTCCCAGAACTATATCCACAGGGATCTGGCTGCAAGAAATGTTCTTGTTGGGGAGCATAATATCTACAAAGTAGCAGATTTTGGACTTGCAAGAGTTTTTAAGGTAGATTTACTTTTGTTTTAATTTGTTCTTTTTTTTTTTTTTTTAACCAAATAGGTTAATATACCTTTAAGTTCACGATGATTATTTTAAGCCATATTTCTCAGCTCAGTATGGTACCAAACACTTGGAATCCCAACACTCAAAAGAGTGAGGTAGGGATATTTTGGTTTCAAGGTCAGACTTTCAATTTCAGTGAGACTTTTTCCTCCAAATAAAAGCTGCAACAAAAGTAACAAAACCACATACACAAAGCAAACAAATAAAAACATCATGTTGTTTATCTATGGTCCATTGATAAAGGCAAGTAATCTAGTATCTTACAGACAGAATACCTTTATGTTTCTATTTCTTCATCAGAGGGTAGGGCAGTGAAAAGCAATGATCAGGTAAATTAAAAAGATCTAATTAGGTTTGTGGTTGAATTTATGGCCTATTTTTCAAATGTTAACAGGAACACCTATTTAATCTTACATATCTCTTTCTTTTTCTCATTTGATGATTCTTTGAAGCCATGTTACCATGATTCACAGCAATAGTAAACTTTGTGTATGCTTTTTTTATATGAGCATGTGTTTTATGTTTGCTTGTGTGTAGGTGCGCTCTTGTCTATGTGAGTACATGTAGAGACCAGAAATTGACATTGAGATCTCTTTTTGCATAATTTCCCCAACTTATTAAAATGCTTTTTTTTTTATTATTTCTTTGAGGATTTTATACTATGTGTCTTGACCACATTCATCCCTTCCTCCAAATTGTTCCAGATCTCTCTACCCTCCAGACTTCATAACTTCATGTTGCCATGTTCATGTTTTATGTTCTCTCTCTCTCTCTCTCTCTCTCTCTCTCTCTCTCTCTCTCTCTCTCTCTCTCTCTCTTCTCTTTCTCTATCTCCAACCTATAAAGACTAACTGAGCTTTACATTATTTCTTGGTAAGGGTTTCTCACAGAACCTTTAGCTATCTTTTTGGCTAGATTGACAGGCTAACAAGTTTCCAGGACCCACCCGTTTCCCCACCCTTAGCGCAGGAGTTACAGGCACGGAGAGCATTATCTGATTTTTATATGGGAGCTAGGGATCATGCTTGCCCCAGAAGTTGTTTGTCCACTGATCCATCTTTCGAAAACTGATGCACTGGTGTTTCATTTTCCCATATTTACCCTGGTTTTTTTGACATCAATCCAAAGACACCAATAAGAAAGCACCATAGGAGGTATCTAGATCTGGATTTTAAATTTCCATATTGTCCACCCAAGTTGGAAGTTTCTGTCCCACCAGAAACTCAAATACCTGACAGCCACTTCCCAAATAATTGACTCAGAGGCTTAATATTACTTATAAACACGTGGCCAGTAACTTAAAATTATTACGAACCAGATCTTACACTTAACTGATAATTCTTATCTATTTTCAGCCACATGGCTTGGTACCTTTTCTCATTAAGGCATTCTCATCTTGCTTCCTCTGCATCTGGCTGCTGACAGCATCTCTGCCTTTCCTCTTCCCAGAATCCTCTAGTCTGGTTGCCCCTCCTATGCTTCGTGCCCAACTATTGGCCAATCGGTGTTCTATTAAACCAATAAGAGTGACAAATCTCTACAGCATACAAGAGGATTATCCCACAGCAGTCCACTAAAAATATGAATGTAAAAATGAAATACAATCAGTAAAGATTCTCTTTTCCTATCACCTTTTCCTTTTTAGAAAGTAATTAAAGCCACTATGTTGATATATTAAAATTTAAACTATTTAGGCCCTGCTTCTTAGTATTAGCAAGAGGTTTAAGTGATAATTAGTGCTAGCTTTAAAAAAAAGTTTTACTTATTTTTATTTAATGTATGTGAATATTTTTGACTACATGTATGTCTGTACCTCATATGCATGGGTGCAGTGTCTGCAGAAGCTAGAAAGCCCGAGATCCTCTGGAGCTGGAATTACAGATATCTGTATGCCATATAGATGCTGAGAACCAAACCCGGGTTTTCTTCAAGAGCAGTGAATAATCTTCGCTGCTGAGCCATCTCGCTGGCCTTAATGTCAATAGCAAATGAAACCAGACAACTTCCTTCTCTCTTCTTTTTTCTGTCCCTTCTCCTTCCCTTCTTCTTTTTTCATTTTTAATCCTTTTTTATCTTCTTTATCTTTATCTTCTTTATCTTCCTCCTCCATTTTTTTTTTTGTTTGTAAATGACTGATTTAAACCCAAGCAACATAAATTCTTATGCATGCAATAGACTGATGCTCCTTCCAGGCCTATTGCACACAGCAAGTGCTCAAGAAATCTTGCTAATGACTTCTCACTGGTTTGTAACATTTGAAGTTGTAATAGAAATTTATCTGAGCTCATATTGTAAATTTTCACGTGAAACAGGTTATAAATAAACAAGGACGGGCACAGCAAATCACTAACTTGGCTTGAATCCTTGATGCGTTAACAGGTAGATAATGAAGACATCTATGAATCTAAACATGAAATAAAGTTGCCCGTGAAGTGGACCGCACCTGAAGCCATTCGTACTAATAAATTCAGCATTAAGTCTGATGTGTGGTCTTTTGGAATCCTTCTCTATGAAATCATTACTTATGGCAAAATGCCTTACAGTGGTGAGTTATGACTCCAGAAGTGGGCCTTTCTGCTGCAGGTCACTTGCTTAGATGTAACTTTACCTGCTTCACCCAGACTCAGAGAGCAGAGTTATGAGGCTGACTATACCATGAGCCTGTTGGAGCTTGAGAGATAAAATTTGATGATGATAATTTGCATTAATGAGGTGGTTTATTGCTTTCTCCTTTGCTCTTGGATTTTGGTCTTTATAGACATTACTTTCTGCAGATTTTAGTTTAATATCTAATCCTGGGAAGTGGATGGTGGATCTCACTGCTTTATTAAGGAAAATAACTTGCGTTATAACCCGGAGTTTAGTGTCTATAAGTTGAAGACTCTAATTGTCTAATTTTTTTTTGTTCCATTCTGCGCTCTTAGGTATGACAGGTGCTCAAGTAATTCAGATGTTGAACCAAAACTACAGACTACCCCAGCCATCTAACTGTCCACAGCAATTCTACAGCATCATGCTGGAGTGCTGGAATGCAGAGCCTAAGCAAAGGCCAACATTTGAGATCCTGCATGGGAAACTTGAAGACTACTTTGAAACAGACTCTTCATATTCAGATACAAATAATTTCATAAACTGAAGATTAGAGAGAATGACAATGAGGATGTGAAAAAATCAGAATCATCAGTCCAGAAATACAGTCTTATAAGCCAACTGTGAAATGAAATCGTTTATTTTGACATATTCAGGTGGTAGGGTGAACGCAGCGGTGTATTATACATTAAAGAAGACAATCTGTGTATTTTATTGACTAGGGAACACTGCAGGACAGTCTAAGATGGATGCCATTTTCTCACTGCCTGGTACAATCAAACACACTAAATGAAGTTTTTTTTTTTGTTTTTTCCTTTTAAGAACTGCTCACATTTCTATTTATCGTTAGAACTGCCGATCAAGAGAATCAACAGATGATAGTTTTTACTCAGTAACTGTTGTAGCATTTTCCTGTTTACTGATTAGAACGGTTATTCATTATTCCTTGAATCGCCAAATCCCATCAGGCTGTTATTATGAAGGCATTTGATTGCTCTGCCGCACAGCAGGACCTGTGCTTTGAGATTTTCTGCTCTCTCTTTTAAAATATCCTGTAACTACAATGATGCAAAGCCATGTTAAATGACTTGATTGTACTTGAAGTAATTGCACATATTTTTCCTATGCATAAGAAAATGAAGCAGCTGTTGAGAAAAAGAATTAAAATCTTTCTCATTTTGTAGAAGGAAATGATGGTGTTTTTCTATACCTCAGTATGTGTCATAAGAGAATCATCTGCATTAGTTTTAGTCTCTTAATGTCAGGAATCAGGTTGCAAAGCTGATGAATCGTATGTTTGGGAATATAAGGGAACCACCATATTGCCAACCAAGTCTGAGAAATAGATATTAAAAAGGAGAACTGGAATATTATTGCAGCTTTCTAAGAATAAAAAATTCCTTTGGCATACAGGCCAGTTTTAAATTGGCTATAAAACAGGCCCTGCAAGCTCTTGAGTCTTGGTGTAATTTCTGAACTTGGTTATGAATCTGTAGCTTTTTTCTGTTAAGATAGGAAGCTTCTTATTCTGGTAAGAACTCTGCTTTCTTAGGCAATGGAGTGGCTAATTGGATGGCTAACAAGACTTCTCCAAAGTGATATCAAAGTCAGATCTCATATTCCAAGACCTTCAAATGTACAGCAATGAATGGACATACCAAAAGGAATCAGGGTTTATCAAATTCACTTTTCATCCTTCTTTAAGAGAGAAGAAAATATCTAGATGGTCACAAACATCCTCTGGCAATTAAAAGAAAGAGTCAATTCTTTTAACTAGAAACTAGGAGGCAAGGCTCCAGGGCCTAACCATTAGTGGTTTGGTGATGTCACTGTTCTAGTTACTCATCTGTTGCCATGGTAACAATTGCTATAAAAAGCAACTTAGAGGAGAAAGGGTTTATTTTATCTTTCAATTCTAGGTCAGTCCATCATTTCAGGAAGTCACAATGACAAGAGCTTGAAGTAGCTGGTTATGCCATATCCACAGTCTAAGAGGAGAGAGAAATAAGTATATGCATGTGTGGCTTGCTTGCTTGCTTACTTGTGCTCAGGTCAATTTCTATACTCTTCAAAAGTTTGGGACACTTTACCTAGGGAATAGTTTGTGACACAATGGGCTGGATCTTGCCAGATCAATTAACTTAATGAGACAGTTCTCTACAGACATGTCCACAGGCCAGTCCAATAGAGACAAGCCATCATTGGGGTACTCTTTCTGGGTGATTCTGGGTTGTGTCAAGTACAGCTAACCCTCATACCACTTATGACTCACATCCTAGCAAAGTTTCCAATTACTATAAGCATTGTCTGTCTTCCTATGGTCACAAATGGCCATCAGTAGTAACTGAGGCTCCTTTTTCTCCCTTAGCCAACAAGAGAAAAATGGCATCGCTCCTTAAGAATTATCCTAAACTTCATTAAAGAATATTCTCACTTTGGGGGGGGGGGTGGCAAACACAAGCTCTGTACCCAAGTCTGGACAATAAAAGGCACAGTGACTCTGACTGTTGAGTATTGGTTAACGTAGAAGAAAGTCTGTACTGAAGGTAGGAATATGAACTTCTCCAAGACAAGCTGTTTATTCAGATAAAATTAGAGATTAATTGATGGATGGGTGTCCACTAAGAAAACCATTTAAGATGAATTAACTGTTGGAATGCATCTATTACATGAATGCATTCATTTATCATCTCAAGCATTTCTGAAGACTTAATCGGGAGCATGTGGAGCTAAAAACTGTAGAAACACTCAGAGAAGTAAAAGCATTAATATTTTAATCAGATGACAGAGCATGAAGTAACTTCAATTATTCATTTCAAGTTATCTAGTCTAATATAGCCAAGGAGAAATTTTTTAATAACTAGTTGATTAAAATAATAATAATAATAATAATAATAATAATAATAATAATAATAAAAACTCCTTTTTCTGAGTTAATTTCTTCAGGACAGGTTCTGCCCGAGGCATATGTAGAAATGAATGGAAATATTCCCATTTTATTGTGCAAATTCAGATGCTATGTACTTTTGTGTGGTATTTGATAATAATAAATTTGTAATAAGAACTGGTTTTGAAACATAAAGTGGTTATTCTTTCCTTTTTAAAAGCATGTGAAACTTGTTTAACTCACTGTATTTGATATTTCAGGACATTTATGTTCAAGATTCTTCCAAAGCAATCTATTATATCTGTTTTTACCCTGATGGATCATGGAGAAAAAAATAATATAGATTCAGTTATGAGAAGCAGTAATAGATTTTTTTTTTTTTAAAAGCTGGTATAAATTTCTCTCCCTGAATAGAATACAAGGATCAGGAAAAAGATAGGCTGAGTTTCCTACAATGAGCCAGCTCTTGTTATGTTGAAGTTACCACCCATAAATTGTAGCCAAGCACTTTTCTTGTAATGTTTTATTTATATAGTCCAGTTATGTGGACGTGGTAGTGAGGGATGCGAGTGCATCATCATATGTGGCATTTCAAATCATTTTTGACAAAACCTTAAGAAGTTTTGCGATAGGAAATTTCAAAATTCCATTAAGCCTCCTCTGAAGAACATGAGGAAGGAAACAGATTTAAATTGCTCAAGGTCAAAGAGGCACAGAGTACTGAGCTGAATATTTTATCATCAAACACAAAGCCAAATCCATAGTGATCAGGAACATACAGCCATGCTTTATGAATGGGTAGCCTGAAAGGACACCAAGGAAGAAGTTTGAAGGTAGATACCACTGCACTCATAACTACTACATACATGGTTCCTTGTGACGGTCACATGAATCAAGGGTACTATGATCAACATTAACTCTGTTGACTCTAATTGTCTAAAGGAAATATAATTCCTTGGAAACTTTATTGTAACCCAGTTACAATTTCAGAAAGGAAGCTGGGCACAGATGGTGCTCCCTGTCAAGCACACGCTGCATCTGAAATCATGTTTTCCACGATATAGTTGAACATATAGTATGTTTATCAAATCATCTTGCTGGTAGATTGTTATTGGTGACTTTTTAGGATTCTTTGAAGAGGTGCATTGTATATGAATTGGAAGTTTTGGGTATAATCATCAGTATGTTGCAAAACCTTACTATTATAGGAAAACAAAGCCAGAAAATTTTGCAGAGCATATCTATAAATATTTTGAGCCCTTAACCTTAACAATGTTTTAATGTTGACAGTAGCATCCTTTATTGCCCAAGTTTTCCACCAAACCCTTTCTGAGTTTTAATTTTCATTTCATCTATCTATCTATCTATCTATCTATCTATCTATCTATCTATCTATCTATCTATCTATCATCTATCTATCTATCATCTATCTATCTATCTATCTATCTATCTATCTATCTATCTATCTATCTATCTATCTATACTACATCCATCATCTATTTATCCAACCATCCATGCTTTATTGCAGGGTTTCTCCTGTAGCTTAGTCTATATTTAGTCCCTGAATCATCCTGCCTCTACCTCCAGAGTACTGTAATTGTAGATGTACATCCATGGCCAAACCCAGACTCTCTTTTTCTTCTTTTAAGAGTGCTTCTTTATATCTCAAATTACTCATTTCATTTAGAAATAAACTATAGATTGGAAGTAGACTATATTATTTAGCCATAAAGAAGAATGAAATTACATTATTTGCAGGAAAATAGATAGAACTGGATGACACCATGTTAACACAACACAAGCCAGGCCTAGAAAGACAATAATACCCTGTTTTGTCTCATACTTAAAAGCTTAATAAAATGACCAGAACATAGAAGTAGGAAAGAAGGAAGGTAGATCACTGTGAGTTCAAAGTCAATTCTAAGAAAGCCAAAAACAGACAAAGCAAGCAAGCAAACAATAAAAAGGCAAAAATAAAGTAGGAAAGAGGGGGAGGGGTCTGATTAAGAAAAGCCTGAGAGAAAAAGTTAAAAAAGGCAGAGAGGAGGGTGGTCATGGTCAAAGCACGATGTTTGCATGCATGACAATGTCACAGTGAGTCAGTTAAGTTACTTAATGCGAATCTACAGTAGCAATGTATGCAGACTCTGAATTTGTGAGCCTTTAACAAATTTACTTGAAGTCTTTAGTCAGATGATCTTACCTATGTAGATTGTAAGATGCCTGAGTTCTTTCTAGTTACGCTTTTTACCTGAGTGGTTAATTTACCAACATTAGTCATTGAATGCAATAAATTTCAATAGAAACTCTTTTTCATTTTCATAGAAAATAATAAGCTTTTCCAGAAAAAGAAGCCAGCTCAGGAATGCATTTCTTCTGTATGGTGGCTTCACCTCACATCCTCTAATAACTACAAACTGCCTCTACCTCCAGGGCACTATAATTGTCGATGTGCAATTACCAAAAGAAAGGACTAAAATTATTCTGTTTTGAATAAGAAAATATTATTTTAAAATAAATCCCTCAGATATTAGAATACAGGCTTCATATTGTACTGTCTTACATTTAAATTTATGAAGTATAAAATTAATAAAACATAACATTTAAGAAATAATAGTTTTTTAAATCACTTTTTGAATTATGTACTTATTTATAGATTGAAAAAATGTGAAATAAGCCCAGCTGACTATATTAGTATTATTGAAGAAGGAAGAGAGTTTTTTGCCTTTCAAAACATTCATATCTTTAATAGTGCCTTTTAGTACTCTTATTAAGCAATTATATAGGATTAATTTTTACATATGATTATTATATATATAAAATGAAAAGATTAAAAAAGACTCTTTTAATTGTACTGTTCTTATAATGTTATTATTTGCCTTGATTCAAATGCAGCTGTTTAAAGACAACTTCTGCTTCTGGATTTTTTTAAAACATTAAGAAAAAGACTTGACGTGGAAATATTTACCCCACCTGTTTTTTATTTACAATGGATTTGTTTAATATGGTAGTCCTACCATATTGCTAATTTTGATCTAGACTTTTAAAAGTTAGCTCAAGTGCTTCGGAAATAAGTTAGTTGTGTCTCTACCACATAAACAATGTGTTTCACGGCAATTAAAATGAATCCTCAGTTGACTGCATTAAAAAGGGTTTGTAGAATATAAAACAAGACCAATAATCCAAGATTGGTAATATTGTCTTTGGCAAATATACACTGCAGGACAGAGTCAGCTGATGGGAAAACCACCACCAATGTGGCCAGTTGCTCTGGTGATATTAACGATGGCTTTGGTGCACTACAAACCAACAGTTACACCCATGGTGTCAGAAGACATATACCTGTGGGGATATGTTTCAAATTTAATAAAAACCAGTCTGAGATATCAGAGGGATCTACCCATAGTCAGTCTAGGAGGATTAGAGAGTGGTAACTCACACCTTTAATCCAAGCACAGGGAATTTCAAGGAGTGGTGACCTGCGTCCTTAATCCCAGTAAATATGAGTTTGAAGTCAGCTTAGTTTACAGGAGTTCCAGGCTTCCAGACAGGCAATGGTGGTGCAGTGCCATGCCTTTAATCTTAACCTGGATGTGAAACAACTGAGTGAAGAACGTTTTTAAGGCAGGCGTAGAAAGACAGAGGAGGCAGAAGAAGCCAGGAGGAGTGAGGCTGAGGAAGCTGGAAGACAGCTGGGTGAGATCCGAATGTGGCATTTAGTCTCTGATATCTCACCCTTTCCCTGAGATCTGTCTATGAATTTCCTTTATTTGTGCTACATTTAGCACACAACATGGGGCACGAATTCCCCCCCACCCCCCAAAAAAACCCGGCACTTGCTGGCTAGAGCAACACTTGGCTGGAGGAGTAATTACCATCTGGCTAGACTTTCTGTTCTGAGCTATCCTTCAGCCTTAGGCAGACCAGCCACATGTGATTCTGTTTCACTCTCATCTGGGTAAGTTTTTCAGACATTGGTCTCTCTCCTGGTGGGTTGTGGGATTTTTTTTTTTCCTTTTCTCTCTTTTTGGACACCTCCTTGGGCTGCTATCACACTAGGTAGCTGCCCCACTTCACAGTCATTTGAATCATCACAGACAACAAATTAGCGAGTAAATCAATTCTTTTTAAAGGGCGAATTTGTTTAAGACAATGGAGGGTGTTTGGTCCTTCTGTGGTCTTTCTATAGATGATTTGATATTAAAACCAGTAAAGGAAAAGACAAATAAAATAGATGGGACTATCATAATGTTTACCATACTGTTTATTATGAATATTTTTGTTTGATTTCTGTATTTATCATTTAAAAAGTCAATTAATATAAATGCAAAAAAAAAAAAGCCTTAAAAAGCCTGTGGAGAGAGAACACAGAGCTGTTCAAATTCAGACAGGAATATGAACCAATTTCAGCAAGGTCATCTAAAATTAGACAAAAACAGGCAACATTAATATACCCAGTAACCTTTAAAAAAAGTGAACAATGATAAAGATGATAGAGAAGCTAGCTGGGCTCCAGTACAAATGCTAGAATTAAGGAGAGTAAAAGAAGCAATTGTGATATATGGGATGCATTCACCATTTGTAAAACAAATGTTAAACAACTGGCCATGGATCACCCCTAAAGATTGGTTAGATATGTTTACTGCTATTTTAGAGGCAGACCACTTTTACAGTGGAAGTCAAGGTGGAAGGAGGAGGCTAAAACAATAGAAAAGAGAAGCAGGGCCAGAGGCATAGAAACCTCCCAAGACCAACTTCTTGGGGAGGGGGATTATGCTGATATTGAAAGGCAGTCTTTATACAAGGGACATACTCCAGATTTATGCTGCATGGCAGCTTTAAATGCCTGGGATAAGATTGAAGAAATAGGAAAGGAAATTGAATCATTCACAAAAGTAATTCAAAGCCTAAAAGAAACTTTTACAGACTTTTTGCACAGTTTAACTGTAGCAGTAAACAGAATGGTACCAGACTCAGAAGCCAGGTGAATAATAATTGAATCACTGGCTTTTGAGAATGCCAATGCACAATGTAGAAAAAATACTTAGACCCTTAAAAGCAAGGTCAGCACCCATGGAGGATTGGATTCGTGAGACAATTAATCTAGAGTCTTATGACAGTGATGACAACTGGGTAGGAGAGCTTATTTCTAGAGGTATAAGAAAAAGTCAAAATGTTAAATGTTACAATTGTGAAAGGCAAGGTCATATAAAAAGAGATTGTAAACAAGGCGTTCCCAGAAACAGAGCTTTTGTTAGGAATAATTCCAAGAGAACACCCCTCCTGTCTGGAATATGCAGAAGGTGTGGAAAAGGAAGACATTGGATGAATGAGTGCAGATCAACAAGGGACAGACAAGGAAACTTTCTGCCCTTTGGAAATACCCCAAGGGGGTTTTCAAAAGCCCCCATATCAAATCCAATCCGATTTTACCCTGCCATTTTGTAGGAAACATCTTCCCAGAACAATTAAAAAAAAATAAAGCCTATTTTTAAAAAGACATACTATACTGAATGATAGAAAATCCATAGAAAAAGAAAAAACTCAGGAAAAATTATAAAGCAAATATTTTAGCAAGCTTCTATCAATGAACAAAGGCCAAAATTAAAAGTACAAATAAATGATGATATTATTGAAGGCTTACTGGGCATAAGGGCAGATATATCAATAATTTCACCAGAGTCATGGCATCCAAATTGGTCCCTTTAGGAGGTAAATGTTCAGTTTTTGGGAATTGGGTAGATATCCCAGGTAAAACAGAGTGCAAAAGATGGCTTGACTGTATAGGACCAGAAGGACAGAGAGGAATATTGGAGCCATATGTGGCTGACATTGCTATAAATTTATGGGGGTGAGATTTACTACAACAGTGGAACACACAGATTAATATTCCTCCAAACACAGAAATAAGCCATAAACTAGCACACAGTTCTGGAAAAAACATTAGAAGATATTATGAGAAACAGTCACGGACCATTCAAGTTATACAGAAACAAGGCACAACAGCTGCTTATCTTTCAAAAACACCCACAGCACTACCTCTAAAATGGTTAACAGAGAAGCCTATATGGGTCTATCAATGGCCTCTAACAAGAGAGAAATTGAAGACCTTGGAGCAGCTAGTACAGGAGCAGTTAAATGCTCAGCATATAGAAGAACCAACCAGCTCTTGTAATTCTTTTGTATTTGTTATTGAAAAAAATCTGGAAAGTGGAGAATGGTAACAGACCTAAAGGTGGTAAACAAAACGGGCCAGCCATTGGGCTCTCTATAGATTTGCCTTCTCTGTTGTCTTGAGAATAGCCTATTATAGTTACTTATTTAAAAGACTGTTTCTTTATAATACCTTTACAAGAAGAAGACAAAGAAAAATTTGTCTGTACAGTGCTCACTTATAATAATTCTCAGCCTGTAATAAGATATCAGTGGAGGGTCCTCCCTCAAGGAATGCTGAAGAGTCCCATTCTGTGTCAGTATTTTGCACAAAAGCCAGTAGAACAAATAGGTAACAAATTCCCACAATCTATAATTTACCATTACATGAATGACATCTTGTTGGCTGATTCAAATATCAATACCTTAGAAAAAATGTTTGAAGAAGTGAAAAAAATCTTGCCTGCTTGGGGATTACAAATTGCCCCACAAATAGGCTTCAGCAACAGTTAGTGAGCAACACAAGAAACTGTCACCATACACTAAGACCCTAGTAAACTTCAAGTGATGCTAGTTAGTACACTGCCATATATATTCGCCCATAGTGTGTGTGTGTGTGTGTGTGTGTGTGTGTGTGTGTGTGTGTGTGTGTGTGTGTGAGTTTGTGTGTGTGTTTATATGCTGGAAATTGAGCTTGGCTCTTTATACTTGTGTACCAAGCCCCTTATTCATCAAACATCTCTTTGACCCCTACCATCCATTGCCTTTTAAACAATTTTATTATTCATTCAATACATATTTATTGATTGCCTGTGAGTAGCATACAGGTGGCTATATGCTTTGATCAAACTGCACAGCAGTGACATGACATTGTCTCTGCTTTCGATCAGCTTGCTATCTGCCATGGAATGAGAATGGAATATGTGGAATACGTGATTCTCAGCCCACAAACCTATATGTACCAATCTCTTGTCTTCTCTCTGAGAATTAAATTGTGATTTGTAATCGGCTGTGCCACCCCATTCCTCCATGCACTTAATTTAACCAAAAATTAACTATAGAAACATTATGTCTTAAACTTCTCTTCTAGATGGGTATTGGTAAAGAAACAGAACATTGGGAAGCCTTCTTGGAAGCCCTAGAGGAGCATTGGTCCTTCTCTCTTTAGGACCCCAGAAGCATGAGAACCAATATCCACCTTAAAACTCAAAGAGAACTCACAGCTGGAAGTTACTCCTGAGGGCTTGATGAGAGGAAGCTGCTACTGTGGCCCTGGAGTCTGGACTGCACTGTGGGAAAGCAGAAATTACCATTGTTACTTCCAACCTCTGCTGTGCAGAATCTGCAGGGCCCATTTCTGCATACTGTATCTGCGTCATACCTGTGATACAGCATTGCTTTCAAAGAAATATTAGTTGATTCTGGGTTTTCTCCCATGAGTCCTTAGTGTTTGTAGTGTGTTAAAGCTGTGCAGGAGTTAGTCTTGTGGCACCAGTGTTTATTTTCCTGACCATGTGGCCACCTGCTTAAATTTCTACTTCCCACTGGAAGAAATCTTGGCCTTGGGTCTTCCTCTTCTAATGATGCACCTTCCTAATGATGATGAGATGGAACTCATTCCCATCTCTAAATGTTACACAATCCAGAGTGGCTCTCCTCCACAGTATTCCTCTTGTGAGGAAGCCTTCTAGAACATTCTTTCTTTGCTGCTCCTTCTTGGTGATAATGGTGACTCTGTAGTCAAATGTCTTCTCAGAGGAGAATGCACCCAAGTTAGGACTAACCAGGTAATCCCTGCCCCAGTCACAAAGATCTTCACATTTGCCCTTCTTACTTCTCAGAACAGGACTCTGACCACCCGTGGGTCCTTTCAACTCATGTTTTCCTTGTTTTCTTGGAATCTCCAGTCTGTTCTGTGGGATTGGGTTGGGTGGATTCAAAAACTTGGGCCACATTTCAGGACCCCTAGTTTTAAACTCCTAAGAGAAGATTTTGACTTTCGTTTTCCTGTTTCTTTCAAGTATAATGATCTTCCTTTGGGTAATAGTTCCTCGTGATCTATTAGTTTGTAGAGAGGAGAACCTAAGTATGACACTCGATTCCTAGGAAGCATGTCAGATAATGGATTCAAGTAATAACCTGCTATGTAGGAAAAAGAAGAAAAGGTATTCAAAACAGTAAGTAATTAAGGTTGCGCTGAGTATGACCAAAGTTATGTGTCATGCTATGGGACTGAAGGACAAGATCCTGTAACTAGACTTGTGGCTTGGGAAGAAATGAAAAAAATCATGCTTCTTGGATGCTTGGTCGGGAAAAAGAAAATAAAAAATGTCAATGTCTGTCAGGAGATGGGAGACATGCCAAGGACACACAGACTTTGCATCGAAGAAAGATGGCGAGGAACTGAAAGAGATCCGGTTTCTCACAGGAGTGCTGGTGTGGAAGAATGGTCCAAGTCAGGCAAGCCAGGGAAGACCCTGATGATGAAGAGGACCGGATAAAAGCTGAAGGGGATGGGATTTCAGATTAGGACATGGATTTGAAATTGGAATGCTCTTATAGGAGCCCAGAATGAAAGAGGTGGCCAGTTATAATGGAGTTAAAGAGAGGAAGGAAGGAACTTTCTCATTAGTCAGATGCTGAGGAAGAACACTTTCAAATGAGAAGGAGGCTCAAAGCCAAATGGCAGGGGTCTGAGGCCAAATGAGAGGAAAGAGGTTTGAGACCACACACATCACATAGACAGCTTGTCCTGATGCAGGGGTGAGAAATAAAAGAGACATAGATAGCAACCAGCTGTGACTGCAGAATTGACAGGGATGCACCTGTGTTTCTAAACATAGGAGACACTACATTTGTTTGGTAGCTTAAAGCAGGGTCACCAGAGGGCTCTTAAGCAGGAAAATGCTGAGCAGTATAGGACAGCAACTGCCTATATCTCTAATGAATCTGAAAGAATAACACATGCTTTCTTGGCCATTGAATTTGTGTAGATTCTACATCCTGGTCATTTGTTCTCTTAAGGCAATTTAAACCTGAAGTACATTAATGGCATAGATTCACCTGGTGTACCTTTTATTCCAGAAAGACCATTTAATTTGTTTTAATGCTTAAGGCTCTTGCTGCCATTCTCCCACGACTGATCTAGTTCCCAAATGTTCTTCGAATAAGAAGGTTGCTTTTCTTTAGAAATAAAAGTTTCATTTAGCTTAGAGAAGAAGAAAAAGAGAGAAAAAATTTAAGTAAAATATCTATTCATTTTCCTTGGCTATGGATGTCAGATACAATTATTCAAAATGAAACAATATGGCTCATTGCAGATGAATTATTAAATCCATTTGAGAGCATGTTAAAATAGTGTCAAGGAGATGATAGGGTATTTGAGATTTAATATCTCAGGGGGGAGACATTTAAACTATCCTAAAGAATAAAATTATACGTAAAGAGAAGAGAGAAAAAGAGAAGATTCTGAAAACAATGGAGGATGAGGCTATTTTTAGAAAATGTATCATCAAAATCTTTGGGAAAATCTTTCTTCCTTTATCTGGTGTAGACTGGTTTAAGAATAATACAGAAATGTTCTTATATGATTGTTGAATATGCTTAGTTAAAACTTGGAGTTTCAGGACCCAAGTCAAATAAAAGAGGTTTTGTAATAAAATATTTCTTGGAATTATCTTCACCAACTTAATTTTACAGTGCTACAGAATTTTCCAACTGAGGGGGACTCTTGAGACCAAGCAGTCAGCTTTCAGGCTATTTTATCTTCTGTTAGAAGGAAACTCAGAGGCAAAAATAATAAAAAGCAAAGGATCTTTAGTCATTTGGGAGAAATTTTCCTTCAAATGAAACTGCCCCGTGGTTGCTCTATTGCGGAATTGCATGTCTTCACAAAAAGATCAAATGCAAACAATGTGTTGAATTATCTTTTCCTTGTGTTTTATAGAAACCTGCAGTATTCAATGTACAGTATCCAATGTAGAGAACTGTAAACCTCCGTGCGAGATTTTATTTTGTATTTGTGCATTATTAAAACCTCAAAGCGTGGATGTTGTGCAAGTGGGAATGAATGCCAGCATCAAGGAACAGCAAGAATCAAAGAAGCAGGCTTAGCTATTTATAAATTCTCGAAATGACCAGCAGATGGGGGTCCAGATTGCCACTGGAGAATTTGTGATCAGCAGGAAAAGCAAAGGAGATTAAAAACGGTGTTGATTCTCATATCACATTCAGTTTGAGTCAAAAATTAGTGAAGGAATGTTTCTTCCATCTTAAGTTCTCAGACCTTCATTGAAGATTTGTCTGATATGATCTCTCTACTATATCCACAATTTAGAGAAATACAGAAGTACCTATTTCAATTCCTATATCAAAATAGATTTGAGTATTCCTCACCAAAAAACATGGATTATAGCATATTGGCCTTGTAAATATTGTTATGTGTAATTTATGATGCATCCTGATTAGATTTCTACTTGTCTAACTATATCTCAGATGAATCGAAATATTTTAATATACCATCCCATTTTTATTCATTCATTTAGCCACTTATTATGAATTAATCCCTGTGAAATTAGTTCTAAAAAAGTATAGGCATTTGGTATACTGTTAATACAAAGTGGAAAATAATTTTAACACTGACATAAACTGACAACTCACAGCTTATATTGTTCAGTCATGGGTGACTTAAAGTATTACTATACTAATGAAAATTGTACAATTTTTTCCCATTCTGCCTTAGAATGTTTAGCTCAGGAAAAACAGGAAAGTGATATGCTGCTTTTGGTATTAACTCCCCTTAATTTGAAACCTTAGAATAATTTTATTTTCTCCCACTAAATACTTTAATGCACTTTCAGCATAAAATTTAAATATTTATATGTCAAATATTGATTTGTGCTGATAGTTTAGCGTATCTAAATCACAGTGATACTTTTTGGAAGCCAAAAACCAGTTAATCTGTATTTTATTATTTGCTCAATACTATGATTGTAGATCAATGTGTTGAAAAAGAAAAATTATATATTCCAGGCCCATATATATTAATAAGTAGATGTCTAATGTTATAAATAATTAAAATATATCTGCTTCTCCTGCATGAATGATACAATTACCTTTTCTCTTCCATTTTTGACATTGCTTTGCTACCTTCTCACTCAGAAAGGCAGCCTAGGAAGAAGATTTTACACAAGAGAAACTCTACTTGGTTAAATGTTGGAAATGCCCTTGCAACATCAGCTTTTTGTCTATAGGTCTTATTTTGAGAGTAAAGTGGATCAGACTAAGAGGCCTTAGAATTCTAGAATGCTTCTGGCTGAAGGGCTACGGCAAATTTTGCCTTTGGGTCCGTTGAACGAACACTCTGTTTACCTTATGCAGAGCTTCTACTACTGAGTCACACTGAGTCATAGCAAGAAACCAAGAATGTAGCTGACAGGGAGGTGCGTGTTCTCTGAGGAATGCTCGGACTTCCTAGTTTTGGCTCCCACAGTGCTGTCTCCTTTTCTTCATACTTCCTGTTTGGCTAAATGGTAGAACGGAGACCTGAGATGAGGGAAAAGCAAATAATAACAAGAAAAAATCTAGATGAGCAGAGAGACTGGCAGGACTGTCTTGGAAAAACTAGGTCTTCTCTCTTGAGACCTCATAGTTAGATTTATTGTACTATTTCAGTCTTAGCCAGAGATTTACTGACAGTTCTTTGTCAAATCAAATTACTTAATCGTATAACCATTTTTTTCCTGCTCTTAGTAAAATATTATTGTTAGTATTTATGAATCTCAATGAGAGATTCATGGATATAAAGCCCTGAATATTTCATGAAGGTTTTGAAATATTTGGATCTAAGTACATATTATTAAGTATGGCTAACCGCTAATTCTCAATACCACTTAGCGGGGGCTGTATGGACACCTAATTCTTCACAGATAGTCCGTTGCTATATAATGTATTTCTGAGCTGTCTCTTTTCACGAGCTGGTCAACATGTGGTTGAGAAAAGCAATTTAATTTAATCTTGAAATGATCAGTAAATCTCCCTTGAATGTTGAGATACAGAGACGAATGAGTTCTATGGGTGGGACTGTATTGATCTTTTATTCAATCCTTAACACAGTACTCATTGAATATAAACTCTATGCTGTGGGCTGGGCTGCAATTTGGAATAGACTATGAAGGAAGAAGAGCACAGTGTGGTAAAGTGATGGGGTTTTGGAGTTGAACTTGCTGGATATGATGTTTATATATCAGCCACAAGTTCTTACCCTTTGTATATTAGTTAATGACTTTTCGACTTTTTTTTATAATCTGTAAAATGAGCTTTTATCTAGGTTGCTTTGACAATCAAATGAGACGAACACATTGAGCTGTGTGTAGCACAGGACCCTCATGCCCCACATGATTTGATAAAGATGCAGGGTTTCCAAGCATGATGGTGTTTGACTTTGATCCTAGCACTCTGGAGGCAGAGGCGGGCTGATTGCTGTGAATTTGAAGCCAGGCTGGTTTATATATATATGGCAAGTTCTAGACCAGCCAGGGCTACATAGTGAGACACCAGCCCCTCCCCACCCCCAATAAACAAACTACTCAGCCCCAGTCTGTGCCCTCCAGGACCACTAGTTATAAGAAAATGAAATGGTGATCCTTATGATAAAAAAAAAAAAAAAGTCATTGTAATATTCAGCCTTGGAAGAAAATGAATCCCATCCATTTGTTGTTAGGCTACCCAGAAAGCCAGGGTGCTAATGAGTGAATCGGTGTCTGCCCTGTGTTTCTCTACGGGAAACTTTCTGAAACACCAGCCTATCTGTGGAGCCAGGGCTGTAGCAGAAACAAGAAATGACCTGAGGTTGGCATCATTAGAGACTGAATTTAGGGTGACACTGTGTCATCCGCCTATATAAACTAGGTAAAAGAATTTCTGTTGTTTCTATGTTCATTCATGATACAAATGAGAACAAAATTCACAGAGTCCTGAGATCCACACAGAATGTCACTCAGCCAGGCTTAGGAATTAGTGGTTTTCAGAGACCAGACTGTCATGATAGACTGATTCTTGAGACATTATGGGCAGCTTCTATAAAGCTTTTTGAATCATAAAGGGGAATTTTAAGGTCAAATAAATTATTATAATCAAATTCAGTTACTTTCAGCTAAAATTTCACTCATGGTCCCAGGGTGTTCCATTTTTTTCCCCTGGAGATGTTTTACTGTAAGTTAAAATGGTGATACAGTCACTCACTCATTTTCATCCACCAACCTTTTATTGAGTGTCTGATGTGGGAATGCCTTTCTGTATTCTGTGAATATCAATCTTTAAATAAAGGAGCTGTTTTGGCCCATGACAGGCACCATAGAAAAAGTAGGAGGGGAAATCATAACATAGGTAGGAAAAGGGTGGAGTCAGAGACAGACTGTTCAAGCCACCCAAAAAGAAGCATATAAGAAACACAGGTGAGCCACGGGCCACGTGACAGGAAAGATTAATAGAAATGGGTTGATTTAAGATGTAAGAGCAAGCTAGCAATGTGCCTGAGTCATAGGCCAAACAGCATGAACTTAATATAAGTGTCTGAACCATTTTTGGAGCCTGAGCAGCGGTGGGTGGCTAAGGGGTCTGGGGCTGACTGCAGGTCTGTGGGTCTGGACCTCTGGCTGCCCAGTGCCAAGAAACCCCATTGTAACAAGTGTCTGTTATGAGTCAGATATATTTGAGACTCTGGGGACAAGAAAACAGAGAGAACAGGTCTCTATTGTGAATCCTAAATATGGTTTCACGTGATTTGACCTTACTGTGACAAAGTATTTCTGCCTCAATCATGCTGTTTATAACTCATTGGTTAGTGTTGTGGGGATATAAAGGCAAAAGAGAGCTGAGGTAGTTCTAAAAGTGTAATTAATTGTTGAAGTTCTATAGGACTCTATTCCCACTGGCATGGCTGAGTTCTTCCACAGAGACTGTTTCAGCTCTAGGCTTGCTGAGCACTTGAAGCCAATCTCAACAGCTCCACACCCAGACGGCAGAAAACCAGTCATTCCCTCTCTGTGAAATGGAACGATATGTCATTTTCTTTCATCCCTGGACATTTCTAGAAACATTTCAAATGGAATTTATATAGAATGATTTCAGGATTACGTTTGAATACTATTTTTGTACCAAAGTAACATTTCTGTTTTAGGATGTCATGTTTTTCATAATGGGACTGACATCAGGGCGTTGTGGTGACCTCAGTCATCACAGACGTCTTTCCACACTGGAACTATACCAATCCCTATCCCAGTAGAGAATAGATAAGCATCCCTCTCAGTTCTCCGGTAAAGGTTCTTTTTTGTCTTGTCTCTTGGCTGTGTTTCTGCAACTGGGCCACCACCATCAACAATAATAAATGTGTCCTGCTTGAGGGATATGATCAAGCAGCAAACAAGGGCTTAGTAGCAAAGGTATATAAGGCCTCTTCTTGCCAGGCACTTAAACCCTATCCCAGACTGTAATTTTTTTCCAAATTTCTAACACTCTAACTAATGCTGTGTAGGTATTCTGTGCCCTATAAAGATTATACTTCATAGTTACAACTGCCTTCAATAGCTCAGTACATGGCCTGTTCCATTTTAAAGTAGAAATGTTGTCTCCCAAGATTTGAAACTGATTGTATTTTTTTCCTATATGTCATAATCTTCTTTTCCCAATCTTTCTGAATTCTCCAAGAAGGTAGGACTTTCAGTATCTTCTTTCCTTTTCCTAAGCTTTGTGGTGAAGTTCATGAGATTAATTTGCTTAGAAATATAGTGACCACAATCACTTGACATTTTTCCTCCTTTAGTGCACTCATCCACTTACCAGTGAACTTTCAAAGGCAGGGCTGTATGTAAGCCAAATGAACAGGAGAAGCCTCAAAGTGGATGGAGAATCTGCTGGATCCATATTTGAAAGAGGAAAACTGGTCATTCAAAACATTCAATAGCAAACTGGGTGTGGTGGCTCACACTTTTAATCTCAGCACTTGAGAGGCTGAGACAAGAGTATTGCCTCAAGCTTGACATTAGCCCGGCATCATGGTGAGTATGAGGCTAAATCATAACAAAGATTTTGTATCCAATAAACCAAAAAAATAGATAAAAGAAAAATAGATTACCACAAAGCTATAGAATCAGGACGTTAAAAAGAAACAGTAATGGAAAATGCAGTGACTTTGTTAAAAGACAGTCTCATTTCTTTTAAATTTTCCTCCTTGTCACTCCTGAATGATGGCATACTTTAGGATTTGGTTCTCGGGTTTGGGAAAATGGCTCAGTAAATAAAGTGCTGGTTGAATATTCATGAGGACAAGAGTTTGGATCCTCAAAACCCAGGTAAATGCCCAGGCCGTGGCAGCCCAGCTGTAACTGTGTCTCAGAAGGTGCAGACAGGAGATTCCCTGGAGCAAGCTGGTGAGATGACCCAAAACAGGAAGATCTGGGTTAAATTGAGAGACCCGGTCTCAATGAACAAAAATGGAGAGAATTAAAGACTGACTCTCCATGTTGATTTCAGGCCTCCAACAGGCATATGAAAACAAATACATGCTAATATGCTCCTGATCTTACTGCCTTTTTATCTAGAGTGCTAGAGTTACATGTATGTGCCATCATGCTCAGCTCTTCTCATTAGTGAATGTGTATATGTTGTGTGTATGTATGTATATGTATGTGATACTGGTGATGCTAACATAAGCAAGTTGTGATTGGGTACTAGGGACCCCACTACATGAAGTGCTAGAGATTCAGGGGTCAGTGAAAGGGATAACAGTTCATCTCTGTGCTGCTTATATCACAATATGACATCCTGATATGTGGAGCAGCCAGCCTGTAAACTAGGTAGTGCAACCATGAACAGTGATGATTTGTAGTAAGATTTATGATAAAGAAAAAGGTGGCGTAAGACAAACAGATGAGAGGATTTCAAGTCCAGGAAAGTTAGACTTGGAAATATATGTTTGCAAGTCTAACAAATGAGACAAGACCTGGATAATTATAAATAAGATAGCTGTGGAATGGACAGAAGAGACAAAAATCAGCAAATATAAAGGTCTGATAATACAAAAAAAGATTATTGATAGTTGTATAAATGAATTAGACACCTCATATGCTGGTTTTTTTTTTGTTGTTGTTTTGTTTTGTTTTTTTTTCTTTTTTTTTCAGAAGGGAACTATGTACAGACATGTGCAGCTAGTCCTCTGTAATCTTTGCCTTCTATAATTGGGAATTCAAGGAACTTTGGATCAAAACACTTGAAAAACTAAGTTGCGTGTGCACTGAGGAATATAGATGTTATCCTTTCTATTCAGTGATTTAATAGCATTTGCATTGTTTTAGGTATTATGAATAATCTAAAGATGATTCAACATATATAAGAAGGATATGTATAAGTTATATCTGAAGACCCTGGGAATTCCTTGTGGGATGCTGAAGTTAAGCCCTTGTGTATAGATAGTGCTTACAATGCATACTATTCTAGGCACATTCTGTTTTCTTAATTAATCCCCATTAGAGTCTTAAAGTGTAATTGTCTCAGCTTTACGAAAGCGGGAACTATGGCTCATAGAAGATACCTTTTAGTTTTATCTCAGACTCGGCATCAACTTTATTACTTATCAGTCTTGTCTCTATCAATGGTACCTTCAACTCTTCCCATTGTGTGGGCTGTAAATGTTGGTTTGTACTTGTTATTTTTGTCATAGTCATGCTGTCAGAAAGGACTTCTTATCAGTTGTTCCATTGGACATTTCTTACACATATTCCTATCTCTCTCATCAGTGATGCTCTAAAGTATACTCACTTCCTCTTTAAGGGTCACCAGATTCTGTATCATCCTCACGTTTACCCCAGACCTCTGCCTCTCAGAAGGAAGAGTTACAGGAAGCTGAGGCATCATTTCTTCACTGAAAACCAGTTCGCCTTTCTCTTTCCCTTCTCAAGTATCATTAGTATCATTAAAATCTTACAATTCTGAAAATAATGAAATTTCACAGGAGTACTTTGTCTTCTAGCTCTGTTCTCTATTAATTCCAGTTTTTGCTTTTTTGACAAATGAGTCTCTGTTTTTGATTTGTGATTTTTTTCTTTTATCTGCACATGGAGAGTGAGAAGGTCCTTGTTTACCGTTTCTTTCAAGTATAAATTAGGTGACAGCATGGTTCTAATTTAGGAATCGATTGATCTTTGGAAGACTTTGCAACAGTATTAGGTGTCTGTGGTTGAGAACATAATTATAAACACTGACATCTGCTTTCACCTCCCTATGCTGATGAACCACAGCAAAGGAGGATGGCTTAACTGTCAGTTGTCTTCTAGCTAACTTGAATGTTACATTTACTATAAGAAACAAATTTAGGAAAATAAAATACATGTATTTGTATTTACCGGGTCAGCATCATGCAAAAGATCACTTTTTAAAGAGCTGATTTTTTTCTTCAAATGTAGTTTATTGTCCATCAGATTTAATGTCAAGTTCACATAAGTCTAGGTGCTGAGTAGTAGAACCCCCCCCCCCCCCCCAAAGCTGGGCAGGTAGAAACCACCATTGATTTACTCAGTTTCTTGGATTTCACTTCTGTAATAGAGTTTGAATTCCTTTCCTTTAGCCCAAAGCAGTTGCTGAGCTCAGTGCTTAATCTTTGCTTGTGCATCTCAGCATTGAGAAACTGCCAATATTTGTCTGAAATTAAGGATTGAGGAATCAATGTTTTAAGGAAGGGCACAGTTACCCATCTTCTTGGGTATTTACTCACTTTCAGAATCACTTCCCTCTCAATCAATGTAAAGCTTAATGATTGCTTCTTCAAGATCTAGGCCCTATACCCACATGGTATAGCAGCTTTCTCCTGTTTGCAGCGTTCTTCCAGGAGGGTTCAGGAGATTCTAAAGGGGGTTGCTTAAGATTCAGGAAGAAACCTACTCAGAAGTCACAGGAAATCCCTGAATTTGACCAGATGTTCCAGGCCTCTCCTTCCCAATGCAATGTAAGCAGGAAAGAAGAGATTAAGACAAATTCAGTCTCCAGACGAATTCTCCAATCTGTCAAACTACCAGGCAGACATGCAGAAATCTCTAGGATTCTAGCCTTCATGAGTATTGCTGGTGCTCAGGTAAGCTTTTGATGATGAAGCTAGCTTTGAATATTCTTGCTTCTGTAAACCACTGCAGTAAAAATACTGAATTTGGTGGTATTATTGCTTTGGTCTGTTGTTGATTTCTTGTCTTGGCTGAGATGATTGTCCAGGAGGAGTGTCATACAATACCCCAACATTATATATTCTTGTGCTCATACAGTGTGGCATATATTAATGCTCCAGGAAACTAGCAGTTCATCTTATGCTGGCTTTTACCATATGCTGGCTTTTATCACTGCAACTTGGGAGTAACCAGGAGATTTGAAGAGTGATCAGTGTTTTTTAAATGCCTTGGAACTCATTGGGGTGGCCCTGTGTGCCTCAATTTCAACACCTTTTAATGTATATTTTGTACACATGTCTTAGCTTTCTTGTGTAATATCTATAATATATATGTTCAAATATACCTCTTTCAAAGCCCAACATGAGCTCTTCTTCACAATATGACTTAAACCTGGGGATCCCAATTTTAAATTCTATATGCAGAGACCAGTGTGGAAATTGAGTAAGTTCAGGGCACAGTGTCACAGGGAAAAAGGAGGATTATGGAAATCCCCCTCTTGCCACAATCTTTTCACTATTTCTTGAGATTAATTTTCTTTGGCTGGCATGCAATTTGATCAATGTCAACATAAAATGAATTTGCAGCATTTGTGATGGTTAATTTTCTATATCAACTTGGATTATTATGTTCTCCAGATCACTTTCTGAGTATCACACACTCTGGTCATTTAGTCCTACACCTGGTGGAGACATGGCAAACAGAAGCATGGTGAAATTAGCACAGAGGCTCCGTGGAGAATAGGAAGCTTCTGTCTGGAAACAATCAGATGTTATATGGGAGACACTTCTGCCTTATGTTGCCAAATCACTGATGTATCAACATTTGTAGGACCTGTGGGAATATTTGCGAGTTAGAGGTGCCTGGTGATCACGTGGTATCCAGATGAGGAGGGGAGAAAGCAGACATCCATACAGACCAGGCATTTGAGACACATGTTAAAGGAAGAAAGGTAAGCAGATATTACTGTAGTCCAGTGGACTCCCTCCAGTGTGATGTAACAGGGAGAGAAAACACCAAAGGATGAGAAGGAGTCAGATGAGAGACGGAGAGTACAGGTTTTAGAAAAGAATACCAGGAAAGATCTAGAAAATGTCGAGGGGATGAGGTCAAAATTTCACAAAGGAAAATAAATTGCAAGAATGCAGAAGGAGATTTCATCCTCCAAGAAAGATATTTATTTACATAGACCAAGAAGATCAATTATTTGGATCAAAAATAGAAGCACACTTATCAAATTTGTGTATACTCCCAAACTGTGAAGAGTATCTGATATGATTAATAATAGAGTCGAGATTCAAGAAGTTGTGTTAGAATGTGGGAATGATGAATTGAAACAAACAAATGAACTTTCACAATGATAAATGTGAAGTTTCCCCTTCCTATGAAAATAAATCACATAAGCATACAACAGAGGGGAAATGACTTAGTTCCATTTCACGTGAAAAAGACTAGCATTTTACTTATAAAACGCTGATGTATTCATGATGCCAGCAGGATGAGATGATCGCTTTAAAGTTAGTGCAGCCCCAGACTTAATGATTGAGAGACGATCGGCTCTGGCCCAGCAAAGTCTGTGATGTGACATATAAACTGTTTAAAACTGGAGTGGGCAAACAGCCTGTAATTGGAACCCCAACTAAACAAACTATGGTATGTTCTGATAATGGAGTACTCTTCAGTTATGAAAAATAATGAAGCTCTCTGTGTACTAATTTAGAAAGATATTCAATATCTATTTGAGAAAAATGAAGGCGCCAGTAGTAGAGACATGTTTTTATTTATGTAAAATGTGGGAAATAAGAAAATATAATCATTTACTTTTATTTGCATGAAGGAGTTCAAAGTTTATAACAGGTTTAAAATATGTTTATTAGCAATAAAAGGAGTGTGGAGATGGAATAAGCTTGGTTAAGAATGAGATTTCTCAATCTGCCTCACTTTATTTCAGTATGAACATATGGACACATGGTTAAATTTAGAATATGTTTAATGAGATGGATGAATGGGGACAGAAATTAGGATGGAGAGCACAGGTCCATGTATGCTCTCTGAATTATGGTCTTCCCTATGACAGGCTTTGTGCTTCATTTTTTGCCCTTCTCAGTGGTTCTATAACCACACTTGTCATTTGAAATCCTTTCAGTCTCATAATTACTCATCACATGTACAAAAGCAAATGAATATTTAATTTCATGACTGAGTATATCATTCATGTAAGAGAGGCCAGGCTTAGTCTTGTTACCACAGAAGAGCCGATGGGTAGCTGCTAAGGAAGGGAGAAAAGTCAGTCTATTTTGTGAAGAATGTCTAAAAGAATATTTTTGGTAGGTCTGAGACTATCCATGGAATAAGACACGGACTGAACTTTCCAGAGATTCTGTTGAGAATCAGTGTGCCAGGCACAGTTTATCAATAGTACTGCGTGGGCACAGCGGTGGCACTGAGGCAGTCAGTGGCTTGCAGAACACTGAGACAAACGTATTTGTGGACTTGCAGACAAAGTTCCCCTATTGGGCCAAAGTTTTTAGTCAGGCTTCTGAAACCTCTCAGAGGGCTGTACTCTGTCTCACAAAATCCAGTTTGAGAAACTTTTTCGTTTGTTTGGAAAGAAAGAACCTATGACCGCTTGGGTTCTGTGGTTTCCCCATCTCACAAGAGGGATTGGCGCACTCTGTCTGGTCTTCGACTAGAATCCTTAGGACAGTTTTATAAGCGTCTACTTTTCTGTCAATGAGTCATTCCTCTTGGTGACTTTCTAGCACCTTATTTTCCAGCTGTGAATTTCCTCTTGGCCACCCTGTGCATGGAGATCAGCACAATCTTTTTCCTGACCTGCAGGGCTCTAGTGTTAGATCCCTCTCTTTTTCCTCCTGAGCTTCCTTACCACACTTTAAGAAGTAATGTTGACTAAGACTTTCCTTCGCAAGAACAGCCACAGCTGGCTTCCAGGTAAACAGCATGCCCGAGGCCCGAGTTTAATATTCGAAAAAGGAAAAGCAGGTTAAAAAGGGCAGAAAGCGGATGGAAGGCAGACGCGGAAACTGGGAAGAAAAAGATCACGTTATGCTGTGAGGAGTATCACGTGACTCACCTGGAGAAAAGCACACAGGGCCTGGAGGAGTGGGAGAATAGGTGACTGAAATGTTCAGGGCTGAAGAGATGACGCAGTGGTTAAATGCATTGCTTGCTATTCAAAGAGCCTACCTTCCCAGCATGCACTTGGGTGTTCACAACCATCCTTAAGTCTAGTTCCAAGGGTTCTGACCTCTGCAGGCATAAGAAATGCATGTAGCACACGTACACGAATACAACATGAAGGAAAATACGGGTACACATAAAAACAAAATAAACCTAACAAAAAGAAAAAAGAAGGAGGTTTGCATGTTCAGGACTGGAAAGGCAGGATGACCATGTGTTAGTGATATAGAAAGAGGGCACGGCCTCAGGATACCAAATGGAGCAGTGTCCTTAAGTACTACCTGGACAGGAAAAGAACATGGCAAGAACCGTTGCCTCTGCATTTCTTGACATATTGAGACCGTATTTTTGTTTTTTTCCACAGTGCTACCTAGGATCACTTCTTTCCTAGTCATAACCCCGTGACATTTGGCAAAGGCAGCGGAGACCCCACATTCTAGCTGTGAGGAGGAGGCTGCATATTGAAAGTGTGTAAACATGAATAAAAGAAGGCGGTTTCCAAAGCATCTGACAATAGGCCCTGAGAGGAGCCTCAGAACTCAAACAGGATGAAATAAGGATTGTAGTCTTGAAGCTTCATGTCTCTCTAAGGGTTGTCAAACAAAGCCATCTCATCATGGAGGAAGAGGATTTCGTTTCCTCCAGGAAGAATAAAGAGAAAGAATCCAATAATGCACGTGGTTGGACCAGCATGTTAGGATACTTTACAGTCCCAGTCTTGGTAACCATTCAAGATGGCTATAAAATCTGCTTTAAGGCTCATATCACCCCAAAGGAAACCCATTTTTAATGGAAGAAAATTGCTTTCTCTTTGCCTTTTCTCCCTAGGAACTAACGTGGGGTTTCACTACCTGGCAGCTACATCAAATAAATTCTTTTTACAAATGAATATGGGCAAGGACTGCTAATAGTTTTCCGATGTGTTTTATACTAATAGGCAGTGGTTCTGATGGCCTAGTGACTTTTATAAATCTACCCCCACCCCCAGGCACGTACATGCATTTGTTTCCAGATGTAAAGCAGATGAACAGCAAGGTTACATGACTCTCATGAGATCACAGACAATTCGAAGACTGGCCACAAAGTCTTTCTAAACCAATTTTAGATGATTATACCAAACCATTTACTGGGGATTTTCTGTTATTTGCTTTCTTTCTATATATTTAATTTTATTATTAAAAAATTTCCTTTATTTTTGAGATTATAATTCTTTCTACATATTTTAGATTTTGAGTCATTTTCAATAATGATGCTATGAGAACCAGGTGGGACAGTTTTCCTCTTAAACTTGGCCACAGAATGTTAGTTACAAAAGCCTTAGGATAGTAGCCTGAAATTCTCATGGGAAGCTCCTGCCTGCGTTAGAGATTTGTCCTGTAACGTAGAGATGCGTTGGAAGCTGGCAGTGTGTTGAGAAATGAACAATGAGCTCCCTAGCAGGGAAGGAAGGCCCGTGAAGTCAAGTGTCCAGAAACCCCAGGATCCAACTGTGTACAGAGCTAACAACTTCCACTGGGAACAGGGCTGGCCTTGCCTTTCCAGATGGTTCATGGCAGGATGTAAGGTCCTCCGTGGTGGGGGGTGGGGGCAGTCCTGCAGGCACAAACAAACAAGAACAATAAAAATCCTTCCTGCTACCCACTGGGGATGCTTGCCCTGAAGAAGAAGGATCCAAACTACTGTCACCTCCCTGCAGGGTGCTGTCTCTCACAATGCTCAGTTGGACTCACTACAAGCTCCTTTGATGTGAATAATTACAAATGCACTGCATACAATCTTACATATGCTCTATTTTGGGGCACAAGTCAACATACTAATTATCAGCATCATGAGCATGTGCCATTTTATAGTCAGGACTAGAGGTGGGTGTGTGGGGTGTGTGTAATAACTCATAAGAGAAGTGCAATACCCCGCACACGTGGTTTGATATTAATGAGTAATCAAGAATTTAATTTAATAATTTGGGTTCTCCTTCTCACATGTATACTGTTTCTTTTCCCTTTGCCTGCATTCTTGAGCTTGCAAAGTCAGAGATCAATGCATTAACAACGAAGATTTTTCTCTTACCTATATCCCTTCTGCAAACAAATTTTAAGAGATAATTGCCTCTTTTCAATAACTTTTATTTTAGTCTCTCCAACATGGTAAATACACGCCGCGTTCAGTTCTGTCTTTGCTTTCACCATTAACCTTAAAGACCCAAGAAAATGGCTAGGGCATAAAATTGAACTCCATTCAGAAACCACCATTTAACCCATCATTTCATTATTGCTGATTTGCTTAATAACTATAATGTATTCTGTTAAAAGGGCCTTCAGATCATAAATTATTTGTTCATTAAAATAATTACTACCACTTTATGGCTAAAATCTTTTAAAAATTGTTTTTTGTGTGGGTGTGTGTTGAGCTTGCTTGCCTGTTTGTAGCATTTGCATGCAGTACCTGTAGAGGCCAGAAGAGGGCATTAGATCCCTTGGAACTGGAGTTAACAAGTGGCCATGAGCAGCCTAATGTGGGTTAGAGGAACCAGATGCAGTAAGGTCTTCTGCAAAAGCAGTAAACACCCTTAACCTCTAAAACATCTCTCCAGTCACGATAGCTAAAATCTCAATCTGGGAGCTCATGTGACTTGTAGGTGTCAAGAGGTAAGATCACCAGCTGGATTCTGATTTTAACTCCAGGACTTCATCTTGCTAATGCGAGGGGAAACAATTATCTCTGTCAATGGAGGTTACTTTCATATTTACAGCTGCTGCATGTACATTTATCTACAATGGGGTTAGAAGAGGCATTAGAAGGTCCAGTGGCAAGGGCTCCAGGGGTTTCCATTCTCTTGTGAATACTTCTTTAGTTCCCCGTTATTCATTCAGAAGCAGCAGCATCTCCTACCAGTTACCTCATCCAGTTAGTCTAAAAGAAATGTGAGGACAAGAGGCATTGGAGGTCAAATAACTTAGGTTTTGGTTTCTTGTAGTGTCAGGAAGTGAGCCCGGGGTTTTATGCGCTCTAGACAGGAACTGAGTTGTATCCTTAACACTGTAGATTTGGAGTCTACAGACTAACCGGGTCCCCCAGAAGCCTATCTTGGCAGTGTAGCCTTGGTTGGTTTATTAACTTTCCTTCCTAAAGGCACCAGAGATTAACAAAACAAAAGATACGTTTAAAAGAGAAAAGCACAGAACATTCTTTTTAAACCCGAATTCTATGTGACCAGGGATGCTTCAGGTCTGAAGACCAACTAGGTGAGGTGAAGCTGTCTGCTTTTATGCTTAAGTGTGACGAGGGATGGTCACTAATGAAATGAGTCGGACCTAATGCTGACCACCAGGCAGCTGTTTGCTGTTCGTCCTCTGGACATCTCAGTGTAGCATTCTCTTTCCCCCAGGTGAGGCAGGAATGTGTTCACTCCAGGTGTTTTGAAGAGTAGTTGGAAGGTTTCCATCCTTCCCGGGCCTGCGGTCTGAGCAGAGTTCTGGTTTCCACGGCCGATCTTGGCGCAGAGAAGTTTTTACCTTCCATCTCATTCCGGAGGAGTACTTAAGCGGAGATCAGAAAGACGTCTTTTGAAGTGTTCCATGGCCCTGAGTTTCCAGTACTTTGGTGTAGCGTTTTCCGAACCTGCGCTTTTAGAGAAACACAGTCCAGGTGACAGAGATGCAATCCAGTGCACTAAACTTATGTGCTCTGAGGAGGAAGGCACACACAAGAGAGAAAAAGAAACCCCCTCAGAACGCGGTGTGCAGGGTGCAAATCTCCTCGCTAGCACTCCTGTCGTCTTTGCCCTTCTCCATTGGCTATTACATCTGGAGTCAGGAGAATCGGAAGATTACATTGCCCTGTGGCACGTGTTTATGCCAGTGAAGAGAACGTTTATCGAAACAACTATCTCACCATATATCTTGAAACTTACTTTTATAAATTTCCCGGTATGACAATTTTTATAAGCAATAATTTCCTAGAGAAAGACCTTTTCTTTTACAAAGCACAGTATGATTCTGGTTCTCCTATGGGCATAGATAGAAATGCTCCCAGAGACCAGTGAATTCACAAACTCAAAGCACTGTGGCATATTTACAAGAATGGATGTATTCCCATTAAAAATGGCACAAAGAACCTAATTTTGGTCTGAGTGGGGGTTACTACTTTGTGGAAGACGTATCATGCACCAGGTAATTTTGTAATCACATCATTTTATTTTTGAGTTATTCAAAATTGATTTTTTTTCTCACATAACATACACCGGCTATGGTTCCCCCTCTGTCTTCTTCCAGTTTGTGTTCACCTCACCTTCCATCTGAATTAACTCCCTTCCTGTCTCTCATTAGAAAACAGACAGGCTTCTGAGGAATGATAAAAATAACACAAAATAAGATAAAATAAAACTAATGGGTCAGAATCAAACAAACAACGGAAGGAAAAGAGCCCGAAAGAAGGTACAAAAACCAGAGACCCACTTGTTCAAACTTTCAGGAAACTCGAAGCTGTAATATCTAAGGAGAGGACCTGGCACACACCCACGCCGGCCCTGGGCAAACTGCCTCAGTTTCTTAGAGTTCATATGACCTTTAACCATGTTGATTTAGAGGGCTCTGTTTTCTTTGGTGTTCTCTGTGGTGATATGTTGTATATTTAATAAAACCAGTCTGGAATATCGGAGAAGAGATCCACCCGCAGTCAATCCAGAGGGTCAGAGAGTGGTGACCTACACCTTTAATCCCAGCAGATCTGAGTTTGAGGCCAGCTTGGTTTACAGAGGGAGTTTCAGGCTCCCAGGCAGGCAGTGGTGGTGTCAGGCCTTTAATCCCATAACTCCAGAGACAGAGGAGATCTTTCTGTGTTTCTGTGAGTTCAAGGCTAACTACTGAATAATAGTAGCCCATGCCTTTAATCTTAACATGGATGTGAAACAACTGGGCGAAGAGAGTATTTAAGGCAGGCATAGGAAGACAGAGCAGGCAGGAGAAGCCACAAGGAGCGAGGCTGAGGAAGCTGGAAGACAGCTGGGTGAGATCTGACTGTGGTGTTTCCTCTCTGATATCTCAGCCTTTCCCCGAGATTTGGCTCCGAGTTTGCTTTATTAGAACCAGAATTCGTGCAACATTCTCCACCTGCCTTGGTTCTTACTTGCTTTCTGCCCCCTCTCCCATAGGGCTCCCTGACCTCCGAGGGGAGAGATCTGATAGAGATGTCCTGTTTAGGGCTGAGTAGTTCAAGATCTCTTACTCTCTTCAAGTCCGCCTGCAGATTTTTATATCTGTTCCCATCTGCTCCAGGAAGAAGATTCTCTGATGATGGCTGAGGCAGACACTGATGTAGGTCTTTCATTTAGCCAATGGTGGCTTAAATGAAAAAGAGAAATTGCTTGGAAAGGGAATATTCCTTTTGCCAACTGAGGAACTAACAGCTAACACACACACACACACACACACACACACAGTATACCCAAACAAAAACCAAACAACCAAGCAAATACCAGACAAGATGGATGGATACATTAATTCATTGTTACCAGCGGACATGTAGCTCAATTACTTAGCAGAAGCATACACCAAAGGCAGAATGTATACAGTTCAGCATATCTTTCCTCAAGGAGCGAAGAAGGCAAAAAGCCTTCATGTTCCTCTTCCTGCCTGCTCACACTACAGTGGCCAGCCAACTTCAATCCTCTTCCGTGTTCATCTTTAAACATTCATGTTTCTCTTCCTGTTCTCCTTGCAGCTCGCATGAGGACCTGCCTTGTGCTTGTTTGTTTTATCTGAACAGACATCTCCATCTTCACCAAAGGGCCTGAATATTCTTCACTCTCTTTTCCAGATGACCCGTCAAGCTGCAGAAATGGCATGTTGATGTTTTATGGACAGTTATCCCAGTCATTTAGGAAGTGGCTGGGCCATTTCAATAATTTACCTTTGGCTTCTGCAGTGAGAGAGAAGCAGCAAGAGGCCCTGTGACAGCCTCTCTCTAGAGCTTTTTCTACTTCTGTGCTCTTCTCAACCCCTGAAGTAAGAAACCTAAATATTTTCCCTATTTCAGTCAGTCATCAGTCATTAGTCTCTCTTGGAGTGGGGATTGGGGTGGGGGTGTTCAAATCCATGTTTCATTCGTTTTAAAAAAAGTTATCTATTGACTTTTTAATATTTAAGAATACACCTTGTGTTTGCTGTTATGCTGAAGGTTGCACTTATACATTTCTTGGCTTCTTACCTCAATTAAAATACCCTGGCTGAGAAGAGAATCCGCAGGACTTTCATGTCAATGTGATGTAATCAGATACAATCTGGTGCATCAAAGACTCCTAAATTTTTGTTTTTTTTTTTTTCCAAATAAAAAGATTATCAACAAAATTTACCTTTAGTTTCATGTCTACTGTGGTGGAAAGAGCAAAGGCCTGGAAGCCATGAGGTTTTCAACTGAGCCTTGGTTTCTCCTGCCTAATTTGGAACCACAGTCAAGGAGTCCTTTTTCATGAGCTAGGCAGGGCTCTGATTCTTCTCTGATATCTCATAGAATTTGGATGAGGATGAAATGAGCTTCCAAATATCATAATTCTTAGACATCTTTCAACTCAATCTGTAAGTGACCCCGGACTCCAGCATTTTATGTTCATATCTGCTCCCATGGTCTTTGTGCTGAGAAGCAGCAGAAGGACAACCACCCAGGCAGGAGCCTCACAGCCTCTGTCTTCTGTCCTGTCAGGATGCCCTTCCAACGAGACAAGTCCAGCGGGCAGCTGCAGTGTGTGTAGTCTGTCAGGGCGGGAGGGATGCAGCATAGGAAAACCCCGATTGCTTGGGCCAAACGCTCATCTTGACAGTGTCCTGAAGAATCTTATGCTTCTAGGAATAGTCTTTCCATTAGGGGTCGGTTTCCAGGACCAGATCTTTTCTGATGGAACCCATGTTCTCAGAATTACTCACATAGGAGTCCAGCAGAAAGGTGCCTTTTTCGTTGTGAGGAGTAATACTGGAAATTTCCTGGTAAGTATTTCAGCTATGACATGAACTGGAGTGGAAAGTGTTGATTCCTTTGATCATGCTAACTGGAGATAGATTTAATTGACTTAAATCTAAGTGTGTTTGTGTATCACACGTGTATGTGTGGTGCTCTGAGATGCTGGAAGATGCAGCTTGATCCCCTGGAACTGGAAGTAGAGTTACAGATGGTTTTGAGCTGCCATGCAGGTTTTGGAAATCAAACTCAGGTCTTCTGGAAGAAAAGCAGAGTTCTTAACCTTCAAGCCATTTCTGTAGCCCAAAAGATCTCATGCTGTATGGTTTCGCTTAGCCAAGGGGGTGGTGACTTTATGCAAGAATAGCAAGGACTGAGGTTTAACATGTATATATTTTGTGTTTATAGTCTGCATTGGATTATGGTCATTATCTTCTGATTGATAAAAAGATTCAATGCTTAATAAGTCACAAAATTACATGGCTATGTGAAATGCTCCACAGATCTTCACAGAAAACCAGAATAATTGTACTATGCTCATGAAAGTGTGATGCTTTCCCAAATAATTTCATAATGTTTTTCTTTCAGCTGTTGACTATTGTATAACTGAAAGTCATACAAACTCTTTCGCAAGTTTGAGGTGACGCCATCTAGAAGTTTAATTTGTATATCAGACTATCAGTTTCCTCAGCCATAAAATAAAGATCCGGGAAGAACAATGTCCAAGTCACCATCTAAACCATAACAAACTGACTCTCGTCATTTATCACAGCTCCAATCCCAGTCATCATTATTTATTTATTTATTTCACAGCACATGAAGTGTAAGCGTGGATGTGAATAGAAGACAACTTAAGAACTGGGCCTCAACATTGCATTCTGATTTTGAGGCAGAGTCTCTCCTATCTTTTTTCCTGCACCGTAAGCTAGTAGCCCTTGAGCTTCCAAACACCTCTTTTGTTTCTATCCCTCTTTTCTCATAGGAGTTCTGGGATTATGGATGTGTGCTACCACATCAGGATAGAAGTCAGGTCGCCAGGCTTGTATGAGAAGTGCCTTCAAACATGAAGTCATCTCCCCATCTCCGCTCCCTGATTTTACCTCAGACCTTGGAACCTCTCAACTGCATTAATTTATATACAATAATAGAGTTACAAGCATTTCCATCTTATCTGTCTACAAGGTGTCCTGGAACTTGATTTACAGCTTTGAAGCTGGAATTAGGGAACAGGTATGGGAGTGCAGAAAGAGGGATGTGTGTAGTGGGATTACATTGTTACTTTGTCCTGCCTACTGGTTTTATAAAAATGCTGATTGGCCAAAGGCAGGCAGGAAGTGTGGGTAAGGCTACCAGACTAAGAGACTAACAAAACTCTGGGAACAGGAAGGACTGAGCAGAGACACCACAGAGACTCCAGACAAGCCACAGATGCAGAGAACAGCTATGCTGCTCTGAGAAAAGGCACTGAGCCGCATGGTTGAACAGGATAAGAATCACAGGTTAGTTTAAGGGTAAAGAGTTAGCAAATTATATGCCTGGGCCCCAGGTCAATCAGCGTACAATTAATACAAGCATCTGTGTGTTTCAGTGGGACTATGGGACTGTGGGTCTGAAAGTCTAGGACACCAGGCTAGGCCAGAAAGTCCAGGCCAGAAATCTAATACAACAGGTGTGTGTGTGTGTGTGTGTGTGTGTATGTGTGGTGTGTGTGTGTGTGTGTGTGTGTGTGTGTGTGTGTGTGTGTGTGGTCTATATGTGTGTGTACGTATATTTACATGTGTGTGTACATGTGCAGAAATAGGAAAAATGTTGGTAATGTTGGTAAAAATAGACATCCTTCATCTATACGTGTATTGCTTTTACTTATCTAACCAAACAATAGGAATTATGAGGTTCAGGACAGTCGGAGGGAAACCATAGTGCGTGAGAAGAGTTACACAGAACAGAGATGCTGTAACAAGTTGTGGAAGGTTATTATCCTTTAATATTTTATTCTTTATTCCTGAGGCAATGGCCCTTATTAGCTTCACCTAAATAATGTTGTTAGGTAGATAAAAATGTCATAACTTGCAATTTCATAGCAGAAGCTATAGTTATAAGCAGGGCTTTCTACCCTTCTCAGTGGTGTCTCCCCCCAACATCCAAAGTCCATAGAAGGGTCACAACACTGCACTTCTGTGTGCATTACAGGACAGGGGATGCATCCCCGGAGCCACCACAAGGAGAATTTCTTGCCTATGTAGGGGACAAGGCTTGTATGCACAGGGTTCCACATGGTTGCTTTTGTTTTTGATCTGGGCTTAGGGAAGAAGCCATGGCTCTTGCTATTTGCAGAAAGAAAAATGAGCTATTTGGTGCCGATGCATGATGCTGAACACCCAAGCTTGCTATTACCTTTAACTGAGTTATGAACCCAAATCACAAAGATAATTTAGTGTGCCAATTAACACCATACAATAACCTTTTTAACAATATGATTTATGGAAGAAACAAGAAAACAAGAGACGTTTTTCTCTAGGGAAAAGTTAGCAATACCAAATTGAATATCCATTAGAGTTGAAACATATAGATGAATATTAATGGCTGTGGTTACATGAATTAGGGTGTAACTATCAGGTGCTGAGGATTTCTGAGTGCTGACACATGGGGTTGTGTGGTGCTTTAGGATGAAGCTGCACACTAGGAAATATGCTGTTTCTGGTAGAAAGTCACTGAGTGGTTCTCCAGTCCCAGCTGCATGGTGATTGATAGCATCGCATTGGAGAACACTCTTAGGGGAGCTGTTTACCCCCACCCTCCATCTGGAGCTGCTGGGATATAGTTCAGTGTGATGATGGCTACTGAATGAGCTGCCATGACAGGACCTGCGTGACAAGGAAGGATGGTGGCTGGGGAGTTGGTCCAGAATCAAAGGATGTCAAGGAAATGAATGTGCTGAGCACAAAACCACCAACTCTTCTCACACGTGATGGGCGACGGTTCGTAAAGAAAGATGCTGGAAGGGGCTTCAAAACTCACAAAGCCCAGAAGTATTGTGCTCCTTTGTTCTTTCACTTAGAGAGTTGACATCATAGATATGTCTCATACAGCATGCAACCCACAACTAAAATGATGATTCTGTTGATACTTAGCCACATTAGATTATAAACTTTGTAATCATTTAACTATAGCAGTACAAGTATACAAAATTAATCCCTCATGCCCAGGTCTCATTGGAACCTAAATTTTTTTTTTAATACTAGAGGAATGTCGGAAGACAAAGTCACACACCTGTGCACAAATGCTTACATATGCATACTCTAATTCAGTGGTGTCTGTGTAGTCCAGAAGTCCGTAAGGATAGTTCAATGAAGATGGTATAAAAGACACCTGTGAGGGATGGACATATATAGGCACACAGTGTACAACCTCAGCTGTAAGGGTGGGGGCTGCAGCAGAGGGAGGGCATGTCTGGGAATGAAGCCAGAAATGGAATGTTTAGAAACCCTCTGTGGAAGACGAGCTTGAAAAAAGGAGAGGTATGACTTATTTTGTATTTATTTAATTTGGGGGTGGTGATGCTGCTTTATTCTGCTTATGACTGTATCATCAATTTGGCCATCTAGTCTGGCACTTACTACAGTGATTTCATTTTTAACAGTAAAATTTATTTTCTATATTATACTAAGTGGTACAGAGTGTGCCATGTAAAATATCTCTTGACAAGAAATAGAAAACATTTCAGAATAATGACCTTTTAGTCTAGTTTCTGAGTCGGGCTCAAATTGGAGTAGATTTGCTTAGTAAGATAACACTCGTGATTAGGACTTTTAATTTTATTAATTGCAATGAGGAAGTCAAAGGGGGGGCAGCCAGCGAGGAAGGTAGTGGTGTCTGGCTCCCAAGGGAAGTTCTAAGAAAGAGGCCTTGAGTAGAAATGGCGGCATAGCATGGACAGTGGAGAGTTTCTAATGCAAGCATAGGAAGGGCCAGCTCGACAGTCTCTCTGTGCGTCCGCATGATCAGCATGATTTATTCATTTATTTTTTTCCTGAAAGTCTTTTTCATTGGGTTGTATAGAATTGAGGAGTGAGAGCTGTGCCTATCCTGATCACAGTTAGGTATTGTTAGTGTAATGACTTATTTGTTTATCCAAAAAAGGATTTATCCTTGGCTCTGCTGATTAGACAAAAGAAAGTACCATTGGAATCAGGATTGCACTGTGTGTTCTTTAGCTTCATAGGCAGTCGTAACGAGAACTACATAGAAGCCAAGGGTTTCCTTAACACAGGAGAGTACAAATAAACTTGTGATGATCAACACTTGAAATCAGTGACAGGAGATAGCTAGACATCTACACATCTTTGTAACTTGCATTCTCTCTAATATTTCCGTGCATGGCTATCATGCAGGGATTATACTTTATGTACTTTAAAGCATTATGTACTTTACTTAAGCTTGCACAGTTAATGAAGGGGTGAACAGGGATTTGAACTTGGTTCTCATTCTGTGGAAGGGCATCTTTTCTTCAACTCAGTTTGTTTGGATTTTTTGCTGTGCTGGAAAAATGGGGTGGGGGGGAGAAGGCAGAATATAAATGTACCCACCTTGTTACTTATACAGCTCTTACATTTTTTTTTTTTTTTTACTAATTTCTTTCTGTTTGTTTTGTTATACAGAAACATTGCTGATTTTTGTGTATACATTTTTCAGTCTGCCACTTTGCAGGAAGTGTTTATCAGCTCCAGTAATTTTCTGGAGGAGCCATCTTTAAACAGCAATGTTTTTATTTCTTTCTTTCCGGTTTGTGTCAGGTGTGGCGTACTTCTCCTTGAGTTCTTGGTTAGGGATGTCCCAGAGGCCCCACCTCAAACAGTACAAGCATTGTCACTGCCTTTGGTTGCCCTTGATAGTAAAATCCTGTTACCGAAGACACTGTGCACACTGGTAACAGGACATGGAAGAACCAAGTTGGTACTGAAGAGGCTTCTGCCCTGCTCACCAGCTCTCCTTGTACTAGAGGGTGCTCTACAGGCTGCTGGGAGTAGTCATAAACAGTCTTTTCCAATCGTGAGCCCTGTGAACTGCAAAATGACCTATGTAGCAAGACAAATGTCAGGGGGATAGACAACTCCTTTCTGATTATATATAAGGCCTATATCACAAGAGGAAACACATGCTTGACACTGTAAATCTGGCCAAGAACCCATGTTTGGGAAGCATATTAACCTCTGTGGATGAATTTCCTATTATTTTGCTAAATGCACAGAGACTCAAACTGCTTTCTAAATTTTTATCTTTATACCCATAGATCAGTGCATCTCTCACACCCCACCCACCAGGCAAGTTTCTTTGTGCAGTGGACCATGGTTAATGCAGAAACTCACAATAGTCAAACTGAAGAAAATAACTGTCTGTGTAGTGCTTAGCCACAAACGTGACATCTATTGGACAACCCTGTAGTAGGAGGTTTCTGGCCAGGACTTTCGGGCCTTGCCTCAAGGTTTAGGCCCACAGACCCACAGACCTGCAGACCCGCAGAGACACACAGATGCATACGATAGTTTAGGCTGATTGGCCTATGGCCCAGGCATATCACTTGCTAACTCTCTACCCTTAATCTAACCCATGACTCTTTATCTTGTTCAGCCATGTGGCTGGGTACCTTGTCTTAGAGCAGCATAGTTGTCCTCTGCTTCTTCCAGCTTCTCTCTGGCATTCTGCTCTGTGCTTCCTGTTCTCAGAGTTTTCTTAGCCTGGTAGCCCCGCCCACACTTCCTGCCTGCCTTTGGCCAATCAGTGCTTTTTATTAAACCAGTGGGTGGGACAGTTATTTACAATGAAACAATACAATCTCCCACACAACCCCTTTCAGGTCTTAGGGACCATTACAGAAAAGGGCCAAGAGATTTTAAAGGCCAGATCCAGGAGGACTGAAGTGAACTGTCTTCTGGGCATGACAGAGCTACTTTGTACTCGTGAACTTACAGTAGATGTGATTGCCTGAACAAGGACTGCACAATATCAAGCCAGTCATCATGCCAGCATGAACTCTCTCTCTCTCTCTCTCTCTCTCTCTCTCTCTCTCTCTCTCTCTCTCTCTCTCTGTGTGTGTGTGTGTGTGTGTGTTAGTGTCAGCTACTCAGAAGAACAAGGCCTGTACAAGATCCAGCTAATCAACTGGGAGCAGGGGCACTCAGAAGCTCCTACACCTAGTCTAGGAGCTATTTAAGGGCATGACCTCTCATAGGTTGGCCATGCTCAAGGGCATGACTCCCAAAGCATAAGTATACATACAAATTGGACTTAGTGGGTTATGAGGGAAGGTGGCGATGTGTGTGTGTGTGTGTGTGTGTGTGTGTGTGTGTGTGTGTGTGTGTGTGTGTGTGTGTAAAATGTTGAGAGATGATAGATCCCAGAAGTGTTAGGACAAATAGAGGTTAATATGATTAAAATTAATTGTGTCCAGGTATGAAATTCTCAAATAATTCAGCAAAAATAATACATTAACTTTTTACTAAGGAGAAAATTGAAACAAATCCCTAGAATAATTTTAGCTAATATGTGTAATTTTAATTTCTAAAATCTTCTTTTTTGCATAGGCACCTGTGTGGTTACTTTATAAAGCCTGTTTATCTATCATCAACACAGCAAGGGAGTGGGGGCTTACCTCTTTTCTTATAGCTCTATTAATGGTAACTGGTGCCATTCTATTAAATATTATGCATTACTCCGAAATATTCAGTTTAAATTGCAATTTTTTAAAAAATAAGACTGTTTTGGTTTAATAATAACTTATGAATATCAAATGTAAGTTTGGCTTTAACAAAACAACTGATTTAAGTGGGAAGCTAAGCTTGAAGCTGATTTAGCATGAAGAAGGTCAGGGATTGTGGGTATAATTGTCAGGTATAATGCCAAGGTATGTGCTTGTCTCTGAGTTCGGCTACCTGCTCATAACTTTATTTGTAAATAACATTCTGCGTTTGGAAGCAAATTAAGATGAAATCACACTAGTCTGAAAACGTCTTTTTTTTTTTTTTTAAAAAATAAGATAGGAAGATTTGGACACAACACAGAACTATAAATAAGGAGGGTGTCGTTTAAAGATGTGGGAATTAAGAGTTCTGTATCTGAAGCCCAAAGAACTTAGTAACTTCCAATTACCAATAGTACCTAGGAACAAAGCTTGTTCTCCCTCTGAGGTCTAACAGAATCAACCCTATGTACATGTCGATTTCAGCCTTCTACCCTCACAACTGTGTGAGAAGAAGATTTTGTCTTATGTCACAGACGCCAATTGACTTCTGTTCCTTTGTTCTGCCATCCTTGGGAAATTAATGAAGATATTTAAAAATCATCAGTAAGATCACATCTTCTCTAACTTTTTCTCCAGGATTTTCGGTTTTAATAGTTGCCTAATTCACACAACTAGGCTTTCTCTTTCTATCTCTCTGTCTCTCTTTCTCTATGTGTGTGCATGTGTGTGTGTTTGTACCTACCTCTCTATAACATTTTGAAGATGAAGTATTTCCAAGCACAAAATGTATCCACTTTCATAGTTCTGCGTCTGTTTGCATGTAATACATTCTTCTTCAGTAAAGACTAGAATACTTGCTGAGTTTGTGTGTGTTTTGTGAAACGTTAGCGAGTATGTTGATATATAAAGATCACTCATTGCTTGCTCATTTTTCCCTTTGTCGTGAAAACAGCATCAGAATTGTCCCGTAACTGCTAAGTTGATGAGATTGTCATCTTCAGAATCAGGTGAACTGTTATTCTAACTAATCTTTACTAATAAAAATCCAGCAGTCAAATACTGGCATAAGAACCTGAAAGATCAGAGAAGCCGGGGAGCACCTGCCAGTTACTTCCTAATCTTCTGTTCCTCCATCCAAAAGGGCAGAGAATTTTTTTTTTCCTCAGCCCCACCTTACAACTTCCTGTCTCCTCTCTGCACAGTCCTCCAAACCTCTATGGTCAGATAGTGGCTAGTTCAGTCCTCTGACTCCAAGCAAGCTCTATTTGTCAGAACACAATCAAAATACCACACAACAGTAAGGTTTTAAAACTCTAATCTAATAACCCGTTGATTCTCTTGTGGAAGAGCGTTCAGTCAACTCTGTCCACTACAATAGTACACGGTACATTAGGAAGCACACTCAGACCAAAGGACAATTCAGCAGGGGAGATTACAGTTTGTTTTCTGTGGACCAGAGGGTGTTTTCTAAACAGTCATGAGCATACATATTAGAAATAAATCTTTATCTTGGCTGTTTTAGTAAGGATTTTAGAAATAGTTCTGTCCTCTCATAAAGGGCAGAAATGACAGAGAGATGCCTAAAATGAAAATATTCCTAAGCAGTGTGTGCCTTTCCCTTGGTCTTACCAGTGCTCCCTGTAGCTGTCACAGCTGAGTGGAATCTGCATGTGCCTGAGGAATTCCACTTCTGGGTGTGGTCTGAACAGCTCTGGGATGCTTTGCTAAAATTCAGAGCTGACTTTTCCAGTTGATGCAACTACAGACAAGTGAGTACTGTTTTAACCAGTTGATTCCCATAGTGATGTGAGATAATATCACACTTTGAAAGCATGCTCTTAATTTTGTAGCTTCATGTTCAGAAATGCCCTTATAACCCTCCGTCCAAGAGAAACAATACAAGTCTTTGATCCTTGACTCATCATGTATTCCATAATCTCCTAGCCAAAGATAGTTTACCTAGAATCTTTGCAGTAGCAAAGACATATTGACATAAAAACAATTTCTGCATTTCCTTCTTTGCTTTTCTTGTGTATCTTTAAGAAAATTTAATTGTGTTAAATAGCAATTCCCTTTCTTTGCCATAACTGTATCTCTCAGGAAGAACACACATGGGTTCTGTGGTCCAGGGGTAGTGTCAAAGCCATCTTTGGGGCTCTGAGCAGCTCTTACAGCTGAGATAGCGCCTTCTTTTCTTATTTTGTCATTCTGAAGTCACACTGCTTTTATATATTTTATCTAATTATAGGTTCATCTTAGATACTCAGCTTCTGATTTTAAATTCAGTCTTCTGTTTATTATACTTAGGGTTAAAAAAGAAACTGAAGTGTGTGTGTGTGTGTGTGTGTGTGTGTGTGTGTGTGTGTGTGTGTCCTCCAAATTGAGGCATGAAGACTGACCACCAGAGGGGGACATTGAGCTGCAGTATCTGATCTCAGAGTTTTTAATTTTTTTTGGTCTCTGCTGAGGATGATGAGAATTGTCTGGAGATCAAGGGAAGAACCAGTGATGCTTCATAGATTCCTCAGTTCAGTGCATCCAGGTGAGAAAATATTAGCAGCTATCTATATTTAAACAAAAAGAATACACAAGAAAACCATTGTTCACCAGCAAACAATTTTACTCATGTGCACATGTATATTCACACGTACACAAACACACACCACATATAGCAAAACAAAACATAGTGTTCTAAAGATAATCATCTTTTATGAAAATAGTTCTTTCTCCAGTGTTCATTGGACTGAAGACTGTGGTAAAGATTTGCTTACACAAATTATTAATACTATTATTGACTTTAAACAAAAGATTCAGGGAGCAGATGCCTCTCTAAGCCTCACAGTTCTGCTTCCTGTTTCTTCTGATGTCCAGGTTTGACTACAAATGCAGACAAGCTATGTATAAGGAACAGATAAAACACTAAGACAACACAGAAGTGCATGTTCACTCCTTCACAGCCACATGAAGTCACTCGTCCCTTTGTCACGAGCAATTAAAATTTGTGCCTGAGTGTCAATGCCTTTAGAATATTTTAATATGATTTTTTCATCAAGGATTTATATTTGAAAATTGTTGAGGACCCCAAACACTTTAGTTTGTATGGTCATATGTTCTGATACTTGTTGCACTGAATACAGAAATCTAGAAGGTTCCAGAATACTTATTTCTTCATCTAAAGGAACATTTAAAACTATTATTTATCATCTGTTATATGCATCAACGGTATATTTTAACAAAGGTAATTATTTTAAGATGCAAGTGTTACATGTTACAAAAATAAACCAGAGTATAGTAATGTATTTTATTTTTAGTTCTTTGAAAATTTCTGACAATGCAGTGTGTTTTGATTATATTCAGTTACTCTCTGCCAGCTAACCCCAGATGCATGCCCTTCTTCCCTTCCTCACATAGCTTCATGTCTTCCTTTTTTTTTTTTTTTAACTTTTCAAGTCCATTTTTTGCTGTCACGTAGCTTTGAACGTCCTGCTTATGCGGTCTCGGATGTGTTGGCCATCCACTGGAGCATGGACCACTCTTAAAGAAAAGAGATCTCTTTTTGCTCCATCACTGCCCAATCGTTCCCTGTCTAGGGCAGGACTTTGTCCGCAGCTCCATTCTCCACGCTGGGATTTGATCCGGCTTGAACTTGCACAGGTTTGACTTATGCTCAGTAAAATAGTTTATGTGAAAATATTTTTTCAAACCAAAACCTTAATTTTGAAGAATCCTATTGTCTCAAATCTTTTATGCTGGGCTGCGTAGGGCAAGGCTGTGTTCTCCATGAAGGAATTCTCTGTTCAGTCTAATTCAAAATGCTGCTTGGTTGAGGAGGTAAAGGAACAGGATCCAGTCTCACAGAGAGATCGGTTGGTGAAAGGGAGATGCATTTAATGGTCTTGTCATAGAGCTGTGGATATTTTCTTTTACACTACACTAAATCTCAATAGGAAGTGTTTCCAGAAAAAGACATTATAAGAGTAGAATGCAAAATACAGCAAGCCTCTTCTCACATTTAATTCCACTGAAACCCATTGGCTTGCTTTGTACTTTGAGTGGTGCCAGGCATGATATCATGTGTTGGTTATTTGGGAAATAATGATTTCCTGTGGTCTTCAGTTTGCAAGTATTGGAATAGTTCGCCATTCAACATTAAAACAACAGACAAACCTCATTTGCTATTTTCACCATGCACCACATCAGAACGATTTAAAAAAATAATTCAATTTTATTTTATTTTCATTAAATATTATCATCTCAATCAATGTATCTCCCTGCTCCCCCTCCCCTCGCCCCTCCCAATTCCTCCCAGTCAGCCCTCAGCCTCACCCCTCCCCATCCACCCATCCCCTCCTCCAAAAGAGCTAGAAGTCCCAAGGTGGGCCAGCCTAGTGCAGCACATCCACTCCAGGCAAGTCTGAGTATTAGAACATTGCTAGTGATTGACAGGTAGTGAGAGCCTCTACCATCTGTGTGCCAAGGTTCCAGTAACACTGCCTGTCCTACATCCACATGTCCAGTGGTCTAGTAGGCTTGCTCTATGCTCTACTAGCTCAAGAATCGTAACTGGATACTATTCCATTGGCTTTCTACATCTGAGCTGCTCGCATCTGTGTGGTATGTCATATGCTTTTATTTGCAAAGCTACTCAAGCCAGAATCCTCAGAACCACTCATGATTGTCACTTACCGTTAGTATCTCTCGGCTAATTAGTAACGATACCCAGTCCTTTAGACACATTATTTGTGTTCAGCTTTACTAAGATTCAGTTCAAGTCATCATCAGCATCTCAACCTCGTCTTCCCACCCCAAAGTCTCCTGTTTACCATCCATGTGGATGCTAGAGTTAGCTTTTAAAAGTGAAATCATATCACATGCCTCTGCATTTATTCCCTTCTGTAGTTTCATCCTCTGAGGGACCAGGGCAAATTGCTTATGATAGAGCATTTTCATGGTATGGAAAACTGCAGAGTCTGATGTACAGCAGGTTCTTAGTACATGTCTTTTATTTTTAGTGTTCTCATCCCAAACTTTTATTATCTTGTTGAAATCATGACCCATTATGTTCCAGTTAGCATTTGTGGCATATTCTAAATACTATCCCTGGGGGTGAGCGTCCTTTTGAAATATAATTGAAGCCTTGTATTAGTTGAATGAAGGAAAGATAAAACCAGATAATCTAAAAATGGTAAACATTCCTAATTTTACTACTGCTTAAAATTTATTCAGCTATGCGTCTTGCTTTCTTATAGATCCTAATTATCAAGTAAGATATCATGATATTTAACATAGGTAACATTAACAGATTAGTCTGAATCTATTTCAATCAAATTTCGGAGTTCTTGAGTCCTTTTGGAACAAATAGTTTTTCCTAAAGACCTAAAGGGTCTGTGTGTGGTACTGATGGGGGCTGGGAAGAATGTACACTTTGGTGGTGAGGAGGAGGGGTGATCGATGTCATAGGCTTGTCAAAAGCGATCTGTGGTCCACGCTAGTAATAAGCACTGGCGGAGAGGATGTAGGGAGCAGAGGAGCCAGACATCAGGTTCTGCGGGAGGCTGAGTGGGAGGGACTTTCAAACAGAGGGAAAAAAAAATTAGATCACGTTAAATTACACAATGCAACTGGTCTGTACTTAGGACGAAACTTTGAAAATAATTATCTGAAGTCTGTAACTTTGAACCCAAGTACCTGACCCCTGGGCAGTAGCCAATAAGTAAGACCATTAACTCAGCAGACCTGTTATCTCTGGCTTCTTTAGAGCATCCTGTGGGCGCTTTGGCAGCAGAGCCAGGGGTGGTGCTGGCTGTGATGATCTCAGACTCCAGGCTTTGCTTCTTTGGTGTGTGTCTCCTGAATTTTCCTTTCATTCTTTACATGTGCTCAGTGTGGTGCCTTTTATTTTTTATTTTTAGAAAAGACATCAGAATTAGATCTAAAAATGGAGCCTCCTGTTTTTACCTTTCTGTAACAGCCTGAGCGGTGGAAAAAAAGAGCCTCTTCTATGCCCTTTGACTCCTTTGGAAAATATATTTATTATTGGAAATTTTTTTTTATCATGCTCATTTTTAACTTTAAATTGACTATGTGGCTATTTTAACTAAAATGCAGTAAGATATTAGAAGAATCACCTCACAAAATACAATATGGTGTCTAATGTTAGATCATGGGTATGGGGTAGGAACAGTCAGACAAGCTGAGGGAAGGGCAGGACCAGGATATCCAGCGTGAAATGCTCACAGCTCACACCTGAAATTCTGCATGAGCTACTTCCAGATACCAGAATGAAGCTCTGGCTCCCAGTTCTTTTTCTATGGGGCAACACAGGATTCATTTTTTTTTTTTTTTTAAATGCTGTTGGTTTCTTTCTCACTCTCACAAGTTCCCTGACTAAACAGCATGCCTGTGTACCATGGTGCCTGAAGAGGCCAGGAGAGGGCATCAGATATGGTGGAACTGGAATTACAGATGGTTGTGATCCACCCTGTGGCATGGCTCCAGCTCATTATTATTATTATTATTATTATTATTATTATTATTATTATTAATTATTATTATTTTGAGTCAGGCTCACCCCAAACTCACTATGTAGCTGAGTTTGTACTTTTAAGGCTCCTGTCTCCACCCGCACATTTCAGGATTGCAAGCGTATAGTCCATGTGGTAGGGGGATTGAACTCAGACATCTTGCAAACACCTTGTCTCAGTTTCCTCCTGTGTTTTGATGGAAAGACCACCGAATGTGTTGCTGCTTTAAAAATTAAGGCATTGAAAAAGTAGAAATTAATTAAGGTGTATAAAATCAAGGCATTGCCAAACTCTAAGAATAACATTAACCTTGAAGTTGTTATGTAGAAGGGCAGATCGTCTCTGGTACTTGTTTCTCTCTCTCTCTCTCCTGCTAGTGCATTAAATTCTTCAGTTGTATGAGTGGTCTTGGCTCTGCCCTCTGGGATCCCTCTTGCCCCTTGGGGGCTCTAAGACCTGGGGTGGGTGGGGTGTCCTATAGGGTGTTCTCTGGGAGAGTTGATCATCTGTGAGCTGTACCTTTAGTCCTTAATTTTCATGGGAGCAGTGACCCCTGGAGGTGATATAGGGAAATGCATGCTTGTCCTCCTGCATGGAGTCATGCAACTATCGCCTGCTTCATGATAAAGCATATTGTTCAAGTCTGTAATATGGGCACTTAGGAAGTGGAGACAGAAAGATAAGGTTTAGCTTCAGCTACCTAGGAAATTTAAGGTGGCCAGCTTTGGTGACATGAGCTACCTTTTGAATGGACAAAAATACAATGCCATTTGTAGTGGACCTGTCAAGAATAAATGTCTGGCTGTGGAAGTAACTATCTTGTCAGTGTCCTGTCACTCTATGTGGATTAATGCTTGCAATGGGTATGATAATCTGAGGGTGAGTGTGCAGGTGGGTGTAGATAAATATACTTTGTGTCAGTCATTCCGTAGAAGACAAGGCGAGAATTGGTTTCCAGCATGATTGTTTTTAGGCTAGCATAAAATGGTGACTGGCTTTAGGCCAAGATTACTATTTCCTTACCAAGTTGTATATATAGAATTGCTGGCAGAATGGACTTACATTTAAAGCATTGTGAGAAAGTTAAGTGTGAGCAGGGAATAGAAATTGGAACCATGTGGAAGAGAACATATGTAATTGAGGTGCCAAGGGCTCCGGTACTGTGGGTAATTGTAGCTTCATTGCTTAATGTATGGGAAATTCATATAGACTAGGGCAGAATTATCCCTACTTATGTATTCTCTTTTGCTTATATTGGACAATGACACACCAATTATCACTGTTCAAATCACTTAGTGTTCCAATTACCATTTTAGATGTATGCGCTTTGGTTTTAGTGCTTGTCATCAGAGGTAACTTGGAAAATTGCTTGTATAATGGCTGAAAGCTTCTCACCCGCCATTGGTGACTGCTTTCCTCATCAGGCACTTTTGTAGGTAAAGGAAAATAGAGAATTGCTTCGTAGAGGAAGCAAGTAAGTCATTTGACACAGGGCTTCCAAGCCTTGTCTCTGGTGGGATCTCAGTGTCCACTTGTATTTATAACTCCTTCAGGTCTGTGACAGATTATATAATCACAGCTGAGCCCCAGGAGGGATGCTTTCCAGATCATTGCTGTTTTAAAGGCAGATCCATGTCACAGAGGAGGCAGAGTTAAAGTGACCCCGGTGGAAGCTGACAGGTCATAAGGGTGAATTAGCTGTAGCGGTGTCAATGGGTGGAAATCACCGCAGGAGCCAGGGACACTGGCAGGAAAGGTCTCTTCTGGGTTAGCTGCTGGGCAGTGAGGTGCTGATGGCAGCAAAGAACTCTCCATTGCCCTCCTCACCCCTCGGTGGTATGAGTGGCCCTCTGAGATCCGTGTCAGTACGACAGTAACCATGAGCGCTTTGATTGGAAGAGGAAACAGCAGATATTTATTAACATCCTTTTTCTTTAACATGTTACAAACAAGAAGAGGGCCCCACCAACAAAAGTGGTAAGCTTCCCCAAAGACTGTTCTCTTTACTGAGACTTACAAATACCCCACACCCTATGCGGTTTAGGGCAAAAATATAAAGGGAAGGAGGGCTGGATGTGGTGATATGCTTTCCGTTCCAGCATTTTGGAGTTGGTCAGATCTCCTGGAATTTGAAGCCAGCCTTGTGTACACAGTAAGATCCAGGCCATCTAGGGCTACACAGTGAGACCCTGTATGAAAAGGGTATCGCTACTACCAGTAGATTCATGGTGTAGAGTAGAAAGGGTGCTACTTGGGGAGGAAAAAAATAGGGGAAAAATAAGACAGGTAGATAGGATAAACATAAACAAAAAACATCATGTGTACCTGTGAATGAAGAGCAGGACACATCCACGTAAATAAAATGAGACTGAAGTACAAATGTGAATAGAGAGTGTTCTACACGTGGAAATGATGTGCACGCTACATACGTGAGTGAAGTACCCGGTGTACGCATGAGTGAAGTGAGTGCTGCTGGGATTCTGTCTTAGCCCCTGAAGCCAACGGCAGTTGGCCTGGCCCCACCCTGAGTTCTGAAGTCAAGCTCCATTTAAGAAGGATGCCCACTGCCGACCCCCTCTATCTTTTGTCCTCTCTTTCCCTCACTTCTAGAGGGCACATGCTCCCAAGCCCTTTCCTCTCTCCACTCTCTTCTCTTCCTCCCCCCCCCCCCGTCTCTCTCCATCTACTTCTTTCTCTCTTCATAATAATAAGTTCTTTCCATGTTGAATCCATTCGAAGTGTCTCCTGCTGCACTGCGGCTTCCACTATGCATACACGGGGCATGGGGCCTCTCTCCATCCATCACCATCTGCCAGCCACACAGGGTCAATGCAATATCATATCGAAACACAGCATGTGCTACACATGCGAAAGATGTGAATGGTATATATGTAAACAAAGCGTATGTATACACGTGAATAAAGTTCATGGTGTACACATGAAAGAAATGTGCACTGCACACATGTGAACAACTGCATGATACACATGTAAACAAAGTATGTGGTACATATATATGCAGGAAGTACTCAGTACACACACATGAACAAACCACAAGGTACGCACGTGAACAAGGAGAGTGATGCACAGTGAACAAACACTGTGCATACATGGAAATGAACTACAAGTATGAAAATGCATCCGTGTGTACAATGGATTTATTCTAATAACAAACATGCATACTCCATCACCTTAATGTTGAATCTTCATGTTGCATTATTTTTTCATCACTGGTCTATTTTGTGACATCAAACATGTCCTTGAGGGCCTGGAAAATGAATCAGTGAGTAAAGCCACTTGCTTCTACGCCTAGTGTCCTTAGTTCCATCCCTGGGAGCCACATGGGGAAATGAAGGAACCAACTCCTGTAGGTTGCCTCCTAATGCCAATTGTTTGTGTGCCTCCCCCTCATGATACATAAACAGAATAAAAATACAAAAGAGATAAAGTAAATTATAGTTTAAAGATTACTGCATAGCATGAAGACTGGTTGTTTAGGGAGATTATGATTCTTGACTCTATTTTCCCACTATCTACCGTTAGAAATTGAATGGCATTCTCCTAGAACAAAGCTTGTATTCTGATCATAAATAACAAAAATGTAATTAAATTAAATATTAAAATGGGAGATTAAATAATTTACTTCAATAATGTGATATCTTATAGATGGGTCAAATAAAATAATACAATATTGTAAACAAATTCCCCAAAGAATATTATATTTGTATCAAAAATTTTATGTTTATCATATCATAAGACCTTGTGACCACAGTTGGGGATCCTAAGGTTCCTAAGGTTGGCTCATAGGGACTGCCCTATGGAAGTAAGCAAGATTGTCCTCAATACTTTGGGGTTGATTCTGTGGCATCCAGAATGCCCTATGGAAGTAAGCAAGATTGTCCTTAATACCTTGGGGTTGATTCTGTGGCATCCAGAAGTTTCCAAACCAGCAGATTCCCAGGTTCTCATATGAGGTAGTATAGACTCATCCTCCTATGACCTTCAGATCCTCTTTGGATTACTACCCATTCAGTGTAACTGCGATCTCCATAACTGTTATTCTGTATTGTTAAGAGTACAGTGTCTAGCAAAAGTTTGTCTCCAGTACATGGATAAAATGTCCATGATGAGATCTAAGAGTAACAATATTTCCTTCTGACTCAATATTGTTTCTTAGAAGAACAAAATTGATAGAATGCACACAGGAAAGTGCATGTGCACGTACACATACAAGGGAGATTTATTACATTGGCTTACATGGTGGAGGCTAGGTCCAACAGCAGCCATCTGTGTGTTGGAGAGGCTTAGGACTCAGTAGCTACTCAGTCCTACAGCTGGACACCTCATCAGTCCCCATCTGGTATTGCTGGCTTGCAGATCCCAGGAGAGTCAATGGTTTTCAGATCATGCTGGAGGGCAAAGACGCTTCAGTCTGATGTCAGCAACAGACAGAAACCTCAGTAGTTGACACACACCCCTTGGAAGAGAAGAAGAAAGTGCCACCTAGTTTGAGGGTGGGTGTTCCCCCCTCAGTTAATTCTTTCTGGAAATGTCCCCACACAAAGATATACACATGTATATTCATACATACACACACATACACACACACACACACTTAGGTGTGCAATATACAAGCACCGCATACACATACACACATGCACATATGTGTTTTCTATGCTATTCCAAATTCCATACAGCTTATAATCAAGGTTAACCATCTATAGTACCACTTTGGCACTAAATGCTTTTGCAGACAGAATCTCACAAGATCATTAATATGATAAAAGGTAATGAATGCATGGAAGATGACCTTGAGAACCATCATAGAAAGCAAATGTGTAAGCCAGAGAAAGGGATTAAAAGACATATCCCACCCACACATACTACACTAACAGGTAAGTGTGGCAGCGTGGCCCTTTCTGATACCCATTATCACTAGCATGAATTAGCCCCCTAATCTATGCCCCCATTCAGTGCACATTTTTGTGGAGTGTTAGAAATAATACCTCTTCATCTTGCAAGAGCAGGACGTATTGGATAAATACATGCAAACTTTTAACCAACCTGGGTTGTATTGTTTACAAAGAATCCCTGGCTCTTTGAAAGAAGCAATATATTAAAATAGTTTCTTCTATTATAATAGGATTTGAGTGGTCTGTCCTAAGACAATTCCAGCTAATAAAAAATTCATTGTGAAAATAATTATTTTAAGTGAGAAAAAGAAAGGGCTACATTCTTAAACCTTATAGTACAAAAATTGTGTTTTCTTTTAAAATTTTAATAATAAATCTCTCTGAGACAGAGATGTGGAGGAACCATCTCAGGAAATGTTCACACTGATTTCTCCATGATTGTGATGCTGCAGGACCTTTATCACCTGACGTGGAAACAAAGAAGTCCCTCCAAACTCAGCAGCTCTGGGCCTACAGAACAGTATATCTCCTGGCGTTGTCTGCTGCCTGCTTTGCACCATGGTTAGTTAGCATAATATGGGATTTCCCTAGTTAATGCCTCTGTTACATTAGTTCTTGTCAAGGTGGCAGGATGTAGTATATTGCCTTGTTGTAGGAGCTGCAGCCAGAACTTGGCAAAGGCTGTTCGCCGCCCATGTCTAGGGAAATGATCACTCTGTGCCTGAGAAGGGATGGAGACCTGTAGTGTAGGGAGATTAGGTTGTTCCATTGTAAATAATTGTCCCCGCCTGTGGGTTTAATGGAAAGCGCTGATTGGCCAAAGGCAGACAGGAAGTGTGGGCGGGGCTACCAGACTAAGAAGACTCTAGAAACAGGCAGAGCAGAGCAGAATGCCAGAGAGAAGTCAGAAGAAACAGAGGACAACTATGCTGCTCTGAGAAAAGGTACTGAGCCGCATGGCTGAACAGGATAAGAGTCATGGGTTAGATTAAGGGTAAAGAGTTAGCAAGTTATATGCCTGAGCCTTAGGTCAATCAGCCTAAAACTATTGTAATCATCTGTGTGTCTTTGAGGGTCTGTGGGTCTGCAGGCCTAAACCTTGAGGCTAGGCCCGAAAGTCCAGGCCAGAAACCTCCTACTACGCTGTAGGGAACTCCCTCCTCCTCTTCTTTTACCAGGAAGCAACATAGGGATCGGTTCTCCTTCTTTGTGCCCTTCAGACTGATCTCCCTCTTTCTGCTCCTTATTCTGCCCTGTGAACTCATCTTGATCATGTCTACTGTCAGTGCGGAGAAGACCACAGGGCTTGTCCCAGGGTTGGGAAAGAGAACAGGTCAAATCCGCTGGGAGGAAAATTGGACTTTTCTGAAATAGCTGAGAACAGACACAGTGAACGTCCAGAAAGGGAAAGTCCCAAAAGGCAGGCAAGTGTCCTGTCTTCTACATAACGATGAGCTTGGTGGCTGAGGCTCTGCTCACCGCTGTCCGTGAACACCTCTTGCTTCTAAGGGCTCTTGACATATACATCTTGATCTTCCTGACTTTGCCGCTGGAGGCCACTCAGCCCCTCTGTGCTGGTCAGCACTCAGCCTGCCCCTGCTGATCTCTGTCATTGTCACACACAGTGCCAGGAGCTTTCACACATTGTTCTATACTTATCAACATTACAGGTGCCACATTTAGGTGGATGCCTTTAGTCATTGGTTAACATTCCACTTTTGCTTTAAACCAAATGAGATAAATCCCTATCAGCCATGTAGGAGAAATAAAAATCACAGGGAGCAGGCAAGGCAAGGCAGCAAGAACCACCCTGCCTTTTCCTGAGCTTGAAGAATTGCTGAGCCCACAGCAGACAGACAAAAGGAAACTCCAATAAGCTGATCTTTATTGTAGTCTCAGAAAATATTGAAATGCTTTCCATAGGATTGCAATCTTGTGTATTTATACTCCACTCCAATTTCACAATCATGTTTTATGTTCCAATCAAAACATTTACATTTTTCATTTATCTGAAAGAAAAAAAGTAAGCAATTTTATTGTGGTTAGTAAAAATTATGTAATTTTGTTGCTGCTTAAAAAATGTTTTCTTAAGTTTCTCTTCTATAAAGATTAAAACAAATAATACATCTCAAGGCTGGGGATATGGCTCACTGCGTGAGTAAAGCTCTTGCCATGCCAGCTTTCTTGGTATATAGAGACAGTGAAGGGCAAAGGGAAATTGTGTCCAACAGGGATGAAGAATGGCTGACACAATATGTTATACTCTTCCCACATATGCACACACACACACACACACACACACACACACACACACACATCACACATACCACACACACATTACATACACATAGACACATACCACATACATACACACACCACACACAAACACACACACACACACACACACACACACACACACACACAGAGAGAGAGAGAGAGAGAGAGAGAACATACACATAGAATACAAAAGATGCAACTCTGTGATTATGGAGGTTTAACAACATCAGAACAAGTATTAACTTTCTCCCTTGTTGAAGTCTCCCATGTGACATTCACATCTCACAGCCGTGTGTCTCTGTGCCAAAAGCCTAGCATAGAAGCATGGATGCAAGATGTGCATGTCACACAGGGGTGTCAAGGACAGGGAACAGACACCTAACTTTGAGTAGCTAATCCATAAATATTTGTTGGATAAATGGATACAATATCATTTTTTTTGTAAAATTACAAATTAAAGAATGCTTATATGAAAATAACTTGCTTATACAGAGATATGTGGTAAAAGTAGTAAGAAATCATCCACATTTTAATTACCCAGAGACAATTATTATTATTAAACTTTTAGTAGACTTCCTTTCAATGTATTTTATGCATGTGGCACAAAATTTAATAACATTGTTATATAACTTGTTTTCACTCTATTTATTATAATAAGAAGAACATTCTCAGCTTTCATTGCTATATAATAACACTTCACTATAATTTCTCATAGTTTGTATCTGAGGTTTAAACCTTGTGGATGGAGCAGAGACTTTGGGATCAACCCAGTTTAATGTGCTAATTCTATTTATTGCCTATGTAATCTTTAACATGCCACCAACACTTCTATGCTTTCAGAGCACTACAGATAAGAGAAAGATTGTAATGAACAAGGAGTAGAAGGGAGGTGGGGTTCTATAAAAGTGACAGAAAGGAGGCCTTCTGGCTGAGTGCAACTGAGAAGTCAAGACCAGCTGAGTCTGCATCCCTTCCTGTGCACTGGCTATCAGAGCCCCGGGTAGTCACAGTTTCTCAAAGTCCCTCATGCCCTCAGCTCTCAAGACCAAGAATACACACATCACAGCGATTTTAAAATTATTTGTGTGTATGTCTTTCTGTTTATGGGTATGCATATGTTGGTTCACGTACCTCTGGAGGCCACAGGCATTGGATCTTCTGGAGCTGGAATTATAAGCAACTATGAGCCACCTGATGTGTATACTGGGAGTTGAACTCTAGTTCTCTATAAGAATAGTAAGAACTTAATCTGCTAAGCTGTCTTCCCAGCTATCAATATTTATTTTACTCTCTCTCTCTTCCCCCACCCTGTGTGTGTGAGTGTGTGTGTCCATGCATGTGTGCATTCATGCTCACATGTGCTCATGTGTGCTTGTGCCACAAAACAACTTTTGGAAATTGATTCTTGCCTTCCCCCTTGTGGCAGAACTCAAGTCTTAGCAATAAAGGAGCCTCCTTCACCCACGGAGACATCTTGCTGCCTGACGGGTGAAACAACACTGCAGCATTCCTAATGCAGCAGTGCAGAGGCTTTGGCTCAACAGTCCCTGGTACTGGTGCATCCATGTCAGCAAAGGTGACTGACAGCCATGAAATGCCACTGGGTTTTGCACTAGTTACTCTCTTTTCTGAGTTATTATTATTTACTAAAACCATTAGACTCAAACACAAGCTTTCGCTATTAGCAGCTTTGCACTGTTTTCATTCCCACACAGGAATACCCCTTTCCGGGAGGAAAGAAAGCAAAGTTTCCTAGTAGCTTCGTATTCATGTCCTACCAGCTTAGAGATCATAGAGGAAGGAGAGGACCCCATCCCATAGTCAGCTACTATAACGGTTTGGGGCTTCATCTCATTGGTTAAGAATCATGTTTTGGCATCAGTGGTATTATAAAAATACTTAAGTTCTTTCCCTGGGAGTTAAATCTCTGGTGGAGGCACACACCGGTTCAGGAGATGACTTGAGGAGGGGTCATTTATGACAACAGCCACTTGGAGACTGTGCCTTTGTTCCCAGAAGAGCCAAGGGCTGCTGTTGTCTCCTGACACGCCTGTTCATCTAAACTAAGAGAGAAAAGCTCATATCAGATGCAGGAGGCCTTCCTCCTCAGCAAAGGGGATCGCAAAAATCTAAGCTTCAGGAGTGAAGTAAGAGTCAGGCCTGCTCCATTTCCTCAGAGGCACTGAAAATCTGCTTAGATCTCACTGAATTTTACCTGGGACTTGAGAAGAGTAACTAGGGATAGTTTCCAGGGCTGGATTTAGATCTCTACTAAATTCAAGCCAATAGTCATATCATTCAATTATATAATTATTTGAGTTTTGGAAAGGAAGCCCCAGACTGGTACATTTAAACATTGACTTATATCATAATTAAATCAGTGATGTTAATGTCACAACAATTAAAGCAAAAGAGGCCATGAATTTGAGAGGAAGAGAGAAAGGGGAGGGTTTGGCGGGAGGAAAGGGAAGAGGGAGAAAGATGTAACTTAATTTTACTTAAAAACAATGATGTGGATCTCTAAAATATACAAAGAACTCAAGAAACTAGAGATCAAAAAAAAAAAACCCCAAATAATCCAATTAAAAAAATAGGGTACAGGGATAAATAGAGATTTCTCAACAGAATAATCTCAAATGCCCAAAAGACACTTAAAGAAGTGCTCAACATTCTTAGGCATTCAGGAAATGCAAATCAAAATAACTCTGGAATATCATCTTACATTTGTCAGAATGGCTAAGATCAAAAACATAGATGACAGCCTATACTGGAGGGCATGTGGAGTAAGGGGAACACTCCTCCATTGCTTGTACAACCACTTGTAAACTTGTATAACCACTTTGAAAATCAGTATGGTAGTTCCTCAGAAAATTGAGAATCAATCCTCCTCATGATCCAGTAATACCACTCTTGAGCATATACCCAAATGATGCACATTCTTACCACAAGGACATTTGCTCAACTATGTTGATAGCAGCATTATTCATAATAGTCAGACCTAGATGCCCTTCAACTGAAGAACGGTTAAAAAAATGTAGTACATTTATATAATAGAGTACTACTCAGCAGAAAAAAAAATGACATCCTGAAATTTGTAGGCAGATGTATGGAACTAGTAAAAAACATCCTGAATGAGGTAACATAGACTCAGAAAGACAAACATGGTATGCACTCACTCATAAGTACATTTTAGCTGTAAAGGAAAGGATGACCAGGCTATAATCCACAACCCCTAAGTAGCTAGGTAACAAGGAGGAACCTAAGAGAGACACTAATGAATTCTCTAAGAATTAAATTACTTATAGCTCAATGTTAGAAGTAGGTAAAGGGAGAAAAATATAATTTTCTTCACAGGAAGTAATAAACTTGTTACATTCTAAGGAAATAGATAAAATCTCCTGAGTAAATTGGGACAAGAGGGGGAAGGGGGTTAGAGAAGGTAGGTAAGAGAACATGAGGAAATGGGATGGTTGAGTTGGGGGAGGGACAGGGAGGGAGAGCAATGAAATAGATATCTTGATAGAACGAGCCTTGTGGGGTTAGAGAGATACCCAGTGCTAGGTATGCCCAAGAATCCACAAACAAAACAACATAAAAAACATGACCCCACCTAAAACTCCAAGCAATAGTGGAGAGGGTGCCTAAACTGGTCTTCCCCTATGGTCAAACTGATGACTACCCTAGAATTCATTATAGAACCACCATCTAACAGCTGATGGAAGCAGAAGCAGAGATCCACAGCTAAGCACTGGGTGGAGCTCCTAGTCCAGTCCAAGAGAGTGAGAAGAGAGTATGTGAGCAAAGGGGTCAAGATCCTTCTAAGGAAACCTACAGAGACAACCGACCTGAGTTATTGGGAGCTTACTGACTGTGATTGACAGCTGGGGAACCTGCATGGGACTGAAGTAGGGCCTCTGAATGTGGATGACAGTCAAATGGTGTGGGCAGTTCATGGGGGCCTCTGGCAATGAGACCAGAATTTATTCCTAGTGCATGATCTAGCTTTTTGGAGCCCGTTCCCTATAGAGGGATACTTGCTCAGCCTTGATACTGGGGGAGGGGCTTTTCCTATCTCAATTTGATATGTCAGACTGCATTGACTCACCCTGGGAGTCCTTACCCTCTCTGAAGGTGGATGGGGGTGGGTTGGGGTAGGGGACTTGGGGGTGTCTGACAAGAAAGAGGGAGGGGGAAAAGTGGTGGGTATGTTAAAAAACTATTAAATAAAGTAAAAGCTAATGAATAAAACAACGATGTGAAATAATGTGATAAGGAGGTAAAAATGTAACTTCTGCTGTTGTGGAATATTAGTTGAAGATGTTTTACTGTGCATAAATTGCTTAATGATGCAAAGATGTGTTGCATTCTTTTATGTGGCATTTTGTAACTCTGTGAAGCTGTGTTGCTTTGCCTGTCTAACACACCTGATTGGTCTCATAAAAAAGCTGAACAGCCAATAGCAAGGCAGGAGAAAGGATAGGCAGGGTTGGTGGGCGGAGAGAAAAAATAGGAGGAGAAATCTGACCTGGAGAGAATCGGGAGGAAGGAGAAGGGATACGCAACACACATTTTGAATGTGTGAAGGGATCAAGTATCATATTTCGGGAATACACGCGTAGTTCATATTATTATACACACATCCAGACATGTGTCAGTGCTTCCAGATTTCAGGGTACTGGGTGACTAAGATGAAAGCCAAGGCTCGTTTGCTCTTATGAATATGCAGCTGAAGTCTTTCTTTAAGAAAACCATTGTGATGGGAAAAGTATAGCCCTGAATGGGAGACATGTCATTTCTCACTGCAGTGTAATGATATGACATAGTTACAAGGCTCAAATCAAGATAACCAGTTCTCTTGCTCAGAAAATAACAGATTGTTCCACATTCTCTTCTCTGTTTCTTCCTAGGTTATCCAGGCACCCCAAACACACAGTACAAAAAAAGACTTGTACAGAGTCAGACATCATAGTTTGCCAACAGCTGGGCTCCAGGGCTTAATGTCATCTCTTAATGTTCTAGGAAAAGGAAACCAGGTCCTTTATCTTTTCATGATCTCCTGTCATCCACATTCAAGTCTATTGAACTCTTTCTATGTGACATGTGGCTTCCACCATCTCTGGTAAAATGCCTGTCATTTCTTATCCTTCATATAAAGCGGGAATCCATAGTTTATTTTAAATGTAGCTCTATATATTTCAGTAATAGCATGAAGGTTGATAAATTAGGGGATAAGCACAGTAGGATGACATTACAAATAATGGTCACTAAGCTTTTGAGTGTCTAAGATAGGCTGAACATTCAAAACTAAGTTAAACATGTCCTTTACCGCTCTATGTGGGAAGTAATAACTGACTTGGACAGTGGTGGTAGGGGATGGGAGAGAAAACTGAGAGGCATGTACAAGTAGAGTTGTGCAATATTGGATGATCAGACAGGCTAGACTCCAACTTTGTTTCTACCACACTTTAGGCCTGTAATTCAAGGTGAATTAAATAACTTAGATAAGATTCAGTCTCCTCACTTCTTAAGTGGAACTCTACCATGTTGGTAGTGATGGAAATTGAACTCTAACAGTAGGGGCAGATTTAAAGAAATTTCTACTCTGTGGTGCTACATCCAAGAGGGTTTGGGTGAAGAGACATCTCTCGGGGGTGACTTTGGTGGATGATATTATAAACGCTTGACGTAGAAAATAGACAAGGGACTGGTTTGGCAGGAAATATTTGATGTTAGCTTTATATTCATGGGGTTGGTTTCTTTCGGTTCCATTTCAAGTAATGATGCTTGGTAGACAGTTGTCTCTGCATACCTAGGACTCAGGTGGCTTTTGAGCAGTACATGCAGATCTAGAGATTGCCAGTGTTTCTATGTCAGCACCGCTGGAATCCACAGATGATGAGATAGTTTATAGGAAATGTTTCCTTAAAGAAGACCTACAATCCCAGCATTCACAAGACGGAAAGTTCAAGGCTCCTTAAGAAACTCTGTGAATTAGGGGCTAGCTTGGTCTACGTGGTGACAGCTGACCAAAAGAGAGAGGGGGGAGGAGAGACAAAGGAGAATGAAGAGGAGTTATAAGAGAGTGAGTGAAAAGAGATTCAGGCGGCTCAACAATTCCACGTGGATAGAAAAGGGTACTGATGAGAAGACCAAGGTAGGGTTGGGAGATGCCGTGTCTTCGTTACCTCAGAGAGAGCTGACCATTCTCAGCTCACTTGGATTATACTTCTAAGGGAGGGAACAAAAACTCAAGAGTGACCCTGAGTAGAAGTGGCTGATGGAATGACAGGTTCTGTTTTAGAGAACGTTCTGCAGGTCAGCTGAATTACCCTCCATCTACATGAGTCCCCATTTCTGTTTCCTGTGTTCTCACTCTCTCCTTACCGTTCTGGTATACAAAAGGACAAAGTTCCTGCATAATCTTTTTGAGAGTGGCAAACAAAATGAACACAGCTCTTCACATATAGACAAACATGGCTTTTTACAAGCACCCTGTTTATTTTCAATGTTCAAGGCTATCTTGGCCTCATTTACTGGGAAAACATTTTGTTCTGATTCTGTGAACATCCAGTCTTCTGCAATGACATATAAAGTTTTTTTTTTTATATGAAAGAAACTTTCAATTCCATTTTATATGCCCTGGGTAACCACAGCTAGAAAACCAAGACCAAACCAAATCAAACCAACCAACCAACCAACAAGAAACAACTCCACATGTGACATAATCAGTCTGAATATATGTGACAAGTGAAAGTGTTTTGGTTGTAATCTCAGTCGTGAAAACGACCTGTTCTGCTATGGGATGAGACCCTTTCCTCTTAGTTAACCCCTTCTTCTCCACAGAGTTGGGGTTGGTCGTTTCACGTATATCACTAAACTGGGTATTCTGGTTTCCACCTGAAAATGTTTGGTTGTTTTTCATACTGATTTGCACGCCATGGAAACTACCTGTGATCCCAGTGAAGACATTATTTTAACAGAATCTAAATGTCACCTTTGAACACAAACAGCTAACATTCATTGGGTTTCACTTTTGGGTGAGAATAAGCCGTACAAGAAGAGAATTTGGAGGGGCGGGGAACTGGCTTCAGGAAGGATCCCTTTTGTAATTTGTGAGGGTCTTTTCTTTCGTGCTTGCTTCTGAATTGTTTTTCTCTTTATTACATATGTTTTCAATGTGGGATATAAACATGGAAACACAAGATTGTCAAGTGCACCTTTGTTGAGCAACTAACACAAATTCCACTTGTCATCTCTGAGAGACTAATCTGACTATTTACACTGTAATTGTTAAAGATTTGGCTCCTGTGGTTTCTCTACAATGATGATCTGTTTGTGTGTACAGACTGAGCCATGTTAAAGGAAGAAGCTATGGCTTGTAGCATCTTGAAGCCGTATGTTGCTGAGGATTTCTGGGTGTTAGGGAAAAAAAAATCTGTAATCTTACATATCTATTTTTTATTTAACTTCTTTCAATTTAAAGTCATAGCCATATTTAAAAGACTATAGTCCTGTAATAGCATTATGAATTTCAGATTATATATTCTATATATTTTAAATTTTATTTTAGTAATTTCATTTTATAAAAATATTATTTGTATTAGATAGTGATAATAGAGAAAACATATTTTTCTAAAGAAAACATTTATTTAGGTGTGTGATTATGTGTTGTATGTGAGGTGTGTGTACTTCTCAAAATGGAGATGTACAAATGTGCATGCAGGAAATGGGCACATGTCTGCACATGCGTGTAGAGGCCAGAAGTCAACATTGGGTGTTTTTTCCTCAATTGTTTTCCACCTTTATTTCCTGAGACAGTGCCTTTCATTTGTTTTTGTCTGACTTTTTGAGTGAGAAAAAAATATAAGACAAGATAATTTACAGGAACAAATTTTAGAAAAAGAATTCCCCTTGCAATATAAGAGATCCCTTTCTCTCTGTGAAAGTGTATCCGAAGTTCTATTCAGGTGGGCTGGCTGGCCAGATCTTCATTTCTCTAACTCAGCTCCCTTAGTGTTGGGGTACCTGGGCTTTAACATAGGTTCTAGGGATCTGAACTTGGGACTTCACACTTGTACTACAACAGGGTACTTTACCAGCTGAGCCATCTCGCTAGACTCCAAAGTAGTTGTTTAAAAATATTATAGTCAAGTCAAAGGTTAAAAAAACAAACCATCCATATGTTCACAGATGAAAGGAGAAAATTGTTAAGAATTAAATGTTTACTTATAGCTCAATGTTAGAAGTAGGTAAAGGGAGAAAAATATAGTATTTTCTTCACAGGAAGTAATAAACTTGTTACATTCTCTTTGTATATAAAGATAGAATTAGTTTATTGGCCATACTGAAATTTAATGCTTTAAAAATGATTAAGACAAAAATGTTTTTAAGCGAATCGTGTAAATAAAAGGTTATTTAAAAAATTACACATCAATACATAGCTTTGATCAAGTACTCTTCCTGGAGCTTTGTCCACTACTAATCTGTGAGTTTTAGAACCTTATCAGCCACTTTTCGGAGTCTCTTTTGCAGAATTCAGCCCAATATTCTTTAAATGAAGATCTTTCCAGAAGTTGTTGGTTACACCTCAGGTGAGTTGAAAAACTTCTCTTTGAATTCCCAATAACGGTAGAAGAGACAAGTAGAAAGAGCATGTTCTACAGAGGTTGACAATGACCTTGGCTAGAAGGCAGGCTCCTCATAGCATCAAGCACAAGTGCAACGTCAGTAATGCTGTACTCAATACGTTACAAGCAAAAGGGACCTGAAAAACTAAATGCTAATTCTGATTCTGGTTAAGTTTGAAAAGTAGCCCTTTCTGGGCACACCCAGTAAACTTTTGCAGATTTATTAGGCAAAACATTTCATTTTACTCAGTTCGAAAGCAAAACTCCAGGCGAGTGTCTACTTTATGATCCCAGCTGATAAGCCTCATAGGTGAACGGCCATCAATCTTTGGATGCTCTGGTGTCTCCTCTATCACAGTACAGTGGCCTCCAGTGGGAAAGCGGAGGAAAAATGAGACACAGTGGAGAACACCAGTGCTGGTTCCCAGGGCTCTTCAGTGGCTTCGGCACAGTTCCAAGTCCATGCAGAGCGTTCACTGCCCTTTTCTGTAGTCCTTGGGGATCAGCACATCCAATCACAGGACCAGTTCAGATCTGTGGCCCTGGGTGAGAGAGCTCAACCTTGTGAATGGAAGTCTAAGCTGCTTATAAATAAAGCAAGCCAGCTTCCTTTGTTTGTTGCAGTGTCTGAAACACTTTTGAGCAGAGTTGTGAGCTCCCAGCCTCAGCTTGGAAACCACCTCAGCCTGGACTTCTCTGTGCTCAGAGAGTGACAGAAGCAATATGTTTGCCTGGGAGCCTTCTTCTCTTGACATCAGGTGAGAGGCTTTCTCTGTCACTTCCTGTCTCTCAGCAGTCCTCAAGGCCTCTTCTCCTCTTTTCGATTTTTCTTTCTTTCTTGTTTGCTTTTTGGGCAGTGTCTTGCTTATTCTCACCATTTGTCAAGGCCTTTTCTTATTTCGACATTTCTATGAAGATCAGTAGAAATGATACATATAATTATTATCTGTTTAATAATTTTTGCAATATGGCTATCGATTAGGACCACTTTACCCACAAATGCACACATTGTAACTGGAAATTATCGGTTCTATGATAACTTCTAAGGTTATAAAGCAGATCCGATGCAATGTTCTTTGGCTACTACTTCTGGAGTTAGGCATTTTAAAGAGCTGCCCAAGAAGAAGAAAAAAATAGGAAGACATAAAAAGGAAATATTTACCAGGACCCTTACTAGGATAACTTGGCTTTAAAAAAAGATTTTTCAGGTCTCACTCATTGGTTATTACTCCATAAGGATAGCTGATGAATTGGGTGATAATTCCACCCCAGGGTACAGTCTCATCAACTGTCGCTAGTTTAATGGAATGGAACTGGCCGCAGTCAATAAAGCCAGAGCTCACCCTCAAGGTCCTAACTAAAATGCTGTTATTGATTCTGGAGGTGGATCATCTTTCTCCAGTTCAATATCCTTAACTAGTATTCCAGTCTCATATTTGTAGGTAACACATCCTTTCTTGGCTCTTTTCCTTGGGGTGTGAAGAGAGCTGGTTTACATTATAGTTTAATAGGCACCGTTGGTATGGTATGATCCCGAAACAATTATGTGCAAAGGGCAGCATCCTATCTGCTTGTTGGAGGTGTGGTCTGGGGTGTTGCTTGATTTCTTCTTTCTAATTCTCTTTCAGAACAACCAAGTGTCATCATGCATGCTCTCTTTCTGTTGAGTTAATGGAGTTCCCTTTCTCTTTTGAACTCTGACAGCCTTTATGATCTGTGTTATGAGTGGGATCCCAGAGGATGAAAACATGCATTCACTTATTTCTCTATAAACGTATCCCTGAAGCAGGAGATCCCTTGTAATATGTGTGATTTTCTTTTGTTTCTTCAGAGAGCCACAATTTTTGTTTTGTTTTGTACAAGTTTCTTTCTTGGTGTGGAGAAAAGACCCTCTGTCCGTCTCCCAAGTCACTGTTCTCAGTTAGGTGCTGCCTTACACATTTACAGGGGCTAGCTCCCATGGGCCAGTTGTAGCCGGAATAGGAGATGAATGTCACTCAGACTCTTGGTCAGACGTCAGTGATTGTGTCAGCCTTCTTTTCATCTCTTGATTCTCAGTAGTTAAAACTACACTAATTTCCAAATACTTCCATTTATTCCTACCCGTACCTACTAACTTTCTCTATGAGTAGTTTTAAAACACTTTACTGTTCTTTGACTTCCTTAAAATTCATCTAGAGGTCTGCTAAAGACTGCATCTTTTACTTTGAAATTACTTCAAAGTAAATAGTTTTTTTTTTTTTAAAGGAAGCAAATGATGAAACATATTCCTAGAGTAAAGTTGATAACTTCCCGCTCTATGAGTTGTCTGGAGTGATCGCATGTCTGCTCAAAAGCATTCTTACAGCGTCTTCCTATGCTTGGATTTGGCAGCTAACTTGGTAGTGTGTGGTTTCTGATCTTTCTGCACAAACCCAGGATTCTGCAGGATATTTTCATGAAGGGTGACTGAAAGCAAGAAGGTTTATACATATCTTTGTTTATCCCTTATGCTATTAAGATATAACTTTAGAAGGATATCCATCATGTCATATTAAAATTAACATTTATGTCTCCTTATTAGAGTACTACTATTTTCATATCTGAGAGCAGCTCATTTATAGCACCAGGCTTAAAACACCTTTTATTTTACATTTGTGTGTGTGTGTGTGTACTATACATGAATGTATGCAGTTGGATGTCTGCTTATAAGTATATTTGTGCAGGGGAATGTGTGTTCATACTAGAGGACAACTTCAGGGGTCAATTTAAAAAGTGTCATCCACTTCCTTGACACAGCTATATCATTGGTCTGAAGTTTACCAGTTTGGCTTTGTACTCATGGCACTATATAATGCTTACCTTTTAATATATGTATGTATTCTCATGTACATTATGTTTAAGGAATAGATATAGTTGTTTGCACGTGTAATTATAACATTACTACTTATGTGCTACCCTTCTGTCTCCATCTCCCCAAAGCTAGGATTATAACTTCTTGGGACCATACCTTGCCTTTTATGTGAGTGCTGGGGATTGAACTCAAGTCCCCGTGCCTAAGATACAGACACTTTACCGATTGAGCTCTCTTTCTCCATGTCTTTCTCTTAATTTAAACCTTTTATTTTTACATACCAACCACAGTTTCTCTCCCCTCAAAGAGGATAAGGCTTCCCATGGAGAATCAACAAAATCTGGGATATCAGGTTGAGGAAGGACCCAGCTCCTCCCCCTGTATCAAGGCTGAGCAAGGCATCCCTCTATAGGGAATTAATCCTGGTCCCACTGCCAGAGGCCCCACAAACTGCTCAAGCCACATAACTGTCCTCCTCGTTCATAGGGCCTAGTTAGGTTCTATGCCAGTTTCCCAGCTGTCAGTATAGAGTCAGTGAGCTCCCAGCATCTCTGGTCAGCTGTCTCTATATATCTCTGGTCTCCCCAACATGATCTTGTCCCATTTGCTCATATAATCCCTCCAACCTCTCTTTGAGTGGACTCAGGACCTTGGCCCAGTGAGTTGGGAGCATTAGTAAGTTGTAAATGGGGAGCTTAAAGGGGGCACATATGGGGAGGTAGGAAGAGAACATGAGAGAACAGGATGGTGGAGTTGGGGGAGGGACAGGGAGGGATAACAATGAAATATATTTCTTGACAAAAGAAACCATTTTTTGGGAGGGAAAAATAGGTGCTAGGGAAACTTCCAGAAATCCACAAGGATGACCCCACCTAAGACTCTAAACAATAGTGGAGAGGGTGCCTGAACTGGCCTTTCCCTGTCATCATAGAACCTTCATCCAGCAACTGATGGAAGCAGATGCAGAGATCCACAGCTAGGCTCTCCCTGTCTTTTTATACTGAAGTTGCAGAGCATACATGGTGTGGTTAAGTGCACTGGGTCAACCACTAAAGAGGCAAAGATGTGACCTAGGATACATTATGTTTGTACTCACAACACTACACAAGCTTACTTTTCAATATATGCTTTTATGTACAATGTGCTGAAGGAAGAAATATAATTGTTTGAATGTGCAGTTCTACCACTGTCACATATATACCGAGACGAAAAGCTCATAGTGTTATGAGGCTTATGGAAAAAAGGGGTAAAAACCCTATCATCTTTCTCATCTTTTCCTTCTGGTGCACAATTCAAAACTCTCAATGACAAGGATTTTCAATATTTTTTCTTGCTGTATCAGAATTTATCCCTAACTTTCTAAAAATATACTTTTCTGTTTTGTTTTTTTTTTTTTTTTTTTTTTTTTTTTTTTGCTTGAAGCGTTATGGAAAATATTTAGCTACATTTTACTGTGTGAAGTATTTGCTTCCTCAGTTCCTGCCCATCTCCAGCCACATCTTCCCTTCGTTCATCCTCCTGGCGGAAATACACCTCACCTGCGTTAGGGCTCACTTTGTTACAGTGTTAACCTCTTTAAAAACAGTTGAGCTACATTCTTAAGTTGGATTGCACTTACTATATTGCATAGTTTTTTTTCTTTTATTAATCCCCTCACATATAAAAACACTCAGTTTTGGTTTTCTGTGTATCATCGGTTATTTCTGAGGGTTAGCCTGAATGACAGACTGGCGTATCCATAACTCATTGACTGCACCCCCCCCCCCAAAAAAATCACTGCATTTTTTTTCAAAGAAACCTTCATTTGTTCTGCGTCTTTCAGCTTTTTGGTTTAGTCTTGACTGGTTTCCTCCAGAACAGGAATGCCCCGCGTAGGACTAGCTGTTACTGTGAAGAAAATTCTCAGAAGGCCCTGCTGTTGCTTCTGTACCTGCCTTTGGTGGGAATTGTTGGGGGATATTCAATCACACTGTGACTCTGGAGTTTGCATTTGCGTTAATTAAATAAAGTGAACCTTGGATCAGGAGGCTGAGTTAGCAACTAGTTAACAGAAAGTAATCATAGAGCCCCAGAGGGCATCCGGGAGATAGAGAGACACAGAAAGTAGAACGGTGGGGTTTGGAGTGGTGTGGTGGTTTTTCTGGCTTGCCGGAGTGGAAGCACCTGACTTTCGGAGACACCATCCAGGAGAGAAAATTAGCTTTTAGCTACTCAGCCTCTCTGAGCTCGCAGGTTTGAAGGCATGGAAAGCTTTGTTTTTGTATTTTTTGGGAGGAGGGGCGGTTGGTGCCTGAGGGCGGGGCCCAGGTCTGGGAGTGCACCTGACTGCCAGTAGATTCAAAAGTTAGTTTCCCGCCGAAAGTTATGCCAGCAGATTCAGGGGTTGGTTCAGCCAGTAGCTTCTGCATGCCAGGCCCCTTTACCCAATCCTGAAATGCCAAGAAACACAGCACCCTACTTATGTAGGCTTTTCTTTAAAAACCCCCTCACCTCTGGGCTCATTTGAACCTGAAAATAAACCCTCATGCGTTTGCATCAAGTTCAGCTCCCTGGTGGTCTTTGGGGGTCCCTCCAATCAGGTACCACAGGAGGATTTTACTGGAGCCTTTGAATCTCTAATCCTATTTATAAATAGAGCGATAGAGTTTTAGTTAAAGCTACCTTTAGTGCCAGCAAGAGAGTTGATGCTTGTGGGAACAGAATTTCCACCAGGTTGTAGCCCTAGTGGCCAGGCCTCACTAGAGAAGCAGGCTGGAGTTGCAATTGCTGGGTGAAATAGCAGTGGATTATGGTGCAGTCAAGTGAAAACAAGGAATCCCTTTGAGAAAATCCTCTGGAAGGATGCTGGATAGCAAACTTTTCAAAGTAGTTACTTTAAAAGATTTCAACTTCTTTTATGTGAGAGTGTTGTGGGATATTTAACTATGTAAAGGTGAGTTACATTTATTTCTGCTGCCTTTGCTAACAATGTAAAGATGTTACATTTGTTTTTGCTGTCTGTTTAATTATGCAAAGATGTGGTGAATTTGTTTATATTGTATTTGTTTAATGATGTAAAGATGTGTTACATTTGATTCACTTTGCCTGCCTAAGGCACCTGATTGGTCTAATAAAGAGCCTAACAGCCAGTATCTGGGCAGAGAGAGGGAGGGAGGAAGGGAGGGAGTCGGCTGGCTGGTAGGCAGAGATAGTAAATAGGAGGAGTAATCTATAGAGAGAGAAAGAAGAGAAAGAAGGAGACATAGAGGGACATGGCTGGGGCAGACAAGGAGACAGCAGAGAAGTAAGATAAATAGAAAGAAAGAAACGGTTGGAAGCCTCGAGGAAGCATGTAAAGAGAAACATTAAAATAATAGCCAAGGCCAAGCATTTATATCTAATAAAAAATATCCCTGTCATGATTTGGGAGCTGACTAGTGGCCCCAAAGAAAGTCTGCTATATTAGAGTTCATATTACATTTTAAATTGGAAATAACTTTAGAAAATTAGAATTTTGTAAGAGTTATTCTGTTTTTTCCCAGTTTTCAGAGTGGTCATCGAGAAACTGTTATTATTCATTCAATCATTATTTCTTGCTTGGAAAACATTTGCACATGTGACCTCATTCACCCCATCTCTCTTAGCCCTCCTCCTTCCACTGACCTCCTTTTCTTCTCAATGCACCCCCCTTCTCCTGTGATCCGGTCTCGTGCCACTGCTAATGATTGCAAAGACCTTCTCACAACAAGAGGACAACATGTCGGCATTCTTTCCATCTTCTTATTCTTAAGCCCCCCCCCCCCCCCCCCCCCCAGCATTGGGAATATTTAAAAGCTCTACTTTGTCCCCATTGCTCAGGAAGTTTGCATGTCCTTTGTATCGTCAGATACAAAATACAGATACTTTTGGGAGTTTGAAAGATTCTTTAACCCAGGGAGTGGTGGCATGTGCCTTTGATCCCAGCACTTCAGAGGCAGAGACAGGTAGATCTCCGTAAGTTCAAGGCCAGCTTGGTCAGAGTGAGTTCCGGAACAGCCAGGCTTACACAGAGCAACCCTATCTTGCAAACAACAACAAACAGAAAACAGAAGCAAACAAAGATTCTTTAAATATTTAGCTGTTGATTCAGTGGAAGTTTTTATTCATTTTAAAAGTGAATTTTTCCTGTCCTCTTATGACCTGTTTTTCTGGAACTCCTTCTGGTGCATGCTGGGCTTACTTATTTGTATTTTTGACTTTCTTCTTTCTGTGAACTTTCCTTTATTTTGTTCTCAAATTATATTTGTAGTGTTAACACTTTCATTTTTGACTTGATAAAATTCTTTTTTCCCCTTAAATGTCTGTTTTAGAAAATTTGCTTATAAAGTTTAATAAAATCATTTTCTTTCCTGCAAGGTCTCTACTATTGCTTTGCCCTGTGCTTCATTTTCTGATATTCCAGACTAATTTTATTAAACATATATCACCGCACCTTACATATTAAATTTGTTCCATTTAGCAAGTTCTCCTAAATTGCTGATGACCTTGACTGCTTCTCTGGTGCTGGAATCAGCTCAGTTATTGAATATTTGCCTAGCGTGTGATAGGGGAAGCAGGGAAAGATTTCATCTCCAGTGCTAAAATCAAAATAAAACAATAAAAATGTTTATAATGATAAAAGGGGTTTTTTTTTTTCTTTCTTTTTTTTTTTTTTTTTTTTTTTTTGCATCTGTATATCTGTATGAATAAAAGCAGTCAGCTGGCCGACTCTCCTATATAGGGCATCATCAATGAGATGTGTTGCTATGGTTCCCTCCATAGAGAGTGTATGGAACACTTTCTCTACTGTTGTTACTTTTTCTTAGAGGGAGAGTTCCCGTGTTTGAGAGCTTCCGAGGCTGCTGTCTGTTGGATGTGTCACTTTTGCTAATCTGTTTCCTGCATTCTTTCTCCTCTGTGCAAACTTGCTACCTTTTCTGCTACATTTCTACCGGAGAGAAAACTCGGCTCATCAATCATTCGGAGCACAGAGAAAGGTCAAGAGCACAGCCTTCAGGGTTTGGGATTCTATTGTCTTACAGCATTTAATGAAATGCCCATTTCTTCCAGCCCCTTCTGAAGCCACTGTCAGAGGAGAATGTCACCCTTTACTTGATGCTTGGGGGTTTTGTGATCTGAGATTTTTGCCAGCTCAACAGTCTGTCTGGCACAGGTAAAATGGAGGATGTATGCTCCAAGTCTGTTCCAGGAATTTGTGTGTGAATTATCACATGTTCTTTCTTTTGCGTGTGTGAAAATAGAAAAATCCTGTAACTCTCTCCCCCTAGACCCCTTCCTGAGGTCACTGAAACTAGCCTAGGTGGAGATGGCTGCTTGAGACACACCCAGAAGCCTGAGCCTGATAGATACTTCCTGAATTCCTGAGACCCACCTGGTAGAGCAGCTTGACTTCCCAAGATAAGGCTCTGAGACCAAGTTCCAGATCTAGCAACCTAGGTGGGGTCACCCAGGAAAGTCCTACCATGAAAATTTGTTAACTGTTAACTGTTTGAAGCTTGCACAATGTCCTGCTCCAGGAAATGAATGTCTGTAGGTGGTCCTTATTGTTTCACAGAAAATAGCTTGCCTGCCTGCATTCCTAAACTCTGTAGCAGACCTTTGGCCCTGCCCTATTAGCGCTCCGAGCCTGCTCATACCCCCCTCCCCTATCTAAAATGGGGGAATGTAAGACCTCCCCTCCCTTTTCCTTTTGCTAATGCAGCCCCCTTGTTTTAGCAATTCCCTCCTGCCCAAGAAGTAATGAAACTTGTCTAAGACATGTCAGCACCAGGTGCATTGGCCCAAGGACGAAGGAGCTGCAGTCAGGAACCCGCCAGACACTCCCCAACCGATGCCAAGAAAAACAAGCAGCAGGCCTGAGATAACCGGAGCCTGCAGACAGGCCAGATGGTGACCTGGCCCTCACCCCCTCAAGGGATGATTTCGTTCAACAAGAGCCTTGCTATGCCTCTGCTTCCGCAAGCGCTCCCCAACCCTATAAAAAGGCCCTAGACAAAGGACTGGGCCTGCCAGCCCTCCCGAGTGGCTTGGTGGCCTGCAGGTACCTGTGCCTATTCAATAAACCTCATGCTGTTTGCATCTGATCCGTGGTCTTGGCTCGGTCCTTGGGTCCAGGGGTCTCCTCCTGAGGAAAGGTCTGCTTCGGGGGTCCCTCACCCCCCGGGGGTCTTTCAGGTGTACAGTGATTAGCACCAAAAGATTTGTTGACCTACAATTTGAAGTATTTTTGGTGTTTCTGGTGAGGATAGGTAAATTCTCATAATTGGAAGGCCTGGGTCAATGTTTGTACAACACTGGAAGTCATGTAGGACTATAGAGGGTGGATTGGAGTAGGGTTTGGTCCTGTATGATCTGACCCTGGGTCATGGTCACTGGTCTGAATTGTTTAGAGAGAGAAAGAGAAAATGATGAGAGACATGGACGAAGTCCAGTGAGTAGATACTTGGAAATGTATTTTTCCAAGTAAGGTCTTGCTGCTGCTTTGTCTTTTTGAGAAGCTTTGTTTCCAGGTCTGAGAGTTAAGAACCTGTTCTACTAGGACCTTCTGATAGAACTTACAATATCTTGTTTTCAATAAAAGTCCTTCCTTCCCTCCCCCTCCCTCCCCTCCCTCCCCTCCCTCCCCTCCCTCCCCTCCCTCCACTCCCCCCTTCCTCCCCTCTCTCCCTCCCCCTTCCTCCCTCTCTCCCTCCCTCCCTCTTCCCTTTCCTTTATTTTCCTCCTACCTTCCATCTTCTTTATTTCTTATTTAGACAGGATTTTTACAGATGGCTTTGCATGGCGTTATAGCAGAGGATGGTTGTGAGAAAAACATCTTCTTGCTTCTACCTTCCATTGGTGGGGTTACAGGCAAAACACCACTCTGTCTTGGAAAGTTTTTATTTATTTATTTATTTTTATTTTAGAACAGAGTTTCTCTGTGTAGCTCTAGCTGCCTTGAAACTCACTCTGAGATCAGGCTGGTTTTGAACTCACAGAGATCCACAGGTCTCTACCTCCTGAAATCTTGGATTAATAGTGTGCTCCAACACTGCCTGGCAGGAAAGCATTTACTTTTAAATGGATATTTTTTTCAGGGAATTCAGTTTTTTTTTTCCTTTAAATAAATGCTAATTTCAAATGAAATAGACAGTGACATCTCTGCTGCTTGGTGGTTTCAGTCAAACTGATTTTTGTGGAGTAATACATCTTAAGCACATTTAACAATAAAAAATATATGAAAAATTATCTTTAATTCCAAAACACATTTTGGGTAGAAAAAAATAGCTGCTACCATGCTTGCCCTGGTGGTCTTACCACAATTTGCCAAGGTCTAGCCACTGCTTAGTCTTTGATATTTAGTTTTTCCTGGCCTTAGTTTTTTGAGGTCTTTCTGCTGCTAACGTTTTTGATATTCGGATTTCCCATAGCTTCTCTTCTGATTCACAAACCACTTCTTTATTTTTATCTAAATCTTGTATGTGTACATATGTGGTGTGTGTGACTATATGTGTGCATATTTTCCATGTGTGTAGGTGTGCATGCATGTGTGTGAAAATTTGTGTCAACTCAGAAGTTGACTTGAGTGTTTTTGTTAATTATTCTTCATCTTATATACCAAGGCAGGCTCTTTTACTTAAGGCCAGAGTGCATATCTGGCTAAACTCCTTAGCTCACTTCCCCTGAAGATCCCCTCTCTGCCTCTTTACTGCTGGGATTACAGGGCAGCTGCCATACTTGCCTAGCATTTGCTTTGGTGCCAGATATCTAAGTCTGGAGTCTGCTCCTCATATCCCTCCCACCCCCAATCTCTCTGTCTTTGTCTGTCTCCTCCAACCACACCGTGTGTGTGTGTGTGTGTGTGTGTGTGTGTGTGTGTGTGTGTGTGTGTGTGTGCCCATGCACACGAGGTCAGAGAGAAATAACAGATAACTTTCTTAGTTGTTTCTTTGTTATTTTTGTGGCATGGTTTCTAATTGAACCGGAGCTCATGGCTTTGGCTAGACTAGCTGTCTCTCTGTCCCTCATCTCTGGAGTAACAGCACTTGGCACTATGGCCAGGTCCGGCTTCCTATGGGAACTGGGAATCAAACTCATGTCCTGATACTTGCATGGCAAATGTTTTATTACCTGAGGAGTTAATTTCTCAGTCCATATTTTTAGGAGACCATTTTTAAAAACCTCCACCGAGTGACCAGACTCAGGTTGAAAGAAGAAAAAAAATGGCTGACATTTGCTGGTGAGGCAGAGATGTTGATTGTCCGTGGAAATTGCACGATTGACCAATTTGATGAGGTCAAATTCTTGAAAATCCTTGGAAATTCACATCAGAGAAGATAATATGCAATAGAAACTTTTCAATTAAATAAACAAGATTAGTTGGATGAAAGTAATCCCATACCTTGTGGGAAATGATTGTAGCAGCACTGCTGTCTTAGGCTAAACTCTTTTAAAAGTGACAGCGCATGCTGCCTTCTGGCTGCATACCTTCTCCACAGCATCATTACATTTCATCCTGAAGTTCTTTTTAAGTAGCTTTTGCTGTTACATACTTGGCCTGCATTTCCCTGCTCTGCTTTCTCAATTGGTTTTGACAGTCTGGCTCTCTGGGACAACTCTGGGCAGCCATCAAGTCAAAGCAGACATCTCTCTCTATGATAACCAATTCTGAATGGAGACAAAAACACACCCTTCAATATCCTGATGGATTAGTGTTTCTTGGAGATAGTTTCTCTTGATAATTGATTATGTGAGGCAGCCTGACCGTATGTGCTGGGGACAGCATGTCTGTTGCCATAACAAGCTAATTGAGCAATTCGATTGACACCACTTCTGTTTCATGCAGCTTGGTGGACGTCAGGCATGACTGCCTAGTTCAAGTGCCCACTGAGCACAGTACATCTGGGAGTTTTGAGACTTTTCCAATTCCCTTCACCTGTGACCCACTTTATGGACTTTAGACATGTGTCAATTTGATCCCAGAAGGGACAGCTCACTTCATACCCTGTCCCACAGGCTAAGAGAGTAGGCCATCCATTATCCTATCTCTTTTATTCTTGGGTTAATGACTACATTAAATATTAAGCGGGTTTCCGTCTCTAGAGTGCCCATGTAAGTGATTTTACATTAGCTCATCCACTTTTAGCACTGTCTTTTCTTTGATTTCTGATAAAGCATGTTGCTTCTATGTAACATAACTCAGAGGAAATCATGATTGATTTGACAACCATTAATGTGATGCTTAATATTAACCTTCATCTTTAGATATGGAGAAGCAGGGAAAAGGATGAAGAGAGGAGAGACAGAGGGAAATGTGCCTTTGCTTTTTTATGGTGATGGCATGGAATGGTCTCATTAGCATACTGCAAATTTAAAACCTTCCCCCCTTTTCCCTTTGAGCCCTTTGTGAGATTGCTCGGGCACTGGTCCGACTCTTTCATATTTCAGCTTCACAGAGACTCACAGAGGGAGAAACATTTGGAGAAAAAAATATGTTGAGAATGAGATCTATGAGGTTTGCTGTGATATTTCAAAAGGTACGGGTTTCACTTCATCCAACTCTTTTAATATTTAAGGAGAAAATGTGATGTAGTCGAGGCTTGAAGGAGAGCCGACTGAAGATGTAATCTCTACACAGTGCAATTGTTAGTAGAGTGGCTAGGTGAACTTCTGTTGAAAGGAAGAGCAGGGACTGAGGTGGCAAGGCTTGAATTGACCCGTAGAAGGGATGTTGAGGAGTCTGTCAGTAATGGTTTGCAGCTTCAGTCAGGAAAAGGTTCTCCAAAGCTTTTCCTTGCAAAATTTAACTCTCAACCCTGCCTAGTGCCAGTGATCAAACCTAGGACCTTGTGCATTCTAGGTCAGCACTCTAGCACCAGACCCACACTGAAAAGCTAAAATGTATCTTAAGAGAAAGTCAACCTGCTCCTCCAGGAGTAGAGGTTCCTCCTTCCGATTTATTCCCAGGACCTCCTCCTTATTTTGCTCCATGTTATACAGATTATAACAGAAAGTCAGGGAATGGACCTAACTGCCAGCAGGCCCAAGGCTAGTGTAGCTATGTGCCAACTCAAAGATAAGATGGCGACTCTTTCTTAAGAATTTCCTGAAATCATTATGCATTATGTTGAAAGCATGAGGCATTTTCTCTTTCCATGATATTTCTTCTCCCTGACCTTAGCCATTGAGGCACAAATACCAGTACCATGTTGATGAGCTATTGTGTTGAGCTACTACTTCTCCAAGTCAGTCATGCTGACAGTAAATGGGGAAGCAAATATAGTCAGAAAGAGATGTGATGAACCATCTTACCACACGCATAATTTAATCGAACTTAACAAAAATTTAATGATGTGGGCACTTTTATTATCCCTATTCTAGAAACAAACCAAATTAGAGAGAAGCTAAATAAATTGTGATCATTAGCCAGTAAGTGGAGGAGAAGGCTTTGCATTAAAATGTATGATACTGTAAAACTGAGCATCTTGGTCACTGCGCTCCTCTGTCATTCTGGGGAAGACAATAATAACCCGGTGGTGATGTTGTTTACTGTTAAGAATCTAGAGAATGTCTATACTCTAAGGATCCTTAATTTAATTATGGTTAACTCTTTGAGGGCATGTAGTGACTTGTCTTACAAATGAAGAAACTTAAACACACAGAGGAAAGATAGCCCAGTTATAGAACCAGTAAGTAGAAGAACCAGATTTGAACGTAATTGTGCTGTGGTATTATGTGTGTGTGTGTGTGTGATTTACCTATTCATGGTTTCATCTCAGCTGGCCCCCTCCAATATCAGGCACTTTCCTAGGCCTGGGAAGTATATGGAGGGCAAGTGAGGAACTTGCCATTTGATATAGAACTTACAAATATGTGAATAAATGACGCTGGCTACATGTTCACCTGAGGAGGAGCAGATACGTAGGAAGAGCGGGATGGGAATTGCTCCATCTTGAGAGTCCTGTAAGATAACTGACCCATGCATGGTGTTTGCATTGCAGAGGGTGTGCAGGTCCCATTAAAAGAAGTGATAATAAAGAAGGGGGAAATTGGAAGGACCATTGTGTGCAGCACAGACGTCTGTCAATACTGGGCAAGGAGGTTATAGAGAGTAGACACTATCCAGTGCCTACTTGGGAGATGGCTAAGTGGGCAAGAGAGTTTGCTGTGCAGGTGCAGAGGTCCGAGTTCAAATCCCAGCATCCATATAACAACAAAATGAAACAAAAAACCCCAAACCAAACAATAACAGCAAAAACAAAAAACCAAAACCCAGGTGAGGCTGCCTATCCATTACTCTGGTACTGTGTAAAGCAGAAAAATGTGGATTTCTGGGGTTTATGGACCATCAGCTTAATTCTAGACCTGGTGAGAGACCCTGTCTTCAAGGAATAAGATGGAAAATTGATGCATCAGGTTACTCAACTTCTCCATCTGGCTTCTATGTGTGTGTACGTATACCACACATACACTCAAAGGCACTAAACAAAAACAAAAAATAACAGACAGTAGGTAAGAAAAGGTCTCATACGGTTAAGTAAGGAACCTCTAACTTTCCCGCCAGAGGTTAAGGAGGTGGCTCAGAGGTGAAGAGTGCTTGCTACTCTTCCAGAGGATCTGAGTTCAGTTCCCAGCACCCATGTTCAAAACTGCCTGTAACTGCAGCTCCAGCAGATCTAATACCCTCTTCTCGCCTTGGCCGCTACATGCACGTGTACATAAATAATAAAAAAGTAAATAGAAATAAATCTTTATAGTCCCTCAAAGCCCAGTGGTTTGTATCTGTGGTTTGAGCATTTGGGAGACTGGAATAGGCTTGATGCTCAGGAGTTCAAGTCCAGCCTGTGTTACAGTGACTGATACCCTCTGTGAGGGTAAAGAAATAACAGCCATTACAATGTTCTTGAGAGTATTTGCTGTTTGATTCTGTGTTTGGATCTTCCGCCAGTTATCAAATGGCATTTCCTGTGTCTTTGGGTGCACAGCATTATCAATGGTAACAGAAAGGATCTTTCTCAGATGACGCTTCCTCATAGCTGCTTTGTGAGTTATGAATGCAAAAATTCAGAGCTCAGTCTAACTGGCACTTGGGAGGCTCTGCTGACCTGGATTTCAAGCAGGCCTTGACCTGAGGCAGTAAAAGCTTCCTGAGGAGATTGCTGCATGTGAGCTGCTGAAAAGGCATTCCGGTGTCACTCCCTGCCTTTCTACAGTCCAGCTATTTCCCAAATGGCTTTCTTTGGTCCTCTGTTTCTGACTGAATATTCAGACTCTACAGACAAAGCAGAAACTTGCAATTTGTGATTGAAATGCATGGTCAGAGCTTTAGCCTGAAGATGCCATGGCTCCTATTGTTAGAATATGCATAGCATAAAAGGTAATTACATTTCCTGGTTGTGGCTGCTATGTTTGGCTCACTGTTGACAGAGAGGCTGCCTGAGCAATGTGGCCCCTCCTTTGTCCACTGGACATTTGTGAGACTTCTGCAGTTTTCAACATCCTGTGGGGACTTGAAGAGATAGGATAGTGCGTGTGTGTGTGTGTGTGTGTGTGTGTGTGTGTGAGAGAGAGAGAGAGAGAGAGAGAGAGAGAGAGAGAGAGAGAGAGAGAGAGAGAGAACGCACTGTGTTAACGTTTTAGTTTGATGCTATTGGTCCACTTCAGTAGAGCGCAGTAATGAGTGCTATGATTTTTATTTTGCAGGCTGTAATCCTTTTGTTCCTTGGTGTCCAAGAGTAATACAATAAATTAAAAGGAAGCATCGTTACAACTACATTTAAGAGCATCAACAGAACCAGCAAAACAACTACTTGGCTGTCATTCTATATATTTGAATCTTATAATCCATAGCCGTCCTGCATTCTGTAGATGAAGTGAAATGTAAATGAATTTATGCCTGTGGATGTGAGTTGTGAGTGACAAAACACGTATTCTTCTAGTGTGTTGGCAAGATCAATGGAATCTTAGCACTATTGCCATTTCATTTCAGGATAACAATCAGATAGTGGTTAATGCCTTTGTTGGCAATGAAATATTTTTGAAAGAGCCAATTTTATAAAAATAACCTCTTATTATTCTTCTTGAAACCATGACCCAGAGTTGCCGAGAGGGCAGAAACTGTTACTGAGCCACAGTCATCACATAGAGAGTTCACTACAACAATGTGCAGTGCACTCAGAGACACCTACATTCTCATTTTATAATGGGCAAAGGATGCAAACAGAGACAATGCAGTATGTGTGGACTTGTTTAATTTTTTTTTTTTTTTGAGTACCCTTTGAGCATCTTCTGTTAGTTCGCTTCTCTGCTGCTGTGAAAAGCACCATGACCAAAAGTAACTTTAGGATGAATGGGTTTATTTCATATTCCAGGTTTATCATGGAGGGAATGCAGGGCAGGAGATCAGAGAAAGGAACTGAGGCAGAGCTGCCGCAAAGGTCATGGAGGGGGGCTGCTTACTGATTTATTTTCCTTGACTTGCTCAGACTGAGTTCTTATATACTCAGGACCATTTGCCCAGGGGTTGGATCACCCACAGTGTCTGGGCCCTCTGACAACAGTCATTAATCAAGAAAACCCCCCACATACTTCCATAGAGACCAGTGTGATGGAGGTGTTTTCTTGATTGAAGCTCCCTGTATCCCAGTGGCCCCAACTTGTTTCATACTGTCAAAAATACTAACCAGCACACCTCTGTGTCTGACACAGGGGTAATAGTGTCCAGCCACGGTAGGTATCAAGAGTCATTTTTTTTCATTCTTGAAAGCATTTACTATCTCATGTGAAACAGAGTAGTCAATGAATATCCACACCTGTTCTTATTATCATTATGACAATGCCTACAATTAATGGGCTGCTATAAGCAGTATTTAATTTCTCTCTGGACTCAGGGAGAACTGCTGAAAAGTTTTAGCCAACTCTAAGTCTGGAATCTTATTCATCTTGTTCGCCTCACTGTGAGCTTAGTATTTGAGATTGTATCTCAAGTCATATCCGTTTTTTTGTTGTTTTCTGTAGAACAATGTGACATCATAAGTCTGCTACAAAGATGATCCTCCAGCTTGTGAGTGAGAGTTAGGAAAGTCTGTGAGGAACTTTCTTCCAACCTCTTTGAGCCTGTTGACATTTTGTCTTAAAACTGATCCACATTTAATAAAATAAAAGGACAAGGAAATTTAGCAAGTACAAAGAAAATTTAAATGTGATATGATCTCATTAGAGATTTTTTTTGTTATTAGCTTAGTATACCATTTTATGATATATTATTTAATATTTTCTAATAAACATTTATTTGAGTTGGGCATATGTTCTTAGCAATTAACTATAAGAATATAGAAGTCCTGTTATGCAAACTTTATTTAGAATTTGAAAGAATGCAAATTGTATCTTAAAACTGTGCTTCAACTCAGAATTCCCTTTGTAGCCTCATTTAGGACTTAATTCAGTCAAGAGCATAGGAAATCTTTTGTGTATTGCCTTTCAAAAGTGGAATAACCAACTTTCCTATTTTATCTCCTTTTCACTCTAAGCAATAAATCACAAATCATCACTTTCCTACCTAATGCTTTCTAGCTAAATTACCCTGAAAATGTCCAAAGGGAAAGGCTCTCAAAGAATGATTTAAAAGAGGCGAGTATATGTGAGTCAAATGCGTGTTATAAGACGATTCACAGAACGTGTCTTTTGTAAATTCTTGAAAGTCATTTTGAATGTGTTTTGTCTTCTCACCGTTGACTAGTCTTATCCATGCACTGTCAAGAATGGCTGGTAATTACTATTGACATGCCTGGTCTTATAGCTTACCATTTTCTCTCTCATACACTAGATATGGGAAGCAAATGGGCTAGAATGATCAGATGTAATGGCTGAAGAAATACATTTTAGGAAGTAGGGATATATTAGATGGTCAAGGGTAGTCACAGGCCGTTTTGTATTTACTATAATCTGCTCTATGGACTGGCTAGTAAATCACAAAGATTTTTTTTCCTCTAGTCAAATGATGATGCCATTCTCTTTACTAAATTGTAAAAACCCACTATGGTAAATCAAACTTAAATTAATATATCTGTATACATGCCACTACAGCGTCAACCTAAGAAAGAGATGGTTATACTTACAGTTTGACTCTACTGTGAAATTTAGGCTGGGTAATAAACAATTAAATTCTTCACACATTCCCATCTATTTTTTGCACTACTTCTTCAAATGAATTTACTCTCCGGAAGCAGTTATATAGGCCACTTTCCCTCCTATTTATCTTTGCATATGGTTATAGGATTGTAGAGATGGTGAACATTAATAACCTGCCATCCCGGCTTAACTCCCGTCAAAGGATGACAGAGGATGAAATAAGGAGAATACCCCTCCTTTAAGTGGGCAACGGTACTGTTCATTGGTTTGCTCATCTCCTGTCAGAGTACAATTGCCCTGGACAAGCTAAACAGGCAAAGAAGACACTATTTGTGACTGTCGCAGTAGGGGTCATGACTCATCAACAGTGGGAGGAATACTGAGTTCAGTTCTACCAGACATGTTTATAAGTACTGCAGAGAGCTAATAAAGGCCCCGAGAAGAAGGGAAGAGATGAGTGCTTGCTCCAGTGTAGTTCTGTTAGCTTCTTACTTTGTGGAAACTGGGAGATGGGGAGTTATAGCTCAGTAATGGCTTTTCAAAGAAATGACTCAACGCCTCCGAGAAACATTTTTATGTTATAAAACTGGTATATTCTGAAGAAAAACTTTACCTTAAAGAAAACAAATTTACAATAGTAAATTTCCTTTCAAAAGGAGATAATAAAATTTAGCTAGAAGAAAGCCTGCTGAAATTTAAGTCAGCTGAGGTGAAATGTTAAGACCACTTTGGACACTTAATTGAGGCTGGTATTAAGGAAGATTAATGGGATATAAGTAAACTGTTTCTTCATCTCCCCAGAACTTATTTGATTCCTTAAATATGGTTTTCTAGATGGAATGACTTAAACCTTGGATTTATACACATATACTATATATATATATATATATATATATATATATATGCAACATATGTATATAGGTGTATATATATTTATCTATACATGATATTCATGTGTGTGTTGTATACATAGAAACATGAACTTCTCTGTTATCCAGATGTTTTGTCAGGGATATAGATACACACACATACACACACACAACATGTATGTTTTATAGATGTGAAACAAATAGAATAATGTACCCCTCTCTACTTCTGCCTTTATTTTTCACGAGGGAGTGTGTTTCGAGTTAGGAATTTCTCTTAGGAGCTGGGCTTTCTGTCCTGTTAAGATAGCATCTCCTATGTTAATGGAATGCTAATATTATCAACAAATTAGAACTGAAAGACTTTCATCTCTCCTGCTTTATTTTTACTACTACACTTTAAAAAAGATTATGATTACTAAAATATTACTCACAGTAACATATTTAGTACTCATTTTTATTTATCAGAATATTTAATTGTAGAGGAAGAAGTCACAACACTTTGTATTTCAAGTTTTATTCATCAGATAACTGAACATATGCTTAGTAAGTGTAGTCAAGAGGAAAAATAGACAAGCTACTATGGGCACAAGGAGAAAAAACAGTTAATTCTTATTTTGTTTGAAGAGAGAAGTACCGGGCAGAATATTAGAAGGGTCTCAAAAGGGCAGTCTATGCATTGTGTCCCTATAGAAAAGCGAAAGTGTACAATGGTGACTGTGGTAGAGTGTGACCTTAATAGGAATCTGGGATCACCTAGGAGATGTACTTCAGGCACACCTGTGGGCATGCCTGTGAGTGATTATCTTGAGTAGGTTAGCTGAGGCAGGAGACCCACCCTGAAGAGGGTAGCACCATCCCATCCCCTTGGCACCACTCTTCTTGCCTTAGTCTTCTGCTATCAGGACTTCCCAACTATGGACCGAATTTCAAACTATAAGACAAAATGTCCTTCCTCCTTTAAGTTGCTTTTGTCAGGGTATTTTTTTTTATCAGGAGGGTGTGTTGCTCAAACAGTTCAGCAGAAAGAGAGACAGTGATTTGCACTGGGCAGTGGTGGGCAGGGAGGAGCTGGAACCACAGTTTTATTTTCTTTCATAAGGGTTCTGATGTGTTATGTAATGTCATTGTTATTTACTCTCTGCTGAGTAGAACCAAGCACATTAATTTATAAACTATCCTTCACCAAATGGCATAGAGGACTGGAGAAATTCCCCTAAGAGCCTGTGTCGTACATAACCAGCATTGCTACCTATGTCACTACCTATAACTCTACCTGACATTAAAATAATTGCCTTTTCTCTTTCTAAAAGCACCACTGTACATCGTTTTCATTGTGAAATTACACTGTTATCTCTCACTTGTTTATCTGGAGGTGCTGTCTCCTTTGACATGTGCACAATGACACTTTTACTAGCTTAGCTTCTCTCCACTGTTTCCTCTACCTCTTTCCTACACACAAATGTCATGACCCAAAGGAGTATTTACAAGATCATTGCCATGGTAATGCTTGTCATATATCTCATATTATTTTCCAGCCCCAAAGCTTAGCAAACAGAGTATTTGACCTGCCAGAGAATCCCTTGAAATTAACCTAATATCTTACACAATAATTTTAGGAGGAATCAGGGGAGTTTCACTCAAGTCCAGATTAATTTTATTTTTAAATGTGTGCTTGAACAGAATTTTTTGTCGTTGCTTTGGATTAAAGTACTTCAAAGGCAGGAGGTACATCAATGGATTCATCAGTATGTTGTTAAAATTATTTCTTATTAGTCTCTTTGAAATAAGGCTAATCAACTGATTTATATCCCAACCATTCATAACTGATTTATATCCCAACCATTCATATTCATAGCATATCCTTTCTAGATTTTTCCCCCCATATCTATTCACTTTTCAAGTAAAATACATAAATGTTGGATTACCTTCAATGTGCTATTTTAGACTGTATACAGAAGGTGAATGGATGCAACACAGGACCACAAGGAGTTAGATCTTGGTCACTAAGACTGCACCCCCCAGGGACAGACCTGAATTTGCTGGCTGCAGTCTCTTGAGTACATAGACCCTGGGGGAGAGAGGTCTGCAACAATCATGTGCATACCATTTTAAGGAATAGCACGAGGCTTTCCACATGCTGATCTACATCTAAAAAATAATTGTAATGCTAATTATCTAAACTGGAGAGAATCTATATGAATCAACATTACAAAATCTATTCTTAAATCTTAAGATCTGCATAGACAAGCACATCAAAAAATACTGCAGCATTTCTAACAACTGCTTAGTGGTTTGGTAATTCCAAGCACTGTCTAACTGGTAAGTGGTTGCCACTTTCACAGCATCTTCTGCTATGATGTCTCCAACCTTATGATAATGCCAGGGATCTTTGCTCTCCACACATCTTATCTTAAAACCACTGTTTTTTGTTGTTTTTTTTTTTTTTTGTGATTGCATGTCATGTGATGATTCCTAAGAAAACCCCTGTGTGTTCTTCAAATGGCCTGGCATAGACATCCCATGGATTTTGTTGAAATAACTGGTTTACATCATAGTTCTGTTCAACATTGGTAGACTTAGAAAATCAGCAATCGTGGAAGCTTTTAACTCTGAGTCTCCAGAGGTAAATGATTATAATATTTTAAGATAATTGGATCTTCAAATATTTAAGATCGTATACATATGAGGTACACAAATATATTTATGTTTATGAGGCATGTGCATATGTGCCATAATATGTGTATGAAGGTCATAGGACAAGTGTGAGTATTGGCCCTTGCCTCTCAGCTTGCTTGAGACAAGGGGTCTTTGGTGTTTCCCCTCTGCCTATGCCAGACTAGTGTTTTCTGTCTCTGCCATCCATCTCAACATAAGAGCACTGAGATTATAGACGTACACTACCACTTGCAACTTTACAAGGGTTTGGGGGACTTTAACTCAGGTCTTCACATTTATACACCAAGCACTTTACCCAGTGAGGCGTCTCAAACCAGATACTTGTCTTTAACTGGACGTCAAGAACATCCTGAACCGTATCTGCTAGCAACTCCCATATTTTCCTGGAAGGAGTGACTGGAAACCAGTGGTTTATTATAATTCTGAATTTTTTGACAATAAATTTTGCTATACCAAAGTATTTGAATGGGGGGGGTTCTAAATCTTTTGTGAAAATATGATTTCATAGGAAGAAAGGCAGGCACTTTTTTTTTTTTTTTTTGGCTCTAGATAACATGGGGAGGGCGGCATAGATTGAGCGATGTACCTACCAAAAAGGCAAAATATCTTTTAACAGGTAAGGTCCTATCTTATACAGGCTGGACCTTAGCAGCCCACTTTTTTTTTTTTTTTTTTTTTTTTTTTTTATCTCAGATGCTGAAGACTGATCTTAAGTTGACAGATCTTGTAAAATTTGCTGTTCTGGCAAGATAATAGGTCATAAGACTAACTGCTGTTTCTGCTTCTGTAATCAAATTTGCTTACTCTGCTCAATGGCCAGGATGGCTGCAATATATGTTAAGTATAGGTCCTAACCTGCCTACATGTGAAGAGAATACATGTAATCTTGTGGTTTTTAACTTTTTAAGCCTTGGGTTGATATGACCAGCTGCTGCATCTTGGGATTTATCTCAGTTGCAGTCCTGATGCCATGGGTATCCCATGCCAGTATTTAATAAAGGCTCTTCTTACTAAAATTTATTCATTCTTATGATGAATCTCGGAGTGACCCCAAATCCATAGCACAGAAGCCTCCAGTCTAGGAATGGGTTACCTTTAATTGAGTTGTTGGACAAAGGGGCTCCATGGGTGTAGGGTGAATACAGCCAACTAGCCTGATGAAACTGTGGTTGCCCTGATCTAGGTAATGTGACTAGGCATGTGCACTAGCCGCTTCCTGCTGAGCCAGCTTGGAGTCTGCCACTGTGCCTGGTGATTGGTGACACATAATTATTGAGGTTCTGGAAGCCAATGAGAGAGAGAGAGAGAGAGAGAGAGAGAGAGAGAGAGAGAGAGAGAGAACAGATAGAGGAGTTTCAGCTGCCAATGGGAAATTTGGAGAGGTATATACCTGCAATAAAGGAGCCTGCAGGTCTGCTATTAGTTTTAAATGAGTTTGTGTCTACTTCTCACTTGACACCAAATCTATGCACTTTCTCATTCCCGGCAAGGTGTACCCAGATAGAATACCCTGCAGCACACAGAAACCCCCAAACATACCAGGCTCATACCAGGCTATTGCAAAAGTCTTTGGTTGCTTTCCACAAACTGAAAGTAAGGCCCTATTGCTGAACACAATACCTACACAACTCATTGAACATGCAGAGCTGGTGCCTACCTTGAGCCTTCACCCCTGCTAGAGCTACAAACTCCTCTACAATGGTGAGATGGCTTCAAGATGCAGTAGTCCAATAGTGGCACATTTCTTGTGGGTGTAACCAATATCTGATGAGATTTAAGACACACTCCATTATATGGGTCTCATCTCTGACACTGTTCAGATGGCCAAGAACCTGAGACTAGATAAGCCAGGTTCCCAGGGACAAACTGGATACTGCTGGTCTGCTAAAGGAATGTTGTAACAACAACAAAAATGGACAGCTATACTCATAGAACAATAACTCACAGAACTCATAACAGCCCAGCCATCACCACAGAAACTCTGCCCTGTAGCAGATGGGAATAAATCCAGCGATCCACAGTCGGAAAACATGCGGAGTCCTTGGAACACTAGGCCATAAATGGGATGTCTCCATCAGATACCCCTCTCCTCCAGCTCAGGAAGCCATAGAGGAGGAGGGGAGAGAGAGGGAGAGAAAGTGGAGAGGACAAAGGAAACAAGGCCTCTCACTCCAGCAGGACTGATGCCATATCACGGAGACTGGCAGCGTGGACAGATCTGGACCTGATGGATTTCCACTGCTGGAATTAGAAGTGGACACAGGTCCACAAGCTATTTCAAATTGATAGCCACTGGCTAATGAAGAATAGGTTTTTTCCAATGGAGTCATATTGGGCACACAAACCACTCTTAAGGCCAGGCCCCAGATCCAAAAGTATATGGCCGACATACAATGAACTAAATGGTATTTTTGGCCTCTTTTGTTTTTATATTTCTTGGTATTTTCTCATAATACTTAGGTTATATTTTTCTTCTTTTCTTTACCTATAGTTTTTTTTTCCCTTTTATATTACGATTTCTGATTTTTAGGGAATTTCTGATTTAGGGAATTTCTGCATATACCAATGTGCGTGTGTCCACATCCACGCGTGTTTCTCTGACTCTTTATTTTTGCTGTTTGTTTCTTTTTGCTTTACTCAGGTTCGTTTTTATCTTATTATTTTCTTTCTTCTTAATGACTTTTGTAATGAGAGAAAATAAGAAAGGATATGGATTGGGGTAGGTGTGGGGATGAGCAGTAGGTGGGGAGGAGAAACACAATCAGAATATATTGTGTAAGAAATCCGTTTTCAATAAAATGATTGAAAACTAAAAAATATAAAGCAAAAATAAAAAATAAACAAACCTCCCTATCAGAGTACTTATGGAATAGATCGAGTTCTACTGTTCTTTTCTTATGTCTTTCTAGTACTTATTTAATATTCATGTTTAAGTTTATAATAAAATCTTTCCTTAACAAACTCAAACGTCATAAAATCCTCAGCTAAAATATAATTCAATATCCTTTTGCTAACTTTTTTTTCTTCTATTTGGTCCAGTTATCAAAGTGTGTGTGTGTGTGTGTGTGTGTGTGTGTGTGTGTGTGTGTGTTACATAGAAATTGTTCAAGTTTGGGTCTATAGCCAATAGCCAAGTGCTTAACCTCTAGGAATATGTAAACAAGGTCTAGCAAAGTGCCGTGGTTATGTATGGAATCAGAACCATGTTTATGTATTTTGAAGGATTTAAAAATACTTGTATGATCCCGTGATTTTCTAGTCCACTTTCTAATATGTGTGTTTTCCATAGCAATGAGCATAAATCTCAGAATGCAGAATGAGATGTTAGACTCCTGGGTTGCAGCAAAGACAGAGATTTGGTACAAATGAGTACCACGAAGGGAAACAAAGAAACACTGGATCCGTGAACCTACTTAGCAGATAGAAGAACAAACATTTATGGGCAAGAAGTGTTTGAGGCACTGAATTGTTCTGATTCTTTTTCTGTGTATCAGGGAGACGTACAAAGAACAAAGGGAACATTATGACCTGTATATGGAACAGATAAAGCTTTTCATGCATACAGGAATGAAACATCTAAGCAAGCAGGTAGAGACATTCATCAGCAGGAGACAGTTTTCAGTACATTTAGCCAGAATTCATAGCTAAAACCTGAGGAAGACAGAAAGCACCATTCCAAACAAGCCACAATCCCGTTAGAACGTGAGGAAGATCTCCATTGCACGTTCGGAGACTCACGAGATAAAATAGTGCTATGCAAGGAAGAAAATGCATCAGATAAGGCCAAAGCTTGGAGGTTTAAACTACTTTCTTACTGTATGTTGTTTTGGAAATTTTACTTTTACTTTGCTTGAGTTATTGTGTCTCAGAACATTGACCATTTCCAGTTCTCATTCTGAGACCACGGTCCATTGTTTGGAGGGCGGCAGTTAATGACAGTGTTCTCTAGAATGCACATTTGGAAAGCTTCTGGTTTGCACGCTTTAAAAGTGATTTATGTCTCCTAGTAGTTTGTGTGAGCTACTTTGAAGAGTGAGATTAGTCCTGCATATTTTTATTTCCCCCAAATGAGTGCAAGTTTCAGTTATGTAAGAACTTAATATTTCTTTATTAAATTCATGAAAAGCTTTAGTAACTTGAAAGTTAAAGACGTGGCATCTGACCTGGAGATCAGAAACTATAGCATGTGGAAGACAGACACACACACAGACACAGACAGATAGACACATACACACAGACACACAGAAATATACACAAACACACATAAGCACACAGACACACATAGACACAGACATATACCCACATACACACATCCACAGACACACATCCACCCAGACACACAGACACCCACACAGACACCCACACAGGCACGTAGACACATAAATACAGAGACATACAAGAACACACAGACATGCATACACATACAGACACAGACACACACAGTTACTTTTATTCATGCTGATTTATTTTGTGTATGGCCTTGATGACTTGTCTTTAAGCCTCCCATATGTTTCAGGCACACTGCTAAACTCTAACCCTATAGGATGATGCAGACCAACTTCGAATCTTTGAAGAATGTTTAGACATTTCTAAATGTGTAACCTCTGTCAGAGTTTACTAGTTCAAGATTTCTTTATGAATATTAAATTGTCTTTATTTACAAGAGAAGATGTCTTAATCTCTTATTTTTTCATGAGAAATGAGGTATAACACTTAAATATTTCTGAAAAGCCAATTAAGAATATTGTTTAGGGATTTTTCTGCATCCAGATGTGGTAAATCTTGCTTATTCTACAAAAATAGTGCTTATGCTCCAAACTCTGTGATTTTATTTCAGAATAAATTATAAATTCATTTCAACTCCTACTCTCATTATTGACAGAATTTGTGTGGGTGGAAACAGTCTTCACTTTTAAGCAGAATAACAGATAACTCTGTTCCAGCATGTTATACTTAGACACATGTCTAAATAGCTTGGTTACATTTTAGAAGAATTGAGTCATGTATCTTTCTGCCAAGGAGAATTGGATGGAAACAAGTTTGTTTTGTAATGATGGTATATTATTCATATGTTTGCTCAACAAGTATTTGTAAAGTGGTTAATATAGCAGACACCACAGAAAATTCAAGTTATAATACTATCACCTTCAACAGGCCCTTATAGTTTATTAGAAAATAATAACCACTAAAATATGGTGATGACACTTTACACTGGAAAAACAGTAAGAAGGGGAGGGGATGAGTGGCATGTGGTAAAGATGCAATGACTTTGTCAGAATATAATTTTGTAAGAAGATAATTTACAGGGTAATTAAAAGTTGGTGTTTTGAATGAGAATGACACCCATGGGTTAATATGTCTGAACAATTAATCTCTAGTTGGTGGAACTATTTTGGAAGGATTAGGAAATCATTATGTGTCAAGACTTTCCCTGGGGAGACACTAATCACATATCTACTTACCTCAGGTAGGGAACCTATGGCAGACTAGAGTAGTGATACCACCAACATTGAACTTGATGAACCAGTGAATTTTATTGGGGAAAATTACAAGAATATGGGTGAGGCATTACTTACAGTAGCAGAAATGACTCAAAGACAGCAGCATCACCAAATCCTACCCATAACAGGTGACAGCTGCTGGGAACTGAGAGCATACCATATTGCCTGCAGACAGCTCAGCAGATGGCCAAGTGTTTTTTCCCAGTGACTCTTCCAGACAGCAGGCTTGGTCTCGAGAGAATTCTTTGCAGGTTGACATATTTACTCTGCATGAAGGGGCTCAGAAATCTTATTAGTTTCAGGGACTTCCTGAAGCTATTTTAGTTATCTTCCAGGTTAAGGAGATTCCCTGCAGGATAAAATATTTCAATTTCAGAGGAAACTGTTACACCACAGAGGTGTGGTCTTACTGGAGAAGGTGGAGGTTTCAAAAGCTCATACTGTCTCTGCCTTCAACCTGGTGATTGAGATGTTCTCAGCTGTTTTTGCCACCATGCCTTTACTCAAAACCTCTGAAACGATAAACTCAATTAAATACATACTTTGGTCATAATATTTTATCAAAACAATAGATAAGTAACTAAAACAAGTTATTAAATTAAAAATATGAATTTCCTGAGGAGCTGGGGGAAGTTCCAAGGGCAAGGTAATGTGGAATTTCAGCACAAGGAAAGCTAAGGCTGAAGAGGCATGTTGGAAAACTGTTTACTAGCCTACTATGTAGGTGAATGATACCATGTTTTGGATTGCAAGGTCATATTAAAGATCTCCAGGAGGTTGGATTGTGAGCAGTATTACTTTATATCATAAGGTGAGGGATATAAAAGGAAACATATGAAAATGATGAACAGCAAATCTGTGACAGCACTCAGTAGTGATGACCTTAAGAATATGCCTAGGGCATCAGCAGCAACATTTACTTCTAGGAATGTAGACGTGAGCAGAGAGAATAGATAATGTTTCTTGTGGCTTTATTAATTGGCTTTGGAATTGTTAGCATGGAGGAGTTAGTGTTTGTCAAGTAGAGCTGAAAGAGCTCGGAATACCTACAGATATGAAAACAAGGGTGACTGGTGTGCAGAACAGAGGCTTTCACAATGCACAAATAAGCTGAGAGAACCAAACAAAAGCCAGGCTGCTTTTAGTCCTGTCAGAGGCCAGGCCTCAGTTTTAGTTTATTGAAACTGAACAGTTTTTGGAAAAACCATAGATCTAGGGCAACCAACCAGAAAGCTTCTTGTTGTCTTATGCTAGCGAAAGATCCCTTTCCCCACCCTGCTGCTGAAAAGTCCTTAACCACTAAAGCCACCTACCAATCCAATAGCACCCTGTAGCCTTTTTGTTTAAACCAATCAACCCCTAGATTAACCTCCACTCTCTGGATTTCCCCTATTCTTGTTTAAAAGGGACCTGCAGGCTTCTCTTGGGGTTACCATTTTGCAACCTTGTCAGATGACAAGGTCGCAAACCCCTGCACGCTGGAATTTTTGTTCTGGAGAATTAAACCATCTTGTGATTGTATATGTGCTTGGTGGTCTTTTATGGAACTTCTCGTGGATCCTAACTGAGCCGGGGTTCACATATGAGCCTGGGTTCAGACATGTACAAGATGATTCATTGTGAATGAGGGCAAGAAACAAACATTTGGATAGGTAGAAAAAGGATCAACTAATTATCTAAACTTCATAAGTAAAACGATTCAAAGAGACTCAGGCAGATAGTATAGAACAGTTATATGAATGACCATGACCATGACCATTGTGGTGTTTTGTCTGAGAGTCACTGGGAATATTTGGGATATAATTTCATTGAATAAGGAGGGATGAGAGAAAAGATAAGTTGGAGAATAGATGGAAGAAGGAAAATAGACATAGTGCCTGAACCTTCAGGAACGATGTCAGAGGAAAAATAGCAGGAGGAGGCAAAGGAATGAATAGAAGAAAAACCTGGAGTGAAGGGAGTTTTATTTTTTCTCATGCAGTAGAAAATTGAGCTTATTTTTCAGTAGGAAAGATTCAGAGATGTTAGAAGCATATCAATCTATTGCTCATAACGGAAGGGAGGACCCCCATTTTCTGGAAATCGTTTTTGACAGTTATCTTCTGGTTTTCAAACAGTGTTCTTTTTCAATAACTTAAATTTTTCCGGTAATATTTCCAGTAGCATGAAGGAAAAAAAAATTCTCTTATGCTGATGTTTGATATGCTAAGCAAATATTCTCTGGGGGATGAGAGGAAACTCATTTATTGGTCTGTACCATGAAGCAAAGAATAAAGACACCTGGAAACTAAGTAAAGAATAAGAAATAAGCACACCCACCCACCCACACCCACCCACCCACCCACCCACCCACACACACACACACCCACACACACACACACACACACACACACACAGAGAGTTAATTCATGATAATTTTAATCCTCTCAAATTTTTGGTCTCAAGAAGCTAAATTTATTTCCCAATGGTAGAAATGACCTCACCTTAATTTCTGTACACAACCTTTTTTTTTTTTTTTTTTTTTTTTTTTTTTTTGTATGTGAACTTTTTTTTCTTCTTTTTTGGCCTGCTTTCAGGCAACCGTCCTTCAAGGAACAGGTTTATTTTATTTCAGTTCTTCTTCAAATATATGTTCAGTTCTTATTATAATACATTCTAATAAAACAACACTTTTTTCATCCAATTGGCGTGCAGTAAAAATAAATTGAATCTAATCAATAACACAAGAGATAGCTTTAAAAAGATAGCCGAATCTTTAATTTTATGCTGCAGAGTTGTTGGTGAAAGTGGTTTGACAGGAGACCACTGTGCTCCACTGATATTGACCGTGCCCCATTTAAAGAAAATTTGGAAATTTCTAGAGACAGTTTTATTTGTCACAGTTGCGTTTGGGCCACTACCAGTAGGTATATAGAGGAGAGCAGAGACCTCACTAACCACATGTGGGAAAGCAGGCGTTGCTTAAGCCTGGGAAGTCAGGTAGTATTTGAGAATGGCTGCAGGCATCTTTCCTAAGCTTTGTATTCAGATGAAGTTAGATTGTGACAAAGTATTTATTTTCTATTAAGCTTTGGTATTAAAGACTTCTGTTGATTGAAAGAGAATAGACCTGAATTCCATTAACAATTTCACTTCATAAAACAATTTGGGTGGAAGGTATAAAGACTTCTAGATCTCCTTATTTCCCCAATTCCTGCCCCTCCCATCTTTTCCATTTTTAACATATTGCATTTGTGTAACTGGTTAATTTATGATAAATTCTGATCCTGTCATTTTTTTTTTTTTTTGGTCTCAAGAAGCTAAACTTAGTTGCCAATGGTAGTAGCAATGACCTCACCTTAATTTCTCTATACAAACTTATGTTTCTATGTGGACTTCTTTCTTCTTTTTGCCTACTTTCATGTAGTCGTCCTTCAAAGGATAGCTTTATATTATTTCAAACACTTTGGAAGAACTGGAACATTCTTACATACAAATAAAACATGACTAATCATATAGTGCTCACAAAGAGGCAACTCTAAATATAAAACATATCTTTTCAGCAATATGGTAGCTTAGAGGTGACTGCACAAGTCAGTTTACTTGTTTTAATAAGATTATTCAGTTTTAGAGTGGAAAAATTACCAAGATTTAAAAGATATTTTATCTAGTTCCATTTTATAAAAATTTCATTTCAATGATCTTAGGCTCATCTCCCACTTGCACATCAGAAATGAGGGCAAAATTGTGCTGTTATGGTGGTTCTGGCCATCCACAGCTGGATCTATGGGACTCATTAATAGCAAAATTTATTTATCCGTTGTACCCTCTATACATAGAAAATTTACTATAAGATATTTAAAATTATATTTGAACATATTTCTATTGTTCTGATTACTCTAAATCAAGGCTATAATGTTAGAAAAATAAAGAGTGAGTTTGTCAAAAATTTAAATAATATTGTTTTATTTTTTCCTGCTGAGGAAAAGAAAGATTTATAAAGTACAGTTTAATCTCTTATCTTAAAAAATATGAAATTACATTTGTAAGACATTTTTGAGAATTTCATACCTGAGTGTGAAATTTATATCATTTCTACCTCTCCTTCCTCCAACTTCTTCCATATTTTTCTACTTCCTCTCAAAATCATGACCTATTATTCTTTAATTATTTTTCCATATATATATATATGTGGAAAAAATAATTATATAGTATATAGTATATGTGGAAAAATAATTATATAGTATATAGTATATATACATATACACTATATAATCTGTATATAAGGCTAACAGCTTGGGGGGTGTTTCATATTTAATAAAAACCAGTTTGAAATATCAGAGAGATCTACCCACTGTCAGTTCAGGAGGATCAAAGAGTGGTAATTTACACCTTGCTCCCAGCAGATCTGAATTTGAGGCCAGCTTGGTTTACAGAAGGAGTTCCAGGCTCCTAGGCAGGCAGTGGTGGTGCCAGGCCTTTAATCCTATAACTCCAGAGACAGAGGAGATCTTTTTGTGTTTCTGTGAGTTCAAGGCTAACTACCAAATAGTAGTAGTCCACGCCTTTAATCTTAACCTGGATGTGAAACAACTGGGCGAAGAGGGTATTTAAGGCATGCGTAGGAAGACAGATTAAGATAGTAGAAGCCATGAGGAGCGAGGCTTAGGAAGCTGGAAGACAGCTGAGTGAGATTTGACTGTGGTGTTTCCTCTCTGATATTTTAGCCTTTCCCTGAGATCTGGCTCTGAGTTTCTTTTATTCTTACAACAGTGGGGTGATAATACTTCTTATCAAAGAAGCTCCTTTTTTGCAGCAGACAGAAATCTCAAGGGGCCAGAATGCAGAGAACAACTGTTGGTAGAGTGATGGGGTGCTCAACCCCAACTGTTATATATACAAACACCACCCCTGCTCCTAAGGCTCCAGACCATCCTCAGAGAGGGGCTGGAAAGATTGTAAGAAACAAAAAACAAGGCCTTCTGCTGTGAAGCAGTGTCTTCTATACACACGACAGGGACACCTTTGAAATATCAAAAATACAGCCATATAAGTAAGACCTGCAGGAGACTTTTGCTTTTACATTATGGTTTTGAATTTTGTGTTTTTATAGGATTTCTGTGTGTTCTTGTGTGTCTCTGCATCTGTATGTATTTTCTGAGTGATCTTGTGGCTCTTTTTTATTTTCCTATTTTTGTGGTTTTCTACTCTGTTTTTGTTCTGTTTTAGTTTTTGTTAACCTGTTTATTTCTAATGAGAGAGAAAGAAAGTGTATGAGTCTGGGTAAATGGGGAGATGGGGGAGAATCTCGGAAGATTTGGGGCAAGGGAAACCATGGTTAGAACATACTGTATGAAAAAAATATTTTCAACCAAATCAAAATTATAAATACATATAAATAAATAAGCACACACATATGTATATATATATAAATGTATATATATATATGTGTATATATATATATAAACACTAACTCCAGTGATGTGTCAAAGAAAAGATTTTAATCAGCACCTAAAATCCTATGGTCGGGATGGGTAGAGAAGAGTGCTGTCATACAAGGAATGAAGGATAGTAGATTTAAACCTTGTTAGAGGCTTCAAGTTTATTTATGAAAATATTCAATGTTTCTTGCTTCAGCAAGTAGAGCACCAGGAGCCTGAGCTAGGAGAGAAACTCTAGGGATGGCAGGTCAGTGGCAGACAAACTGGACTTGGGTAGATCTCTATTAGGCTACCATGAAGAAAGGGAGGTGCTGGAGAGCAGCCTGCTGGCCACGGACACCACTGAGCACGAAGGCAGTATGAACGTTCCTAAAAGCCTACGCTACAGATGCCACCATGCTTCTTCCCTGATCATCTTCCAGACAGAGCAGTGACTTGCAAGATGGACAGGAGCTGCTAGCTGAACTGTGGACTTTAGTGCCCTGCAATAATGCCATGAGACCTGTCAACCGCCATGAGACCTGTGGGTCTCTGAAGGTGGACCCCCTATCAGACTGTCAAACTTCACTAGTTTACCCTAGGATGGTACAGAAAATTATTTATCTGAGGAGTGCATATAAAACTCACCTTGTGATAAAAAAGGAGAGTGTTTGTAGAGGATTAAGTTTATGGTGGAGGTAGACGAGTATATTAAAACATGAAAATGGCTGTTCTGTAAAACAATGGAAGATGACATGCTAAACACCATCAAGTGGAAGGCCACACATCATTTCATAATAATTTGCAGAAAAGCCAGAACTGTGGGCCTGAGGTCAAAACAGAAAAATACTTCCTGACAGCAAGAGCTGTTCACACTTAGGGGCATGGCGGGACCTTGCTGAGCTCTCCTGCTTACAAAGTCTTTCAAGGGCAGGAGACTTTCACATGTCTGAGAGCATAAGTATGGACCTGCCTGCAGGCCAGCGATGGACTGCATGACCTCTTAAGAGCCCTGTGGGGCTAGGTGTCTCTGATTCTATTAGTAAATTTAGAAGAGGAAGATTCATCTTGTGTGCTAGAAATCACATTAAAAAATGTTAAGTCTGTCACAGAGCGATAATCAGTGAAATATTTCATGCTCTGTGAGGCACTAGCAACCTCAAGGCTCTTTGTGAGCCTAGCACTGTGGAATGATAGCTTACTCAACAGTCTGATGTGTAGGCTGGGGTCATTCCTACTAGTTAGAGAGCTGATAGCTGTTACATTGGAAGCTCGAGATTTGACATTTAAATGGTAATTTGCTGTGTGCTATGCTAGGTCATCCATCAACATCAGGGCACTGATACTTCTGCATAATATGCTTGTACGATATGGCATCACTGTGACTTCTATCATTTTTTTTTTTTTTTTAAATCTGTGCTATGGCTTGTGAGCTCCATGGCTTATTTTTGAATGAAAGGCTAATTTAGGGTTATACTGCATATGTTCTTTACTCATAGCGGTGTTTCTGTACTGGACAGTGTGACTTTAAATATGAAGAATGCAAAGACAGAAAAGTTAATGTTTCCCATGACAATATGGGCAGTGATAGATAGGCAAGGTGGAGACTTAGTTAAGAAAGGCATACTTGATTCAACAGGTATGGAGGAATGTGCCTGTGGTCTTTATATGAGGACTCTGAGGCAGGAAGTTTATTTGAGCCCAAGAGTTCCTGGCCTTTCTGGGAAACTCCCCAACCTTCACCTCAAAGAAATACAAAATGAAGGAGGGGGGATGCAAAACTTACTGTCTGGACATTATTAAAGAGAAGAAGCTGCCCATGAAGAATAAGCAGAAATGTCATATGGTAACTACTATAGGCCCACTCAGGGAGGTGTATTCTGTGAAGTCAAGGAAGAGGTCAGACTGGGCCAGAAGGAGGCTGGTAGTCTGGGGTTGTTTGGCACTGAAAAGCAGCTGCCAGGAGGAAACCATGGAGCAGCTAGTCTGTCAGCAGGGGTACTTGCTCCTACTGGGCAGGGCAGCTCAGTGTTTAAACTAGACTATTAGCAAGAGGCAGATGAAAGACAGTGCCCACGGGTGATTGAGGAAGGACAATGGGTACTCATAAGAAAGATTTTGGTATAACTTCTAAGAGTGGATTCGTCGAACATGGGCAAACCCAGCCCTCGTGTTTGTTGACTATATGACTTTAGCCAAATTAATTGGATACTGTGAAGATTGACATTTGCAAAGTAGTGAGAATGTGACTTAATTCATTTGGTTGCTGTGATAAAATATAAAAATACAGTGTACGCATGTGAGTATTAAATGGTGACCACATAACACTCGTGTGCAGGCTTGAGAGAGGGAAAGAGAGAGAGAAAGAGGAAGAGAGAGAATGAGGCAGAGACAGAGTAGGAGAGATTTGGGATGGCGTGATACGTAGTAAACACTATCCTGGAAAGCTGCTTTTGAATCTGAATTGTGATTCTATCAAATATTAAGATGGGATAGTCCCTTTTATCTTTCAGAGTTGTTAAAAATAAGCCAATATCATTAAAAGTCTTAGTGTGTTTCCTCGAAAAATGCTGAGTGAATGGTAAAAGACATTGCTTGTATTAGGTATTATTAAGTGACCCTGGGATGACTTATACACTTTGCCTGTTGGGCTAGTAGACTCTCTGAGTGACAGGGTTACCATTTCTGACTATGCAGTGCTATAAATAAATAGACCCTAAGCTACAGGCCTAATGAATTGGTCAAATATATTTTCTTCTGTAACTCCACAGAAACAGTATAGGCATTGTGATCATTTAAAAAAAAAAACCAGAGATCACTCTTGCCCAAACCCAGTGTGAAGCCCAGGCTGATTGCATGGCTCTCAGTCCTTTAGAAGATTTCATTAAAACACAATTTATCTCTCTCTCTCTTTTTGTGTGTGTATGTATGTATGTATGTACATGCATAGTGTACCATATACACATGAAAGACAGAGATCACCCTTGGGTATCCTTCTTTGGTGACTATATACTTTGATATTTGTATTAAAAGGTTTTTTAGACTATTTCTCACATGACCTAAAGAATCACTGTCTGGACTAGGCTGGCTGAGGGGAGACTCCCCAGAGCCCAGGGATCCTCCTGTTGGAACCTCCCTGGGTTGAGATTGCCAGTGTGCACCATTATGCCTGGTTTCTTTTATCAGTTATGGGGATTGAATTTAGTTTCTTATAGTTGAATCGCAAACTACAGGCTGAGCTGTTTGCCCAGACTCTTGAAAAACATTTATGTGGTGATAGAAATTGTGAATATGGTATGCTTGGTAAACAAATTCAACTTCTGGTACTTCTAAATTCACAATCTCAAATAATCCTCCATCAGCTGAAGTTGTTGCTTATTTCAGTAAGTAGTCTCAGAATATTGCCATCTACCTATGTACACAGGAAGGACACTGGCCTTTCTGAGCCCAAAACACAACTTTCTGAATCTCAAGGCTCTGACCTACCTGGCTCCTTTGTTTGTGGATACTTGTCATCATTCTTTTCTGTTTTGTGGTACACTAAACTATATTAACTAACAGCTTTACTTGCCTTTTAGTTTGAAACTATCTCTAACATCTAGAATAACCACAATGTTATCTTTTTGTGTGTGTATTGATGAAAATATTGCTTGTCTGAGGTCTTAAATATAGTGTTTCCTTAGACATTGCTCTTGCTAACATCCATTTTCTGCCTGACAGCTCACATAATCATTAGGTGAAGAAATTCTCATAATCAGAATATAAGAGTAACTATGGAAATACCAAGCAAGCACAGTACTTGTAAAACTAATACACACTGAAATAAAGTAGTTTTAAAAACGGTTGTCTTTAACCTTTTTTTCTTGCATATGAGAAAGCTGGTGTTCAGAGAGACTAAAATAAACTTATAAACTTGCAATGATCATGAAGATGATGTTTGATGCATATTTGGACTTCCTAGAATTCCCAACTTAAATCTTAACTCAATCCCAAATCCAGGCAGCTGTTCCCTCATGTCAAACCCCACTTCTCTGATACATTCACCTGTGCTTCGCCTGTTCATATTGCTTGTGTATGTTACCTGTTCACTTTTTTTTGTCTGTGACTAAAGGACAAGTCTGTGATGGGAAGGAATCTATTTTGTACTTCTTCTGTATAGAATATATTCAGTTTTTTGCTTGTGAGACCATGTGTTCTATAAACCCTCTTTGATGATTAAAATCACAGCTTCTAGTAAAACTTCCATGAACTATGAAATCAGCATTTTCTTGTCCTTGAGTACATTAAAGAGATGTCTCAACAAGCATTAAAACTTCGATGATGAGTTCCTTCTGGTCCACACTTCCTTTTATGCTCTTTACATCCAGACCACCCAGAGGGAAATACATCTTGTTGAACCTCTACTTGGCTTCTGACAGAGCAGCTGTGGGAAGACGATGTCAATTGCTAAGCGCTCTGTATGTGCTAGGGTTGGTGATTTATTACAACTTATTATTAGTGAGGGATAGAGAGAATTCTTTAAACAACATTTGAGGGTGAGTGTGGAAAGAATTTTGATCACTCTCTATTATTTCCTGTGGGTTCTCAGGGCAGGAATTTGTGATATCAGAATGTTTATAAAACAGATATTTTTTTTCTTGCTCATCTTGGAGGATGTAAAATAAGTGTGAACATCTAAAATTGTATGTGTATATCCATGCATGCTTCTCGGTAGAAATGTTACAGGTTTTAGAGTGCTATTGTTATTGAAGGGATATAAAAGATGATATAATATTAGGAACATGTAAAATTTGATCTTATTTTTGGGAACACTACCATTAAATCTTCTCTAGATTCACAGAGGGTAGTTCAGGGAAGCTGAATGATAAGATATAAAAGGATTGAACTGGAACCTGAGCCCCAGATCTTCATCAACTCAGTGAAGGTGTCTGCGCCATAGATAGAGCTGTCAGCAGCAGGGTCCTTTCATTAAATCTTTACAGCAAATATATAGCTGGTCTAGAAAGGCCCCGGGTTATACACAGACACCAGCCAAGTATGGAAGCAAATATTTGGCGCTCTTGTTGGTAGTTGCAGAGACTTTGAACTCTGCCAACAGCTGTTTCAGAAGGTAACCAGCAAAGGCTTGTGGGTTGCTTACATCTGCCAGTTTCCCATCAAACTAAAACCTGCACCACCCCCTCTCTTTATGTGGATGTGCACTGGCTATTTCAGAGCCTAAGCCCAGCTTGCCTCTAAAAGCTATGTGGTTCTATATCAGATTTTATGGATCATTTTGCAGTTCTGAATTTAGCATCAGAGGATGCTGGTGGTCAAATACTACAAATATGTCTCCTGGTGCCTCTGATGTTGAATCTTGCTCCTCTTCCATGCTTACCAATTTAATAGTTTTTGTAAGAAACTAAAAAAATAAATATTTGGGGTTTTTTGCTGTCAAAAAGCATTTAAAAATCATTTAGGCTCTGGTGACAAAGGAGGTTTCCTTCTGGTGACAAAGGAGCTTTCCTTTTATACTTGAGCTTTGGACTTTAATTGAGATTTTTTTTTTCCTCCCAGAGATTAAACAAATGGCAAAAGAGTTTGGAAAATAGGTAACTGGTAGACATTTTAGACTTTCCTTTTCTCTCTCCAGTGTTCACCTTGCTTAAATGTATTGATAAAATGTCAATGTAGACCAGTCACTTTTCTATCGTTGTGATAAAACACCATGGCCAAGCCAATTTATAGAGAGAAGTTTTTTCTAGATTATGGTTCCAGAGAGAGAGTCCATTAATAATGGGGCAGCCAGGGCAGCGGATACCCAGTATAGAAAGCTGTACATCTCACCCCCTCACAGGATGCAGAGTGCGTAACTGGAGATGGAGTGAGTCTCTAAACTCCCAAAGCCTACCTCAGGGACATACTGTTTCCAGGAAGACTTCAGTTTCAGTAATATTTAATACTGCCCACTGGGGACCACGTGTTTAAATACATGAGCCTGGGGACATTTCTCATATAAAGTACCACATCTTTATATTTTTTACTTCGGGAAAATTTCCAGCCAGAGAGTGATGAAATAAACATAACCCAAGGGGTGATATGAAAAGGGAGTTTTCCATAGTTTGGATGCTCCGCAATTGGGTGAGTCAGTGAAGAGTTCTGAAAGAAAGCCACTGTCTCTCTCACAGGGCCTAAATGAAATAGCTGTGGGTCTAAGGTCTGGTGGTCAGATGGGAAAGGCTGATGATGTAAGGGAGGATGAAGTCAGGCTGGAAAACAGAGGAGGGTAAGGACAAACTCCCCTTTCTATTTTTTTTAAACCATCCTCAACTTCATTGATGCAGGTGACTGGGAGCTGGGGGCAAAGTGCGCTCAGCCAATTCTTGGGACACAGGGAGCTGATGAAGAGACCCACTAGAAGTTCACAGAGCTCCAACACTGCCCAAGAGTGCCATGGATCATGTATCCTAACCCTGCCATGCCCAGATCTCCGAGTTAAATGACTGTTTCCCATTCACCTTACATTCTACATTTCTCCTTAGACAGACTGAAGTCAGGACCACAAAGGGAATAGAATTCAGGAAATACAGTTCTAACATATCTAACCCATACACTTTGAGCCATTATAGGGGTCTTCTAACACTATGTGCATGCAAGAAAGCCATCGAGGTAGGTTACCAAGCCGTTCAGAATCATCAGTAAGTAAAACAAAACAGCAAAACCAGGCAGGATCCCTGCCATCATGGAGTTAATAATATTGGAGATGTGATTAGAGACAAAGGAATTAGAAGCACAAACAATGGAGTTACCATTTTCAAATAGATTGCATGAGACTAGTGAAAGTTTGGAGATCAGAGTGTAGGCTATCTTTGAGGGCCATGCCAGAAATGACAAGGACTGAATTAAATCAGTGTTGTGGAAAAAGGTGAAAACCTTTTTTATTATATTTTAGAAGAAAAGTATAGCACTTTTTTTTTTTTTTCCAGATTGAAAGCAGAAAAAAAAAATGGGTAAAAAGAATTGAAAGATAATCCCCAGGTCTTTGGCCTGAAGGTATTATTTAGGAAATTCAGAGGAGGACTAGTCAGTCTGGTTCTGGGAGGTAGAATCAAGCGTTGAGTGTGAAACATGATAATCTTCAGATACTTGAATGTGATGTGTGATGAAAAATCATTGAACATATGCATTTGAGAGTTACACATATGGAGGGCGAATGTTAAGCTATGATAATTAGGTCTTACAGGACAAGACATCTAGGAGGTGAGAGAATCTATCAGAGAGTTAACAGTTGGCCTAGGCTATAGAGAATGGATAAATAAGATGGGTACAGAATTAAAAAAAAGGGAGGGGCAAGAAAACTGAATTATGATAAGAATGATCAGAGTGTGATGTTGTAAAAGCAAAAGAAATTTCAGTTGGAAGGGAATGTCAGTAATCTTTCAAACATTTTGGACTCAAGAAACATGATATTCCTAGAAATTACGGGGGATCACAAAGACGCTTTTGTCTACATAGGAACTAGCTGCTAATATTTACGACTTTAGGATTAGTATTGAGAAATATTTAAAACATGTGTTTAATAACTTAATGATAGCTAAAGTGAATTAACATAAACATGCTTCATATAATGTTACTTCTCAACAGAAAAATATGGGAAGAGTGGCACTGTTTTATATTTTGCCACAGTTTTGAGTGGGTGGCTTAATAGAAGACAGCTATATTTTTCGGCTTGTCTCTGCATTCAGGCTCTGTTCCCTGTTGTTGGGGTTAATGCATAGAAAGAAAATCTGGCCTTGAGCAGGTGTACTTGAAAAAAAAATGAGTTTTTTTTTTCTGTTTTTAAATGCTCATGTGCATGCATGTGTGTGTGCATGTGCATGTGTGTAAATGTGGTCAGAAGGCAGCATCAGGTATGAGGCCTTCTCTTCAGACTTATTTGAAGCAGTGAGTCTTTGTATGTTTCTGCACACTTCTGATTAGCTGGCCTGTGAGTTTCCTCTGTTTTCTGATTTCTCTCTTCCATCTCTGAAGGAACACTGGGATGCTACAGATATCAGTACTTTGAATCCAGCCTTTTCTGTTGGATGATGTGCGATGATGTGTAGGTTCTATGGAACTGAAACTTGGCTTTTCACAATAGCATAGTAAGCGCTTTACCTATGGAACCTTTCCTTAGCCCAAAACAAGTATGTTTTAAGCTACTGGTAGAAAGTCTTTCCTGTTATAACAAAGTTTGATAAGTGACAATTTCTCAAAAATGAATTGCAATGTGAACTCTAATTACTTCAGTGAGTTTTTAATGTTCTTACTAACCTTGATCGGACTATTTAATACTCTGGATGGATAGTCTATTCAGATATGACTAACCTATGTATTAGTTGCTTGCAAATATTTGTTTACTGAATGATATACATTGATCAAACAATGACACATTTCATTATAAAATATTTCAAATTTGTTAATATTAATTAAGTTTTTTACTATAAAAATAGACTTTATCCCACAGACTTCCAAAAGAGTTTTAGGGGTCCCAGGACGCATAAACTAAGATGATTGCATCTGTCAATGAGGTTGTCATTTGGAGACCAAAGAGAAAATGATTAAGTAATGCAAGACACAGACTACTCTAAGGAATGTTCCTCAAAGATGTTTACATAACAACCAATGCTGCATATTGGCAAGCGGCAGAGAGTATTGTGCAACTATAAGATTTTTCCTCTTTATTCTATTTTTTAAAAAATACAGCTGTGTTTTTGTCCACGGACAGCAACGTTCGAGAAGACTGAAGGACACAGCTTTCTGTAGGAGGAAGCCAGTGTAAAACCATCATTTTTGTTTGAGGGCATTGTATTTGGAAAATGACTTCTCCTCCTCTTAGGAACGTAAATGAAAGAGGGAAAGCCCAGGTGTAGGTGTACTTGTTTTGTTATTAGACAGTTTTTATTTTCCCAGGAAAGGATGAAGGAAAATTATCAATTGTAATTTGAGGTAAAAGGATACGTTTTTGTATATTTGCAAACAGATGTAAGGTGTGCAATGCTTTCTGGGTCAGAGTAAGAGAGATGTTATTAAGTGTCATGAGATTGCATGACGGTCAGGATCAGAGGCTCATGAACGTGGTGTTTAGATAAACTAGCTGCACAGTGGAGGTGCATGCTTTGGAGGCAGAGGCAGCCAGATCTCTCTGAGTTCAAAGCCAGCCTGGTCTACAGAGTGGTTCCAGGACAGCCAGAGGCTATGCAGAAGAAACTCTGTCTCAAACAAAACCAGCCCTCTACACTCCAAAAGATAAGCGGTTTCTTTTTTTCTTTTAAATGTGGCCTTTCAACTTGTGTTTCTACTAGGTGGTACAGCTGTAAGACCTGGAAATGCAGGTAAAACATGCCTTTGAGCTACTATCCTTTACCAATGAGATAAATTTCAACTTCCATGAAGTTGACTGAAGATGGTATGGAAAATAATATTAGTTACAGTTTGTAAGAAATTTGTCTTCCATTGAAGTGATTACCAGATGACACATCTCTTTCTCTCAATAAAGAAGCTATAAATACAATACAAACAAAATCAAATGAATAGCTATTTGTTCCTGTGATTTTTGTTTTTAATCCAGCATTTGTATAGCAGCTGAGAAGAATATGGTTGGATTTTATAATCCAGAGTATTTTTAAGTATTATATTTAAGTATTTTAAGGAGATTGAGCATGTCTTCAAAGGTACTTTAGAATTAAGAATTCATTAGTTCAGGTGTCCTATGAATTAAACTGACCAGCTTGGGGATGGGTCTGTGAGGAGGTTCAAAGTGAAAAGGGCGGGTCAGATTGGTCAATGGATTTGAGAGCACATTCTTTTTTATTTTGTCATTTAAAAGTAGTAGACATCTGTAGTTGTTTGCTCTTTTTCTTTTTCTGTTTGTTTTTTTTTTTTACTCTTTATTCTTTTTTTTCTTTGGGGTGGGGGGCATGACCCAGCTCCCAAATAAATCACACACAGAGTGCATGAATTAATTATATTTAATTATATTATATTATAATTCTTAATTATAAATGCCTGGCCCTTAGCTTGGCTTATTTTTTGTCAGCTTTTCTTAACTTACATTATCCCATCACCTTTATGCCTCTGGGCTTTGACTTTTCTCTTACTTCTGTGGCCCCGAGAGTCCTTCTTTCCTCTTGCTCCTAAATCTCTTCCCCTCAGATTTCTCCTCCTGTCTATTCTCTCTGCCTGCCAGCCCTGCCTATCCTTTCTCCTGCTTGCGATTGGCCATTCAGTTCTTTTAATAAATGCTCATCAGGTGTTTTAGACAGGCAAAGTAACACAGCTTCACAGTTAAACAAGTGCTACATATCTTTGCATCATTAAAGCAAATGTTCCATAGCATAAACAAAGTAATATACCTTAAATAATATCCTACAACAACAGTTAATTAAAAAGATTAAAATGCTTAAGACTGGCAAAGGAGGTTTTTTTTTTCTGTTTCTAAACTATTTATTTGTGCCAACTTTTGTTATTGTTATTATTATTACCCAAGTAGAAGCTACCAGAGGATATGATATGCTTCCCTCCTTTGGAGGCTTATGTGTTCCAGGAGAATGCTGGACTCAGGGCTCCGGAGTGCCAGTTCTTCTCTCTCTGCTAATGGAAACTCTAGGATGCTTTGCAGAAATTGTCATTTTGGTGGCTGGTTTTGAAGGCAAACACTGTCTGAAGACAACAGAACCAGTGTTGTCAAAGCTTTGGTTTTTTAAATTTGACATTTACCTGGTGTTGCAATTATTGATGGTAAAGAGATCTATGAACATGCAAATAACTTTTAAATATAAAGGAGAGAAGAGAGTCAGTGAGGCAGGAAAAAAGCTGAGCATCCAGCATGTGTTAGGTCATTTGTATTGATTAGGAGGATGGCTGCAGTGAATGGAATGAAGGCTACTACTTTTCATATGATGTTTACTTTCTTGGACATTAGCCAAGAAAGGAATAAAAGAAGGTGATATAGTCAAGAAACCCAATAGATTAATAATCATGGACCTGGTAGGTGGCTTAATGGTTAAAGATGCTTACTGTTAAGGCCTGGAAACCTGAGTTTGATTTTTGGAACCAACATAAAGGCAGGAGGAGGAAACTGAGTCTACAAAACTATCCTCTGCCACCTCTGATGCTGAGGCATGCTTGCTCACATGTACACATCTCTCTCTCTCTCACACACACACACACACACAATCTTGACAAGCTGACAGAAGGTTAGAATGATGGGCTCTCTCAAGGTGAAGCTGCCAAGAACAGCAGAGCACAGGTTACTGTGATCATCATAATATAACAAGCTGGTTGGAGCTTGCTTCATTGCAACAATGTGACTAAGAACTCCTGAACAAGAGGAATCCTCACAGCCAGTCACCTGAACTTAGCCCCATCATCTGGAATTTATGAATGGGAATTTGGGGTCATACCACTAATAAATCTTAAAACAAAACCAATAAACTAGCATATCATTTCACATTTCTGCTTTCTAATTTTCAGATATTTTAATAAAGTGGTTGGGTTGGTTTGCTTTAGAGGTTTTATTCAACTTCCAATTCTTTGAGTTTAAAGAAAACCAGTGAGAAAATGGGGAGTAGCTGCAGTCAAATGAAAGAACAATAGCTCAGTAATCTGCCTCTTTCCACAATCATTTTGAGAAATATAGGCAACGATACCATCCAGAGTCAGCAAGTCTACAGTGACCCTCTAAATGTGCCCCTGAGAGCGTTTCGATATTTATGAAAATCTATTAGTAATTATTAAGAGCCTCATAATTATTCACAGTCTTGGTTCTGAAAATTTACAGTAAGAAGGCAACTTTGAAGTCGAAAAGGTATCACCTAGAACTGTGTTGTTTTGCTACAACTGAGAAATGGCATGGAACACTTAAAGAATGCAAACACAACAGCAGAATGTTCAAATTGCTTATGACTTATGAGATAATTAATGACAAGCTGAAACATCGTTTATTATACTACAGAAACATAAAAATTAGGAGAAATGTGCATAGTAACTATGAGAAACAACATAGCACAATTCACAGGAGTTATTACTCACAGAAAATTGTAGATTCTCTCCTTTCATCTGCATTTTCCCTCCAAAAATTGTGCAAGAGATGATTGTCATATGGTCAAACATTAAATATTATTTACAACAAAAGAAAAATATTGATCAAAAATATTATGGAAAACTAGGAATGTGTGGCTTCTGTCCATGGCTGAAAGACCTTCTTGAGTGGAAATGGCCTTTGTTGTTTTCCAAGACTTTAGAGTGATTCACCTGAGTTGACAGGTAGTAATTGAATATTACTTCTGTTTTAGTGTCTGTGTAAATATTCCTCCCAGTTCATCACAAACGCGACACCACCTGTGTAATTGAGCAAATATAATTAATAGAAAGCCGAGGGGTCTTGGACAATTGGAATATGTGCTCCGTCTAAAGGCTTTCAACGGGATTCCCCATCCCAGTCCTAAACACTGTGAAATTCATGGGACTGTGTATGAACGGCAAGTGGCTTTTGACTTGTCACTACGCAGTCACAAATCTAGAATTTCTTATATCTGTCACTGGTGAGAGAGAATGACTCCACAATCTCTTACAAGAGATGAAAATCCTGATGTGGCCCCTTATCACTGGCAGATATGGGAAGGCATAAGGTGCTTGAATTCATCTTCTGAACTGAAAGTAGAAAAATTAAACCCATATAATTAGGGTCCATGTTATATTTCTCCATTACAATCCAACTCGGATGAGGCAGTGGATGAAATTCTTTCCCAGACTTACGCTTTTTTTTCCCCTCCTCAAAGGACATTCAGCTTTTTTATGCTTGGGAGCTAAATTTGCTTTGTTATATCAGATTAAACTTGCACTGTGCCCTGGGACTGAACAATTATTCTTTGATAGACAATTAGTCTTCTGATGACACATTAAGAGGTTCTTTTAGGAAACTGTACATTTTGAAGATTAGACTAAGTCCCAGTATATTTGAAATTAACGTAAGTAATAGGTTGAATGCATGCTCCCAAATGGTGGTTGTTAATGACACCGAGTAGCAGCTCAATGGGAACAGAGACTTAATGGGAGTTCGGCAAGTTTTTTTTTTTTTTTAGCAGAATGCCATGCTTAAAGATTCAGTGGCCGGTGTCTAACAGGCTGGCTGATGCCTCTGGAGATTAATTGTGATGGTTCCAGGGTGACTTTCTCAAAATCAACACGGACAATTCACACCATGCTTCTGAGGGGCTTTGCTTCTGATGTAATTGGATTCTGATTGAACAAAAGATTATATATTTTGCTCACTGTAATCCCTTGTCTCTGTCTCTGTCTTTCTGTCTCTGTCTCCCTCCCTTCCTCTTTCCCAGATCCCTTAGGGAAGATGCTCTCAAGCTCAGCAAGCATTATCTCTAGCTCTGTGAACATGACTTCCATATTAATAGAGTTCCAGATGGTTTGCGAGAATGCCTGTGAAGGGTGTAGATGAGAAAGTCACACACCGCTGTTATGTTGAAGAGGTGTTTTACAAACATTGGGAGCTGTTGTATCATTATATAGAAAAGAAAAGCTTTTTGTATCAAGTGCAGTGTACTAACTTGTGAACTAGTTTGCAATTGATAACTGGGTGAAATTGTCTAAATACATTCTCTTAATATCTGAGGATTGGCCCTAAAGAAAGCAAATCATATGCAAAAGGACAGGATAATGCCTTTTGATACTTATTCTTCAATCAGAGTCTTGTCTGGTCTCCTGGGAACTCCATTTCTTCCTGTTTCTCATTGGGTACAGTCGGTCCACTGGGTGGTAGGGATGATGCAGCAGCCCTGCTTGTGTCTCCATCCTCAGCACTGGGACCCTCCCACTATGAGTGGGTAAATATTCTCAGTCTATGACTCAGAGACAGAGTGACATGGCCTGAGAGCAAAATGGAGAGAGGATCAGAGTCCAAACCTTTGTCCACCTGCTTCTTTACTCTGAAAGAATCTCTTCACTATAACCCGAACAGATATACAAAACAAGTATACAAATGCATGCCAATGGCTACAAATAGGCCTGAAGATACTTAGGTGAATATTGAGAAGGGATTTGAGAGCCTTTAATTCTGGGCTTTAGCTGAACCTTCTAAGTCTTAGCAAATTTAAAAATGAGTTTCTATTTTTACTTAGTTCTATTTCTATTCGGGAAATATCTCCATTTTGGCAAGAATGTAGATGATCGCAGCGAAAGGGCCAAGTTTGGTGCTTCTTCACATTCTTGGAGCTATACTGAGCACGGTGGGGGCTTTAGAAAACGGGAGAAGATCAGGAAATCAGCGTTGCCAAATGAATACTCTACCAGGGTATTGTCGAAGGACAACAAGGGCAGCTAGGACTTCGGAGCGATTCATAGTTAAAAACCTATGGGCACAAGATCCACATCAGGGAATGCAGATGGACAGACTGGAGAGGTCATGGCGCTCTTTCTGTTATGCTCATCCGGCGCAACATTCCCTTGGTAGAAACAACAGCAGCACGTTCTCATTAATGATCAGAGATACTCAGGCTCTTTGACGTATGAGTTCCTTCATAATTAGCTATCCATTTACTTTTACTCAGTCTAATTTTGTAGCCCCACTCTTGTGCAACTAATTCAATTTGCTGTAATATGAGTGAACTGATACGTTTGGAAGAGAGGCAAAGGGCTTCCTCTTAGGTGGCAGCCATACTGGATCAGAAGGCTTTAGAAAGAATTCACTCTTCCTAAGATGGTGTGACTTTAGGATGCCTTCAGTTGTTGGAAGTGCATATGATCATATTTGGGACATCAGCACACTTACATTTTTAGCAATATCCAACAGTTACTTTAGATACTCATAATGACAGAACAACAGTACCTTACTTATATCAAGGAACTGGCTTTTTAAGCTTCAATCAAGATAATTAGCATATTTTCTCTGTAGTATCTTGGTGATTGTGTTCTCAAATATTACAGAAAGGTGGTGGCATCAATTCAAGTCTAGGATGGGATTTGACATTGGGTAAGAATAATTTGGGAAAATAAATTTAAGATTGAATAGGATTTGGGGAATGGCCCAGTTATTACAATGCTTGCTGTACAAGCATGTGGGCCTGAGCTAGGATTCCCAGCGCATGGTGGCATGTGCTTGTGAGCTTAGTGCTGGGCAGTAGATATAGGCGTATCTTTAGAGGTTGCTAACTAGCTGGTCCTGTCAAATCAGTGAGCAGCTGGCTCAGTGAAAAAATAAGGTGGAGAATGATGACTTCTGACCTCCACACAAGAATGTTTATGTGCACATATGCTTTCACATGCCTGTGTGCATGCACCAATGTACACACACACATATCACTTAAATAAATCAAAAAGTTAAAAAATTAAGGTAACAAAATGGTCTGTGCCAGTCTTCATTTGGACAAATGAGATATCACGGAGAAGAATACAGAGAAGGTCAATGTGTTAATTTGTAGGTAGAATAGGCTTGAGTCAAAAATTAATTTACATTATAATACTATTGATACTTTCCCCACCCCGAGAGTAACTAAACTTTTCTAAACTATATGAAATTTATCACAATACAAAGAGTTCATAGATACTCTTTACCTAATGGTCCTTATCAATTATAGTGAAACTGATAATGATGTCTAATGTTATTGAGCACTTGCTTTGCACCAGGCCCCTCCTAAATGCATTAGAAGTAGCAGCACAATTGCTGCTTGCCACAGCTCTTTGACATAGTTCCCTTCAGAGAAGAAGAAACTGGAACTTCCTGAGATCAGTTAATTTGCCCAAACATGCAGCAAGAAGTTGTATTGCTAAGATTTTTAACTCAGTCTGGCCAAAGGCTGTGCACCCTTAACCATGGCTCTAAGCCCCTCCCATGCAGCAAAAGTCTTTATCTTCCCTTATGTTTATACATTAATGTCCTTTCATCTCTCTAGAATAACTTTCAGAGTCAAAGCATTCAGAATGGAGGGGAATCCAAAGAAACTCTAATCCTGGTATTTACAGAGAAAACTAGAGCTTTGGAGATGCAAGGGGTTTTCAGACTCTGCATGAAGCTAGTAGAAGTGTGAAGTCTCTGACTTTCAGCTATGGCATTTTCTCTTTATCCAAGCCCCATATACTCAGGGTTGTTACATAAGACTGAAGCAAAGAAAAAAAAAAACCCTACACAGTTTTGATTTTAATTTTATGTATGCATGTTTACACACATGCATATAGATATAGGTGTACTGTTGTACATATGGAAATAACTATACACATATGCCCAGTTATAAGTATATACACCTGGAAGAACCCCAGAAGGTTTGTGTGTCCATATGCAACCATCTCTTCTGCACAAGCACTCTTATAGTAAAGACTCTGGGTATCCTTGCTGATGGATACTGGGGCTCCATGGCTTCAGTAGCCTTGGTTCCATCCATCCATCCATCCATCCATCCATCCATCCATCCATCCATCCATCCATCATCCATATATCCATCATCCATCCAAACATCCATCCATCCATCATCCATCCAAACACCCATCCATCCATCCATCCATCCATCCATCCATCCATCCATCCATCTAACCATCATCCATCCATCCATCCATCAAACCATCATCCATTCATCCATCTATCCAACCATCCATCCATCCATCCATCCATCCATCCATCCATCCAATCATCATCCATCCATCCATCAAACCATCATCCATCCACCCATCTATCCAACCATCATCCATCCATCCATCCATCCATCCATCCATCCATCCATCCAAACATCTAACCATCATCCTTCCATCCATCCATCCATCCATCCATCCATCCATCCATCCATCCATCCATCTATCTTTGTTTCTTTGGAGTTGAACATAACCAGAGATCTGACTGAATCAAATCCCTCTCCTTTCCTTTCAATGGTTTGTAGCATGATTTGTGCTTAAATCATTTCAATTTGAACACAAATTGTCAGTAAGCACAGCCCCCTTCCCCACATTCGAGCATAAAATGGAAACTTGTTACTTTATTTTCTTAAAAAAAAACCTACATTGACTATTTGTCATATTGTCACACTTATTTAATTCTTCTTCCAGCCGTAAGAGCCTATAGCTTTTATGTGATACTGCTGTATGATGGTAGGTCTCTACACTGTACACCAAATCCAGGTAACAATCTATACCGTTTTACTATTTTTATCACAAAATATATCCTGATTATAGTTTCCATTCCTCTGCTCCTCCATGTTCCTTTCCACCTTTTCATCCCATCCAAATACAACCCCTTTCTGTCTCTCATTAGAAAATAAACAGGCTTCTAAGGAGTAATAATAAAATAAAGAAGATAAATCAAAAAATGAACGTAACAGAATTGGACAAAGCAAACAACCTACAGAGTCCAAGATAATACACAAGAATCAGAGACCCACTTGTTCACACACTCAGGAATCCCATAAAAGTACTAAAGTCGAAGCCATAATATATAGGAAGAGGACCTGGTTCAAACCATTGCAGCTCTGTGTACGTTGCCTCAGTATCTGTGAGTTCAAAAAGGCTTTGATCATGTTGATTTATAGGGAATTGTTTTTTGGTGTGCTCCATCACCTCTGGCTTCTTAGTGACAAGAGATTTCTAGTTGGGGCTCTGTCTCCCTCGGTATTTGGCTATTTCATTTAGATCACCCCAATCTATCTTAAAGGTTCTCAGGAAAGATTTATGTTTACATGTTTTTGCTTAAAATAAAGTGTTGTAAGGACATATAAAGTTCAAAGACTACAGTGAGGAAAATAATCAGAGATTTTTTTGTCACATTGAGGAGAATATTTAGCTAACTCATCACCAAGTAATGTCAGAATGGCAAATACCAAAAGCAAAAAGACATAACCCACCTCTCCCCATCCCTGCAACTATGGTCGTATTCTTTGTTTGTCTTCAAAGAATATGACTTGTTGAAAGTGTTCTATATGGCCTTTCTCTCTGCTGATTGCCTCTCTTCCATAACTCATTTGGTTATCACTTCTGATGTTTTTGGGGGACTGACTGGTTATCAGCATCAATGGTCATCTTCTCTGGCTTTTCGTACCTCATTGAACCTCAGCAGTATTCAGCAGACCTCACCACTTCCTTCTCCCAGACCCTCTTCCCCTGGCCTCCATTACTGTATTTCCATTTCACATTTCTTGTCAAATTCCTCGACTGCTTCCTATTGCATGGTTAAGTTCACATCAGAGTCTGACCATAGGTCTTTGCTTGCATCTTGCCTTAATTTTTAACTACACCTTGTTTCTAGGTAACATTATCCTGACCCATTTATTTGCTATCTATGCGCTGGCGACTAATTTCCATATCAATACCTGAATCATAACATGCATTGACAACTCCAGAATCATGTATCTATTGCCTTCTTCTCACTGGATGTCTACAAGGCAACATAGGATTAGTTTATTTCTTTTTTTGTTTCTTCAACTCAAACTTGTTTCTCCATATTTTCTCGTTTTATTAACCCACGGCTATGGTTGGTTACGGTTTAGTTGTCCACCCCACCCAGAGTTCATATAGAAAATTTTAGCTCTCAGATAAGCTCTATTAAGAAGAAATGCAATTCATAGGAGCCGGAGCCTCTCCAAATCCTTGGGCGAACTTGGTAGTTCTAGCATGAGAGAAATTTTTTAATAAAAGGAGCAAACCGAGGCCATACAGTTCTCTTTGCTTGTGTAATTGTTCTAAAACACACTCCTGCCATTGATGTTAGGCCCAGAGGTGACAGAGCCAAGAGGCAGCCTTCGTCACAGAGCTTGTACTATGTTGTTTAGACTTTGAACTTGTAGAGCTGTGAACTAAATAAATCTCTTTTTTGGAACTAGCTGTTTCAAGCATTTGGTATGATGCTGAAAAGCTGCCAAATTGTAGCAAGGTGGCAATGAGTTTCTCAAGGGAAAAAAAAAAACTACAAGAAGTCTATATTTCTATTGCCTCTTACTTCCCTCATTTGGATCTTTTGCAAGTAAAGTGTATTCTATCTGCCAAAAATGTATTTCTCTACTTCTGTTCCCTCGTCTGCCAACCCATCACTGCACCTGCAACACTCAGTCTCTGGCTGTTTCTATCTTCCCATCGATTTTCTGCTAAGGCATCAGCAGAGGAAACCTTTGAAACAGATATCAGGTCATGTAAATAACCGCTTAAACTTAGAGGAAACACAAACTAGGCCTATGCCTAACACAGCTCTATGGGAATTGGAATCAGCCCATGTCTCAGTTGTCTTTCTCAACAATCTTCCCTTCCCAGTTATCCTAGACATCTTAGTTGCTCTCTAAGCTGTTCATGTTTTTTTTTTTAATGCTGCCTTTTCTTCCTTTATTATTTTCTTTCTTCTCTGCTCCTTTCTTTTTGCCCCTCTTTCCTCCTCTCCTGCCTGTTCATCTTCTCTCTCTTGGGCACTGCAAGACTCAGCGTCTTTATCTTTGGAAAGGACTTTGCTAACCCCAACTCAAGTGATCAATGATGCTCTGTTGATGCCATCACTAAGTTTTCTATTTCTCATTTGTGTTTTGTTTGCCTCAAAATATGTCACAATCTTGAAATCAGGTCCTCTACTCCACCTGCCCCTGTTACTGGAATAGGGGCCAGCTCAGTACAGTTACTGTGTGGAAATGCTTTAAGTTACTGTCCATGGAAGAATAAAGGAAGGCTCAGTTTCTTGTCTGGTTAATGATTAATTTTTGTAAACCAGAGTGAATAAGTTTTTGGCTTGCCCAGATAGCAGATACATCATCAGTTTTGGGTGTGTCTACTGGAGTATTTATGGAAGGTATTATCACTGTAATCATTAGATTAAGAATGAGGTCATGGATACCAGTGTAGATGAATGTTATCAACCCATGTATGACCTGCTTTCCAAAGAAGAAAGAGGCAGGTAAGAAGAAAGCACCTTCCTTTCTGAGCTGGGTTATCTTCTCTTTGGTCTTGGGCAACTGTGCTTCTGACTCGGCACATTTGTTTAGGGACTGAGAATTATGTACTTGGCTCACGTGGTTCTCTGGCCTTCATATGGAATCATTCATACCACTGGCTTTCCAGGGTCTCCATTTTGTAAACATTAGATTGTAAGATTTCTGATAATCATGCAAGATAATAACTATTATTCTATAATTATTTGTTGTTTATCTCTATGTCCATTCCTGCCTCTCTGTTGATCTCTCTCCTTAAATCATGTTTTGCTATTGAGATTAACAAGTAAAAATGTATCATATTGGTTTTGTTTCTCAGGACAATACCGACTGAGACAATATATTTCAGTTGCATCAGAGAAAAAAACCTATCAAATAATTATCCAGCAAAAAGAATGGCCATAAAGTTAAACTGGCTATCTCATGTGTCAAGTAGTTCCTGGTTATAAGGCGATTATATAGTATTATGAAATATAAATTAGTAAATAAGTAAACAAAACCTGTCTGTGTTTTGAATAAAGTAAGTGGATACTAGTAATATTTAATTACAGTCACTTTAAAAATTCTTAAAGGAAATACTTAAAGTCTACTTCTTTAGGGATAACTAAAAAAATTGTCTTCCAGAGATTTATTTAGATAGTCTTATTTATGAACTCAATCTTCTTTCTCAAGAAATACAAGTAATTTATACTCACAATTATCAAAGTATTAATCAGATATTGTCCACATTAATAATTAGTCTTTCTCTAATAAAGGCTAAAACACATGGAAATCTGTCTGGGCAGTCAATACATGTGTCAACAAGTGTCAATAGGCAAAAATAAAGTTTGAAATGCTTGAGTTTAGTTCTGAGTGAAAGGTAGTCCAGTTTATAAACTGTTTCTTCACAAACTATGTATGGTCAGGATAATCATTGTATCATTTTATACTCATGGAAATAAATTGAAAATGTGGTACTGTGGGTTTTGTTTGGACCCCTTTCATAGCAACAACCAGCTGAGCAGAATACTACCTTGCCTGTTCCTTATTGCTACTCTTACTAAGCTTCTCATTAACACAGCCTACCTGGACCTGGTCCATGCTCTATTATCAAATCTGTCTGTTTAATAATACCTAATTTATAAGAGAGAAAGATCAAACTGAATTACCTATCTTAGTGGTACAATAGATTGTGATTTTTTTCCATACACAGTTGATATATCAAATAAAAAGCTAATTAAAATTTTGAGGCATTGACCTTTAATATAATCTTTCCAATTTTGTGCTTTTACTAGAATTGGCATTTTTTATACTTAGTAGTAATAAATTGATAAAATATTTGACCTCAAATTATCTAGCAAAATTTCAGGTGAAATAGAATCATAAAAGAGTGTAACATCTCTTCTAAATTAGTGACAAAATGCAACATTATTTTGTACACTTTCTTTGTTTAAATTATTTTTACACAATGCAGAAATATTTTAATTATGAAAATAAGAGATGAAAATTACTGAAGATACAATTACATTGTAATAGTGAGGAGGCTCGCTCTTTTATATTGAAAGTAGTTTAGCAAAAACTTTGATGCTGGTATATCAGAAAAACTAAAATTAGGACTGAGGCTCAGGCCTCACTAAAGCAAAGCTTAAAATTAACATAAAAGTGCTATTTAGCACTTTTCTTTTTGGTACATTTCTACTGCTAAATCATGTAGCTATTAAGAAAGAAAGAAACAAAGTCTTCGTTATCAGGCTGAGGCAGGAACCAGCCCCTCTCTCTGTATCAAGGTTGAGTAAGGTATCTCTGTATAGGGAATGGGTTCTAAAAGACCGGTTCATGCACTAGAAATACATCTTGGTTCCACTGCCAGAGGCCCCGCCAACTGCTCAAGCCACACAACTGTCCTCCACACAACGGTCCTCCACACAACTGTCCTCCACACAACGGTCCTCCACACAACTGTCCTCCACACAACGGTCCTCCACACAACTGTCCTTCACATTCAGAGGGCCTAGCTCAGTCCCATGCAGGTTCCCCAGCTGTCATTCCAGAGTCAGTGAGCTCCCAGTAGCTCAGGTCAGCTGAGGAATCTTGGAGATGAGTGGGAGGAAAGGTTGGAAAGAGGAACTGTGGTTGGCATGTAAAGTCAACTTTTAAATAAAAATGCCAAAACCCTTAGTACTAAATAAAAAGAGAAGAATTAAAAAAGAAAGTGAGTAAGCCAAATATCAAATCACAAGAGATTTTTTTAATTTAAAATTTTAAAGTTAATGTAGTTAAGATCAGCCAGTCTTGTTTGGCTAAGGGGGGGAGGGTTAATAGACAAAGAAAAAGAAAAGTATAGAAAGAAGTTTTATATTATTTTAGTGCTCCTAATTTGGTTTGGCCTCACACTCACTTCAGTTGGTTTTTGTTTTTGTTTTTTTAACCACATGAAAGGCGAGACATGCTATTCTAAGAAAACCATGCTAAGATGTGTAAGATTTCCATTCTCGGTTTTTTTTTTTATTTTGATAAAAATAGAAGAGTAATCAAACATGAATAATTTAAAGAAATACTGTTAATTTTATCTAAATGGGACCCCCTTTCTTCCTTCTGTTGGTTAAAGCATGAGAACTAGATGGTTGGAGTTAGGCAGCTTTTAATTACTGTGCCCATGTTTGGAACTAAATATAGGCCCACTTATGTTTTATGTGATGTGCATTTACAACTCTAGTTTATTTATTGCTAATAATGGCATCAGCTACAAAATTAATGAGTTTTTCCAGTTTATCCAATAAGACTTTTGCAAAATTCTAACTGGATTTAAAGGATATATATTTTTTTAATTTCTCTTTATTGATGAAAAACAGACTCAGAGAACCAAATATCATGACCCTGCAACATGGCAAGTTAGTAAGTACTAACAGTATGCTTTAGCCTCAGATTCATTATACCCTGAAGCTCATCTGGCCTGCCTCACTGAATTAGAAAAGTTTATAGGCCATATGTTTCTAGAAGGCTATTTTGTGAGCCTTCAACTCTATTAAACACTGTTTCAACTTTTCTAGTTCATTTTCTTTTTATTGTTCAAATGCTTTAGGTTTTGATTTGACTCCGTACACCTGGGAAGCATGGTATCAGAATCTAAGGCATATGCCTTTCTTGGCTAACTATACAAAGGCTGAGTTATCAAAAATAAAAATAAGGATTATTTTACTTTTCTTTCTATAGTGGCAAATAGACTTTAGTTGTATAAAATAAACTGATGACCAATGACATTTTTTCCATGCTGCTTTTTTATTTCCTTATTTACATGGCTTTTTTCTTTTTGAGTCAGGGTGTCTTGCATTTCTCAGGCTGGCCTTGAAAAACTTGTCATGTATTCAAGGATGACTATAAACTTCTTGACACCTTCCTGTCTCTCTACTGCTGGGATTAGAGGTGTATATTAGGGGTCCACACATGCGAGGCACTCCACCAACCAACAAAAATTCTAAACTGATAGCTTTCCATTTTTAAGGAAAATGTTAATATTAGTGGCTATTATAACCAACAGTGTGTACTGACTATTCAAATGAATAGAGTGGTGAGCAATGGCTCTAAAGACAATAAATTTAGTCAGTTTCATGCAATATGTCCAGTATTATTATTTCAGAGAGACAACAACTTTATTGTACATTTCAGATGATACCTATAACAGTATTTTAGGCAATGTAGACATTTCCCTATTTAAAAGGCAGCATTTCCTATGCTCCTACTATTTATAACTTGAAACTATAGCAAAAACATATTCATAGGGTAGATTACATTACATCTATTGGAATCGGTGACTTTCTAGTGTCGTTGCGAAGTTTTTCCATCCCTCTACACTCTCTCCTGTTCTCATCCCTGTGTTTGTCCGCTGTGTTACTGACTTCCAGTATGTTTATATCCTAAGAGCAGTGATTCCTCTTAGATGTCAAGAAGTAAATCAGAGCTAAGGCCCAGAAGAGGAAGACATCACAGAAACTTTCTCACGTTGCAGGTCATCCGGACATTGGTAGTAGTGTACTCCCTGGATCTGAACAACAAGGTGAAAATAATTCCTTTTGTTTTGGTTAACCCTGACTGCTGAACTCTTGCACGATTTTGCTTCTGTTTCCTTTGAGCGCTTTTTAGAAAATAACGTATTTAAAGATAGTTCTGTGATTCTTATTGTTTCTAAAGGTCATCTGCTCTGGCCAGAAAGGTTTCTAAGCAATGAGAAATTGATTTACCCTCAAAACAGCCAGCCTCGTTTTTAACTCTTCCTAATGGTCCTCACAGGGGAATTAGAACATCCCCCTCAACAAGGCTGACACAGGCTGTTAGAGATGGGGGTCGAGCTGCATTATAAACATGCTCCTGTCTGGAGTGAGAATCGCTCACCAGCTAGATGAAAGCTTGTCACCCTACCTGGCAGGCACTTGTCACAGCCTGGAGAAGACCTGCTTATCATTCATGTGGTCACTTCCATTACCTCTGCACAGACTGGGCTGACCTGCTATTAGTGACTTTAATTTAATTTCTCTCACTAGTGTCATGGGTTATTTCTTCCATTACTTGAGAGATTTAATTTACAGGGTAAACTCCATCACACGAGAGAAGGAATTTTTCATGATGGTAGGAACAGGTACCTCTTAAAGAATGAGATGACGCTGGTGGTTTATGCTGCTCATCTCCGAAGCTGGCAGTTGAAACTGCATGGAATGGTAATATATTCACATATTGATGGTGTCTTGGACAGGCATTAAGCATTGTGTGTTTTACTGATTTTTGCGGAAGTACTTTCTGGTGCTATTCATTGAGAGATTCTTAAGTAACAGGTAACCAAAGCGCCTGGAAAGTAGAAAAAGAATTTCAGGCAATTTCTCACCCCACAGATTCAAGCATTCAAAATTTCCCCAGACTTTATTCAGTTAGAATGTTTAAAAAGAAATATAGTGGGGGAACTGTTCATTGTTCAAGGTTGGCTAAAGCTATGAAGGGTGATTTCCCTCCTTCTCCATACACAGAAATGCTGGATAATGGGGTCCCTCTGCACATGCACAGTAGAGGGGACAAGGCTGGAGCAGGCTGTGGGAAAATATTGAAGTGCACTCATCATTTTGGTTTCTTTTAATATCTTTATCATTAGCTTTCAGAATTGCTGAGTATTTTTACATGCTTTCTTTTATCCCTCTATTTCAGGATCTAGATTAGATAATTTATTCTTTTATCCATTGTTTTGTCTTACAAATGCTCAGGGCTCACAGATGATCATCACTCTCTTTGGGCTGGGTGAACACAAGTAGCTGGCGCCTGAAGAACCATAGTAAGGAGAACAGGAACTTTCTGTAGGGCCAGAGTTGGAGAGTAATGCAGGTTTATTTGTTGCATTTCATACACTGGTTGCCAGGGTTGCTATAGTTCAGACCCCAGGGCTCATCCTTCACCCTGCAGTTTCTGCAGATCCCAGGTCCAGTCCTTCAGGAAATATTCTGAAATGTGATTACTTGTTCCAAATATGAATTTTCTGAGGACAAATGAAGGCAACTGTTGGGTTCTCTTGGAGAACGGCAAGTTCATATTTTAATTCTTCCTAATGGTTTTCTGGTTTGGGATGATGATAAGATATTTGAAAACAAGAACATACAGCAAAAGGTGTTACGAGGGGTCTCAGGGATGATAAGCCAATAGGCTAAGAGAAGATCCTAGGTTCTTGGGGGACACTGCTAAATGACTGAATCCCCATCTTGCAGGCTTTGGAATTCTGATTAGATTTGGAATGCATGCAAGCCCTGTTTAGTTGTTTGGCTACCTTAGTTATGACCGGAAGCAAACACCATTTCACTATGATGTACTTCCCTGGCATTTGGTCCAGGATTTCCTAGATGATGCTCCCTCCTTCCATTGTTGTGACCCAGTTCTTTCTAGTCACTTGGCTCACAGTTCCTGGCAAACGCATCGTGGTCACTACCCTTTACTACTAGGAAAACTTAAGCTCTGTGTTTTAGATCCTGATTTTCTGTTTTCCAGATGCACTGTGACTTTTTCAGGGTCGATCTTCAACTGTATTGTCTCTTAACTCACTACTATGTTCAGTTATGAGCCGCCTGAATACCTGAGGTAATTTTTATATTTGTGGCTACTCCTCCTAAATGATAAACTGTACATGAATAGATGTCAATTTTTAGTTAAAACTTCATTGTAAAGAACTTTTAAAAAAAGAAAAAAAAAATCCCTCAGTGAGAGTAACCAGGCCCAAAGGCCACACATCTCATACAATCTCGTTTAACTCTTCTGCAGTTACGATAGCTATTCTGAGGCTATGGCCCTTCACAGTAGTGTTTCCGCTTTCATTATCAATTACATTTTATGAATTTGTTCCCACAAAGATGGAAAAATCAGTGACAGAGGGAAAACTAGAAGAATGAGTTTAGTGTCCTCTTTCATGCTGGTGTACTCATGGGCGAGTTTATCCTTATTCATCATCTACTACTTTTTCTTTCTCTCCTTTGGGCATATTATACTGTAATCATGTGTGCACTTGTTTACACACACATATATATCTTGCTGAGATATGCATAAGGAGAGAGAGCATGCAATTTTTTTTCTTCCTGAGATTGTGTGAGCTCACTTCATATCATCTGATAGTATCGTCTATAATATATTCTAAGCCAGTCCATTTTTTTTCTGTAAATTTTGTGATTTTTTTTTCTTATTAGAACAAATACCGTTTTGTAAATGCCCTGGATGTTTATTACACATGCACCAATTGATGTACAGCTAAGCTGGTTCCATTTCCTTGCTTTGCTGAATGAGGCAGCAATAAGCATGGGCTGTAAATATATCTGTGGTAGGATATTGGATTCTCTGGGTATATGCCCTGGAGTGAGACAGATGACTCATGTTCCACCTCTATTTTTAGTTAGTTTTTTTTTTTTTTTGAGGAATCCAAATTGAATTCCATAGTGACTATATTAATTTGTATCTCCATCAGTAGGCAGAACAGTTTCTCTTTCCACATCTTTCTAACATGTTATCAGTTTTCGTGATGTTATTCATTCTGCCTGGGATGAAGGGATATCTCAAAGTAGTTTTAATTTTCATTTCCCTGATAGCTAGGAATATTAAGCAGTGTTGAAGAATAGTTATTGGACATTTGTGTTGATTTAGAAAGGATTGTTTGTTCTGTTCCTTAGCCCATTTGTTGACTTACATTTTATTTCCTTGTTATTTCACTGCAGCCATTTTTCATAAATTCTTGATGCCATTTCCTCGTCTGAAGTGCAGCTAGTGAAGATTTGCTCCCATTCTGTGGGTTGTCTTTTAGATCTGCTGATAGTTCCTTTTGCTGTGCAGATTTTACTTTTGTATGTCCCATCTTTTGGTATGTGGGGCTAGTTCCCATGCTATTGGTGTTTCGTTCAGAAAGTTCTTGGCTACCCCAATGTTCTGGAGAGTATTCTCTCTGGTTTATTTTTGAGTTTCAGCATTTTATGTTTTAAATTAAAGTTTTTGATCCATTTTGAATTGATCTTTGTACAAAGTGAAAGATATAAATCTAATTTGATTCTTCTGCAGGTAGATACCCAGTTTGTCAGCACCATTTGTGGAATAGGCTGTCTTTTTTCCTAACATATGTTTCTGCGTCCTTTGTAAAAACTAAGTGGGCAGAACTTTATTGCTTTATTTCTCGAGTTTTCCTTTAATTCCGTTGATTTTTCTATGTTTATGCCAGTACCAGGCTGTCTCTATCAGTACTGCATTGTAGACTGTTTCAAGGGTAGACATTGTGCCATTTCCAGCATTGTATCTTAGAATTGCTTTGGCTACTGGCAATATTTTGTGGTTCTGTGTGCATTCTTGAAAATATTTTTTAACTTGTAAAATATGGCCTCAGAATCTTGATAGGTATTGCATTAATCCTGTTGGTTAATTTGCTAGTATAGCCACTTTCACTTTATTAATTCTGCCCATCCTGAAACACAGGTCTTTATATCATCTCACCTCATGAAATTTATTAATTTCAACATCTTGACGTTTTTGTTATAGTGATCTGTAGAAGTAAGTTTCTGGCAGGCCTAGTCCCAAGGTCTAGACCTGCAGACCCGCAGTCCCACATAAACACACAGATGCTTATTTTAATTTCTTGCTGATTGACCTAGGGCCAAGGCATATAACTTTCTAACTCTTTACTCTTAAACTAACCCATGACTCTTACCTTGTTTAGCCATATGGCTTGGTACCTTTTCTTATGGCAGCATTTCAACTTCTTTCCTCTGCCTCTCCTGTCATCTCATTGTGGTAGTGTCTCTCTGGCATCTCTCTGGTTCCTCTGCTGTGCTCTTCCTGTTCCCAGAGTTTTCTTAGTCTGGTAGCCCCACCCACACTTCCTGTCTGCCTTAGGCCAATCAGCGTTTTTATTAAACCAGTAGGCGGGACAATTATTTATAACGTAACATAGTTTCACCACAGTGACCTTTCTCTTCTCTGATCAGGTATATTCCTATTTTTAAAATTATTCTAAATGGAATATTTTTCTTATTTTCTCACTCCAAGAACATATAATTAGTAAGCTTTGATCTGTTATTAATAACAAAGTACATTGATGATTCTTGCTACCTGCACAGTGTTTTTAGGATTAGTCATTGTCATCATCCTCTTTAACCTTCATGTACGTGATGTGCTCTTCCAGGATCCAAACTCTTAGCATCACTTAGGTTAATGGGGCGTTCAACAAGAGATTTCAATAGACTCTTCCTAGATGTAAGAAATAAGAAAACCATATCAGGCTTCTGTGAGTCAAGTTAGAAAATGAATGCTGGGTAAACAGAGCCAAAGCATGTGTAGACAAGTCTCCAAAGCTAAAATAATTGACTCCAATATGAAGGACGTGTTAACTTACATAAAGCTTACAAGTAAAAGAAGTGAGAGCATGGCCTTCCTAGGAAACATAAGTTCAGATGAGTTCTTGTGCTAAACAAGAGCAACACCTTTGAAGATATCCAGGGAAGAGAAAGCTGTCTGGAGGCTGTTAATACCCTGGCACAGTGAGCCTTCTTAGCTTCTATGGTTTCTATTCTTCCTGGGACTACTCAATTCTCCTGAAAATATCAGGGTTTTCCAGCTACTGTGGCACAAGTAGAAACTTTAATTAGTATCATATTAATGATATTTTATGATCACATAGAATTTATTTTTATTTTTATGGTCAAACTGTTTTTTTTTTTGTTTTTTTTTGTTTTTTTTTTTTGTTTTTTTTTTTTTTTTTTTTTTGTTTTTTTTTTTGTTTTTTTTTTTTTTTTTTTTTTTTTTTTTTTTTTTTTTTTTTTTTTTTTTTTTTTTTTTAAAGAGAGTATCTTTCTTTAAAAGTCTCATGTGGAGATGGGAGGGTTAGTGATTGAGTTCAGTTCCCAGCACCTTTAATTAGGTCTTTATTCCCAAATGCCTGTCACTTGAGCTTTAGGGGATCTGATGAACTCCCTCCCCCCACCCTGTCTTCAGGCACCTGCACTCATCTACATATAACAATATTTCTGAAATACATAAAAAAATCATTTTTATTTGCCTTGAAAGAAGGGAAGTTATTCTTGGGGCAATAGAGTAGACTGTTACTTGATAGAACTTCATTGAAAACTGTGTGTAAAGTTGCTGACTTACAAGCTGGAGAAAGCCAGTTTCAGAATTATAACAATAGTAGATAATTTTAACACTCCACCACTTAGTTCTACATTTAACTCTGGAGTATTTTTTTTTAACAAGTATTTGTAGAGGTAAAACATCTAATGTTATTGTAACGTAACTTTTGTTAGTTTTCTACTAATGCATGCACAACATATTTTGGAAATGAATAATTCATTGTGGATTTCTTGATTAATTCCATTAATTCCTCCATGCACTTCTTTGTCCTTGGAAACCCTCAGGAGTACAACATTACATCTGCTCTTGGGTCTGTCCATGAACAAGTTGATCTAAATACCTAGTTGGCCAGTGACTAATCAGATCCAGGCTTCCCCAGAACAGCTGTGTCCAGAACATGTCCCCTTGGAGCTTGCTAGAGGATAATTTACCTCCAGGGATGACATATGTCTCAATTTATTTTTATAATTTAGCATAGTGACTTCTTTTTAAGCTTTAAAATACAAGTGGCGTTTTTGTAAAGTGTCGGTTTGTTAAAGATCAAGGTTCCAGCCTTGTGTCTCCCTACTTCCTCATTGTCCTATATTGCTCTCTGGAGTACAGGTTAGCATATTCTTCTCCAATTCTCTTGATGTGTTGTTGGGAGCAGCAAATGAAATGCTATATATGGAGAAACAACTTTGAAATAATTAAAATAAAAGACTTTTCTTTTACCAAATTAGAGTAGGTATTATTGTGTAAGCAATCTGTTACAATTTTATAGTACATGACCATGTACAAATTATAAGTTTTGTTTCTCTGCAACTGAACTTAACCCTTCTGAGACTTCTCACATCAGTTAGTTGCATACTCCATGTCATGATCTTCTGAGGAAATGCAAGCGTTTCAAAATTCATCTTAGTAATTTTGAGTATAATTCAGAAATTTAGAATTGATTTCTCTTTTGTTCCTCATTCAAAGTAACCCTGGATCCCCAGGCATCCTGATGTGATGGGCTCTTGGTAGACTATTGTCGGGTTAGAGGACAGTTGGGGGTTAAGGAGGGACCTGTCCTGCTAGTCACTCCCTGGGGCTGAGTGGAATGGTGAGTGTTGAAGGCCCAGACCTCTTCTATCCACCGGAGAGAAGCACACTGAGTCTTGTCAAAGCAAGATCTCTTTTTACTGTATACGGCAGGGGCTTATATAGGCTGAGGTAAGGAGGAGAAAGGAGTCTTGGGTTGGGGGGAGATGGGTGAGAGTTTGGGGCCAATGAAATTATGTCACATAAGCTACAACAGCGGTGACTAGGCAGAGGCATTTTCTGGGTTGGGCTATGCTGAGTTACTCATGTGCTGAAGTCACGGCCAAAGATAAGTTACAAGTCTTGAGCCGGGCTTGGGAAGTTACACCAGGCCTCAGGATCACTGTTAAAGGCCTAGTGAGAGGCCCAACATCTTCCCCTTTTTGTTTTTATCTACCATGGCCCCTGTCTTAGTTTGTGTCTCCCTTGGAGATCTTACCTGTTATTGAGTATTAGGAGATCTTTTAAGTATTTGGAAGAATATGAATTTGAAGGTAGGATATAAATCAAGTGAAATTTAAAAATTTGTAGAATTAATACATAATTTTTATTTGGTACTATATTTACAGAAATGTCTCAGGGAACAAAAAGTCATAGACAAACAGAGAAGAACTAGGGGCAGAAGGTGGCTCCACGAGTGGGTGCTTACCTTGCAAGCTGGGGACCTATGTTTAAGCCCCAGAACCCACATGAAAAAGTGAATGTGGTGCCATAGCTTGTAATTCCAGCATAGAGGAGACGGAGACAGACAGATACCTTGGCCTCAGTGTCCAGCCAGCCAGGCCAACCTGCTTGATAAGTTCTAGACCAGTGAGAGATCCTTTTCTGAAGAATAATGTATGACACAGATGAAGCCTAAGGAACAGTATCCAACTGTAGATGGAGTTTTTCCTGTGTCCTGCAGGTTCTTGGTCCTAAATAAACACACAGAGGCTTATATTAATTACAAACTCTTTGGTCTTTGGATCAGACTACTTGTTAGCTAGCTATTGCATAATAACCCATTTCTATTAATCTATGTTTTGCCACATGGCTCATGGCTTACTGGTGTTCCATTACATCTTGCTCCACTGGTAGCTGGTAGTGTCTGCTCTAAGTCTGACCCCCACCTTGGTTCCTCACCTGGATATCTCCTGTCTTTTCATAGCTAGAACAGCTTAATTAACCAATGGAAGTAATACATATCCACAGTGTACAGAAAGACGATCCCACATCACCCAAGGGTCTGCTATAGGCATCACATGCACTCATGAATATATGCAGGTTCACATGTACCTACTGTATAACTCCCTTTCAGGTATGAACATATACTGACATATACATACACAAATATAAACAGACAATTAAATGAAGGACATGAAATATTCAGTATAAACAATTGACTTAGTGTCCTGTTTCAACAGTTGGTGCTAACAGGATCTATTTTGACTTTTTACTCTGCATAGCAGTTCTTTCTGAGTAGCCTTACTTCTCAAAATTAATAGTCTATTTAGATTTCGGACAATAAATTAATGTTAAACAAAAAATCCCACAAAAATTCACAAAGTCTGGTGGTATAAATGCTACAATCAAATTATGACCAGAGAGTACTTACATGGGAGAACCATTAAAATATCAAGCACTTCACAAAATTATATTTAATCTATATGCATTTTAGCCTCTTTATTATATCAAATTACATGATAACATTCTAATAAAATTGAATTCACTGACATTTTGCCTTAATATTAAATAAACTTTTATTTCAGGATGTCAAATTTCATTTAGTGCCAGCTACATGACTTCAAGACATTACTGTGATATTGTATTTAACAATTATATTTCAGGGCTTGGGAGATGACACAGTACAGTGTGTCAAGCACTCACTACACAATTGTGAGGATCTGAGTTCTGATTCCAGCACCTCCATAATATACAGCTGTAAACCTAGTGCTGTGAGGTGAACAGAAGCATCCACAGTCTCACTGCGGATAATATCATCAAAGCATGAAGCACCAGGTTCAGTAAGAGACTATTTCAAAAAACTGCACTGGAGATGTGGTTGAGGAAGAAATTCTAATGTCAACTTCTGACCTTAACACATACATGTGTGGGTGAGTACACACATGGGAATACATGTAAATGCATCATTCATATACACATAAAATAAAAATTATTTTGAATAATAAGAATACAGTTTATAGGTTTACCATTTTCTAAAAACATTTTTTAAAAGGAAGGAAAAACTTCTGTAAACGATTAGTTGATGCAGCCAATCTGTCTAGTGGTTAGTAAGTTGCTGGGTTTGAAGCTCAGAGGCAAGTATGCCCAGGTGAACTTAAACTAACTCAGACCACTCCAGAAGATATTTCCTTTAAATTTCTATTACTTAATCAGCGTATAGATCTAGTTGTCATGGCATGCCCTGTTTTTCATTATTTTTCTCTTGAACCGTCCAAAGCTGGCACCTCAGTCTTTTGAGTTTCTGATCTTATTCTCCACCTTCCCTGCATCCTGAAGCTGCTAAAGCACTGCATCATCAGCCTGCATGTCAGTCTTCATGCGGCTCTCCAGTTGTCTGTGTTTAAGGAGGATGATAGAAGCAGTATGCCGCTAATTCTGATTGGCTAATACTTCACCCCAACACCTCTCAAATTTACTTGGGCTCTTCCTAGAATTGATTATATTCTTGATGATAACTTTAAACAAAGCCTCAGAGACCTGATATGGATATCTTCCATCTTTGAGTATCTGTTTTTCTTCAGAGTTTCTCCTTAAAAGAAAATGGTCCCAATGTCTGCCACGTGAGAAACAACCACAGTTATTATTTCTATGTCTGTAGTAGTTACTCCAGCATAAAATAGATGCATTCTTTAAACAAGAAGAAAATTAGTTCCAAAGGCTCAGAACAGGATAGAGTTATTATTTTTAAATAAACTTTTTCTATTAAAATGGTTTTGGAGTCACTGAAAAATAGAAAGATAGTTCCTATAGATCTCACAGCCACGTCTTTATTGTTAATATCTTGGGTTTCTATAGCACATTTGTTATAATTAGTGAACCAAATGTTGATGTTTTATTGTTAGAGTTTGAACTTTATTTGACTCGGGGAATTATATTTAATTTAGTGACCATATCTCTTCAGGTTCCTCTTGGCTTTGATTTCATGTAGATGGCTTGCTGCTTCTTCACCTTACCGACAAGTTAGACAATGTTTCGATTTCTATTTTCATAGAAAATTTACTTTAAGAAGTTGACATTCTCAATCATTCCCCTGCCCTTTAAAAAATGTTTGTAAATGTTCTTCTAGTCTCTGGTCAGTTTTAGAACTCAGGGATGGCATTTTCAAGAATGGAGACACCATCTAAGCAGAGAAGGAGAGCGCCTCCTCCTCATCCTGTAAGGGAGCAGTTGGAACACAGTGAGTCACAGCAGTAGTAAGCACAGAAGGTCTGGCACTGGAGAAAAGCATTTGCAAACCCACACCACTGTGCTGGATATATCGCACTGGCCATCTGCCTAGTGCCTTCTAGTATGTTCCACCAGCTCATGTGTGTGTTCATCTCCTCTTCCTCAAGTGGACCTGCTTACTTCTTCCCTTATTGAAGTACTCTTGAACATTCTTCTCTGCATCTTCTTCAGTGAAGTGTTCGCTTTGGCAACACCATATTTACTTTTCTGATGTATGACCTTGAACTTTTGACACACTTTTCTTAGGCATTTTAGAGATGTTTTTTCTCGTGATCAGACTAGGGCTGTGAATTTTTTGAGAATAGCAGACTGACAGGACCATTTGAGTTGCGCTCTATCAAGAATATCACAGGGGTTGTCGCTGATGACCTACACTTAGGTTTCAGGGACTTGGCTCCTTGCTGTGCTTGAATACCGGGAACGAGAATGTAAGGGTTCAAACATTTATTTTGACTCTGGTTGTGAGATACAGTTTGTCATCGCATTGTAGTCGAACATGGAGAGGCATGAGCATTCCTACTCACTTCACTTTCCCTCTCTATTTAGTTCAGGGTCCCAGCCCATGAAATGGTGCCACAGTTGAAGACAGTCTTCCAGATCATCCAAAGACCTGCACAGAGGTTTGTCTCCTAGATTCTAAATTGACAGTCAGAAATGACCATCACACCTTACATCCAGATGTGGCCATGTTCATCAAGCTCATCTCCCATGCTTATTCAGTGTTATGCTTGTTGTTTTTTAAGGTGGAGCATCTACTATGTATGGAATTCCCTAACATTTGAAAAATGCATGTATGGCCTATCCCGTTAATTCATCCTGTTGATTGTTTATTCCTGTCTGTTTCAATGTGTGGGTATCTGTACTGTACTTATATAGGTTATAAGCAAAGTTGCTTTTTATTTCATTTTGTGGCCACTGGGAACCCCCAGCTGACTCCTAAATCACTTTTGCATACCTCTAACTTTGTTATGTGCTTATTTTTGAGTATTATGGTTGTCCATATGAGAGCTCCAGGTATATTGTTTATATTTTCTGTCTTCATCCTAAAATCAGTTGTTTTTCTAAGGAACCTTTGCTTCTTTTACTTGATAATAATGTCATAAATCAAAGTCTAGGCATGAAGCGTGCCAGTTACTATGAGATAGTCTTCAGTTCTCAGGGAACATTCACGTATTTCTATAAGCTATTGCCTTTACAAATAAGATGAAGCGATGCTATGGTAGACTGAGTTCATGCTGAGATATCACACACTAGCCACCTACGCCACTTTCTTGATTAGTCCAGACTCTCACTTAAACTGTGAGAAACATGGCTTACCTCTGTCTCATACTGATTCTTTATTTCTTTATTTCTTTTCTTAATTTTTGAGACAGAGTTTTTCTGTGTAGTCCTGACTGTCCTGGACTTGCTAAGTAAACCAGGCTGTCCTTAAACTCACAGAGACCCACCTGCCTCTGCCTCCCAAATGCTGGGATTAAAGGTGTGCACCTCTGCCACCCGGCCCCTGTTCATTTTTTAAAGCTCAGGAATACATATGAAGTAGTTCTGGAACTGGCAGCCTTTGTGGGGCCAGACCCAATGTTGTCTACACCAGTGCAGTGCTCTGTAAAGCTCTCCTCACCCTCACCAAATCAGGCTACAATAACAGAACACTTTCCATCTTTTCCCCAGGAGTCCTTGTCATATATTTATAGTGTAGTTAGATTTTTTATATTTTATATGCTATTGTAGAACTTATTCAACTCTTAAAGATTTCCAATAATCTTCATGCCTCATTGATGTGGGAATGCGTTTATGTATGCTGTGAATCTCAATCTTTGAATAAAGGAGCTGTTTTGGGCCATGGCAGGCACCATAGAAGAAGTAGGAGGAGAAATCAAAGCATAGGTAGGAGAAGCAGGGTGGAGTCAGAGGCAGATCCAGCTGAAGCCACCCAAGAAGGAACATGTAAGGAGCACGGATGAGCCAAGGGCCACGTGGCCGGCAGATTGATAGAAATGGGTTGATTTAAGATGTAAGAGCTAGCTAGCAATGTGCCTGAGCCATAGGCCAAACAGCATGAAGTTAATATAAGCGTCTGAGTCATTTCTGGGGGCCTGGGCGGCTGGGCGGCTAAGCGTGCTTGGGCGGCAGGTCTGTGGGTCTCTGGGCCTCCGGCCGCCCGGGACCGAGAAACCCCACTACTACACCTCATAGGTTTTTTTTTTTTTTTTTTTTTTTTTTGACTCTGAGACTGAATTTAGATCTTTATTCTTTTCCAATCACATATCTAGTCCATACATTTCTATTTCAAAACAACCACTACTTTTGAGAAATTCTTCTTTCACTTACACTTATTTCAAGTACATGAAGTTTTTTCTGGAGATTTATTCTTTGATCCATAGGTAATTATGCCTTGTTATTTAAATTTTTGTTATTTAAAGATTTCCTGTCATATTTTGTTGTTGATTTCAAACATGCACTTTACATATTTCCACTCTGTTACATTTGTCAAAGGTCTCTGGAGGTCACCGGACCAGTATGACAAAAGTCCTTTGTGAGTTTTGGAAAAATGTTCATTTTCTAGTTGTTGATGAACTAGTGAGGAAATGTCGATTAGACTGAATTTATTGAAAACTCTGACAACTGTTATCACTGTTCTTTCTGAATTCTTACCTCTCGATGTAACAATTACTAAAAGACTCCAACTACAGTAGTGTACCAGCCTTTCCCCTTTGGATTTTTATCATTTTGGCCACATATTTATGGTATATTATAAGAACACACATTTATTTTAGGATGGTTCCATTTTCATGAAGATTTTATTCCTTTATCATTAACCAACACCTTCTCTATCACCTGATTATTTTTCTTTTCGATGCTTTTCTGAGATTAGAACAGAGACCCACACTTTCTTTGGGTTGGTGTGAGGCTGGAATGTGTCTCTTTCCTCACTTCCAACCTTTCTTTACATGCAATGTGGGTTTCGTGAGGATACCATGTATTGTCATCCATTTTTGACTATGGTTTTATTGACATTACTCGCCTTCAATGTGGCCAGCTGGACTGATACCATTTCTATGGCCGTTTTCTACTTTCATTTTAATTGAGCATTTTATGATTCTATTTCCTTTCCTCTATTTGTCCTATCAAGCACACTTCTTTATTTACTTAATTTTAATTGGCCCTTAAGAAAATCCTCATACTGCTGATCTCTCTTGGAGGATTTCACAGAAGCCTCCCTATCCTCTTGCTAAGCTGCTTTTCTGTGGGTGAGAAGCTTCCTTCTGGCTTCTTCCAAGATCCTGCTTTTGTGTTTGGTTCCCTCACTCTGAAGGTGATGTTTCTAGGGGATGTTATTTTCTTATATTTATTTATTTTTCGTTTTCTGGAAGTTTTGTAGATATTCTTAACTCTCTGGGGGCCCACCAGCTTGCAAATAAATACAAGGAGTCTGATTCTTACTTATGAATGCCCAGCTTGTTTCTAGCCAGCTTTTCTAACTAAAATTAACTCTTTTTTTCCCTACATTTTGCCTCTAGGCTTTTTACCCTTTTTCTTATTCTGTATGTCTTTTTTCCTTTCTCAGTCTATAGTTGGCTGTGTGGCTGTGTGGCTGTGTGGCTGTGTGGCTGTGTGGCTGTGTGGCTGGGTGGTTGAGTGGGTGGGTGGCTGTGTGGCTGGGTGGCTGGGTGGTTGAGTGGCTGTGTGGCTGTGTGACTGGGTGGTTGAGTGGCTGTGTGGCTGGGTGGTTGAGTAGGTGGGTGGCTGTGTGGCTGTGTGGCTGTGTGGCTGAGTGGGTGGGTGGCTGGGTGGCTGGGTGGCTGGGTGGCTGGGTGGCTGAGTGGGTGGGTGGCTGTGTGGCTGGGTGGCTGTGTGGCTGGGTGGCTGAGTGGGTGGGTGGCTGTGTGGCTGTGTGGCTGTGTGAGTGGGTGGCTGGGTGGCTGGGTGGCTGGTCCTTGGTGTGCTTTTTTTCTTGCTCCTAGCTCTTCTCCTTTTCTAGATTTCTATTCCTTTTTATTCTCTTTGATTGCCAACCCCACCCATTTCCCCTCTCCCGTCTCACTACTGGACATTTAGCTCTATATTAGACCAATCAGGTGTTTCAGACAGGCAAAGTAACACAGCTTCACAGAGTTAAACAAATGTAACATAAGAGAATGTAACACATCTTTGCATCATTAAACAAATGTTCTGCAGCACAGACAAATGTAACACAGCTTAAACTGATATTCCACAGAAAGTTTCATCTTTCAGTTCAGATTGCCCATCTGTTTGTACATATTTTCTACCAGAATAGTAAAAATGAATTGCAATTACTCTAAATTTCTGGTCCATAACTACAGCAGGAGCATCATGTCTTGATTCTGGCAATTGCTTGCTCTTTTCAGACTGTAATTTTTTACTTTTACTTTTGTCACAAAAAAACTGATCGTATTGTAATGCACATGAGAATTTTTTACCAGTTCCTTCCTAAGTGCTGATATCAGACACAGGCAGTTCTTCATGTCTACCACAGTTTCCCAAGGCTCCAGTGTCCTTTGGCATCATTGTGTTTTTATCATCTTTCTGACTTTGGGCTTCCCAAGGCACCCCTGCTCAGAGTCTGGTTTTCGCAGCCTTGTGAGCTAAGCACTGTTCACATGGTACAGGTGTGACCTGTAGTGAGAGGAAGGGCTTTGTGACCTTTGGATGTGGATGATGTTCAGCCTCTCAGTAGACCTGACACCTGTGTCCACATCTCCAGCAGTGCTGCGGTACCACTGTCCACCCTGTTCTTGTAAAGTATGTGTTTTGCCTCTTAAATGAGACAGAAGACTAAGAGAGCCAGAGTGGGAAGAGGGCCCTTTCCGTGCCTAAGGTAATTATTGACAAACTCTTCTCCCCTACTGAGTATGACTTTGTTATGCAGAACAGCTTTTTCCTAATTACTTTTCTTCTGCCTGGCTACATTCCTGAAGGTAATTCTTGAATCTTAAAAAAAAAAAAAAAAAAAAAAAAAATTGAGAATTTGGGATGCAAAACCCTTGACAGGGTAGGTAGATCTCATTAGGACTGATGACCAGGATGTCTCCTAGCCAATTATCCGCATAACTATCTAAATGACTATATGTTTGTGGTGGCAGCGACTTTGGTGCTATATAATCTAAATGCAAATATACCTTTCTATATGCACTAATGTCTTCATGCTTTAATGTGTGAATTTGCCACCTAATCTCAAGTTTCTGATGGTTCTAAGAAGAGCCATTCATTTTCAGTTTACTTACTTTTCCTTGTAGTGAGGGAGTGATATCTTCTAAGCTGTTTACATGTGAGATTGAGGTTGGAAGTCCAAGGTTTATTTGTTTAATGTTAAGGTCTTGGCCGGTGAAGGTCCCAGTGAGATGCTTAATTCACATTCTCTGACATTTCTTGTATTTATACCACCAAAAGTTCGTTAAATGTCTTACTTCTATCTCAGACTAAGAAGGCAAAAAAAATCCTAACCATGCACCAAGGAATATTCTGAAACAGAATATACTTAATAGAATTCTGTCAGACATGATACAACTATTACAGTGATTGTACATTTGTACAGACGGTAATAAAAATGCCAGGTGTTCTAATTTCCTGGTACAATTTGTGATTTTCTTCATTCTCACAACTTCTCAACGCTGCCTGTGGATTACTTTTAATAATAACAACAGTCCTATATTTCAGTGAGGAAGTGAGCTGTAGTGAGTGGCCTTATAGCTAATGGATTCACCAGCATCTGTGGTAATTTTGACACATAATATCATATTATTCATATTTTACCTCTCAATGATCCTGGTGAAGTACAGTAATAAAGTCTTATAGATTAAGATGTTCCTAAATAGGGAATGGACTCATGGCTATATAAGAATAGAGCTTGAGACATTAAAATATCATCTGTGATCTGGAAGGCTCCATAATTCCCAGTATGACTTTGTTGGCATCGATTTAGGAAATTATGTGTAGAAAGTGGAAGACCAAGACCAGCTGCTTGTCCGAATTGCGCACAGTGAGTGTCACTGTCCTATTGATGCATAAGCCCACTCTTTGCAACCCATAGTCATAGGCTCTCCAGGAAGCTGGTTCAACCTGCTGATTCTAAGGAAAAGAAGCTTTGGTTGTGTTGCTGAGCCAGCGCTATGAGAGAATGCTGACAGGACATGGCCCTGGATCCTGCAGCACAAAAGCATCTTCCTTGACAGGGTTCACAAATCCAAAGTGATAGGCAGGGCACTGTCTCAGCAGCACCAGCCACAGTGTAGGTGTCAGTGAAATGAAAACCAGAACAATCTTTTACTTTCTATTCCTCTCTTGCAGGGTTCCAGTAACTAAAGCCAGCTGTCCTTTCCTTATTATTCTTTGAAATGACAGATAAAAAGTAGAATTAGACATATTAAAATTCCATTTCCAAGTGTCAACAACAGAGAAGCTTGGAACAAGAATATAGGAAGTGAGGTTTAAGGACAAGAAAAATTATCTCTAACGAGGAAGAAAAAAGCAAAAACAGAAAACCCCAAACTTGATTCATACATTTGAAAAACATGTTTTAAAAGGTTAAATTAGTGTGCAAATTAACTATAATCTACAAAAATAGTTCATTGATTTAAAAATAACAGAGCCAATATCAGAGTGCTTTTTGTACTCAAATTGAGGAAAAAACATCCCAATTTGGTGATATAAAATACAAGAGACGCTGTGTGAATTAATACAGAATACACCCCCTGCCCCCAGAAGAACAGTTCTCTCTGCCTGCAGATCGTAATACTAAGAACATTGATTTATTTCTAGAGCCAACAGAAGTACCGAGCTTCTTATTTACACTAACATTTTCCTAGGTGTGCATATCCATAATATCTATCTTATGGGATATTAACTAATAGATTAGACCTCATAAAAGTTAAACAAATGCTTTCTCTCTTTATCTTCTCTCTCTTTCAACAACTTCTCTTTGTCCTTTCAACTTTTCAGTGTAAGGAAGAACTTAATGTCTGTCCTGTGACTTACTTATCAGCTTCACTACTCTTCTTCTCTGAGGTCACTTCTTAGTAGAATGATGGATACCTGAGGACTGTAAGATGATGCAGTTGACCTGATATCAGAGAGGATTGATCAGATAAGAGCACAGATAGCACGAATATGCTGAGCAGTCAGAGATGCTTCGAGTGCAGGAGTACGGTGGGTGGGAAGGGATTTAATTGCCTGTCTAAAATTGACAGCAATTTAAAATGTATGAATTGTGTATTTGAAGTTTTACTTTTGGTATTTTCAGAGCACAAATGAGATTAGGTAACTGGGACTATGGTGTGTAAAACTATGGGTATGGAGAAAGTATTGCATATATAATAATATTCATAATATATAGTTAGAAAATAAAATTGTTTGGTATGTTTTTCTGTTGGCTTAATGGCTGCACATGGGATGCCAATGGCCCTGTGGTCAGTTCTGCACAGGCTACTCAGGCCATAGCCTAATAAGGCTTCGCATCCTGTGTCCCTGGCTCTGCCGTGGCTGCCATATGTAGGTGTAAATTAAGTCTCTATCATTCTATTTATCAATAAGACTCAGGACACAAAGACTGAGTTGAAAACCTGCTAGCCCAGGGTGGTTGAAAAGCGACTAGTTAACCATGCTTAGCCCAGGGTGGTTGAAAAGCGACTAGTTAACCATGCTTTTCGGCTGGAGACACCACAAGAAACATGTCTCTTCCTTCATCTTAGAACCAAAAAGAATCTCAAACTCTGTCTACTTTCTCTGAACTGTTGCCTTCTCCATGGCTGGTTCCAGTCAGCTAGTAATGGACCATATCCCCAACCCCCCGATTCCAGGTAAACTTTATTGACAGTTTCAAATGTCAAAGTGTGTTAAAATATCCCACAACATTATGGTCATCATCCTCACACCCTCCCACATCATCCAGAGTCCTCTGAGGAAGATAAATTGGAAGGATTCAAGTTCTTATTATGGAAAAGGCACTGGCGATAATGTTTCATGAGTCATCAAGAATATAATCTTGGTCATAGCATGATACTGTGATTTTGGAATCTTGTAGATATGAAAATCTGTACATCAGACAGTAGTTTAGAGTTCAAATCCACCGGTAAACGAGCAGGGATGTTGTAGAACAGGAGAAATTTGTTGGTATACCGATAAAAATATAAACACCAACTCATGGTAATATTGAGTTATGTGGTTTATTCTATGGTATAAATACCCCCGCTGTGGCTAATTTCAAGCTAGTGTGGTGTGAACTGATTTATAAAGGTTTGACAATTTCCAGTCAACTATATTTATGCAGGTGGCTCTAGCATGTCTGGTTGTTCAAACATTGCTTTGAGCTATTGTTGCCAAGGCATACATTGTGAAGAAACAGTGTTAGTTCGGATGCTATTGGGTACCTGACCAGATTTAATAGTGGGGCTGAAGATCTGCCAGTTTCCAGAAGGAATTGATCACGAGTCCAGAAATGGAAGTGAGCATGCACAGACGGAACAAGTGTTCTAGCAGAGGGACTCGGGCTTAAGATGTTACCACACTCCAAATTGTGGCTTGAATGGCAAAAATCTGTCCACAATTCAAAGGGCTTCTACAGCACACCATTCCATAGCGGAATGGAACGTCATGTTTCACAGTGCTGTGCCATCCTATTCTATACTCGCCATGCTGTGTTCTACCCACCTGCCAGTCACTTGGGGTCACACAGTGACATCTTTGTTGGTATTGTTTGGCTGTATCCAATGGGAAGCAACTGGTAATTTTTATCAGGCATGAACCAAGATTGCCAAGACGAAGGCAATGAAAGAAGATTGAGATCTGAAGCACTGGAATTAGTTTTCTTGTCACCCAGCACAGCCTCCCCAGGGAGCATACTTTGAGACAGACTTACATGCAGGCTATTTATTCTTTAGCGGCACTCTCAGAATGCTATCTGTCAGAGGAACGAGGAAAACAGACACGGGTAGGGAGTGCAGAGGGATTTCTGTGCAGTCACAACAAAGACTTCATTCAATCCTATGGGAACTTCGACGGATCACTGCAGAGATGCAAGCATAGGATAGTGCGGTTAGAGGTTATATTCTGACACCAGGAGGATGTTACTAGATATGATCTGCTCCTGGAAGGAGGTGTGCACTCGGAGGTAATTTCCTTCCATGCACAACACCCCAGAGAAAGGTTGGTTGTCAGTGGTGACTTCAGTGCTCCATGCAGCTGGTGTGTGCGTGCTAATTGTTATAGACTAGGCACTGGGGCTGTGCAGCACAGTGGAGCACAGTGTATCTTGGCTTTATTGCTATCTTCACTTGCATACAAAGGTTGATTGTAGCTTTTCATACATATTATTAGACTTTGATTCTTTTCATGTTTCTTTTCTTTTAAGGTTGGACGGGTCTCTTTATATGACCGTGGTGATCTCAAATTTAGAGACCCACTTACCTCTCTGCCTCACTCTAACCTCCAGTGCTGAGATCATGAGATGTGTATTACCATACCTGGCCTATACTTTGTTCTTATTAGTACCATGAGTTTATTAATGTACATGCACATGAGAGGTGAGGAGGAAGGTAGGAGACAGCAGGAACATGGGATAATGGAATGCACGTGACAACAGCACATCTTGTTTTCTTCAAATACAGTTAAATTATGTGCTCAGTGGTAGTGTGCTTCCCTAGAGGTATGGGGCCCGGGATCCAACCCTCATTTCTATTTCTGTCTGTCTGTCTGTCTGTCTGTCTGTCTCTCTCTCTCTCACACACACACACACACAGAGATAGATAGATAGATAGATAGATAGATAGATAGAGAGAGAGAGAGAGAGAGAGAGAGAGAGAGATATTTATACTGAGATACTTTTCAAGGCAGACATGTTTCCAATGAAAAGGCATATTTCACTGTATAAAAACTGTTTTGTTTTGTTCAACCAAACTTTGCCTGTTTCACATTACTCCCTCATATCATGATCCCCCTTTTCATCTGAAACATGGCGTTTTTAGCACTGCACTAGCTCAGTTATTTAGAATACTTAGTGTTGAATTTGTTACTTACTTGGTTTCCCAGAGTCCAACTGGTGGTGGTCGTTTTCAAAGGATGCTCACTAATAATAGTAAGGCCATGTTTGATTCTAACCAATGGGAATACTGAGGCCTTCATAGAGATTCCTTTCTTCAGAGAGCTTTGGAGTGGCTCTCAGACAAGGATACTAGATGTCCTAACAGTAAATATCCTTCCTAGGGCCCCGAGCTCCACAGCTTCCTCATGGAGCTCTGCCTCCTAGTCTCTGTTAGTGTGTTGACTTGTCCAATGTTTTCTGCTCTTCATCGAGACCTCTCCTGTCTACACTCAGGTTATGATGGTTTAGATTTTCTGTTCTGAAAGGGTAAAAGGAGAAATTTCTGCATCTTTAGGGAGTTCCTGATGCATTGCTGAGCAGCTGTGTCATTTGGTCTGCAGAAGGATGGTATGCTGAAAGATCTAGTCATTCACCTTATACTGTTGCAGGGCAAAGTAGAGACATTAAGAGAAATTGATGAAATATCAAATTTCAAGTTTGGCATTTTAATACTGAAATACTGGGTAACCAAAAACTAAAGATGGAGAGAAAGGGCATATATTTTGAAGGGGGTAGGGAGTAAGGGGGTGTGTTCTAACATACCCCACTGTATTCTGCACATGATACATGAAAGTTAAAACATAAATATAAACCAGTATTAAGTTCAAATGTTAAATATTTCAGATAGTATCTAGCATAGCTGTCAGGGCAATTTCATAGCCTACAAATAGTACAGGATTATTTAATTTTAGATTGCTTTTCTTATTTTTGGTGTAGGAAAACATTGTTTAATATGGAATGTGACATAAATTTGTTATATTTTAAGTAGTTGAATGCTAAAAATGTAACCATTTATGAATGGAGGTGGCTTAAATAATTAACATTAGCTATTTACATAAAGAAATTATAATAAATATATTCACTCAGATGCCTGTTGAATGATGCCTTGAGTACGTTGCATATCCTCTTAACTTCTGGATTTATAAGTGAGCATAAGACTTAAGTATTTAATGATATCCACATCTCTTAATTATCTTTATAATAGGTCAATATGAGTATTTATACATTTTGTTTAATTCAACGTGTTACAAGTTGTTTAACAGCAGAGTTATATGGATTTCATTAAGAAATGTCACAAGCTTAATTTCTAAGACTTATTTCATCTTTAGAGAGAAAATCAATACACTAGCTGAACTTTGAACATTGTAGACCAAATATTTCATGTTCATCATCTCAAAGTAACTGTGAGAAAATGTTTTTAATTGCATGTTTATATGTTGTAAATGACCTTTCTTATAGTAATACATTTTTCTTTGATGCATTAAGTTTATATAAAAGCAAATTTTTCAGTAACAGAGACAAAACCAATACTATATTATAAGAAGACATTTGCTTAAGGTTTTCATTGCAAAGGTGAGATAACTTGACCTTACTTCTTTACATTTTCTTAGGTGACTACTTGTCTGCGGTAGTTTTATGTCACCTTGACCCAAGCTGAAGTCCTGTGAGAGGAGAGAACCTCAATAGGAAAATGTCTTCTTAAGACTGAGTTGTAGGCAAACCTGTAGGGCACTGTCTTGATTAGTGACTGATTTGTGAGAGCCCTGCCCGTTGTGGGTGGTACCATCCCTGGTGGCCCTGGGTTCTATACGAAAGCAGACTGGGCAAGCCATGAGTAGCAAGTCAGTAAGCAGCCTCCCTCCATGGCCTCCATCACTCCTGCCTGCCTTCAGGTTCTTGCCCTGCTTGAGTTTCTGTCCTGACTTCTTTTGATGATACACAGTGCTGCAGGAGCATCAGACAAAAACTCCCTCTCTTCTCAAGTTGCTTTCACAGTGGTGCTATGTGTCACAGCAGTAATAATCACAACTAAGGTACATCTACAGTTTAAGAAGAGACAAGAATTTTTGTGTATATACACTTAGCTATGCAGAGAGCCTACAAAAAGGAGCTGTGCAATAATGTGGTTTGTACTTTTGATTGATTGATTCACTTTTAGTATGATTAACCCTGGCACAAATATTCTGTTCTGAGTTGTGTGTGTGTCTCATAGAATTAAAAGGAAATTGCTAACTTACAAATTATTTTATTTCAAGTGTGTGAGTGCTTTACCTTCATGTCTGTGCACCACTTGTGTGCCAGGTGCATGGGGAGGCCAGTGGAGAGTGTCAGATGCCCTGTAGTTGGAATTGTAGATGGTTGTGACCAGCTATGTGGGTGCCTGGAATCAAACCAGGGCCCTCTGGGAGAGCGGCAGCGGCCACTCAGTCATTTCTGCAGTCCATTGACTGCGCATAATTCCTGGATATTCTAAAGTTTAGAGTACTTGATGAGAACAATGATTCTTTAACACTGGATTGTTTTACAGAAACATCACAACTCCACAAAGCATAGAATCAGAACCTGTTCACATGTCTGTTTTTGTTTGACCCTCACTTCTAACGTGTATTTGTTGAAATCATCCACCAGGAACATTCCCATCTCTGATTATAGAAATCTTCCCCAAACGTTAAGTGCTTCCTCACAATACGTGACTTTAAACTAGTCATTTTCCTAATCTTCATAGTGGCTTGTGATGGATCCTCTAATCACCTAGTTTAATGTCCATTTCCTCTGTTTTCATGCCACTTCCCACTCCCAGGCTGCCAGCTCCACTAACACAAGGAACCTGTGGATTTTTGAAGCTTCCATTATTTCCTCCATTTCGCAGTGTGGGGCTCAGTATATGTATTTTCAACCTGCTTCTCTAAAGCAGTGTTAATAACTAGTGACTTTTTCTCAGAATAGAGAATTTTTGCTTTCTATTTACAAATGTAGGATAAATAATAAAATCAAGATTAGAAAGATTCCATCTCTGATTTATTACTATTGCGAAATAGTCACAGTTAATTTGATTACACCCATATTTCATGATAATTTGATACAGTTTTGAATGTCTCTGATAATTAAGTATTATCATTGCAAAGTGCTAAAAAATACTCCTTGATCTTGGGATACACAGCATTAATAATTCTCTTTAAAGACAATCTAAATGAATTGGATATTTTGGAACTCCTAATACAGTTTGCTTATTTTCTGCTATTAGTTCCTCCTAGGGTGTTTCCATCAAAATATGTAGTTAAATTCTATTTGTTTCTTAAAAGTTCTTTTTGGAAAGCATAAAGCTGCTATCAGATGAATCCTGTAGTTCGAAATCTCTAAGAACATTATTAATTTCAAAATTGATCATTCTTACCTAAGTACTCTGTTCCATTCCAGAACTGCCATTTCATTTGTCAAAAGCCCTGTCTAAATCACTCCCCCAAAAAAACGCTCCTCCCAAGATTATGTTCGACCTTTTGTTAATGAAGTTAACAAGAATAAGATAGTGGGAGAGAGTATGAGCAGGACCCTACCTGTACTACTCAGAGAGAGCCAGACTCCAGACAAAGCCGAAGTGTCTTGTCTTGGTTTTGGGTCCCTCTGTTTGAATTATTATTTAATTAATTATACATTAGATCTTCATAGTGCATCTTCAATTTTTAATGAATGCCTGATGAGGAACTTACTATGTGCTATGGTCTGTGTGCCATAATGGTATTTAGCAAATTCTTACAGTAAAAATAGCTTCCACCACTTGCTGGTATGCATAGTTAATGGAGCTTCGTATTTCCATTGGACAGCAATCCATAACAGATAAACTCTATACTGATTGGCATTATGAAATACTAGCTTTTTATTGACTATGCTTATAGCTATTTACTGCTTGTGTCAAGGTTAGCCTTGTTAAGTGATTACAGGCAGTTTTATTATAGTAGTACATACTTATTTTATTTCAAAACAATAAATAGCTTTCATTCTTATTTACAGCTTGTAAAATTAAGCTGTTCTTCTGTCATGGAATACCAATAATTCACCTGAGAACTATTATACTTGAAAACTTCATACATCAACTTTCTAAATGTGTCCAAATTAGAGGGTGCCACAGATTTGGTCAGAGTAGGAATAAATGACTGAGTAGCCTTGGTCTTTCTTCCCCGACAGCTGTCCTCATATGAAGCATTGGACATGTCCTGACATGCAGGACAGAACAGTCAGGTCTACCTCAATGGCTTTTGACTCCAAGTAGTGTCTACTTTTATACTCACTGCCTTCCCTTATTCATACACCTAACTCTGAATTATTTTTAAAAGGCTGCTTTGGATTCACTCGTTAAGAATGATACATCCATGATCTAATAGGTCCTGAACAAGAGATTCCTGTGATTACATGAGAACTTGTTTCAGGTGTATACATCACAAGTAAAGAAGGTACTGAGAAAGTCAGCCACGGCCCCTCAATGTGACGTTCATGCCAGCTTCACTGCACATGTTGAAGGCTTCATTGGCCTCACACACACACCTTTCTTAAGTCCCATCTCAGATTGTGCTTTGTGACTCTGCAAACATCCCCTAGCATTGTGTAGGCTAGGACAGAGCATTCTGTTCCAGAACTCTGCTGTGGGTATGAAAGGAATAATTACACTTAATTTTACAAATTTTTCCCCTTGACTTTCAGCAGACATGGGATGTTGCTAGAATGAGTCACAATTGAAGGTCAAGTCTACAGAGTTCATGGTTTAGATTCTAACTAACTAGAGTAGAATACGGTGCCACTTCAGCTTCATTTGACTCAGTATTTGTAACATCGTGTTCCACCCCAGAAACATTGTATCAACTTTTAAGTTGTTAGACTCTACACCTCTTTCTCCCAGTGCTCTCAGTCTGGCTCTCCTACCTAACGCTATCCTGCTCAGCTATTGGCCAGTTAGCTCCTTTATTATACCAATCACAGTGACATATATCCGCAGCGTAAAGCATAATTCACAATAAGATGTTGTTTTGAGAGGAGGTAATTTGTTTATGAACAACAAGAAAGAAAGAGTGGAAGGCCCTCCTCTAAGTGTGGGAGGGCAAATCTTGAAATTAACCTCCAGTCCTCCCTCCTTCCTTTCCTCAATTCCTCCTTCACTCCCTTCTTCGTCTGTGGTAAAATAAGCAGCATATCTCTCAGGACCAGCATCTGACAAAACATTCTTCATGGCCAGGTGAGGCAATTTGAAATTAATCTCTCTTATCCACTGTGCATATTTTGAGTACCCATTATGTTTCAAAGGCTTTGTAGATGGCTACTGATGGGGATCTCACTGTCATGGAGCTGATAGTACAGTTTGATGTTTGATCTGTTAGAAGAGTAATCACTCTTGTAATTTAAAATGAAACATGTCCTTTTATCTCTAACACTAACAGATGTTTCACAAGGGTGAAAATTTTTGCTTTCTGGTGACTGACTTATCTTAAATGCCCAGAACAGTGCCCAGAATGCATTACTTTCTTGATGAATATTTGTCGAAAGAGAATAAATTGCAAAACTACCTTTGGTTAAATGTCTCTTGTTACTAAGCATTTTATGGACCCACATAAAAGTTACTGGGTGGATGTCTAAAATGTTATACTTTAAAAATGTTTCTGCTTTAATTCACATATGCCAAACCTTCCAATAATTTTCCAACTCATATATTTTTGACATTCTTATAAGTATCCTCAGGTGCTAGACAACTAATTTTCTTCAGTTACAGCGTTCTCTTGGAGAGTTTTTCTTTTCTTGCTCAGATCTGCTCAATGGCGACTTCCATCACTGAGGCTGCTGGAGTTTGTTCACCATTGATGTGACTGTTGCTTTCTGTGGGATGTGCTGCAGCCTAGAATTTATGAGAGCTGTAATCATTTGTACCACGTTTCACCACAGGAATGCTGAACTGACCAAAAGATGCTGGCCCTGCTTTGTCCTTCAGAGGAACATCTACAAATTCTCTCTATGTTGTTTTCTTCAGCAAACTCTAGAATGGGGGGGGGGGGCACACAGTCATCCTGCACACGTTCATGTGTAGCTTCTTGCTGAATCTTACTTCATTACAATTTAGGCTGAACAAGACAGGTGAAATTTTATTAGTTATTATATGTGACATTTTGATAATGAAAGTAAAAAATAATTTTATTCATAATAGGAATACTTTTCTTTTGGAAAAAGAATGACTTAATTTCCCTTCTACTGCTATGACAAGTATCCTGACCAAACTGAAGGTAAAACTAGCCAGTACAGAAGAGAACTCCCAAATTTCAAATTGCAAGCAGGTAGTAGCTAGGATTTTTTTTTTTTTTTTTTTTTTTTTTTTTTTTTTTTTTTTTTTAGCTTTTATGAAAATCATGTCACCCTACAAGTTTATACAATTAAAAAAACAAAAAAACCCACTTTAGTCAGATTAATGCACTTTACCACAAAAGAATTAATACCTTAAACTTACAATTTTTATTGTATTTAATTCATTTTCTGTTTGTGAATATTCCTTTTAAACATAATTTTTATCGACTCTTTGTGAATTTTATATCATGTACCCAAAATTTGTTCACCTCCAAGTAACTCCATAACTGCCCCCAGCCCTGAATTATGTCCCCCACCAATAATTAAAAACAAAAAAGCAAACAACAACAAAAAGCTTCACCTTGCTTCTCTGTCTTTCCAACACCTCTTCATTCATTCGTCTTAGTGAGAGGGGGAGCTGCAATGTGTCACACAGTGTACCCTTTTATGCAGTCAGCCCCATCCATTGATCTGGTTCAAGGCCTCTGCTCACCATCATCTCTAGACCCTTACTGAAATGCTGAATCATGGGGATCCTGAGATTATTTTTCTGCAGGACCAGTCTCTTCAAACCCTCTATCAGGTCATAGGTAAGAAGGTAGAGTGGGTGAACCCAAGACCAAGGATGTGGACAGCTGAGCTAATCAGCCACTGGGACTGATCCCTTAGGCAAGGGGCATTGCGAGCTAGCTCTTCTAGGTCCATGCCACTGGGGCCAGTTTTTCCATGCCCATGGTGAGGGGTGATGTAGCCATCTCTCCTTAGATGTGGGGCCAGCTTTCCTACTGCAGTGTCCAGCAAAGGCCAGCTGCTATCCCAGAGCCAGAGAGGGGTAGGGTGGTTCTGTAAAGCCCTCGAATTTCAGTGCACATGGTTTATATTACCTACCTTGGTAACATGGGTCATTGATATCATCACAGATCACAGCTGCAGCAAGGACATAGATCCAGACATCAGCAGCAGCTCAGGCCACTCAGATTGGCATGTTTCCATGGTAGCACAGCCCTTAGATACCAACATGATCACAGATTACAGCCCAGACCCTGAGCATTCCTGTAGCCTTTGGTGGTACCATGGGCCATGGACATCAATACAGAATATGGTTATGTGGTAAACACAGATCCAGACATGGTCCTCAGTAGCAGTTTGGGCTTGGATATCACATAGCCCCAGATGGCATTGCAGGCCACTCAGATCGACCTGGATCCTGTGGCAGCACGCTGCTCAGACACCAACATGGCCCCATGTGGTGACCCAGACCCCTGTCCTCATTATGGCCTTCAATGGTATCAGGAGCCACAAACATCACAAATCCCGGCTACAGTAGGGCTAAGGACACAGGCATAGCCCTATGCTGAATCCTGGGCTTGGATGTCACTATAGCCCAAGGTGGCAGCACAGGTCATGAAGATTAGCATGTCCCTGAGAATAGTGTGGTCCTCATATACCAACATGGACTAAGGTGTCCAATCACACCCCAGTTCTCTGCACGTCCTTCTTTAGCTACTGAAGCCATGGATGTCAAAACAGATACTGGCTGACTCAGGACCATGGACCCAAACGTAGCCTCCGGCAGCAGTCTGGATCCAGATGTCATCATGTGAAGCTAGAAGTTTTCTGACCTGTCCCGGCTCAGGGTCTTTCCCACCCATGGTCCCCCAGCCGCTTAGTCCCAAATAATCACACAAAGGCTTATATTAATTAAATATGTTTGGCCTATGGCTCTCAGGCTCATTACCAACTAGCTCTTACAACTTAACCAATTTTTTTTTTTAAATCTGTGTATTGGCATGTGCCCGACCCAGACACAACTCTGGTCCCAGGAGGCAACCAATATCATTCCATGCCTCACCATCCTACATCTTCAGATATGCCTCTTTCCATGAGTCATTTTGCCTCTTTCTCTCCCATTTTCCCACCGTATACTTGCTCATCATAGTGGTGTCTACCTACATGGAGCCTCAAGGTGCTGGGTGGGTCTGTTGATGCTTCTGGCAGACCAGACCATGAGTCTTCAGGATGCTCCCTGGGTTTCATGCCCTCATCTGCATATTCTTTTTTAAATTGAAAATAGATATCATGATAAATGGCTACCATATGATAGAGAGGTCCTCAACTGGAAGTCAGAAGACCAAGGAGTCCTCACAAGGGTTCTGAGGTGACTTTCAGCACTATTGGGTCACTCACTAATCCGGGGTGCACCTTTCTGATTCTGATGTGCATAAGGGAGTGGGGTCTTGGCCTCTTTCTGTGTCCCTGTGGTTCAGATTGCTGAGTTTTGTGAATGGGCTCTAAGAAAAATACATTGACTAGAACAGTGAATAAACATTGTGGGAGGATAAGGCCAGGGTTGGCAACAAGAAACACAGAAATTATATCAGGGGAAAAGATAATGGGAAAGGAATCCTAATTTACAGGCTGCTCAGGCTGGAATATATTATGAATTGAATATCTCAGGGGAAATGGACTGACTGAAGACCAGGGTCCTGTAAAAGTTCTGCAATGGCTACGAGGACTGTGGACTTATCTAGAATGATCTTTGTAACACTAATCATCAATTCTCTTCTGTAACTAGGTCAAAATGATAAGTACCGTCCTTTTCTGTTGTCCTTGTGCTCTGGCTTTCTAATTTCTTTTCAAATACTTACCCTGCTTACAACTCATTTTAACCACAAATATCATTATCACTATTGCTTAAGTTTTAGGGAGCAAAGGGTCTGTTTTCTTGTACAAATGTAAGGACTTTCTCAATTTTTACATTGGAGAATCTTTTTAGGAACCAACTTCTGGCTGAGTACCATGTTCTGTACCTCTATAATTTTCTACTCCTTTCCCTTGGTCTTAGGATGGATTTTTTTGTCTGACCTCTAGACGTATCTCTGTTGTCTGACCTTAAAACATCATATCTACACAAGTGTCTTTTTGCCACATTTTTAAGTTTCTCAAAACATATTTCTGCTTTTCTTTGCTGTTTCTGTCTCATGGAGTAGGTCTTTTAAGGTGGGAGCAGCACTTACACATACCTGGTGGAGTGAATGATGTGTCTGTCCATAAGCCCTGTGCCTTTACAATAGAAAATGCAGTTGGGTGATGGGCTTAAATAACTTTTGAACTCAAGTATATTTTAATACAATCTCATATTCTATTTTCTTCTTAATATTCCTTATATTTCAGCAGGATTTCTTCTTGACAAAAGTGGTATGTGTGTGTGTGTGTGTGTGTGTGTGTGTGTGTGTGTGTGTGTTGGTGGGGAGAGTGAAGCTCTATTAGTAAAGAGAAAATACTCAGATGTAAAGACCTCAAATGGAAGACCAAGAGGCTGTGAAGACCATTATTTTCATCTGGGTCACCCTCACCTTTATTGCTAAAAGAACTGGCTTTATTTCAATCCAGTCATGAGACCTGAGGGTTATTAGCAAGAAAACAGGCAAGCAGCTCTTTTACTCTAGCTACAGTTAAGAACAATTATGGTATTAAGTTCATGGATACTGAGGAGATTAATAGACTTTTCAAGGAGTTTTATGGACAATTATATGTGAATGATAACTGCAATACGTGTTAAGGGAAAAGCCCATATATCTGCGTTTCCTTAAATGTGAACAAATTTTAGAAGAAAAAGAGAGCTTCTTGAATAAAGCTATCCTTCCTACTTATAACTTCCAGATCTCTGGAAAAAGAGGAAGCAAGGTCAAGGTCAAGATTGCAGGCAGACCCATTAACGCTTATAGCATGCAAGCCTATTAATCTTCTGCAGATTGTATGATAATAAGATGGTTTTATCTCAAAGTTTCCTGACTTAGCGTTTGCTTGACATGTTTTATTAAGTATTCTTTTGGGCCATCTTAATACCCCAGTCTGGTATTTATTAATTTTTTTCTTTTGTTATGTCACATGTTTCTGTGCAACTCTTTTATTTGAAGTCCTGGAAATGTCCTATGGTGACGTTTTATTTATACTTGCCTTGTTCTGCTGGTGATGTGGTATGTGGAAGATCTCTCTCCCTCTCTTTTTCCCAGCATGTTTTTCTACAGCACATGTCCTCTGCTTGTTTGGCCCCATAACCGTGTGTAGCAGAGGCAGGCTGAAGCATTTTCTCTTCAGAGACCTACTTACCATCAGTTCTTCTCTTAAGTTAAAGGAGTCATAGTCCACAGAGAATTTTCTGATGATGGATGAAGCCAGAAGTGGTTTTGTAGAATGAGAAAATAACAGTTTTCTGTTACCTTGATATGCTTTATACTATATAACTCTAATTGTGACTTTTATTTTAAATCATACATTTTTATAAAAGATAAATATAGTTAAGTTGTCAGTCAATATAATGGTTGAACTGTGAACTGATGGTGTGTATAACAGCTGACCTTCTAACAGGCATTCGAGGCAGTGGTTAGGTTCCCGGAAACTGATGCACTTTCACATCCAAAATGTCTATTTTAACATCATGATAAATTTTATTTTTTAGTATATAGTACTAATTCTTACTGAACATAATATTTAGGGGCATAAAATAAAGCATGATCTCCAGAATATTAATAAAATAATTCAGAAATTATTGCATTTGAAGTTATAGGATTCACAAAGGAAAACAGCTCTAATAATCAGATGTTGTACTTGAAATGAGTAGATATATTTTGTATAACTTTTATTACACTGATCAATTAATCAGTTTAGTGTATATGTGCATTGTTTGTATGTATGTGTATGGTGTGTTTGTATGGTGTATATGTGTGTCTCTGTTTATGGTATATGTGTGAGTATGTATGTGTTAGTATGGTATGTGTGTATATGCGTGTGTGTGTGTGTGTGTGTGTGTGTGTGTGTGTGTGTGTGTGTTGTGTGCATGCATGTGTAGAGATCAGAGGAGAGCATGTTGGAGTTGGTACTGTCCTTTCAACATGAGTGTCCCTGAGTTGAAGCTCAGGCTGTCAGGATTGGTTTAAAGTAGGCATCTTAACCCCCTGTGCTGTCTTGCCAGGCAAAGAGAAAGTATTTATTTTGAGGAGTCCTTGCAGGCTGCCATTCTATTTCAGACTGCTACAATATGGTACGAGATTCCCAAAATAAAGGATATTTTAAAAACTCTCAGTGTAGGGCTTCTAAGATTGCAAAGTGCTGTCATGTATATGACATTTCTTTTAGTAAGAATAGTGGCTAACTCCTTGATTCTCTCTTTTGTATACTATCGTATAATTTTTATAAAATTCTTTCCTCAGGTTCTCAGTGGCGTACCATATAAATACTTCCCCAGGCTTCCTCTTCTTGTTTTATTTTAGTTTCTTTTTTAGTTTTCCAGATGCTGGATAGTTTATTCATATTTCAAAGAACACACTGTTTGGGGAGCTTTCCTGCTGTTGGCTAAGTGTATCCATAGATCTTACATCCTTTTTATTTTTTTAAAAAAAAAACATAATTCTTTGGGAATTTCACATCATATTTCCGATCCTGTTCACCTCCCAGTGCCTCCATATCTGCCCCTCCCACTTTTGTGTCTCCTCCCAGTTAATTAAAAATAAAACAGAATGAACAACAGCAAAAATGCAAGCAAAAATCTTCACCTTGCTCTTCCACGTTCCCCATGTCTCCAACACTTCTTCATTCAACCTTATGTCCTTGGGAGCTGTGGTGTGTCACAGAGTGCATCCTTCTGTATAAACAGACCCACGGGAAAATGTTGGTTGCAGTGAGTCAACTGTACACCATCATCACTGGACCCTTAGATATGCTTTATACTGGACCCTTACTGAAATTCCTCTCAATTATCCCGCTGTCCCGAGTCATGGGGCTCCCGCAGCGACGGTTTCTCAGGACCAGTCCCTTCACAGACTCCAGCATGTCATAGATGACAGAGACGTTAGGGTGGTCTAACCCAAAGCCAAGGATGTGGGTCTGGGTGGTAGCTGAGCTGGTCAGTCTGGGCCACTGGGACCACTTTTATCAGGCAAGGGAAGGAGCCAGGTCTCCCTTGAGCTACAAGATCAGTTCTTTCAGGGCCAGTGAAAGGCAGGGCCAGCTCAGCATGGCCCTCAGATTTCAACAAGTACGGTTGCCATGACCCTCTGAGGTAACATGGGCCACAGACATTAACATGGAACCCAGCTGCAGCAGGAACACAGACCCAGACATGCCCTCATCAAAAGCTAGGGCCCAGATGTCACCGTGGCCTCAGATGCAGCACAGGTGACCCAGATCAATATGGCCTTAGCAGTAGCAAGGCCCTCAGATACCAATATGGTGTCAAATGGCTGTTTAAACTCTGGGTATCCACACAGGTGTCTGTGGTAACAAGAGCCACAGACATCAACTCAGACCTGGCTACTGCAGGGCCACAGACACTTCAGCCTTGCAAAGGATGTCCACTTAAGTGTTTAGTCCTCCCCCTTTGTTCCCTTGGCTTTTCCTTAAAATGGGAAGCAAGAACTGACTGTTGCCTTAAAACCCTGAACACTCTTCAGCATGCATTTATCTACTACCTATTCATCCTTCTCAACCTCAGCAGCATCAATAATAGAACATTCATTGCATTTGCTCACAACCATGTCTAATCCCAGAGACAGAGAGGAACATGTGCAGCTTTTCACTGGGAGCATCGTCTTCATTATCAAAGAAAACTTCTATGTGAAGCCTTGCTGTACCACGGTCCTCAGCTTTGCTCTGAGGCTGAGACCTCCCTACTCAGACTCTCTCTCACCTGACAATCTGCCGAAGCTTCATACTGTATTGGAGCTGGGACTTCATGCTGCCTCCCTCTCATATACGACCTACTACCTACTTTATTTCTGCTTCACAGAAGTTGACTTTGACTCACTCTGACACAGCCCTCTGGCACCCACCTAGAGGGTGATCTTCCAGACCCCCAAGCCCCCAATGGTGCTCTTAGTCACACCAGCTCCCTAACTTGGAGTGTGGATCAGGATCACCAAACAACCGTTATACTTTTCAGTGTGTGCAGCTGTTCCTGTCTGTGGTGACATTTGTCTCCTAATTCTTTCTGAACTGGCCCATGGGTTGATTCAGATGATGTTCTGCCACAGGCAATGCTGCTTCCTCTCTGGTGACCTAGACTAACAGTACTGCTCTCCAGAAGCTTTCCTTTACACTGATGCCTTCACCTTTCCACCTCACTCACACAGAATCTGTGCAATTACCTACCTGGAAGATGTCCCATTTGCTCTATCATTGCATTTCTAGCTCTGCTATTTCCATATGGATTTTATCTAAGAAATAAAGTTGACATACATATAATCCTTTCTAGGGATGTATTTAGTAGGTTTCAAAGCAAACCTTTAGAATAAGATTTTTCTCTTTATTGCTTTATCTAAACAATATGATAACAATATCAGAGTAAGTACAGCTTATAAAATTATATTTTCTTAACAGCACCAAGAAAGCCATTTTAGAATTTTGGACCCTTTCTATTCATATCCATCTGGTGACTAAATGGTTTAAAAAGATTCCTCAAATTATATCTAAGTTTCAAACTTTAAGAAAATAACAGTTTCTCGTTTTATCTCAAAATTTCCCAGAGGAATAAAACCCTTGGATATAAAGCGCTAACTGTACCATTCCAAATAGTCACAGAATGTGTTACCTGTAATAGCTAATTTAGATACTTAACTAAATTCCAAGTCTGGCACAGATTCAGGGTCAGAAGCTTTCAGAGGGCACCAGGAGTCTATTAACAATCATTCCTGGGGAAGCTGATGCAGGAAGTTGTAGGGTACATCTGGGCAAAGTGCCCCCTGGCCAAACTGCCCAAGAGGTTGTGATTATCAGGGAAGTCAAAGCAAAGCAAGGGAAGGAGGCCAGTTTGACTCTGTGGGCAGTTTCCAAGTTTTATTTGGAGTCCTATAAAAACAGAAATGAAAGATAAGATATAAACAGTAGCATATATATATATGCACACACATATATAGGATATTATATTGACCCTTATTAGTATAGGGAGTATCATTTTTGCTTCAGGTAAACTATAAGAATTCATGCAAAAAAAGCAACAGCAGCACGGACACTTTGTGGAGCATAACAGCTGGGCAATGTGACAGAGTGAATGGAGAGACCACAGAATGGGATGGAATGAACGAACGCTCAGGTCAGAAAGCCCACTTCTGTGCCCATGGCAGTGGTGCACACTGCAAAGTGTAGCTTTGGCATTCACAAACTGGTCTTGCTGAGGATGTTTTCTTGTTCTGATGCTCTTGAGACTTCCAGAAAAAAAAAAGCAGGAAAAAAAATTCAATACCGTATTGAGGGTAGAAAGCAATGACTTATGGAAGTTTGGTGAGAATTTCTTTTGGAAGCAGTCAGGGAAAGGAAATGTATGGGTTTTAATTTCTACACCTGGATGAGTTGAGTTGGGAACAAAGAAGTCAGATAAGTAAACATAGAAAAGAGTCAGAAAAATATAATGTACATGTTGACTATTGAGCATAGCAGTTCCCATCAAGGTTTGTATCACTTTGCGACAATGCATTCAAACTCAAAGTAAGTTGGCAAACATTTGAAGGTATAAAACGTGAACAATCTGTGAGCATTTGCAGAAACAACTCCTAAACAAATGTGGTGTTTTTAAATACAATATTTAATTAGTTTTTGAATAGCTCATACATTATATTTTGGTCATATTTTACCCTCTTTCCTTCCCTGATATGCATCCTTGTTCTCACAGATAAGCTCAGTTCTTGCTTCTCATCAAAGAAGCTTCTCTGTGTGATGCTAGAGACCATCAGAGAAATCCACAACTGCTCAAAAAGCAGAGAACAGCTGACTGCAGGGTGCCTATCCAGGGTGATCTTTTCATCTAGTTAGGTGATTGTCAGAGTTTAGTATAATAGAGCCTTTGTGCTAGAAAATCTCAAATCGCTTGACAGCTTTACTTATTTATATACTTACATGTTTATTGAGTAAATATGACTCTGTTGGTATTTATTCAAAACTTGGCTGGGAGTTTGACTTTTGACAAACAACTGGCCTAGGTAGACATGGCTATAGATCTTCCCTTTTTCATCTTCTGTTCTATGTCACTGTACTTAGAACAGGGTGTATGAACAATTTTAAAGTAGTCCCTACTGACCCACGAGTGCCAAAGTTGAGAGTAATAGGCTTGAAATGAAAATAAACTGTAAAATGCATGCCGGCATTTCTAATTCTTATATATCATCTTAGGGTTCTGAAGGAACATTCATACATAAAAATACATTTAACTCTCACAGGAAATTATTGAGGATAAATGCATTTTGGTTTTCCTGAGGGTCAAATTTATCAGCAATTGCTAGATTTTGTAGCTTTAAGTAGTGAGCAAATGTCTTTCTTTCTAACTTTGTATAGATTTTAGTGAAGGCTATGCTTTTATTCAGTACTTGTAACTCAGTTTAAATCCGCCCATCTATCCACAAATTTATTTAGTCTTCCATTAATCTCTCCAGCTATTTATTCTTTCAGTAGATATTTGTGAAAGATGTGTGATTAGCAGATACTGTGATTTGCTGCAAATATTGACATAAACAAGACTCAACCTTGTTCTTAAAGGCTGTAGACTCTAGAGTGGTCGGGAGACATGATAAAGTTATACAACCAAATAATCTGTGCTACTAGGCGAGGGTTTATGGGAGTTATAATGTTTGTAATCCTACTACTTGGAGATGCTGAAACTCTCCTTACCATATCACTGCTACTTCTTGGGTGTTTCTGAGGCTCCCTTCACCACAGAGATGCAGGAAGTATCCATATTCTGGGAATTGGCCTCTCAAGTATGGCCAGGTACAGATGAGATTTTTGTTGCTGTATTATCACAAGCAACTTACTGTTGACGGAGCTTGTCAGTTGATAATGACAGGCAACACTTATAGCTTCTCAGGAAGGGCGATATAAAGACACCATCTAAATGCCTAAGAGATGTTCTGCAGATTCTCTGTCAGCTGTCATAATATTCCCTGCTGTTGGTAGCAGCTAGTATTCACCGAGCAGAGAACTCTGTCTGAGTCCCCCATGCTGCTTCCTGTGATTTCTCTTCTTTTTACCTCCTGTATCTGGAAGAATCAGTGTTTTCTGTACAGGCAGAGTCCAAGTCACCTTCTGTTTTTTTCGAAACTGTTGACCCAGGTCAGAACACAGAGTCATGATGACATTTGCAGAAGGGCAAGTGTCTTGGTGTACACTTGAAACTGCAAGTAACTCAGTGGATTTAAAATTCTTAACAGTGTATTTAGTCAAATTGGAAAATTAAATTTATATTTAAGAATATTTTAATTACACTAATTTATTTTGTGTGTGTGTGCATGAGCGTGTGTATGCCTGTATGTATATGTTGACACTCATATATCACTGTGTGTGTGTGCATGAGTGTGTGTATATGCATGCATATGTGTGCTGTGTAGGTCAGAGAACAACTTGCAGGAGGCAGATACCTTTTTCCTTTTTGTGAGTTCTGGGGATAAAACTCAGAATATCAGGCTTTGTGGCAAGTATCTTTAACTCGTAAATTATTTTGCCAGAATTCATAATCTATACTCTGTACTACCTATTTAGTAACACACACACTCACAAATCCTAAAATATATATTTACAAGTTCCCTAAATTTTTGTTGATAATGCTGTGGTCAAGCAATGATTTTCCTTCCCTCCCTCCCTCCCTCCCTCCTTCCTTCCTTCCTCCTTTTATTTCTTTTTTAGTTTTATAGTTTCTTAGTATAGTGGAAGTATTACACTAAATGATGATTTTGTTAAGTCTAATTCCAAAGGACTCAAAACCATAGCCATTTTACTGCCTTTAAATGGCTGTATTAGTCTGATACTATATGTAGAAGTGTAACAGAATTTAAAGAGACGAGTGCTAAATTTTTATATATTATGTGACATGTTGAACTGGCTAATGAAGACATGAAATTTCAAAAACTGAAATTTATTTTGTATGTTAAGTGTGTAAATGAGTTAAGAATGAGAATTATTTTGAAGGAAAGACATTGATTTAGAAGCCGACAATCAAATATTTTAATATTACATGTAAATATTAGTTATTTCTGGATCTATTAATCTGCTTTTTGTCACTATAATGAAATATGAGAGACTATTTCTAATGACATCTAACTTGTGATTTGGAGATTTAAATGTGTTTTTTTTTTTTTTTTTCAGGTCAGGACTGTGAAGCCCATGGATGATGGTGAACAGCAATGACAGGGTGTGTCAGGGCACACGTGTCCACAGCTTGCTTCAGGGATGTGAGGAATCTCAGAATTCATTTCCTGAGATTATTTTATTAGCTCTAAGGATTCCACACTAGATCTCACTAAAGCTTCCCCAGTGTCTTCAGATACCATCATCATTCAGACTAGGTAGTCAGGAATATTTGCTGTTTAGAAATCCTCATCCATGCATTAATCACACAAGTAGGCTCCTTTAAGAACACGAACAGGGCACAAACCGCTTCCTAAATACGAGAAGGATGCTCACTTGCAAGTCTAATCCATAGAATGGGAAGCTGGGACATTTGATTCCTGAGACCCTTGCCAGACACACTCATTATTTGGATAATGACAGGCTACATCATCAAACACAACAAAAAGAAAGAATACCAACTCTTATTTCTTGAACCAGTGCACAGATATTGCTAATATAATTGTCATTTCATTGTATACTCAGGTTAAAATGATGTAAAATGAAGGAGGAAATTTTATTTTCTTTATTGTATTACTGATAAGTACAATTAGCTTTGAAAGCCTTCATTGTCACTAAATATATTTTGAAGTTCCAGTTCTATGGAAAATATATGTTCTTATAGAACATCTAAAACAGGAAAGATTATTTAAGCAGTAACCCATTCTAAAGAGTTTTTCTAGAAACAACTATGCTTCCCTATTAAGAAAGTCTTTCAATAAGAATAAACAACGGATGAGGTAAATAGTGTGCTTATTGGTGTGATAAAATGTATTAAATCAGATGTTCTGTTTAGTATGTGATAATTTGAACTTTGGCCATAAGTGTTATTGTGTACTGAGATACACAACAAAAGGAAATTTATTCCAAGATCTAAAACACTGAAGTAAACCTTTGTGATTCAACAAAGTTAAAAAAAATGTGGTTCCCACTTTAGGTCTTTATTGGCTCGCTTGTTTTTCATGCTGGAGTTTTAAATGATCTTGACTCTCCTGAATGGAGGAATGTGACAGACACGCTTCTTCAAGCACAAATGAGACAGAGAAGAAAAAGAAACTTAAATGGAAAAATCCAGTTTCCACCGGTCCTTATGACATCCTTTAATGAACAGAAACTGACAGTGTTTTCTTATCTAATGTTACATATGGAGTACTAGTTAAGCCTCACCAATTAAAGATTTAGTTTCATTTTTATCAAGAAGCTACATATGAAATTATTCATCTTATTTAGAGAATAGTTGTTTTGCTAAAACCGGAACAAGGAAAAAGCCAATGAATATGCCAAACTAGAGAGGGAAAAGCCAATAGGGTATCAGCCCGCCACAAAGACCTACATGCAACTGAGTAAAACTGTCAGTGCAAGAGCCATCTCTGAAAACATATATACAAATTATATGGACTCAAATGATTATATTTAGGAATACATACGCATACCCAGTACAAATATTCATGCAATAAAAACTGATGAAAAAAGAGGTATGGGGAGGGCTTGAGAGAAGGAAAAGAAAGGCAGAAATGATGTAATTATATTACAGTCTCAAACATAATAAATGTGTTACAAATATAACTCAAACCATTAGTTCATACAGTAAGTTGTTGTAACTCATTACAAAGTGAAGGATTGGTATCGAATTTGATGAATACAACACTTAATTTAGAGTAACATATAAAGCTAAAAATGAAACTGTCTTAAGGATGACACCGAGATCTTTTGGCACTGTAATCCCTGGGACAGCCTTATTTTCCTTCCTCAAGTTATTAGTTGCCTGTAGTTCTTTGTGTGGGGATGAGACCACACAAACTATTCTCCTTTCCAGCTTAACACATCCATTGATATTATCATTGTTGTGTTCATGTAAACCATGTAAACTCAAACAAAAGATGAAGAAGAGGCTATCAACTTGAAGGCTGATTGGAGGGGCTAAAAAGAAGAAAGGGAAGGGGGAAATGATGTAGTTCTGTTTTAACAAAAATTATTTAAAAATAAATTGTAGAGCTCATTTAGAAGTGCATTTTCCGTTCCCTAAATTTACTATAATTTCTCAATTTATTCTTTGTGAATTTCACAGCATGCACCCTAACTCATCACCTTCCAGTACCCTCATAGTCTCCATTATTTTAAATTTCAGATAATTAAAAAAATCAAACAAATCAACAACAATAGAAAATAAATTAACGTCTTTAAAAAATACACTTTTTCTACAATTGCTCTAATGTAGATTCAATTTAGGTAAAATACGTATTTATTTGTCAAATTTGAAATTGCAAAGATTGACACAGAAGTGCTCACCCAGACTTCAAGTATAAAAATGTGGATGTGGGATGGGAACCCCTACAGCATATGTCACGCTTTGTGTATAGACCAATATAAGATGAAAAGGCAGTGTAATTATGAGCAGCTACATTATTTATTAATATTATTACCTTAGTGCATCAGATTTCTTTGTTATTTTTCCAATTACACTTATTTATTGAAATGTAATATATCTACTAAATTTAATAAATTATATATTTTGATCTGTATGTATTTTAGTTTTTCTAACATTTATATTATTTTATAAAATGATTTATTCACATGGGAGTGATTGTCAATCTTTTATGCCTGATTATTTGTAAAGCACTGTTGGGATATAAAGGAATCAGAAAAATTGTCATAAAAGATAACAGAAAAATGACAAAAGTTAGAAATATCAATTTGTAGAATAACAAAACTAAAATTCTTGACAAACTATCCCATTCTCTGTTTTGCTTTCCCTTTGAAATTTTCTTCCTTGAAGTGTGAATTTTTTTAATGGGGTCAATAAAACAAGCTTGCTACTTTAAATAGACGGAGTACGGACTCCATCACCGGAAACCCACTTTTACTCAAATAGGTAATATTTAGGGTGTGATCTTCTAAAACAGGGGCAAATCCCTTTCTCCCACAAGCCACTTCTCTACTGTCCTTTGCTTTTATTGTCCTTTGCTTTTATTTTTCTATTCAAAGAGGATCTTCCCTGTGAATGGACCCTGATAACACATCAGCATTAAAAAAAAAAGAAAGAAAGAAAGAAAGAAAAACCCACACTCCCTGCTGATGGAAGGTCTGCTCTTATCCCAGCCTACTGGGAAATACTCTAACCTGTCACTCTTCTCTGGAAAACTGAGACTAATTTAAAGATAAATTGTCCAGAGCTACTGTGAAACAGAAGGTAAGATAAAGTTAATGGGAATGTGATTCAATTTATAAAAATCTGATTTACCCACAACTTCTCAGTAGTACATTAAATAAGGAACATCTGTACTGAAGGTAACAACACATTTCTTAAGCATTCATTATGAAAAGAAATAAAATTGTGAGGGAAGACAAGCTGTACAGGCAATTACTCAATACCAACATGGCTGACATGATCAACTGCAGCTGGTTAGAGAAATATAATTCAATTCCTCCAGCCATGCGTTCATTTCCTTCTCTTATCTCAAGCCTGACTGAGGAAATAGATTGGCAACTGGTGTATTGTGAAGTGAAACGGGCTTTGGTTTCTTCTGAACGTCTGCCTTTTGGAAGAGCTGTGATGGTGAGTGCTGTTCTTGGGTCCCTGGGGCATCTTTCTTGCAGTGGGCATTCCCGTTCACTGAGAATCTTTGTTCTCTCATAATTCTTCAGTTTTCTACATTACATGTGACTTTTCCAAGCTGGGTTGAATTTGCATCCACAGACAGGTGTATATTATCCATTCAGTTTCTATGTCCTGGTAAGTGAAAAGGTGTCCTGATCCCTGAGACAGTACACGGTCAGCTACTTTCACTAACTTTTATTGACATGTGGATGACTATCATGTCCTCCTTTTTGTAATAAAGCATTTCATTTTAAGGATATATTTGAGGATTCAAACTAGATTCATTCAGGATCAGGATTAAAAATTACAGGTGGACAGTATGTAAGTGATTTCCAACACAAAATCTCAAACAGAAGGCAAAAGTTTTATAGAATAACTTCAACTTTGGAAATTTTTTTAATATATGTTGGAGTGCATATTGTTGAATTCATTGATTAACAAAGCTACTGGACTTTAGTGGAGTACTTAGAGTATTTTTGTTTGAATTCAGTGAAATTATTACCAGGGATCCGTGTACAATGACTCTTTAATTCTATATTTATCTTAGAAGGATTTATACTCATTATTCTAATTTCCAAAGAAGACCTAGACACATGGGGTTTCAGTAATCTGAAACCATGAGATAGGAAATTATGCAACCAGGTCTCAAATCTAGATACTCAGCTCTAGAATGCCCAGTGTTTCTAAATAAATAAATAATAAAAATAAAAAATTAAATCACATTTATTTATTTATTTACTTATTGAGTGTGTGTATGTGTGTGTGTGTGTGTGTTTGTGTGTGTGTTCATATGCATCCATCCAGCCAGTGTATATGTGTCGAGATTGGAGGAGACCTTCTCAGCGTTGGCTCTTTCATTCTACATGTTTTCCTAGGGATTGAACTCAGGTTCAATTGGACTTGGTGGAAAGAGTGTTGATGTACTGAGTCATCTTCCTGGCCCTTAACAGATCTATCACTTTTTGTTAGCATGGTGTTAACCATTCCATGGGAGACATTATATCATAGAACTTGAAAGTTACTATTTCTCACTACCAATACTGACTAGTAAGAAAACAAAAAAGTAGAATGTTAGGTATCTTAACCAAATCACAAAGCAAGCACATATGACACTAGGGATTGACTCCAAACCACACTCAAGGACACATCACTGTAATTACCACATTATGAAGAAGACAGATATTGTATTTTCAAATATAAACACATGATACACTGAAAGTCCTATGTAAATTATCTGTGTGGCAATGTCTTCTATAATTAATAATGTAATCTTCATTTTTTAATAGCTTTGAAATTTAGGTAAAAAATAAAAACTAAAAACAACTGAACTAGTTAATTTTAATTTTAGATATTTTTTCCCATACAAACTTTTAAGAATACTTCCAAAGAAGTATTGGAACTGGGCATGGTGGGATATACTTTTAATCCCAGCACTCAGGAGGCAAAAGGTGGATCTCTGTGAGTTTGAACCCAGCCTGGTCTACACAGTGAGTTCTTTGGGCGCTGGGACAAGGTTGAGAGACCTTGTCTAAAAAATCAACACAAAGCTGTGCCTCTCCTGCTCCCCAAAATGAAGTATTAGAAAAATATACTGAAAAATATTCTCTGTGGTCTGAAATGTACACAAACTGAATCCCCTGCAATGTATTAGGAAATCATGATTTTAAAAATGTATCTTCATTTGTACTTTTGTTTATTTATTATTTTATATTTTAAAGTTTTTTTTGTCTGTTATAACCACTACTGTCCACCCTCTTTCTCCTCTTTCCAGCCATTCCTAGTCATTCCCTCACCCCCTTGTCCCATCTTCCTGTCCATTCCTCAGAGAGGGTAAGGACTTCCAGGGTGACTTAATACAGTCTGATACAGTCTGGCATATCCTGCTCCCTCTGTTTCAATCCACCACTGTACCTAGTGGCAGAGAATTATAAGAATTAGAATGCATAAAAATGGTTTCCCCCCATTTTCTACTGGCATTGAACCAACTCTGCTTCCTTCTTTAAAACATGGAAATTCTAAGCTTAAATTCTTGGGGCAAAAAGCCATATATTAGTGTTTTGTATGCATGAAGTTGGACAACCCTCCTTGAAGCCAGGAACAACAATAAATGTTCTTAGATTTAGCTTTTGTTTATCTGACTGTTGTGCTGGAAGCATCTCTCAGAATTGAGTTTAAAAACTAGAATATAAGGACACCTCTTAGTTTAAATATTAATTTACTATGTAAATTTTAAGTTCCATTATGGCATATTTATTTTATATACCTTATACATCAAAAGTGGTGTAAATAAGAATAGAGAACATTTCATTTAAAATGTTAAATTATCATTGTTTTGGCACTTTTTCATAAAGTAACTTGTCTCTTCTCAGTTTGTGATTCCTTCATTTTTGGGGTAGGTGTTATAGAGCACATGAGATTCTGTGTCATAAGCAGCAGAAGGTTAGGATGCCTGCAGATAGAAAAACAAAGATTGGAGACTTGTAATTGCTTTAAAAAATGGCTTTCAAGATGTGCTTCACCTCTGTCTGTTAATTATTAAAATCAGCTGACTTGCCCTGAGACAAGAATAGCTCATTTCCAATTTCCATTTGCTCTGGTTCATCTTCCTTTCTGAAGTTTCTTGTTAATATGTTAGAATAACTTGTGATATTTTCATCTTTAGTGGAATGCAATTAAACCTTTACTTGTACCAACAAAAACTGCTGAAAAACAATTCTGTATATGTCCACTGCTCTTCTGATTGCTATAGTGAAATACTTTCCAGAAACAACTTAGGGAAGAAAGTTTTGCTTTGGTGCATTGTAGGGAACCTATGGTGGCAGTAATATGGGTCAGGTGGCCACATCATGTCCACAGAGAAAATAGAGAGATGAATCCTGGCTTTGCTCTTTCTCACTTTTTATGTCATCTGGGACCCTAGTATATGACATGGTGCCACTCACATCTGTATGGCTCTTCTTTTTTCAATTAAACTGCTCTGAAAATGGCTTCAAACACATACATAAAAGTGTGCATCTCCTAGGTAGTTCTGAATCCAGCCAGATCCATAATGAAGATTAATCATCGTGCTGTAAATGTGCAGCCAGAAATTCATAATTTTCACATCCAGTGATCATCTTCGTTGCCCTCTTGAAAGACTGTGAAATGAACTCAAAGATAATGTAAAACAAATGAAGTGATCACTTGAGGAAGACATTTGAAAATAAGACCTTAAAATAAGTGTGGAATAAAATAAATCCACATAACTATGTTTCTGTTTAATTTGAATGTTAAAACCACATGCTTCATTGTACACTGTATGTATTTTCATCGAGCAATACCTGAATTTGTTATTAGAATTTGGTACTGCTGTGTGACTTGATCACATCAATGAGCAATCCCAGAACAATGTTTGAGAAGCCTTCTGTATAAGAAGTCAGAAAACCCATCTCGTTCAGTAGGTTATTAACATTCACTTCTAATTGTAATGAAGTTAACTTGGCAGGTTCTCCATTGTGGGTCACTGGGGGGCGGTCAAATGACCCGTTAGGAGGGATCTCCCAAGACCACTGGAAAAACATAGAGATTTACATTACTATTCATAACAGTAGCAAAATTACAGTTATGAAATAGCAACAAAAGTTTTATGATTGGGGGCCAACATAACATGAGGAACTACTGTATTAAAAGGTCACAGCATTAGGAAGGTTGAGAATCTTTGTTCTAGATCTATATGCTATTATTGCTCAGGTCTAGATCCTATTAGACTCCATGTAGGTTTATGAGAATCTTTTAAGATTTGGAAGTATTGCCAATTTCAAAAAATGAGCATGACAACTCAACCTTAGTATTACCAAGTCAGATTTCCTTTTTACTTGTGTGACCCAGTTTAGTGGACTTCATCATAGCACTCCAGAGAAAGACAGGATTCAGGAAATTTAATTCCAAATGCCTTGACTGAGAATAATCTCTTCAAACCAGAGTACATTGGTACCTAGGGAAACATCACATGAAATCATGTGCATGGGATAGCTTTTATGGAGCTCATTATCAAATGGGAACATTAGGCAGGGATCTGGCAGAGAAAATGTAATCAGGATTTATAATTAAGTGAGAACAGAATTTATAAACTTGATTATAATTGTAGGGCTTCTAGGCTCTCTTCCAAATATCAGCCACATGTACTGCAGATATAAAACAAGGAATGTTATACTAAGAAGTCTTCATTAGGATTTCTGTAGCAGTTACAGGAGCTCTGGCAGGTTTAATCTCAGACTGGAAAAATGCAATAGTTCAGAAGAAAGTTTGGTTAAATATTTCTGGTAGAGAGAGTCTCTATGCATTTGAAGTAATTGGTAAGATTCAAAACCTCTCTGCAGCAAAAATCTAGTGTTTTCACCTAAACTTCCGTCCTTAGATGGAGAAACTTTGGGAGACAGTGTTGGAGCAGAAGCTTGCACGTTTCACATGTCATTCATTCTGGATTCTCTCTCTCTCTCTCTCTCTCTCTCTCTCTCTCTCTCTCTCTCTCTCTCTCTCTCTCTCTCTCCTCTGTCTTTCAATTTCTCTCAGTTATTTTACTGTTGATCTCATCAGGAGTTCAGAATTTGCAATTCACTTTTCTGAAGCTTCAACACCAGACTAGGGCTGCGGAAATGGACAAGTGAGCAGAATAGTCACCAGCTACTTCAGCGGGAGCTCAGCATTCAGTGACTTGTTGCTCAGTGATGCGCTATGATATGTAATGTCTAGCAAAAAAAAGGAGGGTAAAATGTATAATGGGTAAGATTTGCTTTTAAGTTAGACTGACCCGAATGTAAAACACGGCTGTGCTATTTAGTAGCTCTTGACACATGAATATTGTTACCATAGGCACAATTTCACCTATTAAATAGGACTAATAACAAAAGTTTACCATACTTATCACTTATATTTAACATGTAACTAACTCACAGTGCGTGTGGTAGCCTGTATAGCACCTGTACATATCAAGTCAGTCAACAACGCAACATGGAGCAGGAAAATAATAGGAGTCTCTACCCCTAGATGAAGGTCCACTGAGGGAGGAGTGAGTTTGCTTTAGTGGTGTGCTCCTTGAGATGTTGACTCCAGGGCATGAAGCGCATCTGTTCACACATGAGCATCTCTAATTAGGTTCAATGGGGATAAAAATAATAAAAGAGAACATTATGTTAGGATGGGAACACAGGAAGATCTGGGAGGAATGTTATAGTTGGGGAGTAAGAGGGATGAATATGACCAAAATGCATTGTATCCATGTATGGAATTCTTAATACATAAATAAAGCATGTTAAAAGTCAACATGCGAAACATATAGTGGATGGTGGATGGTTGACTGATGGTACTTTATTTTATTTTTATTTGACTAAAAGTGTTATGACAGTCTGTGTTATTTTAAAGGTTCTTTTAATTAGATTTTTAGCTGGGTGTTATCTATGTTTATAGTGCAGGCAATTACTTCAGATTTTAGGGTAACATAGGAAATCCCTTTGAAGCTTTACATGCCCAATTTTGATTGTATATCAGATCAATATTACTGGTCATCTCCAAGTATGCTGACTGCAGGGGGCTTAACATTGATTTGTGAAGCAGAAGGCACAAAAAGAAGCATTACATTTGACAGTCAATAACACCATGCCCATGGACTAGAAAGTGACATGGAATGTTTGAGTCTCATGAAAACAGAAAGAGGAGCCTACACTGATGACTAAGGCCCTCAGGAACAGTCACCTGGAACTTCAAATTTCGGCTGAAAAATGTAAGTTGGCATGCAGGCATCAGGCAATGCAGAACTCCAGAAAGCATTATCCCAGACAATGAATCAACTAGGACATTCACTGAATAAGGAAATAATATAACTGATGGTGGAAATCTGAAACTTGAGACAAAATATGTCAGCCCTCTCCAAAAACCCACCCCAATACATAGCTATTTATTTAAAATATTTGTTAAGGCCTATCTGAGGCATGAGTTACAAAAAAACTTCTGGCTGCCCCTTACAGAGAGCCATATCTGTCAATAAAAGGAATCTTTCTTGCTTGGTTGGCAGAACTGTGATCTCAAGGAGACAAAGCTGCCAAGGACAATGCTGATGGAAGCTGTGTGTCACACTTTCCAGACAGCACCACTCTGACAGAAAGAACTTCATGATGCGTTGCTTCTTGTTTCCTTTTGTTTGGCTGCTAAAATGTAATAACTAAGAGCTCACCATCATTTCTCTTGGTGTTCTTGCTATATATACATCCAGGGTTTAATGGTACCCCAGTGTTGATCCTATGAACATGGATGGGCTTTCTTTTATAAGTGTCTATTTTAACTCTTCTTAAAGAGATTCAGTTTTCATTGGGGAAATCTTTCACATTCTTGGTTCTGTTTATTCCTAGATATATTGTTATTTTTTGTTGTTTTGAGATTATAATATAATTAAATCACCCTTTCTTTCCACCTTTTAAAATCTTCCATATGCCCTTCTTGTTCTCATTCAATTTCATGGCCTTTTTAAAAAATTAATTATTGTTATATACATATATCCCTAATATAACTATTTTGGTCTGTATAATTTTACTTGCATATATATTTTCTGTGCACATCTTTGGTATTGGATAACCAGTTGGTATGCTCTTCCCTGGGAAAGATTAATATTTTAAAATCTATCTATCATTGCTCTTGATTGGTTTCAACCTCATAACCATAATTCTTGGTTTGTAAAGGAGTATATGAACTTGATGTTATTTTGTGTACTTCTGAGTCTTCTGATTGTAAAATAACATCCCCGGAGATAATTAGCATCTTTACCTTTGACCAGTTTGAAAGACAACATACAGTTCTCACCATGATATCTGTAATTTCTAGGATCTGGACCTGTGATTTGGAGTTCATGCCAGAAAGTAATGGCCGTAGATTGATACTTGCTGACTATTGTGCACTAATGAAGCATCCCAGAGAGATTAGGCCAATAAACACCCCGTAAAGTTCCTCTTAGTCTCCTCATTTGCTGGAATATATAAGTAAATAGCAAGCAAGGAAAGCAACAAACATAAATTTATTTGCTAAGCTCCTAACACTGTAGGGTCTTTGGTCATAAAGTTCTTGTTGCAAGGGAGGAACTTGTTTGGATGTAATGGGAGACTGGATTAAAACCCATTCTGTCTTCATTGAAATGTGTAATGTGCACCCCAACCTATGCTCTTAAATACTTATGCAAATAAATGGCTTTTTTAATATCTCATGTCTTCAGTGTGTCCTAGGATTACTTAAAAAGTGAGTTTTACTTTTTAAATATAAAGTATTCTAATTTTCTTTTTATTGAAAATAGATTCTTTTCTCATATAATATGTCCTGATTATAATTTTTCCTCACTCAATTCCTCCATGCTTCTCTATATATCTTCTTCACTTCCCTCCTCTCTACTCCAAATCCACCCCCTTTCTGTCTCTCATTAGAAAGGAACAGGCATTTAAGAGATAACAACCAAACATAACAAAATGAAACATTGTAAGATGAAGCAAAACCTTTCATGTCAAAGTTATGGCAATCCAAACAGAAGGAAGAGTCCCAGGGGCACAATACAGTCAGAGGCTCACTCATTCTCATAGTCAGGAGACCCATAAAATACTAAACTAATAGGCATAATATGTATACAGAGGACCTTGTAGACTCATGTAGGGCCTGTGCTTGCTGCTTCAGTCTCTGAACTCACATGTACCCTGCTTAGCCAATCAGAGAGCCATGTTCTCCTGGCGTTCTTTACCCCTGTGCTATAACAGTCTTTCTGACCTTTCTTCCTGAGCTCTGAGAGGGCGGGATTTAGAATGAGTTTTATTTTCCATTAACAAAATTATACATATAGGATATAAAATACATTGTTTTGTATCCCTAGACACTGTGGAAAAGCTCAATTTAAATAATTAACATGTTAATGACCTCCCATGCTTATCTGTTTTGTGATAACTTATGGTGTATTCTCAGTGACTTTTTTTCAAAGTACAACAATTGCAACTATAGTTATCAAACTGTAGATGAAATAACTTTAAGATATTTATCCTATTTAGATGACGTTTTGTGTTCTTTGACCAACCATTTTCCAGTTCTCTCCTCTGGTCAACCTTCCTACTTCTATGAAAGACATTTATAGACTGTGGGAGGGGTGAGCCTCTTCTCTGGGCTCTGCTTCTTTCATTTAGTGTGATGGCCTCCACGTCCCTCGTCCATCCCTAACAACAGGATGTCTTCCTTTACAGAGAGGAATACTTTTCCTTGAGTGTTCAAATGCATTTTCTTTAACTTACTGGTAAGTGTTTAGATCAGTTATTTATCTTGGCCTTAGCACATAGTGCTGCCATGAACGCTGGCATGTAGATAACCCTTAGTCTTGCCAATTCGATTTTCTCTAAATGTGAGAAACTGAGTCGAGAGGCCAATGGAGAGTAGAACTACTACCTTTTGTTTGATGAGAAGCCAGGATATTTTTTCCATAATGGCAGGACGAATTTTAATTTTTTTGCAGTTATTGTGAATGAAGTTTTTCCCTTAATTTTTTACTTAAAGCTGTACGATCACATCACATGCAAACAAAAAAAAATTGAAACCTGTATGCATTTTCATTCTCATGGCTAATTGCTTTGGTTGGCACTTCTGGTATTGTCTTGAATGCCATGACAACAGTGAGCACCCTGTCGCCCTATTTCTAAACGTGGATGAACAGTTTCTCTCTCCAACTGTTTGAGGTACATTAATTGTGGGATGGATGGATATACATTCCTTTTTGTGTTGAGAAATACTTTCTATTTGCTATTTATTTTAATCATAGAAGATGCTGGATTTTATCAAATCTATTGAGGTGATCATATGATTTTTGTCTTTCATTTTATCAGTGTAGTGTATTTAAGATTGGTATATGTTGAGGCATCTTTGAGAAAATTTCTCATTCATTATCATAAATATCACCAAACAATAATTCTTAAAACTCCCTGTATTGGCTAATCTTGGTTCAACTAAACGCGAGCTACTGAGCACTTTTGTGAGGAATTTTTTCGTGATCAGGTGATCTGAAGAAGGAACTACCTAGAGTCTGTACAGCATCATGTGGTGGCAGCGGGATAAGAGGCTGTGGGAGAAGGGAGCTTTGCTTGTCTGTTTGCACGGCTCTAATGATAAGTTTTCTTTTCCAGTGCTGTGACATTCCTCTACTGACATTAGAATCAACTTTTCAGGGTCCCATCATAAACTGAACACCAGACGCTCTCCAGAAATTCTCTAGGTCTTTAGCGTCAGATTAGGAATGCAGAGGCATCCAGCCTTTGAAGTTGAACAATGACTGGATTCTCAAACTCTCCTGTGTCAGAGAGCAATTATTGAATATTCACATCCACATCCTGTAAAGTAGTCTAACAAATCCCTATTTTTATATGTTTATATTCCTATCAGTTCTATTTCGTCAGAGCATCAGGACTTATACACTCCCCTTTCCTCTTCTCCTCCAAGAGCACGTGTTCACTCCTAGTATCTCCAATGCAAATGCTTTAGTTTGGAATCTCATCACTGATGTTTGACAACTGAAATGTAATTTCTATACTGTTTATTCATAAAATGTTTCATCACAGAAAGGCATGGTAATTTAACTGTGGTCCAAAACTGTGTTTTGAAAGAGAGATCAGTGAATATTGTATCAAGAATTTTTTATTGGGTTGAAAAAAAAAGAAAGAGTTGAAATTAGAAAAAAAAAAAAACCACCTGGATTTCAGCTGACCCCTATAATTTTATTAGTTGACACCCAGGAAGCTGTGGTGTTGACTAGAATAGTTGTTTGTCTTTAAGAAATGAGTATCTTTTGTCTTCCCAGAGTGATGTGTGAGTGTGAAAAAAATAAACTTATCTAATGAGGAGGTGTAACTTGAGGTGAGGCTCCCTTCTTCTGCTAAAGAAATCCTTGAAGAAGGTTGGTGATTTCCAACCTTCTTCCAAATTCCTGACTCTGGGAGAACAAGTCTGTTCTTCCTAGAGAAGGATCTACCTAACCAGTAACCCAGCATCATCATCTCATATGATGTCATTTGTCCACCAGGGAACTTTTCAAATATTTTCCTAACCACCAGTTATGGAGAATCTCAATAGGATGTTATTATGGGCCCCACTACAAACATAGTATTTTCTTTATGCTTTTTTAAGGAACAGCTGTTAAATAAAAGAGAATGCTTAGAGGTTAGAAAGAAGTTAGAAAGAAAGAGATATAGATGAACTTGGATTAGGTCAGAAGCCCATAGTCTCAGAGATCATTTAAAAATGCTATTTGTGCTGTTGGAAAGCTGAGGCGAGGTGGGAGGCAATAATCTTAATGCTGAAGTTACTTTCAAGGATTCCCAGATGATTCCTAAATTTCCTCAGCAAAACCCTACTGCAATTACTCCAGGATTGGCAGCAAATGAAAGTTTTCACATCATCATCATTTGCTGAAGTGGCTGCCCTGGCAAGTCCAGATGGCAAGCATGGTCCTCAGCTTCTTCCCTGCATCCCTGAAACCTCTCTTTTTAAAAATTTGAATTAATTTCTTGTTATAAAACATGGTTTGTTCAGAATTCTCTTTCTTAAGGAATGACCAGAATGGACATAATAGTCAATAGTTTTGCTGACAGACAACTTACATCAAATATAAACTACATAGAGGAAGAGGGTCTACTTCTGCTATTGACCAGAATTTTATACAGAGAATAGATGCTCAACGGTGTAATAAACAATAAGGGCTAGCACTTGAGTCAATGGATAAAACTTATTTATACAATGTTACTCTGTTTTTTTTTCCCCCAAGAGAACTTAAAGTTATTTTGCTAACAGGGTTTTAGCCTCTTCACAATGAATACACCTACACTGGTGTTGGAGCTTAATACAAAAACAGACCAAGCATGCCTATTGTATATGTAATTTAGTTGGGAGCAGAGTATCTTTCCATAAAGACCATCTGCATATTTTAAGGAGCTAGTGTAGTTGAAGCCTCCCTCCAGATTCTAATTCAATTAAGTACCAGACTGAAGGGAGCTGTATTTGTAAACTAATCAGGCCATTGATACTTTTAAGAATTGTAATCAGCCAGAACAGCCATGTTGGTCAGATAAACAGACAGTGCCTGTGTCTTTCCCATAATGGGAACACAGTTCCATCACAGTAAACATGAGGGAAATAGCTCTTTGTGATCCAGATGGAGAGAAGCAGGAGCCCAGCAGACACCACAGATGTGCATGTGAAGCTTCTGAGACCAAGTTCTGGAAAAAGAATGAAGAAAAAAACAAATGATCTTAAAATTAATGACCAAATATAAATGGTATGGAAACTCTTGAGCCTAGAGATATGCCCATAAAATATCCTGCAGCCTTTTCTGGTGATGTCTGGTAGATTCACAGATGAGAAGAAACACATGTGGTCATAGTTTAGAAAGAAAGGTCCTTCTTTATTTGTCAGAAAATTTACAAAGAAATGAAATACATTAAAGACTTTTAATGGCTCACTTTCTACATTATGTGATGCTAATAAAATCCCGTGGGCATTCCTCAACATAGCCAAATGCATGCTTAAATCAGTGCATCCTATCATGAGAAATGTTTGAGTTCTTATCTCTTAGTGTTTAATTATATCATGTAGGAATTCATTGCATTCACATCAGAACTGACATTTACCTATGTCATATTTTTAAAACAGTTGCTTCTTGGCCACATTATAGTATACCAGACCCAATGATGAGGTTTAATATTTTAGAAAGACCACTTAGTCAGATAGATATACCTTGAATGATAGGCTTTCTGCTCTCAAAGTGCATTTGGCCTTAGAAATAAATAATCATAATATAATGTGAGAAGTGCTCCATTGAGGTACTAGAGTATGAATATTAACATCTAGGGACAGAGCATGAACCATAAGCTGAGTCTTGGCATGCTCCATTCCAGAGCCAGAGTATAAACGTTGTGTGAAACCTCCCCAGCTTTCAAGTGCATATGACTCACAATCTTCCTTGCTTATAGCTAGAGAAATCTAAGTCAAATAATAGAAAGGTATGTTTAAATACTATTGAAGAATTTTTAAGTACTGAAATGATAAAGTATTTATATATAGCATTAGCCAGGTCTGCGTGTAAACTACAGAAAGAGGTATGGCATATATTACAGTGATGTCGGAGGAGTTCCTGGAGGTTGTTGATAACATTTGATCTCTCTATACATTTATTCCCAACTAAACTTGGAGCAATGTTCTTCATATAGTAAGTTTTGATTTGAGTTAAGTTCCCATTTTTCATCTAGATGGCTACTCATAAACTCTTTTTATACCGAAATTCTGGAGCTGGCAATGAGTTTGCATAGCATAAAACTTATAGAAGAATTTGTCTCAGCAGAAAATTCCACAGTGTTTCCTGATGACAAGACTAAAATCAGTAAGACTTACTAGACAAAACAGATTTTAATGGGAAATCTAGTTCTGTTTGGAAACAGATGTCTTTTAGAAAGCTACTTAACTACTTTAAAATTCTATTTATTGCCATTTTATTGCTTTTCTGAACCCCGTATTTTATGTAAGACCCTTAAGTTGCCAGGCAGTTTCTGCCAACCCTAATACTTTGTATCAATATACTTTGCACAATACAGAAGTGAAGACTCTTGAATTTTTGACCTTGTCAGATGAATTTAGGAAATAGTTGGTACTGGATTTTGCAGGAGTATAGAAGACATTTAGAGGAGCCTTGTGAAACTGACATAGTAACAGACTACCGGCCCTGTTCACAGAGAGTCCTTAAACAATTCTACCTGTTCAAGGGTCAGCAAATAATATAAAATGGTAGAACTAAGGTTTAAGTGAAGACACAAGCTTATTCAGGACTGTACAGATTAGCAGTTCTTAATCTGTGGCTCAGGGCTTGTTTTGGGGGCAGTGGTCAAACAAGCCTTTCACAAGGTCAGCTAAGACCAATTGAAAACACATATATTTACATTATAATTCATAACAGTAGTGAAATTAAAGTAATGAAAGAGCTAGGAAAATACTATTATAGTTGGGGTTCACCACAGTATGTGGGACTGCATAAAAGGGTCACAGTCTTAGGATGGTTGGGAACCACTAGCCAAGAGTAATAAATTTTAGATATTGTGATTCTTTTGAAAAATCCAAGGCTGTACTGTTCATCTCTTCTACACCTCCCAAAACTTTCTCAACACTGTACTTTTGTGTCCTGCTTTCTTTATGACAGATGCCCATTCTCCTCTATCCTACAGGGCCCACCTGTAAACTAGAGAGGCGTGTTCCTCTTAACTAGGAACCAGAAAATCCCTTTACCTCTAAGACTCTTTCTATTGTGGTGGAATTAAGTGAAAACAGGTGTAAGGGTGATTCAGAGGTAGGTAGGTAGAAGGTGGTAGAAGGTTCATAGGTAGAAGGTGGACTAGGTGGAAGTTGCAATGTTGTAGATCCTTTTACCACTGGACAAATAGTGCAACATGATGACTGAAACTCTTTGATACCTTTGAGGAACAGCTAGAGCAATAGAGAACTGAGTTTAGATAAAGTCTATCGCTCCCATCCTCAAGTAGTCATTTATGTATACTCCTTTGCTTTGCATTTTAATAAATTTTGTGTGTGTGTGTGTGTGTGTGTGTGTGTGTGTGTGTGTGTGTGTGTGTGTGTGTTTTTAAATGGGACCAGGATTTCTGAACCTCATTCACAGTGATCAAGATGGAACCAACTGCCAAGCAGTGGAGAAACGGATGAAAAGCTGAAAGGCATACGATGTTAAGAGGAATATGTCCTGTATCATTTATTAATGTGTGACTTAAAGAACCATTAAGAAGATGAGCAAGTTAAATAATATTTGAAAAATTAATGATGGTTCTTAGTTCATTTATTTGCCTTAAAAACCTCTCTATGTGACTTGACTCTCAGATTGAACTGCTGACTATGATTTGTTGAATCCTTCTTAGGAATTTTTGTTTATTTATTTGGTGCATTACATAAATAATCAAAATTATATCATATTGTGCTGAAATGAAATGACAATTTATGTGTACCTAAAAAAACCTTTGAGGTCCATCCTTAACAGTTTTTTCCTTCGGGGTCCAAGGAAGGATCAACTACCTGCAGGAATTCTACCCTCTAGACTATTTCAAAGAATCTACACACACTGTGCTCTTTAGTTCATCATCTTTATTGCCCACTACTTGTACTGTTTCTGTTTAGTCTACCTTGTTCTGCCTTGTTTTATATTCTTCTCCCAGTCTCCCCAGTTACAAGTCATTATACACAGTCAGCAATTCTCTGGCCAAAGGAAGGTCACAAGGTTTGAATTCTTTCAGGGTCATAAAAGCGGGTAAGAGTTTAGATCAGGCAGTGACTGTTGGCTTTCTTTATGACTCAAGGAAGGAAGGCATGACATGTATAAGTATCAGTAACCTCAGGGAACAGGGTCAAATGAGAGGGAGAGAGACCTTAAATCGATAAGAAAAAAATCTAAGAAAAGATAAAGGGGAATTCATGTGTAACACCACATTCCCAAGTATGACTAGACAATAAGCCAATTAATAAACCAATGTGAAAGCAAACACGAACTGTTAAGGGCAGAGCCATTTACCATGGCGGCACAAGGCTCCAAGGCCACAGGAGTAAGACTGACCAGACGTGAGGGGGGCACTTTGCCCAGATGAGACATAGGTCCATTGAACACAGACTTGGAAGGTGAAGAATTGGCATGTGTTTCTTAGGGTGCTTTGTGTTAGTAATCTTGGTAGACACCTGCAACTCTGACCATGTGCATAACTGTAAAGTTTTAAGCGGATGATCTATTTTCAAAAGCCCTTAGTCTAGTTTGAACTTGAGCTGAGGTAAAATTGAGCTAAACATGTACAGTTTGTATTAGTCTGAGTAAAAGGAACAAAGGAGGCTTTAAGTGTTTGCAGTCTTGTGGGACAATAGATCTGGCTAGAGAGCATGTCTTAATATATATTTTATATATCAGAATTATATACTTAAATTAAAAGTCATCTTCCTGACCACCTACAGATATATGTGACCATTAAATGATCACTCATAATGCTAAGTTCTTGGGAAATGAATCCCAAGGTAGTAACAAATAGGAAACTACAATTACACACAAGAGATTCACTGCAGGAAACATTCAAAAGCAGTAGCACCAAAATACCTTGCATTTTGATTTATCTCCACCAGAATTCTTAGTTATAATGGCTCAGGCTTGACATGCCAACAGAGTTCCCAGGTCATATTTCTGTGGCTCACAGCATGCGTCTATTTAATAAATATAAATTCACAGGAAAACAGGAAATTTGAAAAGTTAGTGGTGTTGAAGGTCAGTCACAGGACTTATTGTACAAGGATCATAATACATCATACAGGATTTCTTAAAGCTAGCATCAATTGGAAATGAGGCAATTCAAGAGAATATAACATAATTAGCTTTCATGACATTAGATTATAGAAGATAGAGTTCACTAACTTACAGAATGGGCAATGAAGGAAAGAGTGCTAAGTAATGGGTCACTCCAATAATTCAATATTACATTTATTAGTTTTAATGTTTAAAAGAATTCATCTTCTGACCTTTTAAAATTCAAATTTTTTTACTGGAGAAACTTTGCCTGACTTTTGTTGCTTTTGAGTGGGTATTTGCAAAAGAAATCAACAAAACTGGTTTCTTGTGATATTGCCATTTTCCATTTTTTTAAAATCAGCTTTCTCTGAAGATGTCTACCAATTTCAAATTATCTGTAGTCTTGAAATCAGTGACTAGTGTAGTGTTCAGAATGTATAGACCATGATTGAGAGACCATGGAAGTGGATTTCATAGGCCCCCTTTAATCATTACAGTTACATGCACATACACAGGTGACCCAATGAGTTCATTTAATGTTATACATATGTATATGTGTGTAGTAGGAGGTTTCTGGCCTGGTGGGCCTAGCCTCAAGGTTTAGGCCCGCAGACCCACAGACCTGCAGAGACACGCAGATGCTTACAATAGTTTTAGGCTGATCGGCCTAAGGCCCAGGCATATAACTTGCTAACTCTTTACCCTTAATCTAACCCATGACTCTTATCCTGTTCAGCCACGTGGCTCAGTACCTTTTCTCAGAGCAGCATACATAGTTGTCCTCTGTTTCTTCTGACTTCTCTCTGGCATTCTGCTCTGTTCTGCTTGTTTCTAGAGTCTTCTTAGTCAGGTAGCCCTGCCCACACTTCCTGTCTGCCTTTGACCAATTAGCGCTTTTTATTAAACTTATAGGCAGAGACAATTATTTACAATGGAACAACATAATCTCCCTACATATGTGTTTAGGGCTGACCACTTAGCAGACTCACGTTTGGGGAACTTGCATATCCATTTCTTAGCCTGTAGCTCTTCATCTAGGAGAGGGGCTCCATTTGTATTGGCATGCCAACTGATGATGTCATCATTCATTTCTTGCTGGATAGCCATATTACTGAGATTTCCTGGGTGCAGCGTCCCTGTCCTATATAGAAGACAGTCTATGTCTTCATTGCTTCTATACTTTGCATGTCTTCACCCAGAGAAGATGTTGTTACCTGAATGTCTACTCTGCCAAAAACAACCAGCCAAACAGATAAACAAAGCAAAATCGCAAAAAGAAGTTATTTTAATCTCTAGTAGTCTAAGCATTTCCCAAATATCCGTGAAGGATATAGGTTGCTGGAACACCATGAATTAGGTGCTGCTTAAATTTTCACACTGAGGATAATATATAATAAACATTTCATTATCTTGCTTAATTAATTGTAGTAGAATCAGTTTTCTTTACAGTTAAGGCTCTTTCACTTATTTTTGATAGATGTTCAAAGTATGGCTAATGAATATTTTAGTCATTTTTAAATCAACACACATAGATTTTATTCTTGACAGACCTACTTTCCCAGCTAATCAGTATTGTATCTCACTTCCAGAACATGGGTAAAGCATGCAAAGTCTTGAAGAGTGTTGAGATATTAAAAATGTAGAACAAATCTGTGTTTTAATATTTGAGGTACATTGACATTCAAAGTATTCTGTGTTAATTTACTGTTTAAAACTTTTCATGAGCTAATTTTAATTAACTAGAACTCTTCATTAAAGTTAAAATAGTGTAAAGAACTATTCTTTCTTGAGTATAGAGGGCATTATAAAAGCCATAGAACATGCATTCTTTGACTATTAATACACACTAGAAAGCCATGTCAATAAGAAGAGAAATGTAGATAATAGTGACCAGTGGATTCTTTTGTTATAAACAGGTCTATTATTTTTCTAATACATTGAGGTTTGTAACGTTTACATCATTGTTCGCCTATGTACTGTGAAGTGTATAAAGCTGTAGTGTAAAATGAAAGATTTTACATTTTTATGTATATTATAAAACACCAAAAATTACGCTTCTGATACGTCTCTTGCATTCTTGCTCAGTTAATGTTCTATTTCTTAAATATAAAATCAATATAGTGATTTTTAGTGGGATTATGTTGTTACATTATAAATAATTGTTCCGCTTACTGGTTTAATAAAAATGCTGATTGGTTGAAAGCAGAAAGCAAGTGTGGGTGGGGCTACCAGACCAAGAAAACTCTGGGAACAGGAAGAACAGAGCAGAGATGCCACAGAGAAACCAGGCAGATACCACGATGAGATGTCAGCAGATGCAGAGCAAAGAAGTTGAAATGCTGCTCTGAAAAAAGGTACCAAGCCGCATGACTACACAGGATAAGACTCATGGGTTAGTTTAAGAGCAAGAGCTACCTAGCAATAAGCCAGAGCCTAGGCTGATCAGCATAAAATTAATACAAGCAGCTGTGCGTTTCTGTGGGCCTGTGGGTCTGCAGGTTTGGATCAGAGGCCAAACAGGACAGAAACATAATACAATAGTGATTCTTTTACTCTTGGTGAATTTTTCTTGATCCACAGAGAAGTGAACATTTTTACATATGCTTTTGTGGCTTTTATTGACTCATCATTGTGTCGGTGAACTTAGTTGTATTGTTAGGTTTCTATTTGGAAAACATCATGTCACACTTCATATGCCGCCAGGATTTATTAACCTGTAGTCTCTGACCAAGTGGTGTTGTTGGTTTTTTCTGTTGGTTTTGAATGTCACTGTAAAATTGGATTGCAATAGTCCTAGATAAAGTACTACTCTATAAGGGGGGGGGGGAGAGAGAGAGAGAGAGAGAGAGAGAGAGAGAGAGAGAGAGAGAGAGAGAGAGAGAGAGAAAGAGGAGAGGGAAGAAAAGGGAGGGAGGAGAGGAAGAAGAAATGAGGAAAAAGAAGAGATCACATGACCAGAACATGAAGCTGGCTTACATCTAGAAGGGATCCTGAACTTGGGTAGTCATAGCTACCTGAGACTGCCCCCTTTGCTCTCTCTATCCATCCTCTTCTTCCTTCTTGTCCTCTTCTCTTTCTTCCCCTTTACAATTTATTCACATCTAGTGGCAGGATTTTCTGTTTGGAAGCTACTTTCGTGAATGCCTCCTCAGGGTAAAGTCAAGCGGCAGTAGCGCGGTTCCCCAGCTATAATTGCCTGGCAAATTCTCTGCTGACCATTCCTTGTCACAAGCCCTCTGCCTTAATCATACCTGAAGCTGTTCTTGATGTCTGCTACCAGCATTCACTTTAGGAGGTCTTCTCGTTCTCACGGTGGCTTAGATCCAGTTGTCACCAGCACTGTTTCTTTAGAAATTTGACTATTTTCTTAACTTGATAACAACCTGCCTGACTTTCAGACTCACTGCATGTTTACTTCCGTGTTATAACATTGGAAGAGAATTTGAGGTTTGAGGTTCAGTACAGAGTCATTCTTGAGCCTTCTTGGCTTCAATTATATATCTCATGTGTTATTTGTTATTTCTAATATTTTTCATCAGCATTAGTACCCTAGAGTTATGTCTTAAAATAACAAACATTTTAATAGCTAGCAAGTCCCAATGGATTTTAAAATCAAAGTCTTTTTTAGTATTGTGGCCCTATTTTAAGATAATAGAGAAATGCCCAAAGGATCAGGTCAGTCTGTTGTTCCATTAGAATTTTAAATATTATTTGTATTTTCATTTCAGTAGCTTCGTGTTTAATGCTTGGGTTGCAATGGAATACAAAGAAAAGTTGCAGGTGATGGATTTGACTGCGTGAGTGGATTAGCATATTCAACACTGGTTTGATCATTAGAAGAAAAATACTAATTTAGTCTTCCCTATTCATCCCTGCATTCTTTAAGCCCACTTCTTACTATTTTATCAACACAAAGTGTTCCCTTTCCACTGTATATAAACTAAAAGCTTGTGTCTATCTTTGGGTAGCAAGACCAAAGGGGAAGGGTTTATGATCTGCTTTTTTTCCTTTAGTGTTCTAAGGTTAAGATAGCGAAAATAGGGCATATTAATATTTAGTAGGTATTGGATATGTGCCTTCACTATGTACAACATATATGTCATTACATAAAGCAACATGATTCTTCACCAACGTTTTTTTTTTTCCTTTTGAAATTACATTTGAATGCTGATTGTCAGTTCTATTTAAGCTTTGATTATTATTCCTCCAGTTTTGCTTTGAGCAGAATCGTTTAGCTAAAGAACACATCCCATGATGTATTTGTCTTAGTCTAAGCTTTCAAATGAAAAAGTTTCTATTTTACTCATTAGGTTGTTAAAATTACGTTTTCATCCTCTGAAGCACTGATGCCGGGATGACAAAAGCCACACTGGTTATGTTAACCGAAGCAAAGAAAGGAAAAGCAAAGGCACTTTACACAGAGAAAGCTGAACTCCGCCTGCGAAAGACATGGATTCCAAAAGGTCAGTGTCACAGCAGTGGACCGGAACTTTGTTAACCATCAGATTCACAGTATCAGTTTCTGGTGATCACCAGCCATGGTGGTCATTGCAACTGGGGTGCTCTCTGACAAGGAGACAGAAAATCCTAACTTTTTATTTCTTCTGTTAACCTTCGAGTCTAGTTAAGTCTATTTCCCTCCCTCACTCAATTTACTATGATGGCATTATCAAGCAGGACATTTTCCTACAATAATTTGCACACTCATTAATAAAACATCTCCCACTACACATTAATTGAATGCATATAATGAAAGTTGATACTGGGACAAGAATACGAAAGGGTAGGACAGTCCCATGATGAGTCAGAAATGAGTATTGTTAATCGCTCCGGCTTGTTCCCGAGAGAAAGTCACTCTATGAGATGATTTTTTTGGCCCTCCTGCAGGAATTCTTGATTTTCTCATAATAAAAGTTCAGTAGGAAGGGCAAATTATGTACCCCCTCTTAACAGAGTGACATCAGCTCAGCATGCCATAGTGCTTTCCATCATCTGGCACAATAATGCAGGTAGCAAATCTCTGACTTCATGTCTCTACTGGGGTTTCTAGAGAATTCTAACAATGTGTTTGTTCTGCATCCTGAGCCAGCAATTGCAGACTCCTCATATCATCATACTATATTTCCCACATAGTCACTATATCTAGGGTGGATTATTTTTGCTTAAAGGTCAAGAAAGTGTTTCTAGAAACAATTACTGTCTTTGCGTTATTAAATGATATCTTTCTAATGATTATCCTATAAACTAGAAAACAGTTGCAGTGAATATTAGGACATCAGATAAATATATGAGACTGACATAATTATTTAGATTTAAATTTTTCCTCATGTTCTCTCTCATAAAAATTTTAAATGACCGAGCATGTTTCATTTTCTATATTATTAGTATTTAGCAACTGTTTTGCATAGATATTGAGAAATCAAAATTGACTCACAGTTCAGGAAGGTTGAGTTCTCCAAAGCATACAAAGATGACCCATATAATGTGTTCTTGGAGAATTGATGCTAAATGGACACGGCTATTAACTCTGAAGCAGAGAAGATTAACTCAGAAAGGAAGAAAAAAGCTATGCTGGGAAATGGATTTAAAAGTCAAGGAATGAGTTGACACTTTACATTTTCAATACTCTAAAGTTATTCACATTTAACCTTCTCCCTGTTCTTTCCACATCCGCTCACAGGATGACCTACAGGGACTTCTTTAGGTTCCCAGTAGACATGAACAGACTGTACAATGTTACATTGCTAATTTTGTTCTATATTCCTGAGGACTATAGTCAATGAAACATTAAGGAAGCAAAGTTTTTGAGACAATGATTGTGCTGGACCAACTGGCGGGTGATGTGGGAATGTCTGTATGCTGTGAATATTAATCTTTAAATAAAGGACTGTTTTGGCCATGGCAGGCACCGTAGAAAAGTAGGCGGGGAGATCAGAGAATAGGTAGGAGGAGGGCAGACTAAAAGACAGATCGAGCCAGATGCCCAAAGAAGAAACATGTAAGGAACACAGGTGAGCCACGGGCCACATGGCAGACAGATTAATGAAAATGGGTTAAGATGAAGAAGCAAGCTAGCAATGTGCCTAAGCAATTAACCAAATAGCAAGAAGTTAAGATAAGCATCTGAGTCATTTTGGGGGGCCTAAGTAGTGGCGGGTGGCTAAGCAGTCTGGGATGGCAGGTCTGTCCTCTGGCCGTATGGGGCCAAAACCTCAATGTAACAGGCAGGCTTTTATCATTCCATCAGACGCTCACAATAAATATGCGCGCATATGGAAGTAAAGAGAAACAGTCTGGGACTGAGATTGTAAATTCCAGCTATAAACTGTATCCAGTTGAAGAAAAATTCTCTTATAAATATCCCTCTTTATTTGTTTTAGAAATATTTTCTGCGTGCAAAGGAAGATATGACAGATATTTTTGTTTTACTTCTTATGTGACATATAATATATTAACATTATTAGTAAAGTCTAAATGGTGTTAATTTTGCACAGCAGAAACTCAGTTCTGAGATATCTAAGAGAAAAAAAAAGGAAGAGACTTGTACATTTCTGGTTGTAATATGAGTTACTTATATCATGTTAGATGGAATTATGAATTTATCATCATCTTTATTTGGAGAGTAAATATAGTTTAAAAACATGGGTTTGGGTGCGTGCATGAATGCATGTGTGTGTGTGTGTGTGCGTGTGTGTCTGTGCGTATCTATGTGTGTGTGTGTCTGTGTATGTGTGTTTGACTGGACTGGAGTATGCCAGGACACATGCCTAAACATTTGTGCCAGTGTGTGTTTGCGTGTGTCTGTGTGTGTTTGTGCCTGTGTGTGTGTGACTGTACTGGAGCATGCCAGGATACATGCCTAAACATTGTCCCAATCTGTGTGAGTGTGTGTATGTGTGTCTGTGTGTCTCTGTGCATGTGTGTGTCTGTGCGTGTGTGACTGGACTGAAGCATACCAGGCAGGACACATGCCTAAACATTGTCCCAGTGTGTGTGTGTGTGTGTGTGTGTGTGTGTGTGTGTGTGTGTTTGTGTGTGTTTGTGTGTGTGTGTGTGTGTGTGTGTGTGTTTGTGTGTGTAAGTCTACCTGGACTAGTGTATGCCAGAACACATGCCTAAACATTGTCTCGGTGTGTGTGTATGTGTGTGTTCTGTATTTTTGAGAGATTATCTGTTGAGCCAGTTAACTGAGAAGAGCAGACTTCCTTAAAATGAGTATGCGAATTTGGTCAAATATGTAGATTATTTGATATTGGTATGTGTTTATGTTATCTTGCTTCTAATCTGTGTTTACCTACTAATGGTTAAGGGAAAAAAAATCAAAATCTTAGTTGTGCTAGCCAGAAAACTGTTATTTCTTTCATTTTGTGTCTTTCTGAATCTTGTGAAGTATAGTTTTCAATAGATTAGGCAGTACCAACAGTAAATGCTTCTACAGTTTTGGTGGTTGTTAAAAATCCTCTTATATTTTCCATGGTGATGTTATATTGGTTTGTATAACCTTGAACTTTTCCTGACCTCAGTCTCAATTATACAAATTACCTAGAACTACTCATCCTAGCAAAGAGGAGTTAGTGGTATAGAACATGTGAAGGGCAGTGTGGACCCACTAATATCCACAGTATGTTTGAGTCATCTTAGTTAAATATGGATAAACATGTTAAGATATAATTATTTTTATCAACTTATGGGATTATTTCATTACTGAGTATGAAAAGATACATCAAGTTTTAATCTATGTGAATATAAGTAGAACTTCATTTAAAGATCTGGAATCAACATTTGGTTTTGATCATTTCTAGCTGTCTGCCTTCTGTCCTCCCTCCCTCCCTCCCTCCCTCCCTCCCTCCCTCCCTCCCTCCCTCCCTCCCTTCCTTCCTTTCTTTCTTTTGATGGTTAATAAGTTACATAACATCTCAGGGCCAGTTTCTATCTGTTTAGATATCTCATTTCAAAATGTGCTCAACCAATAAGAAACATTAAATTTATACTGTAAGCATAAGTTACTCCTAACACAATAGAAGCAATAAACAATATAGTAGAGCTGTTACTGTGCATCATTTAACAGTGAGGATATATTCTGAGATATGAGTCAGAAGGTGATTGGTTTTTTGTGAAATATTACAGCGTTCTTACACAACCCAGACAGTATAGTTTAAACCACACCTAGGGCATATGGTACATGTTATTGCAACTCTGGCTATATGGAATGTAGGAAGCACAAGAGAAAAAATGATACAATGAAGGCATAATAAGAAGGTGATAGATGAGATTGCCACTGATGTAAATGTCATTTGTTATCATAAAATATTTAAGGTATTGAACTATTTTAACAACATATTTATATAATTGCAATGCAGTTCTTTTTTTTGTAGCAGAATCACTATAAACATAATAACGCCCTGTCTATTATTGTTTTGATCAGCTTGATAGAAAGTACAGTCATTTGAGTGGAAGTAACCTTAACTGAGGAATCATCTTCATCAGACTGGTCTGTGGGCATGTCTGTGGGACAATTTTCTCAATTGCTGGTTGATGTCAGAGAGCCCCGACCACTGTGGGAAGTAGATTCCTAGGAGGGTGGATCTAAGCTATATAATAAAAGTTGCTGAGCACATCAGAGGAAGAAAGCCAGTAAGCAACGTTCCATGTTCTTTGCTTTAGTTCCTGCCTCCAGGTTTCTGATTCAGTCTTGAGTTCCTGCTTTGGCACCCTTAAGTGATGGGCTATAACCTGTAAGCCAAAATAACAGTTTTAATAAACCCCAAGTCACATTTGGTCACATTGTTTACCACAACAATAGACAACAAACTATAACAAATGTGTTGTACCACAATCTTATGACATCTCTTTATTCACCTTTATTATATTCTTCTTGAACTACAATCATCGTGTGTGTGTGTGTGTGTGTGTGTGTGTGTGTGCATGTTGTGATCAAAATGTTATACTGTGCACAATTGTAGTGTTATATAATATGCTATCTTAAAAGTGTGTGTCTTATGGATACACAAACCCTTCCATTTTGATTTTCTGCATAGTGTCTGCAATTGGCCATGTTAGAGTACTTTGTTAGACTCTAGAGTTAATTTCAGGTTTTATACTTGTCTCCTTATTTCAGTGTCTTGGTTTTCTAGACAGATTTGACATCTCAGAAAAATCAAGGGCATCTTACATAACATCAAGCCTTGTCAGTGGCGCATAACTATAATTTGTGAAGCAGTGATCAACAGAAATTCAAACATTTTAAATTTACCTAGAAGTTTCTGTTCAACATGGTTCTTGATGAAAGGTTGCTAGCATTTTTAAATAAAGAAATTTGGAGAATTGCAATGAAATGTCTGGCAGTTCATAAATCATTGCACAATATTTTGCAAGAATTTCTTTGAAGCAAAATTAGTTGTTGTCTTTTTTCTTTATGTGCCGATAGGCAATGCCTTGGTGGAGACAATTTTTCAAAGAACAGCAAGTTCAAGGTGCTGAAATGACTGTTTTGTAGCAAGGCAGTAAGGTTCCTCTTCTAGTATTTATTGTTAGCACCTCTGATGGCTTATGGCCTGCATAAATCCCTTATGTGCTCTCTTACCTTGTCAACCATTCACCTTAAGGCATAAGTCATTGTAAATGATTCGATCAACCTGAGAGCTTTGTCAGGCAGATTTTGTACTTTAACAACTTCTCGTAGAAAGAATGTAATATATTTGAGAATCTACCATGGTATATAGCCCAAGGCATCAGTTTTCAGTATCACTCACCTAAGACTTGTAGAGAGAAATGTCATTGAGGGCACTGAACCAGCCAAGGCCCCAGAGCACAGAGGTATTGCCATAATTAACTGGAAAAAAATAATGCATTGTTTCAGGCCTTCATACTTCCTTCTATGAAGTTTACTTCCCATAGTTGGTTCTTAAGCCAGAAATATATATTCCCCTAAGACCTTGTTGGAAATATATAGTCTTTGGCCTTCCCCAAATGTATGATAAATGTCAGCATGATTTGTGTAAACATTAAGGTTTGTAAAGTATCTTTCTACATTTGTTGAAAATAATGCCATAAAAAATAAGGGTTTGGCATTGCTTGGTTTTGTCCTTTTAAAACATATTTTTTGTTCCCTCCTTAGCTTGGTTTTTCTTTCAACTGTGAAGCCGTAGACTCTACCCCACATAGCATATCCTGTTTGATGTTGAAGTTGTTATTTTGTAAGATCCATCTTTTTCAAAGCCTTCATAACAACCTTTTTTGTTAGGTCAGACTGTGAACAGCCTTAATAGAGTTTGCTCTTTAGAAATATCAAAGCAATTAGTATCTAACACCTTGATGCTTTTTCTGTTAATTCATTTCCACTTTTGACCTTGGCTCCTGCATCTTGGATAAAATGGGCACACTAGTATTGCGCTAAGGATAGGTTCTGCACATGTGAGAAAATGTGCATCAATAGGGAAAGGATCCCATCAGTGCCTCATAGTCTGCTGTTAATGTTGACAGTGAGCAATTACATGAACTTCTGTGTTAATATATACATCTGCCTTATGCATTAATGTTTAGTAAGGCACAAGCCAAGAGATTAGAAAAATCTGCCTGATGTGTGTGTCAGTATATAAGTTGGGATAGTTCAGGAGAAGATCGGTATTTGAATATCAAATATCAATATTAATTTTTTAAGTTTGTGTGTGAGTGTGTGCACTTGTGAGTGCATGTTTCTGTTTATGGATGCATATGCATAGGTGTGTGTATTCCTGTACTTAGACCTGTAAAGACCAGAAGAAAATGTCAGGTTGTTATTGTATTGTTACTTTTATTTTCTTGAGACACTGAACCTCAAGTTCTCATCTTTTGTGGTTGTTTGGACTAGGCTGCTAGCAGGAAGACCTCAGAGACCCTCCTGTACTCCCACCTAGTCCTAAGATTATGCATAGTGCAGCCACACTTGACTTTATACATGGATGCTGGTATCAAACTTAGATACTCAAACTTCCACAGAAAGTGTTCTCACCCACTGAGCCCAGCTCCCAAATTATCAAGCTTTAATGTTGGAGATTCCCTAATAGATGGGTGAAGAAAAGGTTCAAAGATAAAGAGAGATTCTTTTAATGGAATGAGATGGCTTGCCAGGGGCCAGCAGCATCCAGAGGCACTGAATGTTTTACTTTGTGGCAAGAAATTCTAGTAGTTGATCTGTCTGAAATCAGTCACTTCTTGAATCACAAGAAATGGTCTCTAGTTAGTGGTATACTTCAATAATTGTTATATCTATGGTTTAAGAAATCCTCTGTAATTGGAATGTGTACATATTTCCAAAAATAGGAAAGAATGATAGTCTAAACAAAACATAACACTCTAACTTAAGGCTTGTTGCCTGTTGAGTAGAAAAAAAAAGTTTGTTTGCTTATTTATTTATTTATTTATTTATTTATTTATTTATTTATTTAAGCAACTTCTATTGACAGAGGAGAAGGAAGAACAAAACTCCATTGCCATGAATTTTTTTTTTTAACTTAGCAGGAGCTTCAGCATATTATTGTCCTATGGGGGAAAGTGTGGGCTATTTGGGAGTGCTTGCTTGTTGGTAGGAAGTATTTATATGGCAATTAGGTGTGGCATGTGTCATCAAAACAGTTGAGAGTAATTAATTACCTTGATCAGTAATATTACCACTGTTGCTGGTATAATCTCTTTTAAAGCTCTTGAAGAATGGAGTATAAAACAACTTTAAGAAAGGTGTGAAAGCAGATCCGAAAGATGCTTGCTGTCTCCTGTTGTAGTTCCATTTGGCTGCTATAATAAATTGAAAGAAATATTTTTGGCTTAAAATAACAGAAGTATGAATTGTGAATACCAGAAGATGAATAGGTTGATAGATATACATAGGTACACACACACATGCACACACATAGATACTGCATATTTGAAAGATAGGTATAAGGTAGATATAGATAGATAGATAGATAGATAGATAGATAGATAGATAGATAGATAGAGAGGTGTATATAGAGGTGGGTATCAACAGGTGTTGCTTTTTTTCTCATATCTAGGAAAGAATCAGATTTTTTTCCAGTGTCTGGTGACTGGGCATCTGGTAGCCTCATCTCATCTGTTTTCATGGCTACAAATTCTTTCTGATGCTCTCTGACCATTTCAGAACTCTCTCTTTTTTTCTGAAGTATACTGTTCTGGCACTTAAGTCCTACTTAATCACATGGGCTAGACGGTTCTGAATTGACAGGCTCATTGTAGGTGATCAGGAAAACACCTCAGGTATAGACAGGTAGCTCACCTCCGGGTTTATATATCCATAAGTTAGATTTATCCTAAGCAAGAGGAAAACTTGTAAAAAGTTGCTGCATAAAATTGTTTAACTTCACAAAAATCATCAGAGGACTTGAGAAACATACCAAATTGTAAACGACAGATGATGGTATTACATATTTGCTTGTTCTAGCAACAATGCAGAACAAAAATCATTTTTTGAAATAATTTCATATGCTACATTAAAAAAATTGGGTCAAAATACTATGTGTGGAGGAAATAAGATTAAGTTTGTGTTTATTTGTAGCATACTTACCACATTAAAGATAACCTATCAGTAGGTACTTCCATAGTCTTCCATATACGTTGACCCTCTTAAGATATGGCCTCATAGGCAGGCTCCATCAAAAGAATGAGGTACCTTCCTCCTAGCTGGCCAGTCAGCCTAGGCTTTAGGCCTGGGAAGTCTGGTACAATCTATGCCCTTCAACCCCATCAGAGCTCCACCATGCAGAACCTCTGCAGGCAGGCCTGCCTACAACCACCTCTCATCAGACCCTATAACCTATAAGCCCCATTCCATCCTCCAAACCCATTTATCTTCTGGAGAACTCAACTGCTCCCTGAGACACAGACTACTCTGGATCTGATTGCACCAAGAGCACCTATTTGACCAAGAGCAGCTCCCCGAAACATAAACAACACTTGTACCAATAGAGAAAGAGGTGGGTAGATAGCAGTGCAAGAATACATTCAACAACATAGAGAACAATATGACACCACCAGAATCTAGTAATTCAACAACAGCAAGACCTAAACATTTTAGTACGAAGAAGCAGAAGAAAGCAACACCTTATGGAGATGATACAAGTCTTTAAAGAGAAAATTAAAACCCCCTTAAAGAAACAGAGGAAGAGGCAAACAAAAATTGGAAGTGATCAATAAATCTCTTAAAGAAAATCAATCACACAGGTGAAGAAAACAGTTCAAGACTTGAAAATTGAAATATAAGCCATAAAGAAGACACACAATGGAGTAATGCTGAAAATGAAAATTCTTAGAAAACAAATAGGACCTACAGATGCAGCATAATTAACTGAATGTAAGAGACAGAAGAATCTCTGGCGCAGAAGATTTAGTAGAAGATATAGATTTGTCAGTTAAAGAAAACACTAAAGTCAAAATGTCATAACACAAAATGTTCAGGAAATCTGGAACACCATGAAAAGACCAAACTTAAGTATAATAAGAAGAGAAGGAGGAGGAGGAGGAGGAGGAGGAGGAGGAGGAGGAGGAGGAGACTAATACAAGTTCAAAGACAGAGAAAATATATTCACCAAAATCAAAGAAGAAAACTTTTCCAAACTAAAAACGAAAATGCCCATGAAGATATAAGAAGCTTACAGAACACTGAATAGAAAAGACACACCCAAAGTCAACTCTCTACATAATAATCAAACCACTATACATACAGAATAAAAAAAAATTAAGAGCTTCAAAGGAAAAATGTTAAGTAACTTGTAAAGGCAGACCCACAAGAATAACACCCAACTTCTCAGTGGAGATTATGATGGCCAGAAGGTCCATCACAAATGTTATGGAGACACAAAGAGACAACAAATGCCAGCTCAGACTACTATACACAGCAAAAGTCTCAATCACCATACACGGAGAAGACAAGATATTCCATAACAAAGTCAGATTTAAAGAACACCTATTCACAAATTTAGCCCTACAGAAAGCTCTAGAAGGAAAATTCCAATCTAAGGAAGTTAGATACACCCACAAAAATACAAGCAATAGGTAAATCCCAGCAGGACATCTGAAGAAGGGAAACACACACAAACTACCAGCAAAAGAAACAAACAAACAAAAACAGGAATTAATAGCCACTGGTCATTAATATCACTGAATATCAATGGACTCAATTCCGCTATAAAAATAACACAGGCCAACAGAATGGATATAAAACAGGATCCATCCTTCTGCTGTGTACAAGAAACTTACCTCAACTTTACTACATTACACTATTTCAGAGTAAAGGGTTGGGAAAAGACTTACCAATCAGATGGACTTAAGAAGCAAGCTAGTATAGCTACCCTGATAGCTAACAAAATGGACTTCAAATTAAAATCAAATTAAAAATGATCTGGAAGATAATTACATATTCACCTGAATAAAAAAAATATGTCAAAATAAAAGCTCAATTCTAAACATTTATGCCCCAAATACAAGGGTATTCACATATGTAAAAGAAACATTATTAAAACTTAAATCACACCTCAATACCCCCATTCTCACCAATGGATATGTCTGCAAGACAGAAACTTAACAGAGAAATAAGGAATCTAACAGTTGTTATGGCTTAAATGGACTTAATAGATGTATATAGAACTTTACACCCAACACAAAGGACATACACGGTTATAAATCAAATATGAATAGGTACAAAAATGGAAATCAACCCTTGTACCCTATTAGGTCACTGTGACCTAAAGTTAGAGTTCAGCAACAAAAATCACAGAAAGCCTACAATTTCATGGAAACTGAATAACTCTTAAATGAAACACCTCTGGGTCAAGGAAGAAATAAGAAAGACATTAAAGACTTTCTACAAGTCAACGAAAATGAATCTACAACACACCCAAACTTTTGGGACACAATGAAAGCAGTGCTAAGAGGAAAGTCCATAGCACTAAGTGTCTACATAAAGAATTTGGAGAAATCTCACACAAGTGACTTAACAGCATAACTGAAAACTCCAGAACAGAAAGGAGGAAACTTAGCCAGGAATAGAAGGTAGGAAATAACCAAACTCGGGGATGAAATCAATAAAATTGAAACAAAGGGATCAATACAGAGAATCAATAAAACAAAGAATTGGCTCCTTCATCGACAAGATAGACAAGCCCTTATCCAAACTAACTAAAAGGCAGAGAGAGACTACCCAAATTAATAAATGAGAAACGAAAAGGGAAACATGAACATACAGAGAATCATTAGGTCATACTTAAAAACCTGTACTCTACAAAATTGGAAAACCTAAAAGAAATGGACAGCTTTCTTGATAGGTACCATTACTAAAATTAAACCAAGACCAGATAAATTATGTAAATAGACCTATAAACCCTAGGAAATAGAATCATTTATTAAAAGTCCCCCAACCTAAAAAGCCTAAAGACAGCTTCAGTGCAGAATTCTACAAGAAGTTTAAAGAACTAATACCAATACTCGTCAATTATTCCACACAATAGAAACAGAATGAACATTGCCAAACTCTTTATGAGGCTACAGTCACCCTGATATCCAGCCACACAAAGATACAACAAAAAAGAGAATTACAGACCAGTCTCAGTCATGAACACTGAGGAAAAAAAATACTCAACAAACTACTGGCAAACCAGATTCCAAAACATACAAAAAAAAAAAAATCATCCATCATGATCAAGTAGGCTTCATCCTGGAGATACAGGGATGATTCAACAGACAAAAATCTGTCAGTGTCATCCATCATATAAACAACATTAAAAAAACCCCACATGATCATCTCATTAGATGCCAAAAAAACCTTTGACAAAATCCAGCACCCCTTTATGTAAAAGTTGTTGGAGAGATCAGTGGTTACAAGAAACAAACGTAAATAAAAGGCAATGTACAGAAAGCTGACAGCCAACATCAAACTAATGGATAGACGCTCAAATCCATTTCAATAAAATCAGGAACAATACACAACTATCCACTCTCCCCATATCTGAAATTCTAGCTAGAGCAATAAGACAACCAAAGGAGATCAAAGAAATAGAAATTGGAAAGGAAGAATATAAACTTTTGCTATTTGTGATGATCTGATCATATACATAAGTGACCTAAGTATTCTACTAGGAAACTCCCACAGCTGATAAACACCTTCGGCAATGTGGCAGGATACATGATTAACTCTAAAAAAATCAATATCCATTCTATATAGAAATGATGAAGAGACTGAGAAAGAAATGGGGAAATATTACCCTTTAAAATAGCCAAAAATAAATAAAATTTGGGGAGTAACTTTAACCAAACAAGTGAATGTCCTATATGTCAAGAGCTTTAAGTCATTGAAGAAATGAATTGAAGAAGATATAGGAAAATGGAAAGATCTCCTATGCTCTTGGAAATGTAAGATAAACATAGTAAAAATGTCAATCTTACCAAAAGCAATCTACAGATTCAATGCAATGCCCATCAAAATCCCAACACAATTCTCCACAGACTTTAAAAAGACAATACTCAGCTTCATGTAGAAAAAATAAAAACACAAGATTTCCAAAAGAAACCTGTTCAATAAAAGAACTTCTGAAGTCATCACCATCCCTGACTTCAAACTCTACTATAGAGCTATAGTAATAAAAAAACAGCTTGATATTAGCATAAAAATAATCACTTGGATCAATGGAATCAAATTGAAGACGCTGATATTAATCAACAAAATTATGAGCACTTGATTTCTAGCAAAGTATACAAAAATAAACAATGGGAAAAAGAAAGCATCTTCAACAAATGGTGCTGTCCACACTGGATGGTGGCATGTAGGAGAATGCAGATAGATCCATATCTCTCACCCTGCACAAACTGAAGACGAAGAGGATCAAGGTTCAGCATAAATTCAGTTCCACTCAATCTGATAGAAAAGAAAACAGGAAATAGTCCAATGCATTGGCACAGGAGACCACTTCCTAAATATAACACCAGTAGCACATATAGTGAGAGAAATCATTAAAAAGTGGAACCTCCTAGAACTGAGAAGCTTCTGTAAGACAAAGGACTTAGTCAATAAGACAGAATGACCGCCTATGGAATGGGAAAAGATCTTCACTAATACTACATCTTACTAAGGGCTGATATCTAATATATATAAAGAACTCAAGAAACTAGAGATCAAAAATCAAATAATCCAATTAAAAAAATGGAGTTCAGAGCTAAACAGAGAATTCTCAACAGAAGACTCTCGAATGGCCCAAAAGACACTTGAATTGGTCAATATCCTTAGCCATCGGGGAAATGCAAATCAAAAAACTCTGAAATAATATCTTACACTTGTCAGAATGACCAACATCAAAAACATTGAAGAGAGATCATACTGGATGGTATATGGAGTAATGGGAACACTCCTCCATTGCTGGTGGAATGTTAACTTGTAGAGCTACTTTGGAAATCATTATGACAGTTTATCAGATAAGTGGGGCATCAATCTACCTCATGATCCATCAATACCACTCTTGGTCATATACCCAAAGGATGTATGTTCTTACCCCAAGGACATTTGCTCAACTATGTTCATAGTAGCATTATTTGTAATAGCCAGAACCTGGAAAAAACAACCTAGATGCCCCTCAATTGAAGAACTGATTTAAAAAAATGTGGTACTTTATACAATGGAGACCTACTCAGCAGTAAAAAACAAAACCAAATACACACACACACACACACACACACACACACACACACACACACAAATCACACACATGACATACTGAAATTTAGAGGTAAGCAAATGGATGGAACTATAAAAAAACATCCTGAGTGAGGTAACACAGGCCCAGAAAGTCAAACATGGTATGTACTCACTCATAAGTAGATTTTAGACATGAAGCAAATGATAACCAAGCTACAATCTACTACTCCTGAGCAGTTAGATAACAATCAGGACCCTAAGAGGGACATTCATGGATCCCCTGGGAACTGGAAATAGATAAGACTTCTGAGTTAGTAGAGACCACAGAGGGGAAGAGAACATGAGAGAAAGGTATTGCTGAGTTGAGGGAGGGACAGAGAGGGAGAACAATGAAATAGGTATCTTGATAGAGAGAGCCATTTTGGGGTTTGGAAGAAATCTGGTGCTAAGAAAACCCCCAAGAATCTACAAACATGACCCAGCTAAGACTACAAGCAATAGTGGAGAGGGTGCTTGAACTAGCCTTCCTCTGTCATCAATAAGATGACCAACCCCAATTGTCATCATAGGACCGTCACTCAGCAACTGATGGAAGCAGAAGCAGAGATCCACAGCTAAATACTGAATCGAGTTCTCCCTTTAGTCAAAGAGAGGGAGGAAAGATTAATGAGCAAAGAGTCACGATCACGATGGGGAAACACACAGATACAGCTCACCCAAGCTATTGGGAACTCACGGACTCTGGACTGACAGCTGGGGAAATGTCATGGGACCAAAGTAAATCCTCTGAATGTAGATGACAGGCCTCTGGCAGTGGGACCGGAACTTATCCCTAGTGCATGAACCGGCTTTTTGGAGCCCATTCCCTACAGAGGAACACCTTGCTTATCCTTGATACTTGGGGGAGGGGCTTGGTTATACCTCAACTTGAAATGAAAGACTGTATTGACTCCTCTCTCTGAGGGGTGGTTTGTGTGTGTGGGAGAGATACTGGGGATAGCTGAGAAGATGGGAGGGAGGTGGAACAGTGGTTGGTAGGTTAAAAAAAACTTAAATAAAAAATTGTAAAAGAAAAAGGAAAAAATACAAAAATACAGTGTCACAAACTGTCATGTTTTAAGTCTATTTCTAAATAGAACATTCAGTTCCTTTGTGAGTTTAGTGACTTGTGAAAATTTCTAAAATGTAACTGCTTTGCATCTTTTGATTTTTGTAATGCTCTCTTTATTCCTACAAATTTTATTTGCATAATATTTTAATAATAAAATAAAGAATTAAAAAAGCTATAACCCCACATCCGAAGGTCAAAGAATAACTCAGCACAGGCTACAGTGCTATGGGAATTTCTAGTATCCTGCCTACAATGCTAGTAGAATAATTTTAACATTTTCTTCACTTAAACAAGTACACTGTTAATGAAGACCAAGATCCAAGTCAATTAGTCTTCAGAGGATGCTTAGCAGTGGATGGACCTTAATGCTGGGTACCCACAAAGGCAATTTAACCCTAGTATAGCCAGGAGATGCAGCTCAGAGGGGACAGCCTACTGAAAATGTGAAGTTTTTGATAGTTATAATCCTGGGTATCAAGAGGACTGTGTGTTGAAGTAGTTAAGGTCCTTCCACATAGTCAATACTAAGGAGTGCATTTCCAGAACTACAGTGAGTTCAATATCAGAAAACTGTTGTTAGATGAACTGCCACCTCCTGGCAGCAATATGTATGTCAGGGTGTGCTGCTACTCTTTCAGTGAAGAACTATATTTACCCAAGAAAAGAGAGGAATCTGAACAATATGGAGGTGGAAAGCAAAAAGCAATAATTTGGAATAATTTAGAGAAGGTCATAAATACTCTTTCAAAAGAAGTGTGATCAGTGTTGGGTATAGTACAAATTGAACATATTACCAATCTCTTCAAGGCGGATAAAGAACCTCACTAAATACTGAGGCTGAGAAATGCCAGAAAAATGCTTCCATGTGGTTAGATACACCCCCGGGTATGAATGGCACTGCACACTCTAGGCATGCTTCACTAAGAACAGCTCTCTGTAATCATAGAGAAGAGACTCTTTCATACACAACTGGGACCAGTATTTGAACAAATGTGACAACTGGAGCTCATTAGAAGCAAGCATTAAAACAACTCTTGTCTTATAAAAATAAGAAAGAAAGAAATTAAGCAGACAAGGAAGTGCTTTGCCTACTGAAGGAAAGGCAAGAGAAAGATGAGAAAGCAGAAAATCTTATTTATCAGAGGAAGACTGGCAAGTACCCATTTCAGGGTCTGTTTGCAGCTGCATATCATATCAGTATGTGCAAGTTACAAATGCTCCTCACACTTCTGGTTGATTTCCCTGTGCATTATCTGTGTTGTCCCAGGATGGAGGAGCTGTGTGTTTCTAGGTCAGTCAGCATCTTGCAACAATAGTAGGATTTTTTCACACTGGGGAAAACAAAAAGTACACCTTGGCATAAGAGAAGCAATACTGAGAAGAGTGGATGTGTCCTATGGCCGAGACCTGGAACTATCATAGTTGAAATGTCCATATGAACAAATCGGACATTTCCATTATTGCAACTAGCCCATGTACAATGTACAACATACCCGTGGACAAAGTATACAAGTGCTTTCTCTGGACATTTACATATTACTAAGGATGAAGGGGAAAGATTGTAACAGCTAGAAGACAGAGAGAAAGGCTGTGGAGTACTGTCTTCTGAGCCTGACATGGCTGTGGCAAACATGACCTTAGAGCTATGGTTGCCTACACAAGACTGGGCTGGTTCCCATCATTTAGGGATTAGGGAAGGGCCCAAGGGGCTCTATTCCTCCTATATGAACTACTGACTACTGATGGAGGTTAGAGGAGGGACAGTTATTGTTTTCTGTTGCACTTCCACCGATGAGCCCATCATGTTCCCACAGATATTTCCAAAACCATGACCACACAGACAGTCTTGTTTAATTCAGTGGGAAGTAAAATTAAAAAAAAAAAATGAATAGGGAACGAAAGGAGAGCAAGGTTGATGGGGTGGAAGGTTACTAGGAGACAGTAATGAGAGACTTCATAAAAATTATGAAACTGATAAAAACAGTTTAATAGAAGTTTATGGAAGCATATTTATTTATTTACTGAAACAAACTAATGCATTTATGGAGCTTCTGTATAAGTTACGCAGATGATGGATGTTGCATCATGGCCCAGGTCTTTGTTGTGATGTGAAACCTCTAAATGATTGGAGAAATGCTCCTTCACCAACATAGACAGACTATATACAGTAAAAGAACTAAAGTGGTAGACACACACACACACACACACACACACACACACACACACACACACACACACACACAGAGTGGGGGGGGAGAGGGAGGGAGAGAGACTACAGACAAGACCACAGACATGGAAAAACTCCCTTTGGAATAGTCATGAAGCTACTGCTGGATCTGAATCTGTGGCCTTGCTCCTTCAGTCAATGGTCAAAGCTACAAAATTCATTTTCATATCTGAGGGTTCATTCATGGGTGTGTGCACGCATGCATGCACGTGTGCGCGCACACACACGCACACACACACATACACACACACTCTTTAGGGAGATCAGCCACCCAGCTCCCAAATAAATACAGAGGGATTTCCTCTTACTTACCAGCCTGGCTTTAGCTTGGTTTGTTTCTAGCCAGTTTTTCTTGCTTAATTTATCTCGTTTCTTTATAGCTATGTTTGGCCTCTGGGCTTTTAACCTTTTTTATTCTATATATGTTTTGTTTCTTACTCCAGACTGGTTGTGTGCACACCGTCCACGGTATTTCTCTCTTTGGTGCTTCTTCTTCCCTTCTAGATCTCTCCTCCTTTTTATTCTCTCTGCCCACCAGCCCTGCCTCACTATTGGACAGTCAACCCTTTATTAGAACAATAAGGTGTTTTAGGCAGGCAGAGTAACACAACTTCACAGAGTTAAACAAATGCAACATAAAAGAATACATCTTTACATCATTAAACAAATGTTCCACAGCATAAAAGAATGTAACACATATTCAACTAATATTCCATAACGCAGCAGATCATGGGCCAGTAACATCTTATTCCTCTGGCTGGCCATCATTTCAGTGGTCTCGCTCCTACCCAGCCAAACAGCGCACTTCTTTTAAGGACCTTAGTGATGACAGGTTGTCCGTTGGTATATCCTGATACTCTCCCTGCTGAAGGCTCATATTCTGAGTCACATCTGTGTATTCCTTTTCCACAAAGAATGATGTATAAACAGGTCTCAAGGATTCCAGTATAGTTACCTTTGTGGCTGAAGGAAAATGTTCTTCTTCCAGACATATATGTTGTTTCTAATAGCGATACCCTGAAGAGATGCCCATTAGATTCTGATTTCAGACACCAGACAGTCTGATTGCTGCTTATTCTAAAGTTACTGGTCAACCATTCTTTAGCTTTGTCGTTTACTAGGTACTATTCAATATATTTTGTATTGAATAAGTCAGACTTCAGTTTGCTTGTGTATCTAAAAAAGTTATATTATGATCTTGGAAGAGCTGTGAGGCTAAAGATAAAACAAAACAAAATCAAAGTTCTCTATCAGGACAAACCAGTGAAAGGTCTGAAGCAAGTCACAGCAGACAGGAACTGTGATGCCCTGAAGGCAGGGGCTGTGTGACAAGAAGAAGAAGGAAGAGATGGAGAGCCAGGAGAAGACAGTGCACCAGAACTCTGAGATGAAGCACCATAACCGGCGGGTGATTAAAGCTTGGGGTCTAACACATTCTCTTTGATCCACAGTGAAGAACTGAGGAGAATTGAGAGACATCTCCTGGAGCAATAAATTCCATGGCAGCTTCAAAGAAATGGAGTTCTGGGGGTTTGTTTGATGAAAATAAGGTTGTATGAAAAGACCAAGTGGGAGCTCTAAAGGAATAAGAGAGAATACAAAGCAAGGTGCAGATGTTAGATAGACCATTGGGGTGCAGACCTGGGGAGTTTTCTCAACTCTGCAGAGGCTGGGGACTGACCCACTGGGCACAAACACAAAAGAACATGCACTCCGTAGAGCAAATAAATTCTGGATAAACAATGCTTCTCATTCCGGTGGATAATTTAGATTTCCTTTCAAAATATTTTACGTCTTCAATGAAGGATTTGGGATTTGCCAGTAAAGATTGGCTGCATATCCACAAATCACTGGCACTGATTAGAAATGAATCAAGGATACCTGAGACTAGAGAGGACACAGGGATGCTGTCCTAAGGACCTTCAAGTCACCTAGGTTGGTTTTCTACTTTGAGATTAAGGCTCTCAATGACAACGGCATTTACATGTACTTGGTTTATTTTACTGTTGTCTTTTGTTATGCAGACATGTAATTTTCTGGTATAGTGATTCACTTTCTACTCAAAGGAGATGATATGCTGAACATATTTTCTCTTAGTTTGTGTTCCTGATTTACATCCTGTGTATTGAGGCTTTAACTCTTAACCATCTGCTTTATCTCAGATTTTTTTGATTTTTGAACTTACACACACACACACACACACACACACACACACACACACACACACACACACACACACACACAATTTGATACAATCAGCTATAAATAGAAACAATGTATTTTCTATGTCTGTTACATAGACAATGAGAATTTAACTTTCAACAAATAGAAATAAATGCTGAATAGTGTCCTCAAAAGGAAGCTGAGAAAGGAAGTATGAGGGTGGAGGACCCGAAAGCCTGGAGACCTGTACTGTCCCTCAAAGTCATTTGTGTTGATTTCAACATATGAGTCCGTGGAACTCAGAAGTGAGTGGGGTGTAAGGCTGCCATACTGTGCTAAGCTCAGGACATGGAGGGGGTGCTTCCCCGCAGACGGAGTGCTCCTGTACAGCTGCATCCTAACTGCTAGGATCTGAATGTTGCTGCAGAAGAGATTAAAAGCCAGAACTCCAAGGCTGCTCAGCTAGCCTCTTCTCTGAGCACATAGAAGGCAAGCCTCCACATGTTCTCACCTCTGGTAGCAGCAAACAGCACAGATGCATGAAGGGACATCACAATGGCTTGGCCTTCCTAGGTTTTATCTAAAAACAATTCTTCATGGAAGTCTATGCCACTTTTTGTTATATCTATATTATAACTAAATAGAAAAAAAATCCTGCCATATCACTTCCTGGCATCACTAACCTCTTTATTACTGTTCTGCTTTTCATATTCTATATCACATCCTAAAGCTGCTTTTAGGTTACATGTTTATTGCTTAACTCTTTTCTATTTTCCCTCTATAAGGTTAAGAGTTTCTTTTTCTTTCTTTCTATTTTTCTGGCCCATAATAGGCAGTCAACTATTGTTTCTGATTTATGTAGTACACCAGAGTTCAATTTTAACGGTCTTTAACATTTAAGAATAGAAATCTGGGAAAGGAAGGACTAGAAACATGAAATTTGATAAATACCGCAGAATTTGGGCATCATGATGGTTCTGGGTATCATAGAAAATGAGAGATTAAACTGAGCAGGTTGTGTTTATTTGTTTAGGAATACATAATTATATATAGTATATTTTTATGTGTGTGTGTATTACATATACTCACATATCTATATAGGTGACAGTGATTAAAGAGAAAGTGGCAGAGCTTGAAATAGAGTGAGTGGAGGGCATATGCGAGAGTTTGGTAGGAGGAAAGAGAGGGAAATGATGTAATTAGAACCTTAAAAACTTAAAAGTCAAGATGTAGGTGAATTACTATGTATTTTGCTCAAATCCTGGTTTCAATGGGAAAAACATAACTTCATTTAAAAATTAGCCTCCTTGTACAGCTCTGGTATTTACTCTCACACTCTCAACATACAAACAATGCCAATAGTGAGATTGGTTCAAATTTCTTGGAAAGTTAGACAGAAATGACACATAAATGTGACCTGTGCAAAGTCAGAGGAACAATTCTCAGCAATTAAAAGGTTGAAAATATCCAGACACGTAATGTCATCATTGAGAAAGCTGAATGTGAAGAAAGAGAATGTCTGTGAATAAAGGGGCTTAGGGAAGGCAAACACGGGGTGACATTATAACAGAAAAAGAAAACCCAGGGAAAACTGAGAGATGTTTGACATTAACTGTACAACAAAACCTATGAGGCAAATTTGATTAAAATATTTTGAAGGCAATTTTTATTCTTTTTCCCCCTACTGTACTTACTAGAAAAATGTCACTTTCCTTGTTCTGTATGTTATAGGAATTATAAAGCCTTAGGGTGACAAAACTCATTCCCTTGTCCCATGATTCACTCATTACAAAGCAACATTATGTTGGGAATGGAACAAAGAACCTATTGCTAGTTAAAAATACTGTATCTAGTAGATGGAGCTTTGTTGATAAACCAGGAGATCAGTTCTTTTCTGGGAATTATAAGTGGGTGAGTGTTGTTCTGGAATGTTCTGGGGAAACTTGTGAGCATGTGTGTCTAGTGTTGTGAAGGAAGAGGCTAGACTCATCTTCTCTTTCTTTGAAATAGTTTGTGACACCAGAATGTTCGTGATGAGGCTACTATCTAGAGCTGGGGATTGTCTCCACATTCAGACAAGTTTCCTAGCAAACAAAGCTAAATTAGTCACCAAGGATTATTTTCATTCTTTTTATGTATTTGCAAACTTACATTTGAAGGACTGTCAAACATGACCAAGATTCTACTTGAGAAACTGAGGAATAGCTTCACAATGCTTGTCTTTTCACTGTGAAAGAACATGTCACATTCTTCCTCAACTGTCAAATGAAGGACAGTTACCCTACACAAACACACACTTCTCTTTATAAGTTATATCTATGAAGACACATATCCATATGAAACATGTGGTGCTTATATGGAGAACATTTTCTATGTAAGTGTAGAACTACAAACATTTAGGGGAAACCTTGTCACAAATGACTAGATGGGAATTGAGGCTGTGAAGAAACTTTTAGCCAGGTGTGCTGATGCTGCCAAATGTGTCCCACTCAGCCCTCTACACTCTGATTCGCTGCTAGGTTAATTACCTAGGAACTAGAAAATGCAGCCTTCACTTTGCTATTAGAAACAGAGTTAACTGCATAATTTGATCAGATTTCTCTGCAGAAACTAATTTTCAACTACTCTGTGAATTTTAGAGCAAGTTTGAGTACTGTGTAATTTATTGCTGTTGATAGACTGGTCTACAATAGCACCCCCTAAATCATATTTAATGGGATATAGTCTATGTTTTCAACATGTGGGTTTTATTATTCATAGAGAGGAAGTATCATGATAAATATTATCTCAGAGTAGGGGCTTAGTTGTTAGGCTGACACACATGTGACAGTACTGAGGTTTCAATTATCCACTTGCATCAATCAATCTTTTCGTTTTCAACACTGTTGCCTGCAGTAATGTCACAGCTTTTCTGTCAGACAGGAGAACTTTGCGGGAAATGTTATTCATTACAGCTGCAAATCTGTCACCGTGCCTGGCATGGCTGGTTAATGACAACATTTATTTCAAAGAGCCATGTTTCGCTTTTGTTTTAGGAGAGTTGACTTTGTGATCGTAAAGTCTAATGAAATGCCAAGAAGATGAAGTGAACAAAGTTTTCCAAAAATACACGAAAGTGATCCAAATCTGTTTTGATAAAGGAAGAACAGATTGGCATTCCTATTTTTATACCCTCACTTGTATTCACAAACGAGCTCTCTGGGGAGTCAGAGGCTTGAGCTTAGGTCATTACAAGAGGACCTCAAACACTATTTGTCCCCTCCACTGAGATAACATTTTGGTATGCATAAATTATTTGGCTAAGCATTAGAACGCAATAGGAAACATTTAGTGTAATGTTTCCTTTTGAAAACCTTTGGTGAAAGATGATTAACATCTAATGGCTGTGCATAATGATTTAGCGAAAACAAATGGTCTCGCTAATTTACACCATGTTTTTATACATCACTGGAGAAAATAATATGGGTTTTCAGAACGTAATATTACAAAATTAATGAATCTGTATAAATATACCATAATCTAGTCCATCTACTTTCATCTGATTTTTTATAATATACCTTGTTTCCATCAATATTTCTTAGCTTCCACAGACTTTCAGCATAAACTATAAACTCTTGAAGAAGAAATTCAGCAACCCACACAAACATTTCTTTTCTGAATAGGGTCAGGCTTGTTATCACCCCTTGAATTTTCTATGCCTTGCCATATTTTTAGCTATGACCTCCTATCTCTTATTTGCCTTACGAAAACCGAATTATTCTCCAATGCTCACTTGAAATGTCATCTGGGCTATGAAGTCACTCCTAGGTGTCCCAGTTAGAAAAAATTGATACATTGACATTTTTATTGTAGGCTTTACTGCACTGGATTAAATATTTTTATTTATATGGTTGTTTATTCTCTTAGGACATAGAATTTTCAGAAATCTTCAAGCATTAGAGAAATCAGGTAACAACCACCTTTATTGACCTAGTATAAAGATATGAAAATAATTCTTTTACTCTTCAAATACTATGCAAAGTACACTCTACACTCACTACTGCTAAAAATTTGCTTACTCCATAGGTTTTTTTTTTTTTTTCTAAACACTACAATGACACTTCATAGGAAAAAAACAACAGTCTTTGAAAGAAACAAGTCCATTTAACAACAAGTTAAGCAAGTGATTAAATACCAAGTATTCTGATGAGTAAGTTTAAAAAAACAAATGGAGAATCACTAAGGTAGCAAGCAGTGTCCCTGGAAGTAATAACTGTGTGCACACATGTAGGACAACTGGATAGCCTTTTTGACAGGAGATTTCTCAATTGACTGTCATATTCCAGGAGCGGAGCTGTAGATGTTCCTGAAGCTTTTCTCGCAAAATAGTGGACAAACTGCATAATCGTAGCTTGCTAATTTTTGTGGGAGGAAAACATGAACTCACTTTGTCTAGACATGCTGATTGTGATCCATCAAGCAATGATTAAAGAGTAATAGTCTCCTTCATTATACAGAATGTTAAGAAGACCCTTGAATAATAATTAGAATTCTTGAAACACAGAACATAAAGAGTCTCATGCCACAATATATTTTCTCTGAAACAAAGACTTTAAGAGAATCAGACACAAAGGAAAAGTGAGGACAAATTCTTCACTTATAAGGAAAAAGATGATGCAGCAAAATTATGTTATAAGAACTCAGAAAATTTAAAATTAGAAATTATGTAATAAATCTTAAGAATAGTATAAATATTTCAAGTAGAACGTTAATAGATGAATCTGAGGGAGAAGAGATGGGAGACTGAGAGAGTGAGGGAAGGAGGAACTTGTTGGGATGTAATATATGAGAAAATAATAATAATTAAAATTAAGCCACCAAAAATGAAAAATGAAAAATCTATCATCTAACTATCATCTACCTACCTACCTACCTATCTACATACCTACCTACCTACTACCTACCTATCTACCTACCTACCTACCTACCTACCTATCTACCTACCTACCTACCTACCTACCTCTATCTATCTATCTATCTATCTATCTATCTATCTATCTATCTATCTTCCATCTGTTCTCTTTGGTCACCAAGGGTAACCTTGTCATTAACTCTGATGCTGACATTACAGGTTCTATATTAATGCCCAGATTTCTATGTGATTGTTAATTTTTATTCTACTTGTGTATTTTCATGGATATTGCGTTTGTGTCTTTCACTTGGTTTTACTCTCTCTAGGTCATAGAGTACTTCTTCTTGGCCATGTTTAGTTAGCACAGCTGATTCAAGGTCTGTTTAATTCTAATCAATAATTTATTGACTGATGAAGAAATGCCCAAGAATGTAAATTGCCAGTTTCTATTATTCCTTGCTCATGTAATTCTTCATTTTATGAAGTTAAGTTCTCTCCACTGAACACTTTTCATACAGCTTTTCTTCCTCCATCATAATCTTATTATATGCTCCTTGCCAGTATTGATTCACCGCCGTCTTCTCTAATCATAGCAGTGACCTTCGATGAATCCTTTCTGGCTATTAAATTTGCTGCCAATGGACATATATTGACTAAAAACATTTGTTGTATGTTCTTTCATCTATCATTAACTTGTCAAATGTGTATCGTTTCTCTTTTTTAAAATACTCCGAGAACTGTAAGGGGACGTAGTAATATTTATGTATTCTCTATGGTAGGATTTTTGTTTTAAATTCCTTTCCCTTTGGCAGAAACATCGGTAGCTTCTAAAATCAAGTAGTGATAGTCGATATATCAATTTCCCACTAATATTTTTATAATTATCCACCATGAGTACTTCTGTCCACTTTAGATGTTTGTCCCTGTCACTTGTACATTTGTAGAAACAGTTTGACAATTACCAGTACGATACAAAATGCTCCTACACTCCCTTAAAAATGAGAAGATGTTTATTTAGGAGACTACTTTAAAAGACACAGCAGTAAATATAAAGTCAATAAAAGCATTAAAGATGAATTTAAAACATACTTAATATATTTTAGTGAACTATAGATAGGATTAAGCTTCTGAATTACATCAGGAGAAACATTTTGGAGAAATTATTTGTTAGGTCTTATCTGTGCACAGATATGATTCTGTTGGCTGATTCTGTCACTTTATAATTTTTTGTATGTCTCACTTTAAGGCAGAGGATGCACTGAGGATTTGACTGAATGACAGTTATCAACTGTCACCAGGCCATTTGAAAGTGAAGTATTCTTGCTGCCAACTGTCAGTGCCAGATGCAATGGCAAATCACGTTACAAATTGCCTTGATGTATCTACCGAGGAGCCTCAATAATTTACACTAATTGGGCACTGGCCAGTTTGAAAGTGAAACATCTAAGGTAGTTAGGGGATCTTTATGAGAAATGCAACTTTCAACTTCGCGTTTCACAGGCTTGGTTAAAGAAAGGTGTCTACATGGCTGAGCAGATAGATGGTGAATTAACATAATCTTCATGAGTTTACAGAGAAATGGAGGGATGGAACTCAAAGACTGATGCACATGATGGAAATTTTGCTGAATGGAAGTAGGCGCATGGATAAAAGAGGCGCAAGCCAGATTCTAACACAACTTAAAGAACTTTCTTGCAACGTCCATTATATGAAATTGGTACTGAGTGCCTTGGGATATAGCTAATTATCATAATTGATATATGGATATTAGGATTAGGTAGAGGATTTTCAGCCAGAGGCCCAGATAATTTCCAACCATGAGATATAATTATACTCTATTTTTACCTTAACAAAATTTGTTATATATTCTATTATGTGCATGTTTCTTGGATGGGGTGGTGGGGAGAGTTGTGCTACAGTGTGTGTGTAGAGCTCAGAGAAGAACCTGCAGAAGTTCTGTGTCTCCTTCTTGGGATTGAATTAATATCGTCAGGCATTACAACAGGCACTTTTTCTTGATGAGCTACTTTACTGGCCAATATTCTGTAAATTTTTATTTAATAGTCAATTCCATCTTTATGCACTTCCTCTCCATCATTCTATAGTATGCACTGACTATAAAGCAGAATCTGACTGTCCACTTACTATGACCAGATTTGTTTGCTTGTATTATTCCCTACTACATTCCAGCCCATGTGGATAGTATTAGGCTTTTGGCACAGGTTTTATGGCAACATCTCTTTCAGTGCTTGATTTTAGGCAGGCTCTCTGCTACTTTTTGGTTTAGTTTTACTACAATGTTTGTTTTATTTGTCCTGAGTCTCTGAGAGGGAGGGGAGTAGTTGACCTTGGACTGTGGCTGTACTTCCTTTGACCTTGGATAAGTTAATTAGTCTTTAATTAATTCTGTCCCCTTTGCATTCTTAAGTTATAAAGTCTATAAAGGTACTCCTCTTCATGATCAGGAGCTAATGAAGGCAGGCATAGAAAGACAAACATTGTATGTTTGATCTCATATGTGATTCCTAGATTTTCGCATAAACGAGTGAACTCACACAAGAAGGCAAACTGTCTAGAAGGCAAAGTGTCTGAAAGTAAGTAATGCGGAGGGAGGAGAAGTTGCGAGTAAGGGAAGGAAAGGCTGTGCAGATAGATCTGTATGAGGATGAACTGACATAACAGCATCACCACAATGGACTCTCACAATACACTTTAAAGATTTTTATAATTTACAAATCCCTACTAATTTGTCTTTTTAATCTCGTTCAGCCCCTCCCCTTGGTGAGAAATTTTTAAAATGTATCATATTTGCTTCAAAATAACAATAAATAAAGCCCTAGAAACCTAAAGTTAAAGGGAACGCAAAGAAAGATACCGTGCTCCTGGGTCAGAATAATTAACATTGCTGAAATGTCTAAGCAGTGCAAAGTAATCAGCAAATTCATTTTAATCCTAACCAAAATGTCATTTTCACAGATTAGTATAAAAGGTATTATATTTATGTTGAATGAAAATTAAATCCAAAATGTTCAAAGTAGTCAAGAAGAAAGACTACAGCTAGAGGCATTTTGAATATGCTATAGTACCACCCTAATCAAAACAGCATTATACTAGTTTTTTAATAAAAGACAAGGCACACATACTATATATAGTAGAAAGTGCAGATGTAGAAAAATGATTTTCAGTGAAGGTGCCAAGAACACAGGCTGTGAAGAGAACAGTCTTCAGATAAATGATATCATGAAAATTATATCTGCATACAGTAAAATGAAATTAAACTCTCATTATAGTATACAGAAACCAATCAAAAGTGAAATAAAAATATAGTCATCAGTTCTCGTCACCGGCAGAAACGTTAAAAATGCTCAACATGCTGTTCCCATGTGACATCGGCCAGAGCAGTGACTGACATTCAAGATCATACAGCATTTATAAAGTATGATAAAGTCATGGCTTCCTTGAATCATGCTCTAAACAGTGGTGGCATTTGTGAGACTTTAGACATACTTAGAAGAAAGCCTTCCAAGAAGAAGAATAACCCAAGGAGGAATACCAAAAGTTCCTGAGACGGTAGAAAGTGGGTGATGAAATGCTCTGCCATTTGCTCAGAAGATGGCTGCATTTACCCAGCTATGACTCCTTCAGTTAAATTTGAGAGAGATATCTGTGCTGTGGCTTTCACTGGCTGTAGTACAGTGGAATAAAATCTGTCTGCTCTACTTCCCCAACCTGTGAAGTAGCTGATAATATAGAACAAAGAGCTCAGAATGAAAATGGAAGTTGCTTTTCAACAGATGCCATCAAAACCCCAAGATCTCCTTGAAGTAACTAACTGAGTCCAAAGCTCCTTCATTGGAAATGTTTTCACCTGTCATTACTCTAGTGCCAGAGTCAGAGCTGGGATTAGGAAATCCACAGAAATTTCACTGGCCCACTGCCAGTTCTCAGGATGTTGGACACCTCCATTCCCTTTCAGACTGAGAGGGTAGAGCTCCGTGTTTTTTGCTTGTTTGTTTGTTTGTTTGTTTGTTTTTCAGAGACAAGGCCTCAGTTTCAGTTTCCTGAGACCGGACAGACAGTTTCTGAGGAAGCCATGATCAATAGACATTCAATCCTCAACACCTCCCTACCCTCAGCAAGAACGAGGGAAACTGTATGTACCATGTCTAAGCCAGACTCCACATTATCTCAAGGCAATAACCAAATAAGGATGGAGCTTGTAACTTGTCTAAGCTTTCTGGAAAATGGGAAAACTTTAGCCTTAGTCAACCCCTGCTAGCCCTAACCAATTAGAAATACTAATATGATTGCCACTTGCTTAGTGCCGAACATAGATAGGATGACCTAATTGCTTCTAAAATTCATAAGAGGAGCTTCTCTTGGGGTTCCAATTTGCCTTTGTGTATGATGTGTGGCTCCAGAATGCTGGTACCTTTATTTACTCTTCAGATAATAAATGATCTTATTGCATTTCTTAAGCTGATGGTGGTCTATGGTGGGAATTTTCTAGGACTCTAAAGTCAACCAACAATAATTCATCCACCACCTTCTGTATCTTCAATCTTCCTGGATGATATAAATGCTATGGGAAGTGTGTTAATCTATTCGTATATGGGTGACTAACATTCTGGAGGTTATGTGGATATCAGACAAAATAAAAATGAAAAAACTTGCTTATATCAACATTGAGTCAGGATAGCATACTTTAAAAGGTTTAGCTCTCTCTACATGGGTGGTATGCTGGTGTCCCTGGTTATAGAAGTCTATTGTTATCTTCATGGACATTTGACTGAGTGGTGTCATGAGTGTTTTTGTGATTCTATGCCTAAATAATCTACGGAGTCTATTTGGATTATCAATTTAGGGAATCAAATGAAATGTTAGTGCATTTACGTCAATCTGCCTAAGTTGTGATTGAACACAATTGTAAAATCGTAACTTTCTTAGTATGTCAAGATTTTTACTGATACCTTTAAAAATAAAAGTCCCCTTTGAAGAAAAAATTCCTTATTTTCAGAGAGATGTATTTAAGATAACAGTGAAGTGAGATAGGGCTGGTAACAGGTCTGTGATGTTATTGACTTAGGAGAGAGAAACAGGCAGATTGTGAGTTTGAGACCTTCCTTGGAATGTAGCTCGTTAATAGAGTACTTGCTTTAAATGAACAATAAAACACACACACACACACACACACACACACACACACACAAATCAAAATATTTAACTTATAAATTGTTCTCAAAAGATAAGATTTGAACAGTATTGACAAAAATGTTTAGAAAAAGTAACCTGTATATACACACTGCTATTGGGAATACATATTGTATAGCTATTATAGAAAGTGTGTTTTCTTAAAAACATAAAAATGAATTACAAGATGATTAAGAGACACTGCTTCTGAATATATAGTCATTGTAACTAAACTCAGTTTGTCCAAGATATATCTATATTCTCATGTGTAGTGTGGCATTACTAATGATAAAGAATTAACTTGAGCACATTACTGAACAAATACATGAAGAATATGTAGCATATGTATACAGTGAAAAAATTATTCTGCCTTAACAAAGGAGAATATTATCACTTGTTACAGTATAGACAAGCCTAGGAGATGTAAAGTGAAATAAGAAAAAACCAAAAAAGGTCAAATAATGGCTAATTCTATCTACAGGTGGGGTCTGAACCGAATTTAAAGTAGAATGGGTATTTATAGGAGCTCAGGAGAGATAGAGACAGTGGCGCATGATGATGTTGGTCACAGTAGCATTTCATCTTTACATTACAAATAAATTTGATTGCTCTAGTACCCAGCAAAGTAACTGCCATTCATAATATAATGCATAAATGTGTATGGCTAAAAATAAAAATTTCAAAAAAATACCATAATTTTAAAAAATGAAGAGAATTAAAATTGTAGTTTAATGATAACTAATGATATAGTTAAATGATATTTAAAATGACATAGTTTAAAGACTTTGGAAACACACACGCACATACACACACACAATACTGTCACAAAACAGTAGATGAGAAAATGTAATCAAATTTAGTGCTGAATCAATGAACTAGAAGCCAAAATTTTTTACATTTTTCATGACCTAAAAGTATACATTTTAAGTTATAGATATATTAGCTTGCTTTAATCATTTTACAATGTATACAAATATAAAAACATTCTGCTTTCATTGTAAGTCAATGTATATTCAAGTTCAGTGTATTCAAACGAGCCTGGAAATGAACTAAAAACATTTTTTGTTAATATGTGAATACTGTATGTTGTGGAATAATGCCCTTGTACACTATAAAGATTTGTCACTTGTATTGGTTTAATTAGATGCTGACTGGCCAGTAGCCAGTCAGGAAATATAGGCAGGGCAACAAGACTCAAAGAATTCTGGGAAGAGAAAAGACAGAGAGCAATCATCAGCCAGACAAAAAGGAAGCAAGATGAGAATGATGGATTGAGAAAAGGTTCCAAGCCGTGTGACAAAACATAGACAAGAATTATGGGTCAATTTAAGTGTAAGAGTTAGTTAACAATAAGCTTGCTCTATTGGCTGAGCACTTCACAAGTAATATTAAGCCTCTGAGTCAATTATTTGGGAAGCTGTTGCTGGGTATTTGAGTTTCTGGGAAACTGAAACGTTTGACTACAACTATATTTACTTTATTTCTTCCCTACACTTTCTCACCCATCCTCTCTTGAGTTCATAGCCTCATGTAAGGAGGGGTTCTTGTGATGATTCCCCATAAACACTGGCATGTCAACTGTTGTTGGCATTGTTCAGGTCTTTTCTATGTGAAACTATTGTTAATGTTTACTGGGTACAACTCCTTACAGAGGGATATTATCTTATAGAAGACTCCATGCTTCTCTGGCTCTTTACAACTGTTGGCCTACATCTTCTAGAACTCCGCTCTCTAGGCCTCATATGAAAGCGTTGTGTTTTATACCTGTCTATATCAATCTATCCTCCATTTATTTATAAATATAACATATATTTAAGTTGGGTACTCTATTGTCAGTTTTCTGCATTTTGACCAGTTGTGAATTTCTTTGATGATCTCAATCTGCTGTAAAAGAGTGTTTTTTTTTTTTTTTTTTTTTTTTTTTTTTTTTTTTTTTTTTTTTTTTTTTTTTAATGAGGAGTGAGAGCTACCCTTCTCTGTGGTTATAAAGATAGCTATTTATAATGCAGTTGGGAATTTTACTGTTTTTTAGGAAGCAGGTATTAGTAGGTTCTCCTCTAGTGTCCATGAACACACTGGCTTCAGATATTTGGTTAGATTGATGGCACCATGCATAAGTTCCTTTGTGCTGAGCAGGCCTTACATTTACTCAGATAACTGTCAATTATCTCCCCGATATGTGTTACCATTTTATACTTGGGGATATCTTGCAATGCTGACCATTGTTGTGACTCATAGGTATCACAGTTGGGAAGCACAATTGATTGTATCCCAGGGCCTCTAGTTATCAATTTGAGATCTCCCATTTTTTTTCATATGAGTGCTTAGTACTGGGACCATCGATTCCCTTGCCCCAGAGCAGCCTTTATTGTGTTCAGTATATTTTACTTTTTGTTCAGTTTTGAGAAGTCTTAAATTTGCTTCTTGATTTTTTTCTTCTTCAATCTAATCATCATTCTGTAGTGTTACTTACTATTCATGAGTTTGTGTGCCTTCTGTAGTTTATATTGCTATTATCATTTAGATTTTTGCTGTTGTGGTCATATAGAATAGAGAATGTTATTTCAATTTTCCTGTATTTGTTGAGACATATGTTTCTTAGTATGTGTTCTGTCTTGGAGAGAGTTCCATGGGTTGCTGAGAAGAATGTGTATTTTTTAGTGTTGGATAGAGTGTTATAACTTTTTCTCTATGCTATTATTTATTGTTGGTAGTGAGATGCGCTTTCTGAAGGCAGCAAAAGACAGATCCCAGTTTTTAATCCAATCTGTTTTTTAATGTTGTTTTATTTGGGATCTAAATCTGCTAATATTAACAATAAGTATTGATTGGATAGTGTGATGGCTACTCTTGATTATCAACTTGATTACATGTGGAATTCACTAAAACTCAAATACCCAGCATCAGCTTCCCAAATAATTGACTCAGAGACTTAATATTTCTTGAATGTGCTCAGCCAATAGATCAAGGTGTGTGCATCTGGACACACCTATGAGAGATGTTCTTAAATTAAATAATTTGAAATGGAAAGATTCACTTTTAATTCTTTTTTAAGGTAAGAAGATACATTTTCAACCAGGGCCACAACTTTATTAGCTGACAACATTTTTAAAGAACTTGAAGAAGGAAGCTTTAGTTCTTCGTCTTTTTTCTTTTCACCTCACTTTGGTTGACAAGTCCATTTCTACACAGTCATCGGAATCTTCTTCTTAAGGATTCTGGTGTATCCCGAAGACCAGTTGATATATCCAGACTATGGATGAACAACTAGTGAATTCTTGGACTTTTCCTTGGTAGACATCCATCAATGGATTAGCTGGAATAGCCTTTAAGCTATTCTCATAAATTTATAAGACTATAATAAATATTGTTTGTAAGAATTATTTATCTAATAATTATATATATAAAATCCCATAAGTTCTGCTCCTCTAATGAACCCTAAATAAAATAGTGTGTACTAATGCTATTATATTTGTGTTGTTTTCTTTAACTTCTTTGATTAGCCATTCTGGAAGTACAATTGTACTTCCTGCCTTGTTTATGGATTTAACATTCTCTTGAGGTGTAAGTATTCTCAGTATCTTCTGTAGGACTAGTTTAGGGCTCATGAATTCTTTAGATCTGTTTCTCTTATGGAAAACCTTTCTTTCTCTCTCTTTCAACTATAGCTGACAGTTCTCTGGATATAGTAGTCTGGACTGGCATCTATGGTTTCTTATAATCTTTAGACCATCAGCTTAAACCCTGGAGTTCAAGTTTCCATTAGATACTCAGCTATTGATCTGATGGTTCTTCCTTTAGATGTGACTCAGCCTTTCTCTCCTGCTGCTTCCACCATCCTCTTTTTGTTCTGTACTTTAGCTTTTGGACTATTATATAATGTGTCAATTTCCTTTTCTCAGACTATTTGGTATCTTGCGTGCCTCTTGCACCTTAATAGGGATCTCTGATTAGGTTAGGAATTTTATTTTATGATATTATCTGGTATTTTTATAGTGTTCCAGGGCTCTTGCATGCTCAGTTTCTGGACATTTTAGATTTAACACTTTCTCCCACTGGGTAATTCCGTTCTTTTCCAGTTCCGTTCTTCAAGACCTTGTATTCTCTTTTCAATTGAACCTCTCTGTTCCTGAGGGTTATATTAGCTTTTTATTTGCCTTCCTGAATTCTGATATGGGCATGTCTTTCTGTATGCTGTGAATAGCAATCTTTAAATAAAGGATCTGTTTTAGCCCATGACAGGCACCATAGAAAAAGTAGGAGGAGGCATCAGAGTAGGTAGGAGGAGCAGGGTGGAGTCAGACAGACCAGGCTTGAAGCCCAAAGGAGCAACATGTAAGGAACACAGGTGAGCCACGGGCCACGTGGCAGGAAAGATTAATAGAAATGGGTTGATTTAAGATGTAAGAGCAAGCTAGCAATGTGCCTGAGCCATAGGCCAAATAGCATGAAGTTAATTTAAGTGTATGAGTCATTTTTGAGGGCCTGAGCAGGCGGCTGGGTGGCTAAGGGGTCTGTGGCTGCAGGTCTGTGGGTCTGGGCCCCTGGCCGCCCGGGACAAAGAAACCCCATTGTGCTGATTCAGCTTTGTAAAATCTATGTGGTTCTTTAAGAGAGTGATGTAGATAAAGTCTACAAAAAATGCAAAAGAAAATCACTTGAGTAAAATAATTAAATTGATTCAAACTATGAAAATCAAATTTTATAAAGTGATAGAATTTCAGAGGGAAAAAGCCAAACTGTTGAAATGAACAAGTCAGTAGCTCAGTCTAGCTGCATGTGTGAGCTTCCCCATCGTGATCTGAGATTTCAGCTTAGCTGTGGATCTCTGCATCTGCCTCCATCAGTTGCTGGATGAAGATTCTATGATGACAATTAGGGTGGTCATCAATTTGATTACAGGGGAAGGACAGTTCAGGCACCCTCTCCAATATTGCTTGAAGGCTTAGCTAGGGTCATTATTGTAGATTCCTGAGAAAATCCCTAGCACTAGGTTTCTCCTGAACCCCAAAATAGTTCCCTCTATCAACAATATCTTTCTTTGCTCTCCCTCTCTGTTCTTCTGAAGTGAGAGCTGGGGAACCTGCATGGGACTGAACTGGGCCCTCTGAATTTGGGTGACAGTTGTGTGGCACCTCTGAAAGTGGGACATCATAGTTTGAATCAATTTAATTATTTTACTCAAGTGATTTTTTTTGCATTTTTCTAGGCTTTATCTACATTATCAGCATGTATCTATGTGCTCGTTGGGTCCCCTGAACATATTTATAATTGCTAATTTTTAAAGTCATTGTTTTGTGTCCTTTCTTAGGTGATTTTTTTTCAGCAAACATTGCTAGATGAGTATTATTAGTCCTTGGAGAAAACATGTGTATGGTTTTTTTAGGCATCTGGAGTTAGGTCATGAGTAATTTTGGTTCGTTTGCTTTCTTTAGATATCTGGTCTCACTTTTAGCCACTGAGTGAATCTCTTTGTGCTGTAATAGAAACTGGTTTGAGTATAGACTAAATAAATGGTGCTTGGGGTTCATTCTTGAGCCAACTCAGTGTTGATGTGAACCTAGGACATCTGGGAAGGGTCTTAGTTCAGCTGGGCCAGGGGCAGCTGCTGAGGCCGGAAGCAGAAATTTTCTAGTTAGAAGATTCTCAATGTCATCGGCCCTCAGAAGGCTCACAAGGTTCTTATAGGTAACCCTTTAGCTGCAGTAAGCAGTATACCTGGGGCAGGTGTACAAGACTTGTGTCTTGTTCTTGTAATAAGCATAGTGATATTGGTGCTGTTATTTCTCTTAATTTCTAGGCCCAAAGATTTGAATTTCTTTTCAGAGGGCATACACATAAGAGTAGCAGAACCAAAGTATGAACTCATATACAGAAGTGAAAAAAATAATGTTTCTAAAATGTTAAAAATCCCCACATAGTAACAAAAGTGTGCAGGAACTCCCCAAACTGCCTCAACAGCTTTGGTGGTGAAATACTTTCAGACTTCCAAGGTTTAGTCACAGAAGAACTTTTTGTTTTTTCCACGTCTAGTTTGATACTTTTGAAGTTAGAGATAACCAGAGCTCTGACCTCACAGCAGTGTAGATATTATTTCCTCCTCTGTGCTTTTTCTTTCATATTTTGAAGTCTAAGTCTTGTCTTGTAAGAAACTTCTGAAAGAGGATATGTGGAATTCATTAAATTAAAATATTAGGCTTTGGACATCTGGGAGAGGCTTCACCTGAGATGGTGTGGTGGGCTTTGTGCACAGTTATGAAGAAATGATGCCTGGGTGGTCTCTCTTTAGTCCAAGTTAATAGTCCTAGCCTGGTTGGTACTTGAAGGATGTTGGTTGAAATGATGGATGCTGAATTTTGCTTCATTCACTTATAATAAGTCCTTTTCAAATATCCTACTTGATATTTCTCATCTTTCCAAGTGAATCTTAACCATACTATCTTTTTATATTTTTTAATATGAGTTTAAATCCTTGCTATTGGCTAAGTTCCTAGTTACTGATTCACAACATAGGTGAATTTATTCATAGTGAGACAGCAGTAAACGCTGTATCTGTGTCTACTAAGGACTCTTGCTGTTTCTGATATGTATGAATTAAGGGTGAGCACTTCCTATCTTTGTCCACACAGGACATTTTCTTCCATTTCTCCATGAAAAGTTAGAGTTAAATGAATGAGAATGATGTTTTGAGGATGACACGTGATATTTAAAAATCTTTTAAATGTATTTTGTGTGTTATAGGGCATAAGCATGGCAAGGTTCATATGAAGCCAGTGAACAGCTTGTAGGAGCTGGGTCTTTCTTTCCAACACATATGATGTAAGGATCAAAGTCAGATGCTCTGGGCCTTTAGTGTTGAGCTGCCTTACGAGGCCAAGTAGCGACCTTTGGAATCCACCATCATTAGTGATTTCATCCTTGTCAGGTCAGGCTCTTCGAAAGAGAAGAAATATCAAGCTCTTAAAGAAGCATCCATTTGACCCATCCACATTTCAATGGTAACTGAGCAGAACTCTGAAATCTTAAAGTGATAGCTGAGGCAAGATGGAGAGAGCAGCTGGGAATATGTACTTTCAGGCAACCCAACTTAGGTCTGAATTTGTCTGGTTCAACATGTTCCATCTCTCCTGGTTGTGGTGTTTTGGTAAACCTTATGTTTACCTTTTGTAGCGTCCATCTTTTCACAAAATTACAGTAAACCCTCCTATGTGGCGACTTTCAGGGTGACTTGAGATAAACTGGATGAAAGAAATATTCAGCACCTGTTTGTAAAAATAACAGTGAGTGTTTTTGTTGCTGATACTAGGACATATAAGAAAAGCCTAACTCTTCACTTAAAAATTCCCATCTGTTCAAAGCATCTTTTTGAACACTGAGGATCACTCTATACAAGAATATCAAAACAGCTAGTATTAATGACAATATTGTGAATATGTGTAATACACACATAATGCTGTACGTCCTAGGCACTGGAATAGGCTCTTTACGCCTCCAGAGCAACTACATTGTGTGGACACTGCCTTTAAGAAATAGGAAGGTGAAAATAAACCATGAATCCCAACAAGTGTTGGTTGCTTCATAGAATTTAAAGTTTGCTTGCCCCGTGAGACCTCATCTCATTAGTTTGGGTTGACATCTGATGCCTTAGGTGATATTTGACAGCCCTACTTCAAAGGTACTTCCATCGGTCCTGTTCATGGGAACATGCAGATAGATGATAATTATGTCCTGGGAACAAAGACATTGCTGTAGCTTTTCCACCATTGCCTTTCTTTCCCATGTCAGGGGAAGAAAAGCAGTATCTGTGTTCCCTTTAAAACAGGCCCGGGCCTTGCCTGATGCCTCATCCTTAGTGGATCAGCACTGGAGGCAGTTAGAGGCTTCATCTCTTCCTTGTTATATCAGAGATCATAAGGAGGAGTGTGCATAATGGGATTTGGTAATGCTTTTGTTATTCCGCTGGGTCGGTTACCAAGTGTCAGAGTCCCACCTGCAACCACCTTCTTTATAAGATTTTTTTAAGGAGTGGAAGGGGAAAGTAAATCTATGCTCTGCTTATGTCTGTGATGCATCAGGCGGTTAACAGACGTGGAAAGATGGTGACCAGAACCCATGCCCCTTGGGCTCTGTGCGGGTACCACAGCTGCCACATTCCGAAGTTGCCTTGTGGGTAAACTCTTAGTCTTTCAAAGTATATTATGCTGGATCTGGGTAAACTTGACCTAGCCTCTACTGGGCATGGAAAAAGATTTTCTACCCTTTATCCAGGAAAGAGTGTTGTTTGCAGCCACTCTCAAAGCTGAGAGGAAAGTCTCATTAGTGCTGTTCAAAAACAAAACAAAACAAAACAACCCCCCCCCCCTCCAAACCAACAGCTGAGTGATGCTTCATCCAAGGAGAGAACAGAAATACCAGGGCAATTTTTCACATTCTCTGGATACCCTAATATTATAACCTCCCCCTAATTGCTTAATGTTGCAGTCATACATTTCTGTCATTTCCTTCTTCAAGTAACAGCCACAGATTATCAAACATTCTGGGAGTCTATCCTCGGTGACATCTATTGCCCCAAATGGAAGCTGATATTTTTGTCAGGATATCTATTAGCAAAAGAACTATATTGAGACAAACAGACATAGTCATTATAATTCTAAATTTAGAAAAACATATGCTTTTATTTTTCTGGTAACATCCTCCACTTGCATAGATATTAATATGCATTTTTTTCTGGTAAATGTATACAAATGCCAGATCTCCAGAATTAGCTAGAATGCTGTTTCTCTTTGTAGGCCAGGAGTGGAGTTTTGCTGAAGGAATGCACGTATTTTAAAGTAAATAACAACAAGGGAAAGAAAGGAAAGAAAGAAAAATAAATGAGGAACTTTTAATCTTGTTGGCTTCTCTTTAAAGCAAAATCATGCAATTTTTCCCAAGTGGAACTCACAGTTTTGTGTCAGTGTTTAAATGGAAGAATTCGTGGGCTTTTCCTTTTGAATTAATGGTGGCTATTGTCATTTTATAGGCTGCTGGTTTAATGAATGATTTTCTAAACCTGATCTTTGTTGTACGACCACTGTACAAAAGATAATTTTTTCCCTGTAATTTGTTCCAGATAATAATCCCTGATACTACACCAGGAAATTTCTGTGTAATGTAAATTTCAGTGTTAAATTATTTATTGCATATAAATTTTCTATCAGAAGAAGACCAGCACAGTGAATCCACTAATGCTGGTCTAATAGAAAGTTAATGGCTTATTCTAACTGATTTTGCAAGAACAAAGGGCATGGTAACCTCGATGACAGTGTGTAATTAGCCAAATGCTTAGGGGATAGATTTTTCTATAGTCCACATTAATTCTGCAGAACTACAAAGGTACTCAGTTCTTTCTAAGTCACACCCTTTATTGGATTATCACCATTAAACCTGAAGAGATGTGGAGCTGACAGCCAGTAACACAGTTGGGTGGATAGAAATCTTTTGAGACAGGTTGTCTACTCAGAGCAAGATGCCTAGTGCAGGGTATTGTCCAGGCCCAGGAAGTGTACACAATAACACTTCACCCATGTTACAGTTTTGCTTGTCTATCTCAAAAAGTGGCTGTGAGAAAGAAGCAGGATGTCTAACGATGTAGGCCTTGTCTGTCAGACCATTCTAAGAATATGTATGCTTGATTTCTATGTGAAATTACTTCCAAGCTTTTTATATAATGTACAAAATTCATGAATGTATTTTCTGTTTAAATTTGAGCCCTCTCTTTAAGATATTTCATTGTATGAATCAAAACCTTCTGAAGTTGTCTGAAGCACTTCTGGATTTGAATCATTCTTGTAAAGGGATATGCAAATGTGAAATAGCTAAAATATAAAGTAGTAAGTTTTAATTGTCATACAATAGTACACAGCTGAATCAATATAGATAACAGCAAGAGTGATTTTTAATGTTTTCATATTAGGTTAAGAGTTCATATGCCTACCCCCCACCCCGAATATACATCAGATGACTCTCTTCATATAACAATCTAGAAAAGAAAAATAATGCAGAGAGACAGAGAAGAGCTGGGAGGTTATTTGGAGATTGGTACTCAGAGTGGAACAGGAAAAGGTCCTGGCAGAGAGATCTTAGGATGTTGACTTGGGTGATGGGCATTTTAATTACTGTTAGGGTTTCTCTGATGTCTGCAATACAGCTGAGGCAGTTTACGGTATGCTGCTTATTTCTCAGTAAAACAGCTGCAGACAATAAAGAAAACCCTTTAGAAGATCAGTGAAGGCTGTGGAGAGGGGCTTGAGCCGCACTGGTAGAAAGTTTTAGGTATGAAGGATGAGTAAAGGCTAGTGGTCTGCTTACTAACACCGTGCTTTTAGCTAACAACATTGCAAACTTGTGCCTTGTGCACTTGAAATATTGTGCTGATTTCATTCATAATGGTGCTCTGCCTGTATGCTTGTCTGTGCACCACTTGCGTTCAGTGACTAAGGATGCCAGAAGAAGGGGTTGGGTCTTTTGGGGGTTGAGTTACAGATGGTTACGAGTCACTCTGTGGGTCCTGGGAATTGAACCCTGGTCCTCTGATAGATTGACCAGTGCCTCATCTCTTTAATTCTCCATTTGAAATGTTTTTAAGACAGTAGATCTCATATTTTTGTTTTGGATACAGACACACATATGCCCACATAAACACGCACACACAGAGAAACATGGGGAAACTTTTGGAGGGCATTGGTATATACTTAGAACCTTGAATGATGTAATGATTGGTGGTTGTTCTTATTTTTGAACATTCTGAATTTATTTACATTAAATATATCAAGGTTATATGTTATTCTTTAAGCTGTCAAAATTCTTCTACTTGGAGAAACAATGAAACATGCAATTTTTGGGAGAATAAGAGGGATATTATCGTGTCTTTATTCTTCCCCTCAGCTATTTCACACATGGTCATCTTTCTGATCTCTCACCTTACTGTCTTGTATTACTATCATTTTCTTATTTTAAATTATTGACGTCATTTATTTTTATCATTATACAGACCTTAAGAAGTTCAGCACAGTATTAGTGACAGGCACTCTTTCTGACTCCTGATAATTCATTAATGAATAAAGCACTGTGGTTTTCTGATGCAGCTGATTTTGAGGCTGGCTATTTGACATTTTAACAGCACAACTTACTTAGCAATATTTGCATTATGTTATCTAAAATGGAAGAGTTATATAAAACAGAGGTTCAGGGCTATTCACAATGTGTTGGAAATCCTTATGGAAATGACAGGGTGTACTCCAGAGAGATCTGGGTTCTGATGTAAACCTAATGCATATTGCCTATTGCAGGCAGATGTGTTAGACTTTCTTCCTACTTTTGAGTTAAATGGAATATTTTCTTGAATTGAGATAAATACTTTAACATCAAATTTTTCCCCCTTTTGAGGTGAACTTCAAATTCTTAAAGCATGATTAAATAAATAAATGCACTCAATCTATTTAGATTAAGCTTTTAACCTTTTAGCATGCCTGAAAATTTTTACAATGAATTCATTCTACAATTACTATAAATGAAGAGAGACAATTGGGAGGAAGGTAATTGTGGGTTTATTTCATAAATGACAGGTTTAAATTGTGCACATTCTATGTTTGTGCTTACTAAATTATGTTTATTTTGTAAGGTTATTTTCTGTTTCACCCAGCATGTTATATTTTGCAGGTCCAGAAAGGTAGAACTTGAGAATCAAAGTGGTAGGATCTTATGTACAGTGATTCTTACATACTTACATTTTTCATTTCATTATTTTCTTTATAAAAAAATGTCTTTTTTATCCATGTATTACCCTGCTCCTCCTCTGTTCCCTCCTCCCAATCCCTTCCAGTCAACCTTGTGTCCCCCCTCCCCAACCACTCATCCCCTCCCCCAAAAGGACAAGAAGTCTCAAGGTGGGTCAGCTCAGCATGTCATATCCACTCCAGGCATTCCGATTTCCTCATCCCAAAGTCAAGGCGTTCCTTTGTAGGGATTGGGCTCCAAGGTGCCAACCCATGAACAGGGACACAGTCTCATCCCACCCCTAGAGGCTTCACTTACTGCCCATGCCAATGGACAGTTGCCTACACTTGGAGGGCCTAGCTCCTTTTCCCGATGGATCTCCAGTGGCTATTCTTGATTCAGTGAGCTCTCATACTTACATTTTATGACAGGTAATACATTCCCTTGTAATAGGAGGGTTTTTGCCCATTTGGCTGATGGTCCAAACCCACAGATCTGCAGTCCCAGACCAGATAGCCCCAAATAATCACCAAAGGCTTATATAGATTTCATGCTGTTTGGCCTATGTATGGCTCAGGCATATTGCTAGCTAGCTCTTTAATCTTAATTTAACCCACTTTCATTAATCTGTCATGCCACATGGCTCATGGCTTACCTATTTTGTTACATTTTGCTTCATAGGGGGCTGGATCATGTTTCTCTTTGACTCTGCCCTTCTTCTCCGCTCTATACTCCGATTTCCTAAGTACTTCTAAGGTGTCTGCCATAGGTCAAAACAGTTCCTTTATTCACAGTATATAGAAGAACATCCCAAATCATTTCCTTGTCATTTGATTTGCACGAGGAAGCTCCTGGAGTACACACACACACACACACACACACACACACACACACACACTTTTCCCATCCATTTTTCTTGGGTGTATGCCATGTTTCATTTATTTTTCATGTTTATTTTAAAAATAATATGTATAGTTGTGTGTCTGTAAGTGGATATGTACAGCTTAGTGCAAGAACCAGCAAAGGCTGTATTTTTTGGAGCTGGAGTTTCGGGCAGTTGTAAAACAGCCAACTTGAGTATTGAGAAAAGAAGTCAGGTCCTCACAGGATGGCAAACATTATTACCTGCTGAGTTATCTCTCCATTCCTAGTGTTATAGGTTTTTCAAATAAATTTTCACTAATATTTACTGAAGAATGTTTTATAATAACTAAATATTATAAAACTATATAAACATTATAATTAAACTATAATGTTTCCTAATAACTAAACTAATATAAAATTTTAATTTTTTAGTAGCATAAAGTTATCGTTGGCATGTGCTCACTTGTGTCTATAGTCCATTTAACATGACATTCATGTGTAAAGGTCAGAGGACAATTTAGTGAAATCAATTCTCTTCTAAAACTGTATATATAATAAAAATAAATCTTAAAAAAACTAGTTTAGACATGACTAATATGCAGTTACTTTTGTTTTTTGAGACAGGATTTCTCCTTGTGGCCCTTGCTGTACTAGAACTCGATCTGTAGACAAGGCAGGTATTGCATAGACATCCACCTGCCTCTGCCTCCTGAGTGCTGGGACTAAAAGCAAGCACCACCACTGCCTGACAACTTATTTTTTTAATTGGCTTTACAGTGTTGTCATTTTTATTTAGAACATTTAGGTGTATACTTCCAAGCTGAAATTCACTGCAAGGGGAAGATTACAACAGACTTTGTTCTAGAATGTTTCCTACAGCCTGTGGACAAAAGCAATAAAACTGGAGTTGACCTGAAGATGGATGGCAAGAAAAACAATTCATTACCCCCTTTAGTTACTACAGTAGTTAGATAATACTTCTACATTATTGAAGAAGAAGAATATATGCTCGGAAAAGATCTGTGGATATGAAGGCAGTTGAATATGATTAACAGGGTTATTTTACATACATATTGTCTTCGCTTTTCCTTCTCCAATGAGATTGATACACTGCATGGAGGACATCACATTGTGTCTTCAGCAATCCATTCCTATGCACTTATGCATGCTTCAGTGAGCTTCTGTAAATAAATGAAACCTCTGGCATGTTGGGAGGTAAAAAAGATGAGAACAGCTGAACTAGATAGAGGCTCTGGTATAGAGAGCCACAGACACAGTATGCCCTAGATGCATGCTAGTTTTCAAAAGACAGAATGGTCATCTCCAAGTTCTAGAAAGTACAATTTAAATGATTTTACTTGGGCTCAGATACTGGTGCGTATAAAAATCCTCTTTCACTTTTTGACAGGATAAGTGTCAAAATTATGAACTTTTTTTTTATTATTATGATTTTAAACAGAGTCGAGTCCTCTTAGAATGGTTGTAAACAAAACTGTCTTAGACATGCTTCACTCTCTCAGTTAGCCTTATTCACAGCAATCTATGTTAGGCCAAAAGAAAGAATTAAGCAAAGTATGTGACCACTGTATAACAACTCTTCAAATAATAATTACTAGAGGCTGAACAAGTGATGGGCCCACATACCATATCTCCTTTAATTTCATTGACAGGGATGCTGCGAAAGGCTTCATCATGCCAAGCACTATGATCCCACTCCTGACTGTTCTCAGAATGTTTTGGCCTTGCCAAGAGGCTTCGTTTACTGAAAAAAAGATGAAGTTTCTTTTGCTGCAGCATTAAGGTATCTGGGAACTCAGAGGCGGAGCTATGCAGGATTTGTACCTTATAAAGTAATACTAAATGTTGATTGGGTGCATGGAGTAAAAGGTAATCATGTTTTTACTGTGCATCACCAAATTTATTCCAATAACCTGAGGGTAGTGTTGCCTAATGAGATCATAGTGGATGCCAGCACAGAGGGTTTGCAGCAAGGCAGTGTGGAGAGCATCAGGTTGGATAGGATGAGACATGGGCTATATTTTTGCTGTCAGAGCTGAACCTTGTGTCACTGAGTTCTCTGTCTTTGGTAGCTGCCTTTCATCATCTAAAGAGGCCAGGATTAAGGACAGATAAAATGTAGGTTTTTACAATCCTAGAATCCTTCACAATTTATTGGTAAAGAAAAGAGAGACATTGGAGGAAATATACTTTTCCCACCATATAAAGTGCTGTAGCAGTTAAGTTTAATCAATTGTATGTGTAGCAAACATCTATTTCGCACAAAAAGGTTGAACAAGAGTTGACAGTTGACCACCAATGGAGGCCATTTATGGTCCATTCTTTTCGAGTAGAGAAAAGCGCAGTGATCAACAAGAGAAGACGGTTCAGATTAATACATTGAAAATAAGATACATAGCTTAATGAGGTAATCCCTGAGAGAGACTTACATCATGGTGATTAAGACTGGGATGTACCCAATTTGGTTTAGTCCTTGAGAGATGATGCAAAGGAAGTTTGGCTGTGGTGGTGGAATTCTCTGGGAAGATACTGTATTTTCTTTGGTTTGTAAGTACTGCTGCTAGCCAGACACCTACACTGGCAAAGTAACTGCTCCACAAAGTTCTTGATGGATGGCAGTTTAGAAGTTATTGTCAGTATTGTTCTCACATGTACTATAGCCAAGAGTAGCATTAGCAATGTTCTATTGCCTGCCAAACAGATTTGTCATTGCGTTACAAGGAGCAGAGCCATTTGGCTGTGCCTCACTCCAGGGCTCTTTACTGTTCTGCACTGGATTCAGAAAGTGTAAGTGTATCAGCATGCCAACGTGCTCAGATGGCACTTTCACTAGTCATTTGGGCAGTAATCAGATACAGTGATCATCAGACTGGAGCCAGATGAGCAGCCTGCGGTACTTCCCAGTACCTACAGCCCTCCTCCCAGAGTGCTAGCCACTGCAACAATGCCCGTGCCAGCAAGGGTTAGGAACAGAATGTACCCAAAGAGGCTGGTGGCACTGTAGGTGCCAAGAAGAGCAGATTGTGCTGCAAGGGTGTTTAAGGCCATTAGGACAACTTAAGTTATCAGAAGACTGACAGGAGATATGTGACATGCAACAGAAATAGAATTATCTAGAGAAAAGGAAAGGAAGTGGAGTCTGATACAGTGTCAGAGTGAAGATAGCAAAGGAGACAACGTGTATTTGATGGATGTCATAAAGTTCAAAATGTAAAAAATAAACAGCAAAAAACCCCAGAGTGTTTGAGGCCCATGCTTATGTTAAAAGCAAGAATGTAGACACAATATTTTTGCATTAGAAAGCCCTCTCACTGGCAAGAGTTGCTTGGCATTATTTGGTTACGCAGGTGGGGATTGCTCGAGTGAGCCCTGCCACAAGTATGCCATAGCCCATATAGAAAAGGAACTGTCTAAGCTTTCTTTGCTTCTTGATGTGGCTGTCAGTTGAAAGCTAGTGTATTTTCACGCTTCAGCTAATGCCCAAAGTCCAGGGAGGGACCTGAGCAGAATGCCTGTGTGTTAGTATGGATTTTATACAAAGAGTTCAGAATTTACATTGTGTTGAGATTGTAAACCAGAAATCCATGGGTGAATTTTGTCAAAATGAGAATTAGGCTCATTGTCTTCAAGGTCTCAGTTTACCTCTCAGTTTTTTATCTGACAGACTTCCAGTTACGGTGGGAGATTAAAAAACTAGTTAAATGGCTCAGTTACAGGACAGATTCGGGTAACTGAGCCCTTTAAGTGTAACGGTGGGAGTGATTCCAGAGTTAAGGAATTAACGAATGGTCACACCTGAGAGTGAGCAGACACAGATCCATAAGATATCTTGTGGATATAGGTCTGTGTGACACATAGTAGCCAAACACAGAAATGAGCCCTAAATCATCCCTGTCTGTCCTCAACCCATCCCATCCAATGCCAGAGGCCCAAACAGCTAACAGAGGGCAAGATAGATAAATGATTTAGTAAGGGTAAAAATGTTGTGGGCAAAGGACAAAAAGCTTAGAGTCAGATTCCTCAACTAGGCGACATAAAGCAGGAGTGTCAAGTGGTCACACAGAGAGCTGATGGTTATGGAGGTCTGGACCCATCTCCTCCAGAAACATGTGTAGTACGAGGTTTCTAGCCTGGACTTTCAGGCCTAACTTCAATGTTTAGGACCCAAAGACCCGCAGTCCCGCAGTCCCACAGTTCCACAGTCCCGCAGTCCCACAGTCCCACAGAGACACACAGATGCTTTCATTAGTTTGAGGCTGATCGGCCTCAGGCCCAGGCTTACAATTGTTAGCTCTCTACCCTTCATCTAACCCATGATTCTTCCTGTTCAGCCATGGGGCTCGGTACCTTTTCTCACAGCAGCATGGTTGTTCTCTGCTTCCTGCGGCTTCTCTTTGGCATTCTCTCTGGTATTCTGTTCTCAGAGTTTTTAGTCTGGTAGCCCTGCCCACACTTCCTGTCTGCCTTTGGCCAATCAGCGCTTTTTATTAAACCAGTGGGTGGGACAATTATTTACAATGAAGCAACACAATCCTCCTATAAACATGTTAACATAACCATCACAATGCCCTCTGGTTGGCAGGACACTTTTAGATGTTACAAGCATTTATGAAGTTACAACTTAGTTGCTATAGATGTACTCATCCGAACTCATTCGAACTGAAAATCTCAGTTGTTAAGTTAAAAATTTGTGGTCTTACCAAGTCACCATGGTGTAAGTTAAACTACAAAAATCACAGGATGAGATATATTATGCTTTCATTGTCTACATCAATCTCAGTTGTTCAGTTGTTATAATTCCTGTCTGAACTTGTTCCCTCTCATGCAGGCTAGAGCCAACACCACTGTTACCATCTGAAAACCAGGATAATAAATTGCTAGTCTTAACAAAGACTCCCTCAATCAGCATCTTCATATAATCACCTCTGAACTCACTGAAGTTTTCAATGCTCCAGCTCAGAGTTTTTCAGATTCTGCATTTGGGCCCCTTAGGCTTCTTATACCAAAATGGGAAAATAATTTATCATTATTTATCCAAGTGGGTTTTCTTATGTCGTGAACTGGTGGTAATGAACGTAAATGGTGACATATGTGTGCCCAATACTAACGCTCCCATATCAGAATCAATTTTCAGCTCTGTACTTTTTTTAGTATAATTTATAGCCATCAATCCTAATAGAATTAGTTGCATCTCAAAATGCTTCCCCCAAACTCATTATAGCATCCAGCCTCATCTCTCTCCCTATGGTTTATAAAGTATTCCCGTGAGCGAGGCCTTATTTTCAAAAGCTCCACCATTCTCCTCTCTACCATTGCTACCTCAATTGATTTCCTTGGCATATTTTTCCAAACTGTGAGTCACTAACCAAAGCTATTTCAGATATTTTGGGCAATCTGTAGTCAACACTTGTTTCTTTCCAGCAAGATGTGCTCTTCCCCACCGAGTTCCCTCCACATAAGTGCACCCAATTCTGCAGCAATCGACCATATTAGAAATTATCATGTGGTCTGTTTGCTTTAAAAATCATCACAATGTTTTAACTAAGGTTTTGCTATAATATTAGTGAAATGTGCCCTTTTCACATTCTAGGCCAAAAGTTTTAATGGAATTCTTTACTTGGCAATTTTAAAGTTCCCTAAACTGTCACTTTTATGTACTCACCTTTTTAGAGAGAAGTTATTAAAATTACTCAGGCTTAACAGCATTAAAAAAAACCACCACATTTGTTTAATAAATTTTAGTGCTAACATATACGAGTGATGGCTTATCCAAAGGTAAAACATCACAAATTCTTTTGCTGAAGGAATTTTGTTGCATTTGTGACATTTATCCCTCCAATGTTAATGTCCATTTGAGATTATTTAAAGATAAAATCAACAGTCTCATGCTCACCGTGATATTATTTGTGTCATTTGCATCAATTATGTGCTGTCCTTATCAGTTACTCATCTCTAGTTTGCAGTTGGAATTTCTTTTTGTAGAAAATACATATTGGAAGAATTGCATTGATTGGCTTGTAGGCTTCAGAAGAAACAAAGAAGCAGAAATCTTTTTTTTTTTTTCCCTGTGTGTGTCAGATACTTGGTACCCCTTCATCCAGTATTTCAACCTTTTTCCTGCAAGTCAGACTTGGGGTCCTTAAATATAGTGTTATTGGTTTATTTCCTTTGCTACGTGATGCCCGATTTAAAAACGGTGCTTTTCCCACCCAATTTCAGTGTTCATTTATTTATTTAATGAAAATATGTAGCCTGAACAGCAACATTCACATATCATTGTTTAATGCAGCAAACATGAAAAATATATTAAAGGTATTACTTGCAATAAAATCTGAATCCCCGTCTGGTCTGTCTGCTCAGTGTGGGTGATGGTTCTGCAAGGCCAGAGCTCTTGTCTCAGAAGGATTTTAGCCCCAAGGTGAAAGCCATCCATCGCCAAATGATTAGCACACCCCTCAGGATTCTTGCATTAGGCTGGTTAACAACCAAGTACATGGAGCAGGAAGATGTGTTGGGAGAATTTGCTCAGACCAAAAATGGCACAGTTTTCAAATGCAGTTCAAAGACCTCTTCATACACCTTCATACACCTCTCCCATATCCATTCAGCTGGCTGAGCTTTCTCTGCTTTAATACTTAAGTAAAAATCCCAAATGCACTTAAACATTTATTTTTTTCTAACTTCAAGCATACTTTTGCATTCTCTTCTTCTCTTAATTCCTTTTATTTCTGTAGCAAACTGTGATATGCCTGGTTTCCACTTCCTTACCCCTGTGGACCCTTACAGTAACCTTGGTAGTTATTGCTTTATTGTTCTCATTTTCATAGATAATGAAGTGGTTCTGAGTTTAAGTGATTGCCCAAGGTTACCCAAGTGATAATTGAAGTCAGTTCTCAAACCCAGATCTTTTGACTCCAAGCATAGCTAAGGGCTCTTTTGACTATAGAACATTTCACAATAGTGTCCTGTGTCATAACCTCAGGAATTGTGAAAGGTTTTCAGAATTTCCACTGAATGTACATGAAAAAACATTTAATAGGAGCATTTATAAGGAGACTTTCTTTCAGCTAGAACCAACACCGAGTCACTTCACTGTTTTCCCTCAGAGCATTCTCATCCATCATTTCCTGCACAAAATGCAGAGTTCCTTACACGTGACAATACTTTGGGAAAACTTACTTTTAATATTAAATATTTCACTGGTGAATATTCAAGGGGCTTAGGTCTGGTCTTGTTAATAGCCTGCTGTGTGACCTTGATAAAGTGACTTAACCTTTTTATGTCTCTGAAAATTTGGGCTAAAATTTTTCTCTTACTTGGCAACTGTAATGCATAATTAATTAATGCTACCTGAGTGAAATCAAAGGCTTTGTCACTAAAAGCAAAGAAAATGCATCACAGAATATTACTTCAGATAATCACTGCTCTGAGCCCTCGGCTACAAATTTGGAGCTGAGAAGCTTTTGCTATTAATGATGATAGGCAGAACGCTAGGCAGAATTAAGACTGTTTTACTACCATATGCACCCATATCTGGGCTAAAAGAGTATATAAAATTCTCCCTTGTTTTTATCCCTCAGCCTCCCATGCATAATGGTTGTATGTACAGCATACCTTGTGATGAGCTCTGTCTTCTCAGAGGGGTGTAACATAGTTTTTGATGTGTGATTATTTCTTCCTACTTCTTATTTTGGTAGCTTATACTTTTACATTGGTATCATTGATGTAATTATGGCTATTAAAGTAGTTTTAATTAAAATCTCTCTGTTGATAGTGTCTATCCTGTTATGAAAAAATTGCTGGAGGGATCTTTTCCTTCCACTATGCATAATTCTGTTGTCAGACTGCCAGACTTTTCAGAAATGGTAGCAATGAAGAAAGAATCTAAGAAGCTATGTTACTGTCCAGGTGTTACAAATGGAGAGATTGTAGAAACTAAAAGATTTTAAAAAATATAAAAGTGATTTTGAGTTTGAATTTAAATTAATTTCTGTCCAATCTTTAAGAAAATCTGAAATAAGAAAACAGCATAAAACCTTCAGACCCTTGTATGTTCTGTAGGGTACTAGGGGATAAAGGGACTTAACTGTGTCAATGGAAAAAGACAATTGAGACTCATGGGTGAGTCACAGTTGAAGCTCATCAAGGACCATCTGGCCTGTGAGGTACAGAAATATCAGTAGGTCATGGTCAGGGTACACCCTGTTGTCGGTAGCCTTGGAGAAACATATGCAATGCTACTGAGGTGTGGTGGTAATCAGAGGACTGGTTTAACTGGAGGGTAGATTGTGGGGACTTTCTGGTCCAGGTTGAGTTGAGTTTCCTTTGTCCTTGCCGAGGACTGTGACCTGGATCCTGAAAACAGAAGCTTCTGCAGGTGACATCGTATTACAGGTTCAAAGAATCACTCTGTGGCTAAGATGAAGACTGGAATGGATAGTGGGCCAAAGATGAATGGTTTTATGGATTAAATTTGAAATGTTTCCAGCAGTTTGTGTTTCCAAGCTTTTAGTGCTACTTTGAGAAGCCATGGAGCCTTTCAGAGGTGGGGGTCTGCTGGTAGCAGTAGATCTTTGGGTAACCTCATCCTTGTTTCCAGTTTCTTATTTCGTTCTGGTCTGCCTTGGTGTGAACAGTTTTCTGCCTCATGTTCCTGCCAGCCAGATGGACCAATTTTACCTTCCTTGCTTTGAGGAATTGTGATTCCTGAAACTAAGAGGTCAAAGGAAATCCTTTCTCCTAAATTTTGTTTGTCTTTCCTCTGTTGTGTATTTTGGTTATCACAATATGAAAGTAACTAACATAGATATTATTTATGGAAGAGGAATCCAGGTTAGTGAGAAGGTGGATTGCAGAAGCAGAGTTGGAGGCAGGGTAGAGAGGCAAACTTGTGACTAATGAGATGTGGGGGTGTTGAAGGCTGGGGTTATAGGGAGGAGTGAGAAATTAAGTCCTGCAGAGCCATGGCCTTCTTAGCTTCAGTATTAGCATCACAGGTAATAGTTTCCTGTCCTGGGCTATCTAGCGCCCTCTACAGTAGAACTTCTGGTCGCAGGGAAAGCCTATGCCTAGTTTAAGGAACAGTGCTTAATGTCACTTAATGACAACCCACTGGGAACATATCTGACAGGTTCTGTCCCTTTCATTTGGGCCTAAATAGCTCAAATGTACTGTTAATGCATGGTTTTAGATTGTATTAATTATATGGCATATAATAAATTTAATTTGTCATTGGTTAAATGCTTTTTATTTTCTGCTTTGTGAATGTCTATTTTTCATCTTATGTTTTACTTCAAATTTCATTGTCTCCTAACTTGTAGATGTTTTCATATATTAAAATTACAAAGCCCTTAATTGTGTTTATTGAATTTTTTCTTTCCTTTTGAATTACTGTATATTAGTTGTATGAAACAATTCATCTTACTGTGACATTTATACATACACTTGTATAAATTAAACATATTCACCCATACTACCTTTTATTTTAAAATTTTATTACATTTTATTTTCATTTTGTGTACATATGTGTGGGCGTGTCAGACTTCCTGTGTGGGGATGCCAGAGTTTCTGTGAGAGTCGGGACATTCAGGAGTCAATTTTCTCCATCCACACTGAGTCCTGGGAATCAAAATGAGGCCCACAGCTTTGTCTGCAGGTGTCCTTACTAACTGGATTCTGTAACCTTTTCTTGTTCCCACTCTCTTGGGTACTTGTTCTCTTTATTAGTAGTCACCTTTATATTTTTGAGTCTCTAGTATTTACAAGTCTGGATATATTGTTTCCTTGAACATAGAGACATCATCTTCAGTCACCCAGTTATTGATGGCGTTGCACGAATGGAAGAAACTCAAGGCTAAATCTCTTGGAAAGGCGGAAATATCAGAGAAGAAACACCACAATCTGATCTCACCCAGCTCCTCCTGGCTTCTTTTGCCTGCTCTGTCTTTCTATGCCTGCCTTAAATAGTTTCTTTGCCAGTTAAGGCATGGTACCACCACTGCCTGCCTGGGAGCCTGGAACTTTTTCTGTAAACTAAGATCACCTCAAACTCAGATTGGATTAAGGGTGTAGGTCAGAACCCCTGGATATTCCCAGTGGTGGGATTAAAGGTGTGAGTTACCACTGTCTGATCCTCCTAGACTAACTGTGGGTAGATCCTTCTAATATCTCCGATTGTTTTTTATTATATTTGAAAATATCCCCACATATCTCATTTTGTGTCAAATTAAAAAAAAAAGGTTATAGCTAACATAAGAAAAGACATGTACAATAGGTACAATAATTATATACAATATATACAAACAGTAAATGTGTAATGTCCAGTCCACTAACAATTGACAATTAAAAGAAAATATTTCATTAATTATCCTATTTTGATGAGTCCAAATGATTATACCTAATTCACTTTCTTTCTAACTTGCATTACTAACTAAAAACTATTATTTTGATGTCTCTTAAACTTATACACTGTAACTTCAAAGTTTCTTTTTAAAACTGTCACTAGAGAACTACAACTATTTCATCTTCAACTACCTCAGAGACCCAATAAGGAAATAATATTTACCCCAAGTAAACAGGAAGTACAAGCAACTTCCAAAATCTAGACATGACAGGGATGACACCTATCTGCCTGAACAGTCACCCAAAGTTCCTTTACAAAGTTGGGGTATCCATCTTCAGCCTACAGGCCCAGAGTCTATTTTAATTTCAGTGGAACAGGAAATACGTTCTGCCCATTCTGGTACACTTCATCAGTTGCTTCTCCTTGAGTACTGAAGAATGGTTGACAGCTTTCTCTGCAAAGCAAGAACCTGAATGACCACACCTCGGCTAGTTCTGCCAAAGTTCAGAGCTCACCTTCCTATAAAACCTGCATGTTCAGTTTAAACAGCATACTGTCAAGCAGTCAATACAAGAACAGGTTCTTGTCCAGTGGGTAGCCACTGCCACAAAGAAAGTAGACTCCATATGGAGTTTCTTCAATGTGCATTTTTCTCTTGAAGTAGATTGGTGCTGCCAGGAGCAGACCTGTCTTACTGTCCAGAAAAGTCTAAGTTCTTAAAATATTTTAAATGCAATATTCTATGGATCTCTGAAGTGTTTGAAGAAGACCTGTTCATCTAAAATATATTTGTTTGATCTTGAAAACGTATTTAAAGCTAGTAAATTCTTTTAGAAGAAGATTCAATAATCTATCCTTATATCCTATATATCTGTATCCCATTTTTCTTTTTAGTTTTTTAACACAAATCTTGAGTCCAATCATTCTTATTTAACTTTTTTCTAACCATAACTATTAACAATTTTTAACCAATTAACCTAAACAATGACAATCATCCATAACCCATTGAATGACCAAAAACAACCCACTCCACCTCTTGGGAATGTGGGTGCTGTGTTCTTAAATTTACTTCCTGCTGTATGGGGTGACAGTATCTTTAGTGGATCCTGAAAAGAAAAGTTTTATTAATTGTCAAGTCCTGAAATAAGTAGCTGTATCATTTGTTGTCCAATCTCTGCATAACAGGAAAGTGCATGGTTTGTCTCAAGTCCTGGCTATAGTAGTCTGTGAAGCTGGTTCATCTCATTGAGCTGCCTCAAAATTGTCCTGAGCACTTTGTAGTCCAAATCTGATCTCTGGTTGGTGTTTGTCAACCTAGTGGCTTTGTCAGAGTCTATGTGAAATCATCATTGTGGAACCACATCTTCCTTTTGGATACTTCAAGTTCCTCATTAGGCATTGTTCTGGATCACTACAGAAAACTGAAAAGAGACTAAAACCCAACACAATGTACAGGAAGTTAAACATATAAGTATTTATTCAGCATAGGATTAGTAACAATAGAATAGTCCCTTACTTTTTGTTACTCTTCTGTCCCATATCAGGTGGCTCTTCTGATATGATACAGAGATCTTTTATTTTCCTTTAACAAATATGCTTGAGTTTAGAGAAGGAGAGAGCCACACTCCAACCCTAAAGCCAGCTTCAAATTATAATTAAACTGGACTTCAATTTACCAACAACAACAAAAAAAAAATGTAGAGGGTAAGCAATGAAATTTTACCCTATGAAGTATACTGGTACAAATAGTTAAAATATTCTTTTGCTTGTAAATTTTTCTGGATACCCTCCCTTTTGCTTTAGAGATCTAGATGTCCAAGGTCTTTTCACTTCTTGAAGATGGGTATTCCCAGTTTTCTGTAAAGACAAAAACAGAAACCTGCCCCTACACTTTATTTTTCCTTACAACTTGAAAAATTGTATTTTGGCTGGATGAGCTATCAATTCTTAGTTTCATGAAGTTTCTCTGGTTCAAATAAAGTCTTTATTAATTTTGATGGTGTCCATAACTTCTCTTCACCTGAGGAAACAAATCAAAACACCTTCTCCAATGTAGCACATATCTTGGCTTCCATTCAGAGGTTAGTACATCTTTGAAGTAAACAGGCTGATTTATTTCAGCTGTTTTTTCTATAGTCCAATGCCTTTCAGCAGCTGTTATTCCTTTGTCATTAGCATTGAGAAAATTTAAAGTTAATAAAGCATTATGTAGCCTATCTCTGGGGGTCTTTGTTATTCGTTTCTGTTTATTTAGCATATCCTTTAGAGTTTGATTTGATCTCTCTACGACTGCTTGCCCTAGAGGATGGTGTGGTATTCCTGTAATATGATTTATATAATAATAAGCAAAAATTTGTTTCATTTTATTAGAGACATGTGCTGGACCATTGTCAGTCTTTATTTGTGCAGGTATTCCCATGATGGCCATAGCTTCTAGCAAATGTGTGATTACAGAATCAGCCTTTTCTGACTCAAAGAGGTGCCCATTGAAATCCTGAAAATGCATCTATTGTATGATGTACATATCTGAATTTTCCAAATCCTGTAAAATGAAGTACATCCATCTGCCAGATTTAATTTCTATGTATGCTTTTAGTATTACTTCCTGCTGGCAATGGAGTTTGGTTATAGAAAGAACAGGTAGGACACCTTTTTACAATTTCTATGGCTTGTTGCCAAGTGGTAGAGATATATTTTTTTAATATTTTACTATTGACATGATGATTTTACAAAATTTTGAGGCCTCTATTAAATTTCCTATTAATAATTTATCAATTTCATCATTACCTTGTGCTAAAGGACCTGGCAGATCCATATGGGATCGAATGTGTGTTTTGTAGACGGGATGATTTCTAGTCCTGATTATTTCTTGTAACTGAATAATAATGGAGTCAATTCTGATTCATCATTAATAAAATCAGCTGTTTAAATGTGTAGAATAATTCTTTCTGCATACCGAGAGTCAGTGACTATGTTAAGAGGTTCAGTAAAATCCATTAATACCATTACAATAGCATATAATTCTGACTTTTGAACAGAATTATAAGGGCTTTGAGCTACTTTACTTCTATGTTCTGATTTGTAACCTGCCTTTCCTGATTTATTTGCATCAGTATAAAATGTAGGGGCTCCAGAAATTGGTTTATCTCATACAATACGTGGGAGAATCCAATTAGTTTTCTTTAGAAATTCAATTCTTTTGCTTTGAGGATATTTGTTATTAATATCTCCCAAAAAATTACTGCAGGCTCTTTGCCAAGGTTCACTTTCTACCTATAATTATTGGTCAATTTCTTCGTTAGTGAAGGTACAATTTCTGCTGGGTCCATTCCTGTCAATTGACGAAGTCTTAATTTTCCTTTAAAAATAAGTTCAGAAATCTTTTCCAAATATGTCTTTAACTTCTTACTCAGCTGATTTGAAAGAAAATATCCAGTTCAATATAACATTTTCCCTTTGTATTAAAATTTTTATAGGCTTAGAGAGCAAGATAACTAGAATGCAATTGAGGTCTGTATCCACATGATCCACATATGCCTCTTGTAATTTCTTTTCCACCAAAGCAAATTCTTGCTCAGCTTCAGGTGACAATTCTCTCGGACTATTTAAGTCCTTGTCACCATTTAATGTTTTGAAGAGAGTATCTAGTTCATCATCTTTAATTCCAATAGTCGGTCATAAGTTGGCAATGTCTCCTAGTAGTCTTTGAAAATCATTAAGTATCTTTGATCTATCTCTCCTGATCTGTAACTTTTGGGGACTAATTTTTTGTTGGCCTATTTTATATCCTAAATAATTAATGGAATCCCCTCTTTGTATTTTTTTCTGGGGCAGTCTGTAATCCCCAAGTAGGCAAAATTCTTTTAACTTCTTCAAAGTTTTTTTCTATGGTATCCATATTTTAATCAGCCAACAAGATGTTGTCCATGTAATGATAAATTATAGATTGTGGTTATTTGTTATTTATTTGTTCTACTGGCTTTTTTACAAAATGCTGGCACAGAGACACAGAGTGAGGCTATTCAGCATTCCTTGAGGGAGGACCCTCCACTGGAATCTCTTTACAGGCTGAGAATTATTATAAGTAGTCACTGTAAAGGCAAATTTTTCTTTGTCTTGTTTTTGTAAAGGTATTGTAAAAAAACAGTCTTTTAAGTCAATAACTATAATAGGCCATTCTTTAGGTAACAGAGAAGGCAAAAGAATCCCAGACTGTAGAGATCCCATTGGCTGGATCACCTTGTTTATTGCCCTTGGGTCTGTTATCATTCTCCACTTTATAGATTTCTCTTTAATAACAAATACAGGAGAATTCCAAGGGCTGGTTGATTCTTCTATATGCTGAGCATCTAACTGTTCCTGTACCAGCTGCACTAAGGCCTGCAGTTTCTTTCTTGTTAGAGGTCATTGATGAATCCATATAGGCTTCTCTGTTAGCCATTTTAGAGGTAATGCTGTGAGTGTTTTTGAAAGATCAGCAGCTATTTTGCCTTGTTTCTCTATAACCTGAATGGTCTGTGACAATTTTTCATAATACCTTCTAATTTTTTTTTCCAGAACTATCTACCCAATACCCAAAAACTGAACATTTATCTCCTGAAAGGGCCAACTTGGATTCCATGACTCTGGAGAAATTATGGATACATTCACGCCTGTGTCCAATAAGCCTTCAATAATAATATTATTTATTTGAACTTTTAATTTTGGCCTTTGTTCATTGATAGAAGTTTGTCAAAATATTCGCTTTATAATTTTTTTCCTGAATGTTTCTCTTTTTCTGTAAATTTTCTATCATTCCATGTAGTACATCTTTTAAAAAATAGGTTTTAACTTTTTAAAATTGTTCTGGGAAGGTGTTTCCTCCACAATGGCTGGGTAAGACTGAGTTGGACTTGATATGGGGGCTTTTGAAATTGACTTGATATTGGGGCATTTCCTGAGGGCAGAAAGTTACCTTTCCTGTCCCTTATTGATCTGCATTCATTAGTCCAATGTCTTCCTTTCTACTACTGCATACTCCAAAAGGGAGGGGCATTCTCTTGGGGTTCTTCCTAACAAAAGCACTGTTTCAGGGAATGCCTTGTTTACAATCTCTTTTTATGTGGCCTTGCCTTCCACAATTATAGCATTTAGCATTATGACTTTTTCTTATACTGCTAGAAGTAAGCTCTCCTACCCAGTTATCATCACTGTCATAAGACTCTAGATTAATTGTCTCATGAGTCCAATCCTCCAGAGGTGCTGACCTTGCTTTTAAAGGTCTAAGTATTTTTCTACATTGTGCATTGGCATTCTCAAAAGCCAGTGATTCAATTATTATTCTCCCGGCTTCTGAATCTGGTACCATTCTGTTTACTGCTGCAGTTAATCTGTGCAAAAAGTCTGTAAAAGTTTCTTTTGGGCTTTGATTTCCATTGTATAAGTGGTTCTGCCTCTAGCACAGCTGTAACCATATCTAACCAATCTTTAGGGATGATCTGGTTAAAGCATGACCAGCTGTTCAACATTTGTTTTACAAATGGTGTGTGCATCCCATATGTTATAATTGCTTCTTTACTCTTCTTAACTCTAGAATTTTACTGGAGCCCAACTAACTTCTGTATTATTTTTATCATTCTTTTTTTTTTTAATAAAGGTTACTGGGTATATTAATGTTGCCCGTTTTTGTCTAATTTTAGATGACCTTGTTGAAATTGGTTCTTCATATTCCTCTGTTTGAATTTGAACATCTTTGTGTTCTCTCTCAACAGGCTTTTTAAAGACCTTTTTTTTTTTTTTGCATTTGTACTAATTGACTTTTTAAGTGATAAAATAGAAATCAAACAAAAAATATTCACAATAAACAGCATGATAATAATTATGATAGTCACATTTACCTTATTTATCTTTTCCTTCACTGATTGTAATACCAAACCGTCTGGTGAAAGACCATAGGAGGACCAAGCACCCTCCATTGCTTTAAACAAATTCCCTCTTTAAAAAAAAATGATTTATTCACCAATTTTTTGTCTGTTGATGATTCAATTGATTGTGAAGTGGGGCAGCTACCTAGTGTGATAGCAGCCCAAGGAGGGGTCCAAAAGAAAAAAAGAACCCACCAGGAGAAAGAGGACACTGTCTGAAACAACTTACCCAATGAGAATGAAATGGAAACATGTGTGGCCAGTCTTCCTAAGACTGGAGCTTAACTCAGAACAGAAAGCCTAGCCAGTAAGTAATTATTCCTCCAGCCCCCTGTTGCTCTGGCTGGTAAGTGCTGTTTTTTTAGGTAGGGAGGAATTTGTGCCCCTTAGTTGAATGCCAAGTGTTGCATGAATAAAGAAAACTCAAGGCCAAATCTCTTGGAAAGGCAGAGATATTAGAGAAGAAACACCATAGTCAGATCTCATCCAGTGGTCTTCTAGCTTCCTTAGCCTCACTCCTCCTGGCTTCTTCTGCCTACTCTGTCTTTCTATGCCTGCCTTAAATACTTTCTTTGCTTAGTTAAGGCATGGTACCACCACTGCCTGCCTGGGAACCTGGAACTCCTTCTGTAAACTAAGATGACCTCAAACTCAGATTGGATTAAGGGTGTAGGCCACCACTCCCAGGATATTCCCTGTGCTGGGATTAAAGGGATGAGTTACCACTGTCTGATCCCCCTAGATTGACTGTGGGTAGACCCCCCTGATATCTCTGACTGTTTTTATTATATTTCAAAATATCCCCACAGATGGATGCCTCTGCTGACACTGTTCTTCAGCTGCTATGAATAGCTATTAGTGTAAGTATGCAGGTGGCCCTTGTAAGTAGGTTTGATTCCTTTGGGTGTAGAATTAGCTAGAGTAGAATGAGATGACAGGGGAGTTTTAGATTTAGAACTTTCTACTGTGGTTCCCACAGTTCCTGCACTGATTTTACACCCTTCTCAGAAGTGTTTAGCGCCTTATTTTCCTCTGAATCATTGGCTACATCTGTGTTCTGTTTCCTTGATGATATCCACTTTGAGTGGGATGAGATGGAATCTCTAAGTCGATTTGATTGGCACGTCCCTCACAGTTGAGATTCTAGACTTGACAAAGTGTATTTATTGCAATTTGCAATTCCTCTAGTGAAATAAAATGTCTGTGCAGTTCATTGCCCCCCATGTTAATTGGATCATATGTTACTTTGAGTCTGACATTTGAATTCCTATTTTGTGGATATTAATTTCACATCATATGAATATGTGACAAATATCTTTTTTCATCCTGTAGCTGTCTCTTTTCTCTGGTGATTGCATCCTTTGCAGTAAGTAAGATGTTCCTTCTGTTTGCTGCTTTTGTTTCTTTTGATGACAGCTTATTTGTCAATGCTTGCTAATATTTCTTGAGTTATTCATCTTACTCAGAAGACCATTGCCTGTGCCTGTACACAAAACTCTCCTCTGGTTCTCATCAGTAGTTTCAGATTATTGGGTCTTGCATGAAGGCTTATGACCTATCTAAATGGATATTTATACTGAGTGAGACTGGCATTAATTTCAATATCCTCTCTGTGAATGTCTAGTTCTTCCTGCACCAGTTATTGAAGAAACTAACATTTCTTCACTGTATTTTTTTGGTACCTTGTCCCAAATCAAATGACCACAGTTATGTGGGTTTATTTCTGGGCCTTTTCTTGTACTCCATGGTCTATGTTTCCATTTTGTGCCAGTCCCAGGTTATTTTCTTACTATGATTCTGAAACTTCAAATCAGCTATGGTGTTACCTCTAGCATAGTTCCTTTGGCTTGTGATTTCTTTGGGTACTAGTAGTCATTTTTTTTTTTGTCATATTGGATTTTATGCTATGTTTCTGGGGATAATGGTTTTGTCATTTCGATGGAGCTTGCATTGATTCTGGAGATCACTTTTTGCAATGTGGCTATTAAATATTTGTTCTACTGAAGTGTGAGCACAGGTATTCTCTCCAATTCAGCCTTTCCTCTCTTAGTTTCTACTTCTACTCACTCTCTAGATTGTAACCCTTGAAAAACATGAGTTATTAATGCAGACTGATTTTTCTCTTTATGTTTTATGTATAGTAACCTTCCCACCTTTAGTGCCATGAAGTTGTGTTCCTTCAGAAACTTAGAAATTACTTGTTGATGCATCTAGAAGGTTATAATATATATATATATATATATATATATATGTATGTATGAAAAATACTCATTTTGAGTTCTATTTATTGGAAAAATAACCACAACACATTTCATTGAACTGTTAAGTTTTAAATCAAAGCTGAACTCATTCTTCCTATAAAATTATTTTTTTCTTTTTCCATTCCGACTCACTAGCTAACTTCTCCCTCCTTGGGCTCAATCACACATGATGCTAACTAATACAACTTCATTATATATATTGTTGATAGTAATTTTTCCCCTGGTTAACTTTGAGTTTCAAAGTGAGTTTTTGACTTACTTCCACTTAAACTGTTATGCGTCCACTTCCAACACACATATGCACAGGAACACTCATATACATACATACACAAACTGAACGGCATTACTACTGACCTTAGTTTGAACTCTTGTTTGCTTCAGTAGCACATATAGTACAATTTGTGTTTGTGGAAGTACTATCTCTTGAACAATGAATCCTAAAATGATTTTTCATGGCACATTCCCACAATTTATTAGTGGTTTGTTTTTTGTCAACAATGTTTCACAGTCCTCAGTTTCTTGTGCGGTTTTCTTCTGTGTATGGTGTTCTTACAAATCATGCCTTTGGTTAGAGACTCTTATTATGAATTCTTAGGCCAGCTCCTTCTCACTTCCCTCCTGTGCTCTGCGCTCTGTTCTGACAGATGTTAGATATGTTCTCAGGATTTCCATATTCACACGGGTCTTTTTATTTTATTGTTGGGATTATAATCACGTCATCTTTCTCTTCACTTTGATATTCCCCAAGCCTCCTAGATACCCCTCTTGCTCTCTTTTAATTTATAGTCACTTTAAAAATTAATTGTTAGATGCTCACCTACACCCCCACCCCCCACATACACATACTTAATAAAACCTGCTCAGTTTGTATAATGGTATTTGTATATGTTTTCAGGACTGACTAGTTGGTATTGGATAACCAGTTGGTGTGCTATTCCCTGGAGAAGATTTTGCCCACTCTTAGCATTCCTCAGTAGTTCTTTGTGCAGAGTTGAGGACTTGTGATATTCCCACTGTACACTTTTTCATGTCTATTGTGACCGTCCTTGTTCAGGTTATGTTTAGGAAATCATGTTGTGGAGACTTTCTGTGTTTAGCTTCTGCCACACAATCTTACACCAAACTTCTGCATCCTCTGTTTCTTACAGTTTTTCTGTCTTCTCTTCCCCAATGTTTCCTAGTGTTTTGTAGGTGTATCCACTGGGATTGGCATCCACAACTCTGCATTTTTAAAAATTATGTGTATGTGAGGGATGGGAGGTGCACTTGCATGTGCGCTATGGCAGAACCCTTTTCTCTGATGTGTGTTAGGAAATTGGCCCATCTCTGAATTTTCATTGCTTGGAAGCTGATTGATGCTGACTGTAATATACTAATTATCACTTGGATACAAACTGAAGTCTGAAGCAATTGTCTTAGCTTTTCGTTTGTAACTCATCACAGGTGTTTTACCTTTGATCAGTATGGATTTAGAGTGAAAATTAATAGACTGTGAGTTTTACATTCACTATTGCTCATTAGGGAACCAGCATCCCTATCCAGTTTCATCCCATCCCATCCGGTCCCATCACATCCAGTTCTGTCCTATTCTAGCTCTCAGATGATAAGCCTAGAAGTCAGCTCATAGGGCATTGCCTCAAAGATGACATTGAGACTCTGGGCACTTCTTTTCTCTGTTTGCTCTCTGGCTGCCAGGAAGCAACTAGCTTCCTCTTTTAAGTGCTCCTGCTCCTCTGAGCTGGCTCAAAAGTTCCTGTACATGAACTGAAACCTCAGAACCAGAGTGCAAACCAAACCAAACCAAACCAAACCCCAAACCCTTTGGGTTTTTTATACACTGTTTGCCAAAGCTATCTATATTTTACAGCCATGAAAAACTAACACATATACTAATTGGAACCTTACTGTTACAAGGTAAACACACTCTCCTTTTTATAAGATAGTAACTGAAAGCAAGCCAACAAAATTTTGGTTTCTGATTAGTATACTTTCTAATTACTACGCTTTCTTCAGTTAAAATCTAAGCAACATGTCTACATCCCCTTACAGTTGTTTTATTTTACACAAGGTTTTGATTTTCCTATTCCTCCCAACTTGCAGTTTCAAGTTCTAGTCTGCTGTTCAGTTGCCAAACCCGATGGCTGGGGTTTGATGCTCCCTGGCACACCAATATTCAACCTTTCAGCAGGCCTTGGACCTGAGGGTCGTTCCCCGCCCTCTAAGCAATAGCTTCAGTTGCCTTTCTGAACCAGTGTCTCTGATTCTCCCCACACTTTAGGAGGAATCCATTGATAACTCTTTTCTTATTTTTGATTTATATTTAGTTCTTCCTATGATTTTTCCATTCCAGCTAGTGAAATGCCATAATCTCCAGTCTTTGAATCCTCTGTTACACACTCAGTTCACAGTTCCTATCTTGTCCCAAGATCCGAAACGTCACATACAATGCTGCAACCCTTAATGTTTTGTGTAAATTCCAGACTCACGTATATGGGTTATCTAGTTTCTCCTTAAATCAACAATGAACGTATCAAGCTAGCATTCCAAATAAGTTACAAAATTCTCCCACAGGTTCTGCTGCAATCAGCCCTGAATCTGAGTGATAAGTCCAGCTGAGCCAGGGACGCTTTACACAGAGCTGTGGAATCATCACTTGCTTCTTTCTTTTCTCACATCCAATCTATCACTAGTTTATTTGTTATTTGTTCTATCTTTGAAATATGTCTACCAGCAGTATGATTGCTTCTCCCACACTATTCCAAGCAACTTCCATCTCTTTCTTTAATTATTGAGGTAGACTGTCACTGACCTGCCTGCTTCACTCTTGTCCCCTGCAATCCATTATCTTCACAGAGGCCTGATGGATGCTTTAATATAACAGTCACACTGTACAATTCCTCATTCCAAGACCCTCTAAAGGTTTTCATCCCACTTATTGAAATGGTCAGGAGCATCCCACAGCCTACGTTGTTTATCCCCTGCTATGTCACCAATTCTTCTACTTCATTTACCCCACAGCTTCATGGTCGGGTCATGCTGACCTTGCTGCTGCGCTTCAGTCACAGCAGACACACCTGGCCTTTTCACTCACTCCTTCCCATGGTTTTTTAGGCATATCTCAGATTGCCATTCCCATCTTCACTACATTGCTGTCCTCAAACTAAGGGCCATAGGGACTTCCCTTTGTTGACATCATCATCACATTACCTAAGGCAGAACCCTTCACATATATTCCTATCAACCTTTTACCTGCTTTCCTTTATCCATAGAGTGTATTATCATTATGTGCCCATGTGTGTGTCTACCTGAGGCCTTTCCTCATGTGTGTAAATGAGAATAATGCTGGAAAATAATAGACCATGGTAAACGCTCATTAGATAAATGAAATTGCTTCATTGAAATGAATATATTTTCGTTAAGTTTCAAAATGTCACATGAAAAGACACATCTTCCAACCTCAGTGTTTTGAACTGTGAACTAGATTCATTTTTACTTTGTCTGTACTGTGCACCATCTCTGAGCATCAGGAAACTGTATTTTTTTTTTTCCCTTGGAACATTGTTCACCCTCTATCCAGATGAGCCTTTAGGCTAATGTGAGGATTTGGGGCTGCATGTAAGGCATCCCATCTCACCACTTAGCTCAGAGTATTTGAGAACACTCAGCTCACTCAATTGGTCCTAACAAGATTTTCAAAGCTGAAGTTCCTTCTGAGAGAAAAATATTCACACTAGAAAACTATCAGTTTTGTTTCTAAGATAACAAGATTCTCTCTGATCACTGGTTTTTGGATGTTGCAGAAATTCTATGATTTGGAAATGCGCTTTTTTAAAACTTCTCGATAAAATCTCTTACCTCATTATTTTTACCTCAGCTTTATGATGAATACCTGGTTCTTGGTTTTGCTTAACTTGAATTTCTCATTTCTGTTTTATTACCCTGCTTCATGGTTGTCCTGAGATGAGGAATGTTTTTTGTTTTGTAGAATGTTGATATTACAGCTGACTACTTCTGGTTTGGGTCATATATGTCAGAATGCTGTAGAAGGTAAAACCTATAATATATCAACACAGGTAGGCTTACTATGATTGGCAATATTCTTACTGCTATGAATATAAACCTTCCTCAATAAATTTAGGGGTTCAAGAAATATTAACAGTGCATTTCTTATTATTTTTTGAAAACCAATTTTAATTTACTTTGGTGCTCCCATTTTGCTCTGAGTAGGAAATTAAATTGTATCACTATTGCTCACCCCTATTCTCACTCAGAAGTGGTACCATATTCCCAGATCTTCAATGAAGCAGAGCTTTGAGTTTGATCCTCTATCTAATGGGAGTTTTAGTCAGATAAATAATGGCTACTAGTCTCTGATAACCACTATTGGACTCTCAAATTCTTTATCAATTCTTACGCTACAGATGTCAGTGACACCATATGACATATGCATTTCTGTACCATGATTATTTTACTTAGCCTACCTATGCCTTGTTTCATCTATGTTATTACAAATGACCAGATTTATAGCATCTTCTTTATCTGCCCATCAGATGATAGACATTTATATATTTTTATTTTGGGGGACAAATGTGAAGAGTGATGCTAAGTGTACTTGAATGAAGCATCTGTGTTATTTCTTTGGATACATGCCCAGTAATGGAAATACTGAGTCATATAATAATTCTGCTTCAGTTTTACATAATATGGCTGGAAGTTCACAGACCTTGGCCATTTTTCTGCTTTTATAGAATTATTACAGGGTAAGGGTCTCTAGTTAGGATCGAGCCTATGACTAGAGAGAAGTATTCCTATTGTATAAAATATCTTCTTCAATGAGGTCCTGGTACTTGTATTAATTAGGGTTTAAATTAACTGCAATATAACTGACTTTGCCCAATTTAAGTAAAATATGTACACATACACAATATTGAGTACAGAGGTAGAGATTCTGCTTTAGTATTACTGCACTTACTTAGCATTCTCAAGCTCCAGTAAACACAAATAGGCAGATAGCCAGACACACAACAATAGAGTCAAACAGATACATACACAGAGACATAGCTAGACATACAACCAGACACACAGACAACTAGATGCAGAAACAGGTACACACACACATGCATATGTAGACAAACACGGTCAGATGGATGACATAGACACCCCCACCCCACCCCACAGACACAGACAGACATACACAAACACACACACACACACATACACACACACACACACACACAGAGCCAATATGTCAATATATAAAGGCCAATAGACATACAGATACACAGACAGACAGACAGACAGACAGACAGACAAAGTACTATTCATAACCACCATTACAACACAAAATTTGCAGAATCTCTCAAAAGGCCAGTAAATTATATTTGAATGCTTTAAAACCAGATAAGTGCACAACACAGCAAGACAGGCAAACATAGCTAAGTTATAGAAGTTTGTAATTTTAGACTTTTTTGAAGGCTCAACATCATTTTAGGGCAGAGACACATATATTCTCTTAGTAGAGAAATTTTCAGGTAAAATAGTCTTATTATTTGACATCTACGAGAATCAGTGAACTTAAAGTTGCATGGATGTGAGGCCCTTTTCCCACACACTTTTGTGGGAACCCCAGTTGATGGTTGGATCTGTATTATCAAGCATCACTACATAGTTGGAAGGGAAATAGGATGTTTTCTGGGAAATGCCATCTCGTTAAGAATAGTTGGTAATTTTCTTCAAGGCAAGCAGACTAGTGTTAGCTTTGTTGATAAAAACAGAAAGATTATTTTATACAGGTGCTCTTCATCACCATAGGGGACATTTCCAAGTTCTTCATCACTGCAGGGGACATTACCAAGTTACTCCATTTCATGTTCAAGTCATAGAATAATCTGAGGGAATAGTTTGAAGTCAGTGTAATCTTGGTTGATCAGCCAGCTGAGAGTCTTCTCCAGAATACATTTGCTACAAAAGTCATACTTAGACCTTTTAAAGCTTAAGGGCACTGATTCATAGTGACTACAGAACTACAACAATTTTTAGGTCAATATGCTCTTCTATAGAAACTCATGTCTTTAATGGTATATATTTCCATATATTTAAGCAGAAGCAAAGTTGCCTCCGTAGGGAAGTTTTTTTTTTTTTTATCACATCCTTCTATACACATAAAATTTTAGTACTTAAAGAGCAAATGACAGCAACATTTTAGCACTTGAATTTTCTTTGAGAAAATATCAGCTCCTACTGAGAACTGTCAGATTAGTATAAATACCCTTTAAAATAACACAGAATAATTATGATTACTTTTTTGTCTTTCACCCACAATTTTGGTTGCTATTCTGGTTTTTCACTATTTAATGATCTTTTAGAATACTTCTAGGAAAGGGAAATATATTCCAAGTAGGGGGGAAACATCATGACTTTCCTTTACCCCTTTCACATATCAGAAGTATAAGAGTGATTTGTTTTTCCACATGAAGAAACATGGATTTTATAGTAAATAATTCAGAATTTCTCCAAACTTTGGGTATCCATGCATCTCAAGCATTCAACAAGCACAGCTTTTAGACTTGTGTTTATGGGTTGGAAGCCTACAAACTCATTCAGAGACAGAAAGAGCTGCCTTCCAATATACTTCCAAAGAGAAGGCACACACAAGCAAAAAATTCTACAATACTTTTTTGAACACACAGAGCAGGGAAAGAAAGAAGGATGATGCACTGTGTTTTTACAGGTCTACATATCACCAAATTGTTGTTCCCAATCTTTGGTAAAGCTGCATTGCATTTCTGATTGCACTCTGAAGTGACTTTACAGTGTAGTGATAACTTTGCAAATAATAAGTACCAGGGAAAGGTATTTCTTTGGTGATGGCTTTTGCTTGAAATTTAGTCATTCTATGTCAAAAGTTTAGTACCATGTGAACAGTTCTCGTTCTGAGAGTGGAAATAATTGTTGAAATACACTATCAGCTGAAGGTTCTACTTTCTTACAAGAAGAGCAGTTGGTGGGCCAACAGCGCAAGCATCTTTAGGAACAAGAGCAGCTACAAGACAAGAGGAGCAAGACACGGGAGCTAGCATATGCCTTGGCTCAGGCTTCCTATTAGGATAGGAGACTGGCTAGAAGTTCCTGGTATGTTTTCCTTATCCCCATGCCTGGTACCAAGGAGCAGGAGAAAAGTCCTGTCCCTCACACATAAATACAACACAATGCCTGCTGTTGAAGCCCAGACCTAATTCTAGGGCCAAACTACTTAAAATGCCATCCCCATCCCAAATAGTGTCATGAAACTGAACGTAGGATCATGTCAAGATTGGCAACAGTGGAAGGTTTCTGAACTCACAATGATGTAGATCAATTCACAATTGAATGCCTTGGCTATTCACTGTCTTTCTGGAGGTTCATCTGTGTTTCCAGGGCCACTTCACCATAGCCTTGTTTATGAACATACATGATGTGACCTCTGCTCTGTAGCTGCTGTCCCCACACAGCACCAAGCAATTCTCCCTGAGAGCCAAGATCAGAGACTGTTTCAGGCTAAGAGCTAAAGTGTTTTTACTTTACACACAATGGTGTTCTGTTTATTTTTAATTCTTATAAAAATATAGTCATTGTATTGTGGAATATGGAAATGTAGCTGCTTCTTCCTGTCACTCCTTAGTATGTCCGTATAAAGTTAGTATGTATTTAGATTCTACCATGTTAAATTGATTGATTTTAAAATTTTGTTTGTTGTGGTTACATATTTAATTATAGTTGTCTTGTCAGTGTGTTCTGTTGCTATGAGGAGACACCATGACCATGGGCCACTCTTGTAAAACAAAGCAGTTAAGTAGGGCTTACTTACAGTTTTAGAAGCTTAGTCCATTATCAGTATGAGAAACATGGTAGCATGCAGGTTGACATGGTGAAGAAGTAGCTGATGGTTTTACATCTAGATCTGTATGCAGCAGGAAGAGAGAGCAAATGGGCTTCTGGGCCTAACTTTGGCTTTCGACACGTCAAAGCTCACCCCTAGTGATGCACTTTCTTCAACAAGGCCACACTTCCTGATCCCTCTCAAGCAGTGCCACTCCCTAATAACTAATCATTCAAATATATGAACCTCCGGGGAATGTTTTTATTTGAATCATCACAATAGTTCTATGAATTTGGCTTGTGATTAGGACAGATTTTTCCAACAATATCTGAAAGGGCCCTAAACATTCTTCTGAGAATTTATACTATAAGACTATGAGGTGGTACTCTCAGCCTTCCCTGAGCTGCTCTGCAAATCCTTAAAACTGTTCGGCATTTTATAGTACCAACCATCCAGCTGGGATTGAACTCTTTATATAAAAACAATCACACACAATTCACCTGTGTACACAAATGGGTTTTGACTTTAATAATGGGGAAGTTCTCTATGCACTAGAGAATTATTTCAAAGTAAATTTCAGTGTGATTTATTATCAGTAACTTTGATTATAACCACATCACATATATTCTTTTAGAATTCTGGTAAAAGGATATTTCCATTGTGATAAGAAAAAGTTTGCATTATCTGAATGCCAGAGCATTGCAAGACATGGTAGGCATATTTGAGTATTTTCTTGTATTATACCTTATAAAGTATTTCTTAAGCATTTTCCAGTATGTTTCACCTCTTGGGGGAAAGAAGTATACTAGAATTCTAAACGAATACATGTCACATAGTCTTTAATAATATTTTAGTCAAAGCAAACAGAATATTATATATACAGACATTGTGTGTGTGTATGTGTGTGTTGATGCATGCATGTGTTCTGTAAAGATGAAGAATTGGGGAATTGAAAAAAGCTAAAAATGAGACTTGGATTTCAGTGCTGTTAAGCGCATAGGCCTTTGCAGACACTGATCTGCACATGAAACATCTGATGATATTTTTTACATGCCTGTTCTTATTGAGGATTTCTGAGGGGCACTCTGGCCACGTGGTTGCCGGATACTGAAGTGGGAGCTAAGGAGTACTTAGCAATTGAATGGTGCTTCTGTTGACAGTCAGATGACAGGTAGAGCAAACAGGGCTCCAAGTGACCCAAACTGTGCATGGTTGAACTCTATATTTGACACTTTACACTTTTGAGATCTCAAGTCAAATATCATTTTCTCCATCCCTGGATCTTTACTGGTCATGCTGCCTAAAAAATGGTGACCGTACTCTCAGTCTGTTTCCTTCCTTTCATATGAAGATGAAGATGTATTTCTAGTTGGTTTCTTCCTAGCGTTAGGACAGTGGTTTCTTTTATCTTTTATCTTCTCATTCTTACTGCATCCCCTCTAAGCAGAAACAACCATGACAGAAGTGCAGATTGTCGTGAAGGAGCAAATGATGGAGGCTGGAACAGACAGTCTTCTCATCACACTCTTGACAAACTTTCTAATGCCACCTAGGACTTTGTCCTTGTCTTGTTTTTATTTTTGTCTGATATATAATAGCTTTAGATATCTAACGAGAAGAATACAGTGATATACTGTGTAATAACCGAGTCAAAATAATTAGCTTATACATTACCTTGAATATCATGTTTTGGAATATTCAAAACTCTCTCTTCTAGCTAATTAAATATACATTGTGTTACACTTGGTTAAAGTCACCTACCTTACAATAGAACATCAGAATTGATGGATTCCAAGTATATATTTTATTTCTTGACCCCACCAACTCACCTACCTCCTCTGGTTCTTCCTTTAGTAATCACTATTCTATTTGACATTCCTACTAGATAAACTTTTCTGGGCTCCACATAGGAGTTCACACTGGAGTTATCTTTCTCTTGTAGGTTTTATGTATTTAATATACTGTTTTCCAGACACATCCACATTACCATAAGGAACAGAATTTCATCTTTTTTATAGCTGAACAGCCTTCCACAGGTATGTAGGCGTCACGTTTTTTAAACTGTTTATCCCCTCTTGTATATTTAAATCAATTCCATCTTGGAATTCTAAATAGTGTTTCAATAAATGGGGATGCAGATGGCCATCTGACACCAATTTCCTCTTCTTCAGCAAATACCTAGTAAGAAGATGTCAGGATTTCAATCTAGTTCTATTTTTAACTTTTTAGGAGAATTTATGACATTGGAGCCTTTGAAAGATTGGGTGATCTTAACTTTGGGCTGAATACAGGCAGGAGCAGTATAGACAGTGTCTAGACTCTGCTTGTTAGAGAATCTGATATAAACTGAAGTTGGAAGTTGAGGCTTTTTTCTTTTTTAACTTGCCTGACTCTGATAGTTTGCAATTTCTACATTTTTTTTTAAAATAATAAAACGAGCCAAATTTTTCCTAGAGAAATGGGACATTTTCACTTTCCCAAGGTTTTAAAAGACAGTTTGTCAGGATTACACGGGCAATTAAAACTCCTTCATGAATCCCTTTTTCAAAGTGTTTCAGCTATTAAAAAATGATAGAAAACCCTTTTGCCCTCACAGTTTTTATTTATCTTGTCTCAGCAGAGAGAAGCTACCAGGGATACAAATTGAGTTACCATTCCAAAGATCCCCAGGACACAATCATAATTGCAGCTTTCAGGGTTGGAAGCCACAGCAAAAGAAGTATAAGGGCATAGTAATTTGTAAAATTCCCTAACAGGCAAATAGCAACTGTGGAGAAATTTGAGGAACCATCGCCTGTTTATAGGTAGCAAACAGGCAGGATTGGGTGTGGGTCTGCCTTCTATTCTTCTACATTATAACCTTCATCCACATGACATGCACACATATTATTTATTCATGATGCACTTTATAGAAATTCATATTCATATATAGTCTTTCCCAATTTCAGGGTCAGGCATTATATTTTAGTCTCTTCCAACAGATATCTTTATTCTGTGTGTGGCACACAGTTGAAGATAGTACAGAGGCAACAGAGGTCTCTGAGAGAACTGTGAGCTAATGTAGGCATTTTGCAACATTTTAGCCTCAAATAGAAATCAAAGTATTTTTAATTAAGATGCAAAATCCTTGTCAGAAAGAATGTATTTTGAATTAATCTTTCTTCTTATCTCCTGTCAAAGGTGAAAATTGTTGTTTTCCTTCTATAATTTGAAGATTTATGGAAATGAGCAAAGTGATGATGTCATCCAAAAGGGCTGCTACCTTCCGGTCTTCTACTCCATTGCATGCATATTTTCTTACTTGTAGAGAGAAGCAAATCTTGAAATTGTGGATCATTACTCCCACCACAGAGGGCCTTAAAGCACTGCTGACAAGATGCTATTTTTTACTTCTAGTTACTCCACCAACCCTGCAGGGAAGAGAGTGAAGCACAGTGAGATTGCAAGGTAATGGAGCTTCTGGGGGAGGCAGCATTTCATCTTTTCTGAGAGTCTCCTTAAGCCTCAGGCCATGAGAAAGCCTTATCCTGTGAGACTTCTGGAATCATTGTCTGTGGGAGTTTAGTCTACCTGTCACATTATAAAATTCCCACACATAGAACTTTGTTGCTGACAAATCTAAGCTAAAGGAAAAACGGAATTGACGTTTGCTTTTAAGATGTCTCTACTGAGAAAGGGGGGAATCCACATGACCATAAAGTGACCAGTTAGCTGAATGGGGTCACTTATTTCATCACTGAAGAGACATAATTCATGGAAAAATTAAATATTCAAAGATGAAAAGGTGATTAGGCATTCACTGATCTTTACATAGTCATGATGCCAATGATGAAGACAGTTTTATCAGGATGATAAAAAAACACCTGCACATGTAGACACATAGAAGCAATTTCTATAATTACTTGTGGAGAATAATATTTTAAAAAGTAATACAAATACACATGTAGTGGGATTCAGGTGTCAGCTGATAAGGTCAAAAGACACTTATCCAAGGTCCCGGGCCCGTGAAGGGGGCGTGGAAACCCCATTGAAAAGGGGCTTCTGGAACACGAGACACTCTCTTCCTGGTTCCTGGCTGTTGGGGAGACAGGATCGGAATCCATCATCCGTCCATCACTCTTCCACCGTTCCAGACTCCAGTCCCTGTTCAGATGCTACTATAATCTGTTACCTGTACCGTGAGTGTTGGTTTATATTTTAATAAATATCTATCCTGTATTGGTGCCTTCTGAGTACACTCCGCCTACATACACACAACTTTTTAAATTAGGTACAAAGTGTTCTAAGAACTTAATTGCTGAGTCATTTTAGTTTTTTTTTTTTTTTTTTTTTTTTTTTTTTTTTTTTTTTTTTTTTTTTTTTTTAGTTGCAGAATAAATGTTACATAAAGTAGGATTTTCTATATTTTGGTTGCAAGCTTCATCCTTAATGACTGAGCTATCTCTCCAGTCCTGCACACATCTTTAATCCCAGCACTCAGGAGGCAGAGGCAGGTAAATCCCTGTGAGCTTTGAAGCCAGCCTAGTCTATAAAGTGAGTTCTAGGACAGCTATGGTTGTTACACAGAGGAACCCTAGCTCAACAACAAAGCAAAACAGAAATAAAATAGTATTTTCTAGAAACACTTAAATAGTTTCTTTTCCTTTCCTTTCTTTTCCTTTTGTATTTCTGCATTACTTATAGAGTTGAAAGTAACCCAGTGAGATAACTAACAATGAACAGTAAACTCTCACAGTTGTAAGTGACCTGGAGAGAGGATTGATTCTCCTAACAAATAGGTAACTAACAAAGATGATTAACTCTCACAGCTGTGACTACCAGGATTGTACTGGTTATGTTCAGTCAGAAAGAAACAAGAAGGTATCTCAACAGAGATTTTCTGTCAGACTGGCCTGTAGGCAGGTCTCTTGATGTAGGATGTCTTTTGGTATGCTGTAAATATCATTCATTAATAAAGCAACTGCCTTGGCCTATGGCAGGGATCTTAGAAGTAGGCAGGGAAATCCAAGCATAGACAGGGGAAGGAAGGCAGAGTCAAGAGAGCCGTGATCCAACCACCCAAGACTCAACATGTAAGGTAACACAGGTGAGCCACAGGTCATGTGCCAAGACAGATTAATGTATATGGGTTGAATTAAGATGAAATAGCTAGCTAGCAATGTGCCTGAGCCATAGGCTGAACAGCATTACATTAATATAAGCATCTGAGTCATTTTGGGAGGCCTAAGCAGTGGTGGGCAAGTCTGAACTCTGGGGCTAGTCTGAACCAGAAACCTCATTCAACAGTCTATGGAGCATTTTCTTGCTTAGTGATTGACTTGAGGGGGCCTAGTCAACTGTGAGGGTGCTAGCCCTAGGCAGGTGGTCCTATGTATATAGAAGAGCAAGCTGAGTAAGTCAGTAACCAGCATTCATCCACGGTCTCTGCTTCAGTTTCTGCCTGTCTTTGCTTGAGTTCCTCTTCCAATGAGGGACTAACTGTGATATGTAAACCATACAAATGCTTTCTTCTCAATATGTTTTTTATGTTCTTTACCACAGCAACAGAAAGCAAATCAAGACAGAAATTACTATCAGGTCTCTAGCGTATTTACATCAACGTTCGTGAGGGAGATTGGTCTGTGATCCTCTTTGTTGCATCTTTGTGCAGTTTGGGTATCAGGGTAGCAGTGAGGTTTCTTGGTCCCGGGTGGTCAGAGGCCCAGACCCTGCCGTGCCAGACCCCTTAGTCGCCAGCCACTGTTGCTCAGGCCCCCAGAAATGACTCAGACACTTATATTAACTTCATGATGTTTGGCCTATGGCTCAGGCACATTGTTAGCTAGCTCTTACATCTTAAATCAACCCATTTGTATTAATCTGTCTACCACGTGGCCTGTGGCTCACCTGTGTTCCTTGCATGTTGCTCTTTGGGCTTCTTGCTTGATCTGCCTGACTCTGCCCTGCTTCTCCTACCTATGCCCTGATTCCTCCTCCTACTTCTTCTATGGTGCCTGTTATGGCCCAAAACAGCTCCTTTATTTAAATATTGATATTCACAGTATACAGAGAGGCATTCCCACATCACTTTCCCCTTTCTGTCTAATCAAAAAGAAAGGTTTTAATTTTAACATAGCAAAATTACATATAACAAAATAGCTATCAAGTAAGAATTACAGTTATAATATCTAGTCTATTTGTATTTAGCAAAATTAAAGAAAATACTCTTATCATCTACCTTATCTTTATGAATCTAAAGTTTCATATCCAATATACCTTTCAAATGACTAAGAAAAACTATACCTATAACTATCTAATCTTCAACTACATCAAAGACCACGGAAGTATATATTTACCCAAGTAAACCAGAAGTGCAAGCGACTTCTAAAATCTAGAAAGGACAGAGATGACACCTATCTCCCTGGACAGTCACCTAAAGTTCCTTTATAAAGTTGGAGCATCCATCTTCAGCCTACAGGCCCAGAGTCTCTTTTCATTTTAGTGAAGCAGGAAATCTGCTCTGTCCATTCTGGCTTAGTTCATCAGTTGCTTCTCCTTGAGTCCTGAAGAATGTCTGACAGTTTTCTCTGCAAAGCAGGAACCTGAATGACCATCTCAGCTTGCTCTGCCAAAGTTCAGAGGTCATCTTCCTATGGAACCTGCATGTCCAGTTTAAACAGCATCTGCCAAGCAGTCAATATAAGAACAGGTTCTTGTCCAGTGTCTAACCATTGCCACAAATAGACTCCATATGGAGTTTTTTGATGCCCATTTTTCTCTTGAAGTAAATCAGTGTTGCCAGGAACAGACCTGTTTCACTGTCCAGAAAAGTCTAAGCTCTTAAAACATTTTAAATGCCATATTCTGTAGGTCTTAGAAGTGTTTGAAGATTACCTATCTAATTGAATTATATCTTTGTATACCTAAAAATCTAACTAACATGCATTTCTTAATTATATATTACAATTTTAAATCAGTTACATAAGCAACATATCTTAAACAAGAGTAGAAAAATACATATAGCATAAGAGAATTGACCTTAAATTTGTATCAATAAACCAAAATCCATACCAATGTAAAACATTTTGAGATTAACAACTGATTTCCTGATCTAAGTAAATTCAATAACCTAACTTTTTAAAAAAATCTTTGATATACCATATCCCCTTTTTCTTCTTGGAAAGAGATTAACTATGACCAATAACCAGTTATAATGAAAAAACATTTATAAACAATATTTTGAAAATTGGGGCGTAGTTTTCCATTACTACTTCCTGCTGATTAAGGAGTGCTGAAAATCTCACGAATTCTTGATACTGGATCATCTTAGTCTATAGCCCTGAAGCTGATACTGCCATCTCTTCCCATCAGAGATTTTTTTCAGGGGGTCTTGGTTGATGAAACTATATTTGTCTGGAAGCAATCCACAGGTTCTCAACTTCTGTGGAAACAAAAGCAGAACTCTTCCAAAGCAATAAATCCTTAGACACAAATTTCAAAATCAAAATACCTTTAAAATATATATTCTTGTTTAACTTAGTAGCCTTTGCATTTGCAATCCATTGTCTTTCTTCAGTTGGCTCATTAACAGTTAAAAAACTAAAAGAAAACACAATAACAACCAAAATCTAAATTTTGTGTCTATTTTCTATCTTTATGTGGCTTATTATATTTTTATTACTCTATTTATCTTTTTAAAGACTTTCTCTACCTTCTCTCTTTTCTCTCTGAAGACTATGTATCTTTCACACACATTCTAACCCATTTACAGGTTTTTTAAAATCTGAATCTGTTTTGTTGTGAATCCTTAATCATTTTCTAAATAGAAGAGCTTTTTAAAATACTCTCACTCTCTTGCCACATAGTTTTTGCAGATACAGCTGAATCAGTAAGTTCTCTTAAAGGGACCACGTTTCTGTTTGTGGCCAGCAAACAGAGCAGACCCAAGAAAATGCTGCTACTAAGAAACCGTCTTTGTTTCCTTTTTGTTTAAAATAAACAGAAGTCTAAAATCAACCACATGCTACTGAGTCTTCTGTGAGATTTCAGGAACCGGCCTGGTTGCAGTTTACACTGCCTGCCGCCAGTTTGCTTGCGATATTTTGAATGTGACCCATACCCATACGCCATGCTTTCTTTGTACAATGACCTGCTTCGTATACACAATTTGGAAGCTGCCTTGGCTCAGTTTTTGTGATCTAGAACCTTTTTGAATCTTTCTCAGGCTTTCAGTGGATAATAGACCCATGTTGGGAAGCCATCTCTTGTAATGGGGTTTCTTGGTCCTGGGCGGCCAGAGGCCCAGACCCACAGACCTGTGTGCCAGCCACCCACTGCTCAGGACTTCAGAAATGACTCATACGCTTATATTAACTTCATGCTGTTTGGCCTATGGCTTAGGCACATTGCTAGCTAGCTCTTACATCTTAAATCAACCCATTTCTATTAATCTGTCTGCCACGTGGCCCACTGCTCACCTGTGTTCCTTACATGTTGCTCTTTGGGCGGCTTGCTCGATCTGCCTGACTCTGCCCTGCTTCTCCTACCTAAGCTCTGATTTCTCCTCCTACTTCTTCTATGGTGTCTGTCATGGCCCAAAACAGCTCCTTTATTTAAATATTGATATTCACAGCATACAGAAAGGCATTCCCACATCATATCAGGGAAACTGTAGCTTCATAAAAAGAGATTGACAATGTTTCTTCCATTACTATTAGGTGGAACAATTTGAAGAATATTGGTATTAGCTTTTCTTTGAAATTCTGGTATAAGTCTGTGCCAAAACCATCTGTCACTGGGCTTTTTTTTTTTTTTTTTTTGATTTGGAGACTTTTAATGCCTGCTTCTATTTCCTTTGAGGTTATAGTTCATTTTAAGCTGTTTATCTGCTCTTGATTTAATTTAAATGTTTATCTATCAAGAAAATTGTCCATTTCTTTCAGATATTCCAGGCTTTTGAAGCATGACCTAATGCTTCTCTGGATATCTTCATCAGTGCCTGTTTTTATGTCTCCCTTTTTATTTCTGAATATCAACTATGATTACCAAGAGACCAGCATCGCTGATGTAAAATCTTTTGAGTAGAATTTTCTTAGGGTCAGAAAACAGCAGCTTTTTCAGAGCTGAGGAAGGCTGCATCTCATGATAAAATTTGTAGTGTGTGAGTCTCCCATGTGGTACTGGTTTGGCAGTATAAAAGCTGTGGGATTAAAGTGGTCATGGAAAGAAATGTGACACCATGTGGCAGGGTCAGAGTCTCTGGAGAGAGAACATAAGAGACCATGATAGGTTTAACCTTATCAGTAGTGGAGATCCCAGCATATTGAAGGTTCCAAAATCAAAGGAATCCCACAGCTGGTGTGGGGCAGAGCTGACCTGAACCTGCTAGTCAAGCTACATGTTCTGTGCTAGAAAACTCAGAGTAGTGGTGCTGGCCAAGACCTTTGGAGACCAAAAAACTATGAAAATCAGTAGACACAGAGTTGTGAACCTTTTATTATTATTTTTATTATTATTGTTTTTTCTTTTTAATTTGATTAAAAATGTCATCTCCATCAATGTATCCCCCTGCTCCCTCTCCCCTCCCCCATCCCAATCCCTCCCAGCAAGCCCTCAGCCTCGCCCCTGCCCATTAACCCATCTTGTCCCCCCCAAAAGGCTAGAAGACCCAAGCTGGGCTAGCCCAAAAATTCTCTTTGGCTGAAGTCTACAGCTGAGTCCCATTCCTCCCTCTCCAAATGCTGCTCTCTCAGAAAGACCACCAAAAAATCCAGTTCTATATTCCTGGTGGTAGTGTGGCTCCCCTGAAGAGGCTGCCAGCTTTCCAAATCTGAACCCAAAGATTATAATTAGGACAAATCCAGTTTATGGAGGATGCTTTATCACCCCACACCTATAGGTACTTAAGCCCCCTCCTTTAGATTGGCCACGTAGTTTCTCCTGCATATCCTTGTTTCTTGCTTCATTCTCTGGGGGTGGGGAGGTCACTCATGAGTGCTTTTCTCAAATAAACCTAGTCTTTCCTTTTTAATTTGGTATGGTTTGGCTCATTGTGGAAAAATATATTGCCAGGATACAGGAAACCATCATCTCAGTGCCTCGAATCTGCAAGAGTTGAACCTTCCCCACTGGTCCCAGGGCCACATGGGAGTCCACTCTTCTTTTTTCTGCTAGACAGGACAGGCTTCTGACTCAGATAAGTCACCCATTTCCAAGGTACTGTCTATAGATGGCTCTTCCAAGTCAAGCTCCATTCTGGGTCAAAGACTCTCAGAGTTGTAGCCAAGCCTTACTGGGCAACTCTGATCCATTTCCAGAACAAAGACTGCCTTTGATCTGTGGGACCCTTTGCAGATAAGATGTTCTATACACATTCAGACCCCACCCCCTCCACACACACACACACACACACACACACACCTTAACCCCAGGCTATAGTACAGGGCACATTGCTTTAATCTTTGGTCTCCCATATATACTTGGAGATGGGCAACTGTATTCTAAACTCAATTCTCAGTCACCCGTGGGCTGTCTACCTGAAAATTTGTCCAAATTGGGGCTGTCTGACACAATGTTCAGAATGTCTAATTTCCTTTTTCTCCATAGCCTGGCCTCAGAATGCTTTTGATAACCAGTTAAGACGACCATCTGGGGGAACTCTTCACTTTAATGTCCTTCATGATCATGAGAATTTCTTCCATGGGGTATGGGCAAATGGTGTGAGCTTCCTTACATTCAGGGCTTTGGGGTCCTGAGCTCCCACTCTTTCCTCTATAGCCAATGCCTCACAGCCCAGGTTTTGTTGGCTGTGGTTGTGGCATCTCCAGACTCCCATTTATTTGGGAACTTGTACCCTGAACACTCTGCCCTGACCGTGCCACCCAATTCACTGGCATTTCTACCCACCCCCCAAACCATGCCTACCACTACCCTTCCTACACTGCCACATGCTCCATTCAGTGACCAGCCCTTTTTCCTTTACCCACCTCTCCCCTTTCCTTCGCCCTCGGGGACAAAGGTCAATGGCTAAATTCTTCCCCTTACCAAGATTCCTCTCTTCCCATCTCTCCTATCACCTCTCCATTTTTCAGTGTAAAACATGCACCCTAGTCTCCATTCACACACTAGTCTATGCCTCAATGTCTTCTCATACTTGTTCTGGGCAGTTCTTCCAGGAGGTGGTCAGGACTGAGGGGATTGTTCAAGTCCACCTCTCTTTCTTTCTTCAGGACCTCTTGCAGATAGAAAAGTGGTTGGGTTCCTTCTCTGGTAATCCTTCTGTCTATATCAAGGAGTTATGTTATCTTTTCCAAGCCTATGTCCTGACCTGCATGACCTCTGTATCATCCTGGCTTTCACTCTCACTCTCAAGGAGCAAGGTTGGGCTTAGGCAACAGCTAGATAATATGCACATCAAACCCACTTAATGGGCAATATGGTCCCTGTGGGTGATGTGGCAGTGCTAGCTATGGAACCCGACTGGGTAGAACTATCAGTCAGACCAGAGAAGGGCATCATGGTCTACTGGCTTCTTCAGGGTATAGCGACAGTCTCAAGCAAAGCTGTTAACTCTGATAAACTCCATGAGATTACACATCAAGGTAACAAAAATCCAGCTGTTTTACTAAATTGATAACAAACGATTATGTTTCAACATACACACTGTGACTTAGCCTCCCCAGGGGGAGCCACGGTCTTAGCCACACATTTCATTTTTCAATCACCAGATATTAGAAAGAAATTTTAAAGGCTGAGGAAGGTCCCTAAACCGCCATACAGAATTTGGTTAAAACGGCTTTTAAGGTTTTTAATGCCTGAGAGGAGGCAGCTGTGTTACAATATGGTTTTCAGGCCCATCTGGCCAGAGGTCCAGACCCACAGACCTGCAGTCCCCAGCCCTTTAGCTGCCTGCCACTGCTTTTCCTCTCCAAAATGACTCAGATGCTTATATAAATTTCATGCTGTTTGGCCTATGGCTCAGGCACCATGCTAGCTGGTTCTTTCATCTTAATTCTACCCATTTTCATTACTCTGTCCTGCCACATGGCCCATGGCTTACCTGTGTTCCTTACACGGTTCTTCTTTGGCAGCTGGTTCCATCTGTCTCTGACTCCACTCTTCTCCCACCTATGCTCTGATTTCCCCTATGGTGCCTGTCATGGGCCAAAACAGCTCCTTTATTTAAAGATTGGTATTCACAGCACACAGAAAGGCATTGCTGAGTCTTCCCAATAGGCTTGACTGTAACAGAAGCCTATGTTTCAAGCTCACACTGTGGCAGCTGCCCTGAGACCATTGGTACCCAGTGAAGTCTACAAGGCTCCAGCTTGTCAACTCCTCCAGGGGCCTGCTTCAAATTCAGCTAGGAAGGCTGTTGGTCCCAGAGCTACCCCAACCCTCCACCACCACCAAGATCATGCCCCACCTGCCAGCAGCCTGGCCACTGAACATTAGAATGCCCCCATGTTTCCCGGCAAGCGGTGTCTACAATGAGAGCATCAACCCTGGAACCAGAAGAGGGTGAGTGAGAGGGGCGAGAGATGTGGTAAAGAATGACAGCAAGACAGTGGATTCTGATCAAGCTGTGTTTTTTATTTTTCTCATGGAGGTTTATAAAGCAAGTGAGGTTGGAAGTTGGCTGTCTGGGAAAAAATGGGGAAGAGGGGTTACTAAGCAACCTAGTCTGTGGAATGTCCTGTCTCAGGAAGGTTGTCTTGCAACTCTGACCAACTGCTTGCAGGTGTTCTTATCTGACAGGGAGATAGGGCTGCATTCCTAGAGAGTTAAGGGTCAAAACCTGCAGATGATCTTCATTGGCAGGAAGTTGCACTTACTCATCCCTGGAGACCTGGGGTATGTCACGTAGGCTCTGTAAACTTAGCTTCTAAACTAGGTGAAAGATGAAAATGGCTTTTATTGCAGCCATCACAGGCCTTAGCTCCAAGCACCCATGCAGGCAGGATTGTGGACAGTGGAGGATATGGAGCATATAAGAATAGTTGAGTATGTCAGATATGAGATCAAGACCCTGGGAGTAAAGAGTAGGCCATTGTCCTTTTGAATGACCTGTGTCATGCCAAATTAAAGAATTGTGTTCTAGGAGTTCCTAGGCCACCACATCTGCTGTTTCCCTGGAGGTTGGGAGTGCCTCTCTTCCATCCTGTAAAGGTGTCAACAAGAGGTAGGAGATAGTGGAGTTTTTAATGGGCATATAGGTAAAGAAAACCTGCCAGTCCTTACCCAGTTGGTGTACCTGGAGCTGGTGGAAGGGCTGGCATATCCAGGGGGCCCTCTGTAAGTTGGCATATGGCCTCCGTAGCCTGTTGGCAGAATGAAGGTACAGGGAGGAAGGTTGCAGGGTTTAGGGCAGGGAAGGAGACCAAGGTAATTTCAGGATTTTCTAGGAGTGGGAAATGAAAGACCTGGACCAGTGAAGGCCCAAGGAGAAAAAGAATGACTGAGAAGGTTTGAGAGGGGGTAAGTGGAATATATAGTGACTGGCTGAGTAGGATGATCTTCAGGACCTCCTGGATGAGTTAGGATGTTGCTGTTAGGGCTCTAGAGCATGGTTGTCATTCACATATGGTGGGATCTAGTTTGGATAGGATAGCAACAGCCTGATTTGAAGGCACAACCAGTTGGGCTAGAACTTGATGCCAGAGGAAACTCTTGACAAATTCCTCTATCAAATTGGACCATAGAGAAATCTGTGGGCATTTTATTGTTCAATGATGGGGGAGAGCTGAGGCCACTGTGAGTGGAACTATTCCTAGGCAGACACTCTTGGCTTGTATAAAAAGCAAGGTGAATGAATCATGGTTGGCAACCAGTATTCAGAATTTCTTAATTGTCTCTGCTCCAGTTCTATCTCACAGTTCCTATTCTGCCTGAGTTCCTGTCTTGGCATCCATCAACAGTGGACTGTAATTAGGATCTGTATGCCAAATAAACTCTTTTCTCTCCAAATTTCTTTTGATCAGAATGTTTTATTGCAGTAAAAGAAATCAAGCCAGAACAGAAGCATACATTTTGCCTTGCAAACTGAAACTATATACAATGGGGTATATTAGAAGCATGATGACAGATTATTACTATATGAGAGCATGTTGGTTAATAAAATGGTTTTAATAATGGCTCACCAAATTAGTTTGTAATATTGTAATAACCATAATGGATAATAATATTCAGTGCTGTGATTTGAATGAGTATGGTCCCTGTCACCACATATGGTCCCCGGTTGATGGAACTTTTTGGAAAAGATTAGGAGGTGGGGTCTTTTGGGAAAAGGCATTACTAGAACAGATCCTAAGGTTTCAGTCATGGTATTTTACTACAGGAATAGAAAAATTCATAAGACTGTCAGCAACAGTTCAGAAACGTCTCATTTATTTCCTATCGTCTACTGAAGTGACGACTCTATTTCCCTAATTGTTCAGATCAGAGTGTGACTACTCTGTTCCCAACAACTTCACCCTTTCATAGCAGAATAGAGGTGTTTAAGATTGTATTTTTCAGCATGGTTACAAAATGATTCTCATCAACCTTGTACTATTCCCTGGGGATAAAATATGTGAAAATGCACTTTTATCCAACTATGAAGACAGCTGATTAGGTCCTTTTTATCAATTTATCTAAACACTAAGTATTTTGTTTAGTGTGTTTTTCAATCACTTCCCAGGCAGGTTTCTAAGTGATACCAAGTGTCACGAAACTCATGTTGAGAAGGGTCCTTTTAACTCTGCTGTGGCCTCTCCTGCAGAATTGACATTGCACAGTGCTCATCACTGTCACTGGCACAGCATGAGCTGCCCATTTTTGGCAAAACCTCTTTCATATGGATGTCAGCTACTTCAGTCAGCTCTACATGTTCAGAATTCTGATCTTGTATTTTAGGGGAAAATCCATCTGGTTATATTGCTTCTTGAAGATTATTAAATTAAATTACTTTTATTGGGCTCTATAATGAGAGCCATTGAAGACATCTAATGTAAATAATTTTATTTTATAGCAAATAAAGTAATCGTGGCATGATTAGGAAATAGTCATTATTTTAACATCTTGGGATTCAAGACTTCTTACTTAGCATTCATTTATGTATATACCTATGTATAATTGCTTTACATATGTATATTATTTGTTCTATTCTTTATATAAAAACTCCAGTTTTATGCATTATCCCTCATATAGAATAAAAAAGAAATCAATGAAAATTATATAATCACTTATAAACATACACTGAAATCATTTTTTTATAATCTATCTATATTAAGGATTAAAATCTTCCTGCCAGCAAGCAAGAGGACTCAGATATATTTAAATGTGATGGATGATCTTTTAACCAGAATGAAATTTGATCATTCGGTACCCAGTCTTAGAGCTGGAAATCATATAGTAATGTGGGAACTAATTAGCAATGTGTGACCTAGGGAAAATATTTTTAATCTCTTGAGTTTTTACTACATGTATAAAATGTTGGGTGTGTAAAGTTTAAAGAAAACTGTTTTTAAGCATCAGTTATTATTTAGAAAAAGAAAAACCTTAAGTAGATTTTTGTAAGCCTTTATTCACACCTAAAGTAGAACTTTAAAATTTCCTTGGGGAGGAGGCAGGAGTGACATATTTGCTAAAAGAGGATTTTTGGTGAGGTAAGGGTAATTAGAATGTATTATTATATGTATTATATGTATGAGATAGCCAGTGGCTCAACTTAGTCAATATAAGGAATGTCTATTAGGAAACTTAACAGATGATCAATGCTTTTTTCCACTCAAGATGCCATGAGAAGAGTTGGATGACTGACAGAGGGTGTTGCAAACACAAAGAGGAGCTGGTCTAGGAGAATTCATTGCACAGCTTTGCTCAGTTTGATGGAGTTACCTATGCTAAAGTTTAAATTGCAGTTGCCAGAGGAAATGGACATACAATAGCTGTGGAAGTCAGCCATGAGATTTAGTGTGTTGATGGCAGCATTATGACTACATAAGGAAGGTAGAGAGTGTCTGGTGTTTAGTTCCATCTACATTCTTAATGTTCATATTTGGTCAGTGCCAGGAAGGTTGCTCATCAGCAATAGATAGAGCACAAGATTTAGCAATATGGCAGATGACAGGCTGGATGACTCAAGAATATTAGACCAAAGTCCTGACAGGATCTGCCAGGCAAAAGTGAAGGTTATACCTGAGGAAATAATAATAATGATGATAATAATAATACCACTTCCATAAAGCACCATGAGCATCCTGTGATGCAGATTTTTTTCATAGCTACATCTTTGTGTCCTTGACCCCTAACTTCAGTGTGACATACATCAAATATCTAAGAGAAGCTTAGTAAAGGAAATAGTAATTTATAGATTTTAGGAAAATGATACAAATTTATTATTAATCAGAATCATAGAAGTAAACAACAGTTGACATTCTGGATGCTTTGCTTTGTTGATAATCTGCAAATTAAATATTTCCAATTAAAAATAAATGTGAATTTTGCTGATAAATAATGAGGTTTTAAACATTTATTGAATTACTGGTGGGAACTTTATATTCATAATTGTGAATGCACCACAATTAACTATTACTTTAGATGTTTCATACAAAGTTATAATATACATATTAATTAAATATGTAAAGAATTTTATAGTATTTTATAGTGTGATTTTTCTTAAAATCAACTTAATTTGCGAGGTATATAAGCAAGTTACCTTAATGAATCACCATTAAAATATGGATCATATAATTAATAATAACTAATGAAAATATACAATTGACTTAGATATGTAGGTATAAGTTAATAAGGGATTTTGAAATCATTTTTCTCATTATATTATATTCAGTCAAGGCTTTTTATTATTTCTTGTCTTTCTTTTATAGAGAGACATTTACTTTTAATAGCATAACACTCATACACAGTACTCATAAATTTTTATAAAATATGCCAAAGTTTCTGAAACTGTATGTTTTATTAGCATTTAAGATATATAATTGCTCTAGGTGAAATTGAAACCAGTGGAGTCTGTGTCCCCTGTAGTAGTTGAGGTCTCAAGGGGATAAATGGGTTTGGGGGAATGGAGTGGAGCTTATAAGCTAGAAGGTACAATGAAGGGTGGTGATAGTCAGGCTTGCCTGCAGGGGTCCTGCTTGCTTATCTGCAGCTAGAGTTGTAATGGGTTTGCAAGGAAATATCACCCTTTACAGTAGCTGTGAATAATATCCAATATCTTGGCGGTAACTCTGACCAAAGAAGTGAAAGACTTACATGACAAGAACTTTGATTCACTGATGAAAGAAACTGAAGAAGGTATCAGAAAAATCAAAAGATCCCCCATTCTCTTGAATAGGTAGGGTCAACATAGTAAAAATAGCAATTTTACCAAAAGCAATCTACATATTCAATCCAACCTCCATCAAAATCCCCATACAATTCTTCACAGACCTTGAAAGAATAATATGTAACTATTTATGGAAAACAAAAAACTCATGATCTCGAAAACAATCCTGTTCGATATAAGAACTTCTAGAAGCATCACCATCCCTTACTTCAAACTCTATTATAGAGCTACAGTAATAAAAACAGCTTGGTATTGGCATAAAAACAAATATAAGAATCAATGGAATCAAATTGAAGACATTGATATTAATCTACACACCTATGAACACCTAATATTTGACAAAGAAGCCAAAAATATACATTGGAAAAAAGAAAGTATCTTCAAAAAGTGGTTCTAGCATAATTGTGTTGTGGCATATAGAAAAGTACAAGTAGATCCAGGTCTATTACCCTGTATTAGACTCAAGTCCAAGTGGATCAAAGCCCTCAACAAAAACCCAGTTACAATGAACCTGATAGAAAAGAAAGTGGAAATAGCCTTGAACACATTGTCACAAAAGACTACTTCCTAAATCTAACACTAGTAGCACAGACACTAATTATTAAATGGGACCTCCTGAAACTGAGAAGCTGAATAATGCAAAGGACACAATCAGTAAGGCAAAACTACAGCCCAAAGAATAGGAAAATATCTTCACTAATTCTACATCTGTCAGAGGGCTGATCTCTAACATATATAAAGAGGCCAAGAATCTAGAGATTAAAAAAAAAAAAACAAACAAATAATCTAATTTAAAACTGGAGTTCAGAGCTAAATAGAAAATTCTCAACAGAAGAATCTCAAATGGCAGAAAGACACTTCAAAGAATTGCTCAACATCCTTATCCATTAGAGAAATGCAAATCAAAACAACTCTGAGATACCATCTTATATCTGTCAGAATAACTAAGATCAAAAAACATAGATGACAACCTATGCTGGAGGGGTTGTGGAGTAAAGGGAACACTCTTTCATTGCTTGTGGGAATGTAAACTTGTACATACAACCATTTTGTAAATTAGTATGATGGTTTCTCAGAAAACTGGAAATCAATCTACCTAGTGATCCAACAATACCACTCTTGGGAATATCCCCAAAGGATGCATATTCTTACCCAAGGGCATTTGATCAACTATTTTCATAGCAGCATTATTCATAATAGCCAGAATCTGGAAACAACCTAGATGTCCCTTAACTGAAGAATGGATTTAAAATATGTGATACCTTTACACAATGGAGTACACCTCAGCAGAAAAAAAAAAAAAAGATATTCTGAAATTTGTAGGAAAATGGATGCATATCATCCTGAGTGAGGTAACACATACTCAGAAAGGCAAACATGGTATGTACTCACTCATAAGTGGATTGTAGAGATAAAGCAAAGGATAACCAAGGTACAATTCACAACTGTTGAGAAGCTTGGTAACATGGAACAACCTAAGAGAAACATCCATGGTCCCCATGGGAAGGGGAAATAGAGATCTCCTCAGTAATTTGGGACCATAGGGTTGAGAGGGTAAGGGGAGGTGGGAACAGAGCATGAGGGAATGAGATGGTTGAGTTGGGGTGAGATAGAGAGGGAGAGCAATGAAATAGATACCTTGATAGAGGGAGCCATGGGGGTTAGATAGACACCTGATGCTAGGTAAATACCCAAGAACCCACAAAGATGGCCACTGCCATGACCAAAAGCAATAGTGAAGACCTTCCCTTATAATCAAATTGATGACCACCCTAATTGTCATTATAGAACCTTCATCCAGCAACTGACAAAAGCAGATATAGTCCAGTCAAAGAGAGGGAGGAAGGATTATATGAGCAAAGGGGTCAAGATCATGAAAAGAAAAACCCACAAAACATCTGACTTGAGCTACTGGGAGATCAATGACTCTGAACTGACAGCTGAGAAATTCATCCTGGGATTCCTTATCCTCTCTGAAGAATTGATGGAGGACGGTAGAAGATTGCTGGAAAGAGGGAAAGGAGAGGGGAACAGTGGTGGGTATTGGGATTCCTAGAACAATGGGTGAATACAGGATGTCAGTGTCGTCTAGGATATCCAGTTGAGGTATGACCAAGCCCCTCCTCTGTAGGGAATGGGCTCCAATGTAAGTTCATGCACCAGAAATAAATTCTGGTTCCACTGCCAGAAGCTCCACAAACTTCCCATGCCATTCAATTTTCATTCACATTCAGAAGGCCCAGTTCAGTCCCATGTAGGTTTCCCAGCTTGGAGTCATAGATGGGGTCATCTTTGTGGGTTCTTGGATGTTTACTTATCACCAAGTGTGTCTCCCTAACCCCACATGGCTCACAAACTTTAGACCGACAGCTGTGGAATCTGCATGGGACCAGGTAGGGCCTTTGCACGGTGGAGACAGTTGTATAGCTTGGTCTGTTTAAGGGGGCCCTGTCAGTGGGATTAGGATCTATTCCTCCTGGGGCATGAATTGGTCTTTGGAGCGCATTACCTAGGGTAGAGAACCTTGCTCAGCCTTGATGCCATGGAGAGGGACTAAGTTCTGCCTCAACTGAATGCACCAAGCTTTGCTGACTCCCCAAGGGAGACCTTACCCTTTTGGATGAGTGATGGTTCATAGAGCGAGGCTTAATAGGGAGAGCAGGAGGAGGGATGGGAGAGGTATTTGTGGTTGGTAAGTAAAATACAATAAAATAAATTATTACATAATAAAAAGTTGCCGTGGTCATGGTGTTCTTAACGCAATTAGAAATCCCAACTAAGACAAACAGTTACACATATAAAATGAGGTATAACCCTTAATATATCTCTTAAGATAAATTATTTTTTTAATATAGTATGGATAATATTGATTTTAAAATTTGACTATTCTATTTTAGAACTCAATATTTGAGTCTAATTGTGGGAGACAAGTCCTAGGGAGAAAGGCATGTGGTTTACATGTTAGTGGATTTAGTTTTGTCTTTGGCACTTAACTTCTTCCTTTGGCTAACTGAGTTTATTTTGTCTGATTTCTTGTCATGCTTCCTTGCGTAGCTCTGGAGCATCCCATCAAGGACTTTTGATTTGTTTGTTAAATGTGCTTTGAGGAAAAGGACAGCAGTTATAGGCTGACACAGGATCCAGGTGTAACTGTGGTTATCACAGTATATTTCTCCTTACAGTACAGGCTCTCACTAAGTGGCTTTGATTATTAAAAGGCATAGTACCTTACAGGGATAAAGACACTTGTAAGAGATTGTGAAGAAGTTCTTTTAAAAAATGTTAAATATGATTTGAACGTGCAAAGCACAGGGAACAGAAAATGCACACTTTTGTTCTTCATTATAGTGTTTATATTGTGGCTACTTTCATCCTTTTAGAACGTAAGTAGGATGATATCAAATCTTATAGCTAATAAATATTTCTGATATCCTAACTCAGTGTGATATTATACTACACCAGGCAAAGGAAAAGCATAAGAAAACACACTGTGAATTCACAACAATTATAAAACAAAGTGTTTTATAACCTACTTGTCTTTGGTTAAACAATTTTTATTAATATTTTTATATATCTTTTCCATTTTTCCTCTCTGTCTTCAGTTTTGTTATCTGTAAAAGATAGTTTTAAATTGAATCCCTGTCTATTTGGGGGCATTTATAATTTATAAATATGAGATTCCAATTCCTTTTCTTCATTCTGGCATTTTAATGTTTTAATTTTGATGAACAGAGAGATTTGACATTTCCCATTAGTTTCCAGGTTGTTTTGCCCTCTTGAAAGTGAAGGCTGCCCTGACCTGTACAAAACCTATGGCCAAGCTTGTTCAACAAGACCCTAAGTGTGTAACGGCATCTGTTGGCTACCTTTGGGCTCTCTCCTGTGGGACAAAGAGTTAACACTATCAAGGAACATATGGGGCTGTCCTGTGGCCTCTATACTTTAAGAACAGGGTGTGCTAACTTGTCAGCAGGCATTTACTTTTGTTTTTATGAAAGACAGTTGCTATCTCTCATTGTCTGTGCTATATCAGTTTTCATTACAATAAAATATATATTTGCCATTTCAAGCATTTAAACTATATTTTCTGTTGAAATTATAGTTTCACTGTTTTACAAGCATCAACACTATCTAACTTTTAATAACCCTGAAGAGAATTCTTGTTTTTCAGTCATGTGCCATTCCTTTCCCTCACTCGCTGGGAATCTCTAATTTGCTCTCTCTCTGCACATTTGCCGCATCTAGGCATCTTCTATAAATAAAACCATTTTCCCTTTTACATTACTTAATTTGGCGTAAGTTTTCAAGGATCATCCATGTAGCTCACAGGCTATACTTTATTTCTTTAAATGCTTCTCTGCATGCAGTTAGCATGTCAGGAGAGTCTACCAATCTGTTGATATTTACCCAAATTGTTTCCACTCTAATTTTGTAAGGTTTTAAGCTTTGCAATTATAGTTATATGTGGATTCTTGGTTTTATACCCCCACTTAAGTGTGAAATGTTGAGAAATAGCATTTCTCTTGTACTGTCTTGATTTCTTTCACAATTATATTGCACTGAATCTATAAGTGCAATTTAGTTAAATAATTATTTCACAGTATTCATTCTATCACCCATGATCATGAGATTTCAATGATTATTGCACTTACCAACTCTTGTTATATCTTTCTTAAGGGGTTTTTAAGGTTTTTTTCTTAAAAAAAATAAAAAGTTTATAATATTTTGAAAAAATTATTCCCTCTCTCTAATGCAATAATTCATTGTAAATATCTTTAACTTTCTAGAGTAGGTTTATGCCTAGATATTTTTTTGATGCTATTTTAAGTGGGAGTATGACTATGTCCTCTCTTTCAGTGTGGATTTTTGTTGGTATGTAGAAAAGCTTTTGATTCATGCAAGTTGAACCTGTATTTTCTGTGTTAGTGAAATTATTTAATTTTTCTAAAAGTTTTCTGGTAGAATTTTTGTGTTTTTTTTTTTAGACATCTGTAAAAAGGGATAGTTTGACTTAATCATTTTGGTTGGCTCCCCTTTAATTTCCTGCTCTTGTCTTGCTACTCCAGTTAATGCTTCCAGACAGGAGGAGGGGCAGTGGATAGCCAAGTCTTATTACTTATTACATTAGAATTGCTATAAGGCTTTCTCCATTTAGGATCATATTGGTTATGGATTTCTTATATATAAAATTTATTATGTTGAAGTATATTACTCTAGTCCTACGTTCACTAGAACCACAAAGATATGTTGGAATTTATCTAAAACTTATCTTTTGAGATAATCATATAATTTTTATCTTTAAGTCCATTTATGTAGTTAGCTTTGAAATCCTCCTCTGATTTCTAAATTTAATAATAATTAAATTATTATCTTAGCAAGTTGAATAATCTTAGCATAGATATTATTTTTTCTGAAGATGTAGTTTCAGTTTTTACTTATATACACAATAGACAATTAACTAATGAGGCCACACCAAGACCATGGTGAATATTGATTTGAGTTTCTTATAGAATCATTGCAGCAAAAATGTGGGACTAAAGTTTGCTTTCATCCAAAAGATTCCTGCTTTATCATTTTCTTCCAAAATGTATAAAGAGAGTTATAAGTATTGTTTTCTTTACTAAAATCATGACATTAATCCTGAGACCATCCATTTAATCTCATTGCAAATTAACTACAAATGTATTTTTTAAACTTTCAAACTTCTACGAATATAATGTGTTTATGGAAGCCAATTTGAGGTAAGACCTATTAAAGTTTTGCACACAGAAAATTTCCCACAGAGGCTGAAATTCACACAAAATGTCTTATATAATTAAATTTAAAGACATCTTTCTTTGATCAGATACTAGATCCAGAAAAATTCAGAAATCAGACAAGTTTATACTTGATTCTTAGGTGAAAAAAATAGGTCAGAAACAGCAATAAATTAAACTCAGTGAGGACATTTGTGGTAAGATCCTTAAGATGCCTTGTCCTAGAAATTTCTCATTGTCTTTCATTTACAAAGGGAGCTTAAAGAGCTGCTGGTGAGCTGAATCGAAGGATGTCACTGCCGCACCAAGGCTAAGTCAAAATTATTTCAAAACATGAGTATTTTCAGAACAAAATAGAGGAATGTGGGTTTTATTTTTTAAATAACAAAATTCAGCTTCCATGTCTAAGGATGTTTTTCTCTTTATTCGTCACATCAAGTGAGTTCATTTCCTAGCAGAGTCATCGTGTCATTTTTAAGGCTGTGGGTCTATGCTGGGCATGTGAAGATGCATTGAAAACAGCAACAGCAAAAATTAGCTAAATATTCACTGAGACAAGGCTAAATTCAGGTTAATATTCCTCGAATTGCTCTTCAGATTGGACACTGACATGAAAGAAAAGCAGGACATAAATGGTACCTTTTATATGCATTGTCTGGGAGAATAATGTAACAAAAGGAGGGACGAGCCAATGCTGCTTGAAGTTGACACTGGAATCTGAGGGCCGAGGCAAAGCTTCTGTGCTGTGGCAGCCTCCACAAAGAGCAGCCATTCTTTCACTTGTCTTCACAGTCAATACGGATTATTGTGGTTTCATTGATCTGGCCACAATCCACAGAGTCTTTGCTTAGAAAAAGGAGATGCTTCATCTCTGTCTTTTTCTCCAACATATGCTTACTGCTGCACACAAAGGAAAGTCTCAGTAAAAGCTTGTGAGAGAAATAATGAAGGCAAGGCCCATTACTCACTGTAGTTCCTCAGTGGAAGCATGACCTGAGAGCATTTTACTATGCTTTTGGAATGTGTGTCCATGCTGACCCTTTAAAAAACTGTTCAAATGATTTGTGAAATTGTATAATTATAACTTTTACACATTCCTGTTACATACTTTGTGGATGCAAAATGAATAACACTATGTATTAATAAGTTAACTTAACTTGCTCATTTTTGTTGACTTTCACTGAGTAGAGCAGAGGATGTGACTTGAGTTTCGGGGTCTGTAAATGGTATAGAGTAGGAGAGCTTTGGGATAAAAAGACTCTGAAATTAAATTTAGAGTGTCTCTTTCTAAAGTAATACTATTTCACAACAAATGGACAACAGTTTCTAGAGCTCCTAATTGTTTGGAACTGTTCTAAGAAGGCGCATGTGCACATACTTCTGTGTGTGTGTGTATGTGTGTGTGTTGTTTTAGGTGCTGCCGTGTGTGTGCTTGGTGATGTAATATTTAATTATTTGGAGGTCAAAGTTCAACATCAACATCTGGCTCTATTGCTCTCTACCTTGTTTTTTGAGATAAAATTGTTCACCAAACTGGATCAGTTTGTCTAGATTATGTGGCTACCTGTTTCTACTTGTCTGTCCCTGGGGTTACAGGCTCACTTAACATTTCTTCTTGGGCCTTAGGAATTGAACCCAGGTCTATATTGTTGCAAGTACCTTACCAAATGAGACCTAGCCTCTGGGCATTTCTGTTCTAAGGCATTTCTTAAATGTACTCATAATCAGTCACATATATAAAGTCTTCATGTATGTATTCCCAGAGAATCACAAATAATAAAGGTTACAGCTGCATCCGAATCCAGAAACCCGACTTCAAAGTCTGTGTTCTGAATCACCATAAATACAACTTTATATTTTGATAAAGAATTGAATTTCAACACCTTTTTTTTCTTAATTTTCAGAAGACTTTGTGACTAAATTATAACGCTATCGAGGAAGAGAGACATCATGATCACTGAAATCTGAATTCATTAGTGGAACTGTTGCTGATAGTCCAAGGACCTTGATCTCAGGACAATTTGATCAAACTACCTATGGTCACCCAACTAGACTTCCTCTTACCTGTTTATAAATGTTTCAATTGCTTATTCCTTTTTTTTTTTTTTTTTTTTTTTTTAGCCATAAGGATGTTATTTGAAACACAACATATACTCAAAAGGACAAAAGATGAGATTCAAGATTCTGGAAAATAAAAGAGGTAAAGTCACCAAAATCTAAGAGAATATTTAAAATCAAGTTCATTAAAATACCGGTGTTTAAATTGGGCCAAGAAGGGAGAAGTCTGGAGAAAGTAAGCCTACCTTCAGCCTCTAGAGCTGTAAGAAAGAGCTTTTATTGGCTAAGCCACCCAGCTTGTGGTATTTTGTTACAGTAGCACTAGCAGATGACATAGTTAGATTCCTTATAGGCTATGAAAATAATCTATACTACACGCTTTTCTGATTTTATAAAAAATGTAGCAATTTTTTCCTATGATTCCTCTCTTTGTGGCTGCAGGTTTACACAGCCTGCCGTGGTTCAGAAAAACATTAAATGAAAAATCAGAGTAAAGGATTGTTGTTGAGTCTTAAGTTGCACACCCTCTACATTGGTACCTTTTCCAGTCGCTAAGGATGTGTGTGCCCCATTATTCAATAAGCTGTGCATTATGTATACCACTTCATCCCTTAGTGACTTAGTGGCTGTCTCAGTTATCAGGTCAGCTATCATGATCATAAGCTTATTCTTACTAGGAATTTATTAAATACACAAATTTAGTATTTTAGTGCATATTATTATGGAGTTTTGTTAAACACACAGAGTTGCTGTTAGAGTTTCAGTAGACATGGAGCTACATGTCCATCATCAAAACCTCATAGATTCCACTACACTCACCTCTTGTCTCTATCCCTCCCTCCATCACATATGTATATGTATATACATATATATATATTCCAAGACAAGATGATTATTAATTCACTTTGCCAAGAATTTTGTATTCGGGAATCATATAGTGTGCAATTTTTCAGGTTGGTATATTTCACTGAGAATAACATTTTTAACAAATATTTATGTTGTTGCTTTTCTATTGTGCGTTTTTCCAAGTGTTCAGTGATTAAGAATGAAGCTGCAATGAACATTTGCATGAAGGTTTTACATGAGCATATGTTTTTTGTTTGTTTGTTAAATTTGTTTTTCTCTTGTATAAACTTCTGAATGTGAAAATGCTGGATTGCATACTAATTGTATGCTTAACTCAAAAGAAGAAACAGTCAACCTTTTTCCAAAATGAGAACACCATATTTCTTTTCAACTGTCAGTTTTTGGGGAGCAGGATTTGGTAGATGTTGGTAGTTTCTGTCCTTGGCTGTGTTTCTGTCAGAACAGCAGATATACAGTGGAATTTATTTTTGTTTCCATATTCAGATTGCCAATGGTGACTGCGTCTGAGCATCCTTCTGTGTGCTTATGTCTAAGTCTAATTATGTTTTTACAGATTCAAGTTTTGATTGTTATCAATGTTATCTTCTATGCAAAATATTAAATCATATGTTTTTCAAATATATATTCCAATCTATGTATCATTCTTTATTTAATTGAAAATTTCATTTTTAAATTGAAGTTACTGGTTTTACTAATGCTCCAAATTTCAGATTTTATTATTTAGAAATCGTGTTTTATTTCTTTTCTAAATCAATCAGGTAAATATTTTTCTGTAGTTTTTCTTCTAGGAAAGGTTATTCCTGAATTACAAAGTAGCATGATTAAAATTAGATTCATCAGAATAGCGAGAGCCTCGTTCTCTAAGACTAAACCAAAATGTGTAGACACCGAGGAAAAGCCACAGTGATGACATAGCTAAGCCTATCTACCAGCCTGGAGATGTCTCTGGTGAAACCACATAGGCTTGCACTTTGACCTCACACGTTGAGTGTCCAGAACAGGGTAAGTTTCTGTTGCTTAAGTTGCCCAGACTCTAGCAGTTTGTTGGCAGTCCAAGATGAGTAGTAAAAGGAAGAAGAGTCCTTTACTTTGTTCAACATTTTCAAAACTATTTCTTTCTTGTAACTCTTTGCTTTCTATTTCTACTGTATCAGCATGAGATTGCTGTACTAACACATTGCATACTTTGGTCTTCTGAATGAGAATATTGTTCAATTGATTTAGTTCTTTTATACCTTTCGTGAGTACAGTTTTCATATAGGGATTATCATAGCATCAGCTGTCAACTTGACACATGAAAAAGAGAACAACCATTGAAAATGACCTTCACCACACTGGCCAATCGTGTAAGGCATTTTCTTTATTGCTATTTCATAGATGGGAGATTGGCTCATCGTCGGCAGTGCCATCCTGAGGCAGGAAGTCCTCTGCTCTAGTCCTTGTCTCTAGGCCTTAAGGTCCTACCCTGGCTTTCCTTGGTGGCAAACTGTAGCCCGCAAGATGAAATATTCACTTCCCATTTCTGTGTTGCTTTTACTCATGGTTTTTTAGCAAAGTTACAGAAAGATGACTATAATAGAGGTGTAGAACATTCTTCATCATACACATCTAATCGTTTTATTTTTTTAAAGTTATTGTAGAATGTTTCATGATTTTTTTCTCCTTGCCTAACAGCTTATTATCAGCATGAAAATCTGCAGATAGGATTTTGTATATTGATTTCAAGAAACTTGTTAAATTGATTCATGATGACTAGTTTTAATTACCAACTTGAAACAGTTTTGAATCATTTGGGAAGAAACTCCCCCTGGGAGAGTGTCAAGATGAGCTTGGCCAGTGGGCATATATGTGAGGACTTATCTTGAATAATTTAAATTATGTGTGAAGAGACAGATTAATATTGGACAGCACCTTTCCAGAGGCTGGGTCCTGAATTGTATAAGAGTAGAGGAAGTGAAGCTCTTACCCTGATGTTCTATTAATGATGGGGGATCACTGGAATTTCAAGCCAAAGAACAACTTTCTCCCATGCAGATTTTTTGGGGCAGGGGGTTTCATCACCACAACACGAATGGAACTAGTGTCAGTTATAGAGGTGGTTTTGTTGTTGTTATTGTTGTTACTTTGGGGTTTTCTATGAAAATAGTCATGTCTACCTTTCCAAACAGTACACTGCTCTTCTTGACTCCTGGTGTTCCATAGTGCCTTCTCCATAGTGCTAAATGGGAAGAGAGGATACTCTAGCTTTTTCTTAACTCAGGAGATGAGTACCTGCCTGTCGCCAAGCATGATACTCTATATTGGCTTTTTGTAGATAGCTGGTATCAGACAGAAGATGTGCTCTTTTATACTGTCCTCTGAGGTCTTTTACCATGAGTACATGTTGAGTTTCATAATAACGTAATTTGCATGCATTTGGTAAGAGGATGGTGTAGTTTATCATCTTTGAGAGGTAATATAGTGAGTCATATTGGGTAGTTTTAGATTTCTGACTAGCCTACTATTGTGGGTATTTTGCTCTTTTGACTGTAATGCAGGATCACCCTCTTTTATATACCTGATGAATTTCCTTTTCTGACTTGGCTGGAGAGTTCCCATCAGTGTTTAAGAGAGACAGCAGTCTGGTGCTTACTTATAATTTTTCCTGAATTTTACATTAGTATAATGATAACATTTTACAATACATTGGGAATGTTTCTCTCTTTTCTCTTTTCTCATAAGTTGTTTAGAATTAATTCTATTTAACTTTAGATATTTGGCACATTATTTCCTAGAAAACATACCTTGACTTAAGACTGTGTTTTAATATTTAAAAGAAATCATTATTTGAAGTTTTTCAGTTAGGACTTTAGATTCTTTATTAATAAAACAAACTGAATCATTCCTTCCCATTTGAGAGTAGTTTATTTATTTGTATTTTTAAATTAATAAATTTTATATGACTTATCAAATTCATAGAATTTTTTATAGTATGCCTTTATTATTATTTCTATATTATATAATTAAGCAGTTAAGTCTTCTGTTTCATCTTGGTGATTGTTCTTTATAGTCTGAAAAGATTGTTCTGCAGTTATATAGGGGAGAAGTATGTTTGTGTGTGTGTGTGTGTGTGTGTGTGTGTGTGTGTGTGTGTGTACATGAGCAGGGAATCAGATGAATTCCTTTATTATTTTCTACCTTATTCCTTTAAAGCATACTCTCTCACTGGACTGCTGGACTGAAGCTTGATGTTTCAACTATGCTGACTGGCTAGTGGGGTCTTAGGTCTACTTTTCCTTTCCCTCAGTGACAGGGTTAAAGACAAAGTTTCCATGGTCTGCCTTTTTACATTGAGATAGGAGATCCAAACTTGGCTCATCATGTTTATGGAGCAAGTGGTCCTTCCTGACTTTGCCATTTCCCCAGCCCTAGGTAGAGATTTTCATAAATATTAATTATATTCCACTATTCATGGTTATTTAAGATTTTATTATCGTTCCCAGTGTTTTCCTATTCATTTTGTCAACTACTGAAATTGCGTTTATTGAAAAATATTGAAGCCACATATACATCACTATATATGTGAATTTATCTAATGTATTTCTCTTTAGCTTTCTTTTTAGCTGGATGCGTTCCAAAGTCTCTTATTGAAATGCTACATTTAAGTCTGGTGTCTTCTGGGTCATAAGAAGCACCTCTTCTTGTTCTTTGCTTTATCTTTTTCTGGGCACTGCTTCTCATGTATCAATGCAGCAACCCCATTCACATTTGGGTATTGCTTTTGTGGCTCGTCTGTGCTGGTTAATTGTTACATATCAATTGAGTTGACTGTGGGATATTGTAGCCATTGGCAAGAGATCCTTCTTGGCTATGTTCTTCAGGGTACTGCTAAAAAGCAACTAACATTTAAACTGACACTAACTTAGTACTTTAATTGACACAAATTGAGTGAAGAAGACTGCCCTACTAATGGGATTACAGCCCAATCCCTTGAGAACTTGAATAGAAGAGACAGGAAAAAGGGCGAATTTACTTTTCTTGACACCAGTATATACATTATCTACTGTAATCCTTTACCCCACACTTAGAGAAATCTGGATTCGACATTTCTTCATTGTCTCTTATACTTAGCAGGTCTTTAAACTCATTGTGAATTTATCAGTCACTGCCTTTCTTGGCTCTGCAGTTCACAGATGGCCCATGTGAGACTTCTTTGTCTCTACTGACAAGAAAGGCATTTCCTCATCTTTCCACCTCTTCCATTGTTCATTGATATGTATCCACATATGTGTAGGTAGAGCTGTAACTATTGGTTCATTCCAATGGATAATCTTGCCTAATAGAGCATATTTTCACACATTGCTGCATTTACTCTACTCACAGTTTTGTATACAAAGTAGGTTCTTTATAGATATAAAATAATTGTTTTTCTAGTTTATAATTTGTTGCTAATGTAATTTGTATGATCAGATAAAAATTTTTCTTGTTGACATTTGATTTCTGTTTGTCCATTGGTTATTTCTTTGTACTTTACATTTTCTCTTCTCTATTGTTTTATACTTTTCAAAGGCATATAATTTGTTTTGATGCCTGTCTTTATATTGAATGACTTTATAATTGCATTATTTCTATGGACATTTTATTAAATTATATGTTTTTATAAAATTTGGAAATTTTATTTATTTTTTAAACAAATTTAAGCATTTGTTATATTTAAATTATTAACTGTTTTTATTTTCAGTTTTTCTTTTCTTTCTTGTCATATATATCTTAAGGATTTGTTTTGTTTTTAATTATATGTACTTGTATGTGTTCACAAGAGCATGTGAACATGAATTCACATGCCTACAGAGACTAGCAAAAGCTGTCAGATCCTCTGGAGTTTCGGACATTTGTGAGTGACCCACTATGGATGCTATACCTGAACTTGTTCCTCTGAGAGAGGAGGGTGAGTTTTTAACCACTGACCTATCTCTCTGGTCACAGCATCTTTATATTCTGATGATTTTATACATGTACAAATATATTACTGGTGTACTAACTTCCCATTACTCTTTATAACCCCCCACTACTCTCTCAGAACCTATATTTCTTTACAATAAATCTGTTCTAGTTTTTCCTTAAAACATTTTTTTCCTTTTAACTCATAGAGTTTAATTGGGATTGCTCTCAAAACCATGGGTGTATAGTCATTTAGTAGAAAATAAGGAGCTTACTGGTGGCTACAGAACAGAAGAAAATGATTTCTTAGCCTAGCAAACATTAACTGATAATAGCTTATTAGATAGTTGTGGGACTCATGAGTTTCTCGCCTTCTATTACAGAATGAAATCAATCTCATGTAGGATTTTTGCAGGCATCCATATCTGGAGTACGATTGGGAATGTAATGGCAAGGTCAGTTAAAAGATAGCATAGTCTCTGGCCCTTACAGTCTTTCTGTCCTGTATTTTGTAATAGTCTTGAGTATTGGGAGATGTTTTAGATGACACATACAAGGCTGAATAACAGTCACTCATTCTGATGACTTTAACAAGTCACAAGTCTGCATTGATTGTCATCCCAAGTGAAAGATTTTTCTGTTCAAAATTGAGGGCAGTACTAGTCAATAGGCACAAAAAATAAATATTTACCATCAGTTTGACAACAAGAAAGTTTATCACAACAGTAGTAATATCCTATAATCTATGGCCTTCAAAAACAGCTTATTTTGTCTGGGTTGACAGTACTAGAGATGTAGTCCCTAATGTGGAACTCAAAAACTCATGTCACAATTACACCAATTAGCACATCTTGCCTATCAGGTCAATATTGAATCATGCGGTTTCAACACATGTGTAAGGCCATTCAATAAACTTCTCACAAGCAGCCTGCATAGTACTGCTACAATGCATTCTAGTCAGCATAAAGGAAAGTTTCAGTAAAACTCCACCTTATTCTAGTGGGCAACCAAGAGTATCGATAACACCCTGTATTGTTTTGGGAGCTTCCATGAGCTTTCTGTCTAATAGCTGGTAGTGAGACTCTTTGTATCTGGTAATGAGGTTTTATTTCAAAACCCATGACTTCTCGAAGAAGCATTACTTACCAATACAGGAATCCATGTTGAAACATTTTAAGGATATAATTTCAGTTAGTTCATATAATACTAGATTACAATATGGTATTTTATGTGTACTTTTTTTGTTCATCTACTCAAAGACCCAAATCTTTATTGGTTTATTGTACTTTTTCACTTAATTTCATTGATTCCTTGCATTATTTCTTGTTTCTATTTCATTGATTTCAATTTTTTCGGCTTCCCTTCTCCATTCTTCTCCTCTTTAATTTTGGTATGGTTTATTTTTGTTTTCTTGAGGCCTTTAGGTACATTATCAAGATTTAGTTTTGAGATCTCCAACATTTTTAATGTAGACACTTAGCTATAAATTTTTCCTTTAGAACTACCTTCTCTGTGTACAAGGCATTTTGGTAAATTGTGTTTTAATTTCTGTTCACTTTTAAGCTTTTTAAATTTCTTTCTTTATTTATTCCTTGACTCAACTATCACTTATTGGTGTGCGTTTGGTCTTTGTGAGCCTATTTAGTTTCTTCGGTTTCTATTGTTGTTGATATCTAGATGTATTCCATTGTCATCAGATAGCACAGAGTGTTATTTAAATTTTTCTATGTTTGTTGAGACTTGCTTTTTGTCCTAATACATAGTTTATTTTGAAAAGAGTGCCATGAGCTGCTGAGAAGGATGGGATGTATATTTCATAGTGTGCGATTTGGTCTTTAGATACCTGTAGGTCCATTTGATTTATGATGTAATTAATTTCAGAGTTTTTCTCTAGATGATGCGTCTGTTGGGCATAGTGGTTACAGGGGTCAGCCAGTATCAATTCATCATTATTAATCTATAGTTTTAGGTATCATAATATTACTCAAAAAATTGGGTAAACCTATATTTTATATGTATACTTTGACGTTGTGATTGGTGGAATTTTTTATTTAATGAGTATGATGAACTCCTGTTTACCTCCTCTGATTAGTTTTGAAGATTATTTTGTCTGATAATAGAATAGCTGTATCTATTTTTCTCAGTTCCGTCTGACTGAAATAACTTTCCATTCTTTTACTCTAAGGTGGTATCAGTTGTCAATGATGAGGTATATTTATTGGAGGCTACATAAATATGGATCCTGTTTTCTAAGCCAATTTATTATTAAATGTATCTGCATTAATTTTCAGTTTTTGTCATTTTGTTACATTTGTGGCATGTTCCTGAACTTCTTTGAATTAATGTAATCAGAAGTTTCTGGCCTGGCCTAGCCCCAAGGTCCAGACCGGCAGTCCCACAGATGCTTAGTCCCACATAAACACACAAAGGCTTATATTAGTTACAAACTATTTTCCCTTGGCTCAGGTTCATTACCAACTAGCTCTTATAACTCAACTCATTTCTATTAATCTATTGTATTGCCACATGATTCCACAGTCTTATCTGTGTTCCATTACATCTTTCTCTCTAAACAGCAGCCTGTAGCATCTTATTGACTCTGCCCTTCTTTCATCTATGCTTGAATTTCCCACCTGCCTTTGAGCTAGCTGCCTTGCCCTAGGCCAAAACAGCCTCTTTACTAACAAATGTTAACAAATTATATTCACAGTGTAAGAAAGACATTTCACATCAGATTAACTGTTCTCAAATTATTTATTTCATGTGCTTCCTTAATGTTTAACCTTTTCTTTAGGCCCAAATATCTCTTTTAGTACCCTCTATAGAGTTGTCTTAGTGGTCAAATATTTTTGGTTTATTATTTATTTTTGAGATTATAATTTTACTTTTTTCCCAGTTCAACTTATCCCTCAAAACCCTCCTATATATCTCTACTTTCTTTCTTTCAAAGTCCCAGGCTTTTCATTATTTGTTGTTACATATATATGTATACATATACATACATATTCCTAAATATAATCTTCTTAGCCTGCATCATGGTATTTGTACATGTGTTTGTACCATGGGCTGACCATTTGGTACAAGCTAACTAATTTGTGTAATTTTCTATGAGGAAAATTATTTCTCCTAGTCTCAGCATCTCTTGGTTACCTGTACTTCATTGTGTAGGGTTGAGGATTCTTGTGCTTTCTGCTGTCTACTAGCAAGTGTGTTGTCATTGTTAAGCCAATGTGTAAGCAGTCATGTTTATCAGACTTTATGGGTACTGCTTTTGACATTACTGATAGCCACAATCTCATATAAAGTTAGTCCATTATCCTCTGACTCTTACAATCTTTCTACCTTCTCTTCCACAGTGTTTCCCAAGCTCCAGGTATGAGAATATTTGGTAGATGTATCCATTGGTACTAAGCTCTAAGCTCTCTGCATTTTGATTGGTTCTGGTTTTCTATAAAGATCTCTATTTATTGTAAAGAGAAGTTTTCTTGAGGTGTGAGGCCTACTTTTACCACTGTGTATAAAATCAAATATTTTGATTGTAGTTATTATGGAGACTTAGTATTAGTTGGCTAGGTTTCTTGTACCATTTATGCTTTCTTCTTCTCTGGTGGATCTTAAGTCCAATTATAGAGTTCTTGGTTACTACCAAGATACCTGTGCCAATATTAACTCTTTGGGGTTATCATATCATGCTGGTGCTTGTTGTAGTTTATAGGTGCCATAGCTGGGTAGGACCACCAATTGTTTTCTCTGTTTGGAAGCTTGCATGTTGCCTTTTGGTACAAAGGTGGTAAAGAGGATTTTTGTTTGTTTGTTTTTTTTAAAAGTTAGGATGTTTGAAAAAGTCCTGGAATGGGTGTGCCATGCTGAGTTGACCCACCTTGGGACTTCTTGCCCATTGTGGGGAGGGGATGGATGGATGGGGAGGGGTGAGGCTGAAGGCTGACTGGGAGGAGGGAAGTGAAGGGGAGCAGGGAGAACATAGATAAAAATGACTTCTTAAATAAAAATAATAAAAGAAAAAAGAAAAAAAATCACAAGAAATTGTAATATTATTCACCTGCACCCCCTTTTGAATGTTGATGAGGATCATCCAAACCATTGCTAGCTACTGTAATTTCCATTGGTTGTCTCCTGGAGGTGAAGTGTCAGTCTCTGGTGCTGAAAACACTTTAGATGCAGGGTCCAGAGGCTCCTGAGCTGGAACTGACCTGAAAGCCCTATCTCAGAGACCACTGATTTCTTAGATATATTTTCATCACGAAGATTTTTTTTCTGCTTTGATTATGACTGATAGTTTTATGGATATAGTAGTCTTGGCTGGCAACTTTTACAATCTGTAAATCAGTGGTTCAAGTCTGTGTGGTTTTTAAAGTTTCCATTGAAAAGTCAGCTGTTAGTCGGTAGGGCTATCGCTATATGGGACTTGGTCTTTTTTCTCTTGCCGCTTTCAGTGTCCTTTCTTCTGTGCATTTGGTGTTTTGCTGTTACATGGCATGAGGTGTTTTCTTTCTGATCTCGCTTATTTGGTGTTCTGTATGGCATGGCTCTTACATCTTGATAAGTATTTCTTCCCTTAAGTTAGTAAATTATGTGATTTTGTTGAGAATGTTTACTGTGCTTTTGACTTGTGCTTTCTCTCTCTCTCTTTTTTTTTTTTAATGTCTATGACTCATAGGTTTGGGAGTGTTTATAACACCATGTATGCATTCCTCCTGTTGAGAGGCCCTTAAGTCCTCAGAGTTTGTTTTCGCTACTGCCAAGATATGTGGTTTTTAGATTTAACATTCTGTTTGGCTGAGTGACCAGATTATTTTACCTCATCTTCAAGATACGATGTTTTCTCTTCCATTTGATGTAATTTATTTATATGTGAGGATTTCTTCTGAGATTTTTATTTGACTTTCTGCATATTTCATTCTGAGTTTAGTTTCCATTTGCCTTCTCTTCAGGGATCTCACCTCTTCATTAAGTTGTATCTTCATATCTTGAATTACATTCATTATTTCATTCAGTCCTTGTGTCTTTGTGGGATTCTCTGACATTCATTCCCATTCTAATTGAGTTTTATGAATGTATTTGTTATTGCTATTTTGATATTTTGTCTTGTCCACTATCTCAGTTGCTCTCTCAGGGAATATTACAATAAGAATAGTGGTTTCTGTAAGAGACATAATGTCTTGTTTATTTCTGTTTGTGTTTTTGCAATGAATTCTAAGCATTTGGAGTGAGGTCATTGGTAGTGTTTTTTTTTTTTTTTTGTTTTTTTGCTTTTTTAAACTGGATTTATTATCTTCCCTTGTTTGGGTGGGAGTTTGGATCTTTACAGATATCCCATATTTTCCAGTTGCAAGCCAGCTCAACAGGATGCAACTCATTGTTGTTGTTTGAATGGGATATAAGCAGCAGTCTTGGCTCTGTTAGGGTGAGGTGAATCTTCTGATTGCAGAAGCAGACCTATTATAAAGTCGGAATATTCTCAGCACTCTGTGGAATGTGTCCTTGGGTGGTAGGGGTGGGTAGAGTGGTGTGAGAATATGAGGTCCCTACCTGGAGAGACGTACTTAATTTTAGAGGTAGCAAAATGGGAGATCCTATTCACTGGTCAAGAGAAGGTTTAAACCCATTCTTTTACATAGCTATTGTAGGGTAAATGGGTTGCCCCTCACCGCACCCCCCCCCCCACCCAAAAAAACCTACCCTGTGACTGAAACCAGAGCCAGCAAAAGAAATTTCCCTAGCCCTGAAATTGGGGCCAATGAAAGAAACCCACCCTGACCCTGAATCTAGAGCAAGTGAAAGAAACATTTTGGCCCTGAAACAAGAACCAAAGAAACACACGGTAACATTGAAACCAGAGCCAAAGAAACTCACTTTGGCTCTGGAATCAGAGCCATTTTGAAAGAAACACACCCTGGCCCTGAAATTAGAATCAAAAGTTAAAAAGGATCAGTGAAAGAAACAGACTTTGGCCCTGAAATCTGCCTGTGACCAGCTGAGTACAAAACCAACCAATCCTTGAATATGGAATCTAGCCAAAATAAGCTTGTCCAAGCTCAAGGGCAGGATTTCCAACCCTGAAAATCTTCTCCCTGGAAAACCTCAGGCTCTAAGAAGCCCCCATATAATCCCTGTGCCTGTTTAGTTGGCAGTTAGTCTTCTCCATTCTGGCAGAGGAAACCATCTCCTGGAATCCCTTTTTCAAAATACATCTCTTGAGAGAGTTTTTAAGTACAAATTTCTTTTGCTGGAGTGGAGCAGAATCTCTACTGGGAAAATATCTCTGCAGAGTGAAGCAAAAGTAGTAACTTTTTTGCAGGAGCCACAGCAGATTGCTAACTACATTTCTATAAGGGCTTCTCCCTTAGCAGAGTGAAGCAAAAGAAGTAACAACTTGGCCTGCAGCTGAGACAAATTGTACCTCTCTGTTGCAAAACTCCTTTGTGGAATGGACTAGAGAAGCAATGGACATCTCTACTAGGAAACTCCCTTAAGAGAGAGTAGCAGATCTTAGCTGTAGTGGCTCTCTCTGAAAGAATCTGGATTCCCACATCCTGCATGGAGAGAACATTCCTCACAGGAACCCATCTTCAGGTATAGTCTGAGTTCCTGGTAAGACAGGATACCTTTCTGCTCACAGCTGTAGGTATCCAGGATACTTTTCTTTCACAGCTGTATGGATAGCCAGACTTCTAATAATTAGAGTACCTTTTCATCTAGAGCTGTAACAAACACTTGGCATTATTGTTAAAAATTATTTTGATTCCTGTCATTTTTCTAATTTTTAGAATACTCTTTAGTATTTTTCAAGTCCTCATTTTCTCTCGTATCACTTTGGGTACATTATCCTTCTCTTAATTCTGAAGCCCTTCTGTCAGTAGCCCCTGTAGAGATGGCTTGGAGGTCATGATTTGTTTTTGCCTGTTATTCTCATGGGGATTTTCTACCTCCTTAAAGTGTGACAGATATTTTTTTGCTGGATATTGTAGTCTACATAGCTGTGGTCTTTCAGAAAGTGGAATATATCTGTCAATAACCTCCTGGTTTTTAGATTTCCCATTAAAAAAATAGATATTACCCACCCCAGGTCTCTGGACTTGGGCAGGAAAAAGTTCACTCAAGAGCCTGCCCAGCACCTCTGGCAAGAGGAAATCAGGCACCATTTTGGTAAATAAGTAAAGGGTGTAATATTGGAGAGAAAGAGAGGCAGAATGAGTCATGTTCATAAAAAGATGCAGATTTGAAGAGTTGGAGGTGGTGAAGATACCCTAATGCCACTTAGGACCATATATCTGAGTCTAGGCTACTGTCAAGGGCCATGATTGGTCTCTGATCCTAGTAAAGGCAAAAAGAATAAGGCTGTATAAAGTTGGCCCCACCCTTCACCAGGTGAAACATTCAGAAGAGAAGTCCCTACATCTCACTTGGGTAGCACAATAGAGCTGACTCTATTCACTGGGACATAGGCAAGCCACCCCTGAGAGTATGAGAATGGGAGAGCAGCTAACGCTCCTCTTGTCTGCTATGTGGTAGTGTGAGTGAGGGTAGCATACTCTCCTTTTGTCCATAGATACCTGCAGTAGGGGAGGGACCTGATGCAACCCCCTCAGGCTGCAGCACTTAGGAGAATGGGCCCTTTGTCTCTCCTGGGCATCACAGTTGACCCTGTATACAGGGGCACCTGAGAGCCATTCATTCTTGAGGACCTAAGAGAGGTATAACTGATAACACCTCCCTTGTCTGTGATGTGGTGGTAGGGATGTAGGAAAGCTGTCCTCCTCTTACCCCTACCACCTTTAGCTGGTGAAGGTGCTGCTGCCTTTACCAGCTGCAACACTCAGAAAAGCAGGCCCTGAACTTCTGCTGGGCAGCAAAATACAGCAAACCCTGTTGGTAGAGGTGTGAGTGAACCAGCCCTGAGACTGTAAGAGTGAAAAAAAGCTAGCCACACTCCAGCCATCTGCTCTGTGGTAGTGAAGGAAGATGCCCTCCCCTTTGACCCTGTCACCTGTGGTGGAAGGGGAGCTGACTTTCCCCCTTACCAGCTGCAGCACTCAGGAAAGTGGACCCTGAAACTCTCCTGAGTAGCACAGAAAGCTGACCCATTTGGTACAGGTGTGGTTGAGCCAGCTCCAATGCTGTGAGCAGGAGAGAGCTGTCTTTGTTACTCAACTATCATGAGTGAGGGAGACCCCCCCCCCCCCCCCCGCCCCATCAATGTCTGAGGCAGACGGAAGAGCTGCCCCTGAGGACATAAGAATAGGAGAACTGGTCCTGCACCTCATCAACTGCCAACTCTTGGTTGGGAGTGTGGTCCCTAGCCTGCACAATACAGTAGAGCTGGCCCTGAAGGTGTAGGTATAGGAGAACCTACCAGGAAGACATGAAAGTTGGAGAACTGGCCCCACCCCTTGCTCATTGCTGCAAGAGGTGAACTAACCGGTGCTGGAGAGCTCACCCTGGTGGTGAAGACAGGGGAGAGCAGGAAGGCTGACTAACCCTGCAATTATCCAGGCCCAGAGTCAGGGTTATAAGTTGGCCCACCCCAACATCCACCCCATGTGTGATCTGCTCGGGAACAGGGGTGGAGAGGTAGAAGGTAGGGGATTGGGAGTTGGAGGTGAGTCAGTCCTTTGGACTCAGGGCTACAGAATCTTCATGACACACAGCAGCAATGGGATATTCAGGAGGAATAACATTGAGAGCCTAGGGTCAATGGCATAGCAGAGATCTTAGACAGACCAGTGATTCTTTGCAATGAATGCATGCATGTAAAAAAATGTGTGGATAACGGCATGTAATAGCATGGACAAGGGGGTTTGCTATGTGACTCACTGTGTCCTACTGTGTCCCACTGCAGCTTCAATGATGAGATTTCTCCTTTTCCTTGCTTCTTTTTTGTCTTAAATTTTATTTTGTTTTCTTTGGGAGGGAGGGAGGGAGGAGATGGGTGGGATTGGGAAGCATGATGTGAAAAACACAAAAAATAGAAAGAAAGTTTAAAAATTAGATATCATGTGATGGACTTGATTTGGCATGTAGGTTTGCCCTTGAATCTTAAATTTTTCAATATTCTTCATTTGTTCTGTATATTTAGATTGTGACGACAATATGACATGAAGAGCTTCTTTTTTGTTCTATTTAGTATTCTCTTTGCCCGCTCCCTTGATAAGCATCACATTTCCTAGATGAGAATAGTTTCTATGCCTTTAGCTTTTCCATGCCTTTAGTTGGTATTTTATTATCCTTCTAGACCCATAATTTGTAAGTTTGGCCTTTGTATAATGTCCTAAGGAAATTGTCATTTGTTACCCTTTTCTTCTAGCTGGGGCACTCTGTCCTTTACACAATCCATTCTACTGCTGAGGCTTTTCACAGAGTTTCTTATGAGACTTAGAGAGGCTTCATTTCCGACATCCTGTCTGCTTGGGTTTCTGCAGAACTTTAATGATTCATATCCTGAATTAACTTATTTTAGTTAGCTATTCTTTTTGTTCTTTTGGAGTTAGGGGGTTATCCTTATTTTCTTTGAATTCATACATGTTCTACTTAGGTCTTCTTGGTCTTCTTTGGGTATATTCATGGTCAGCCACTGACTTCCTTGTCTGAATTTTATCTGTCTAACATGTTGGCATCCATTACTATAACCCTGTAAACTAAGGGGTGATTTTCGTCCTGGCTTTTATGTTCCTTATTAGTTAGAGAGTTAAGGCCCCCCCCCCTTTTTGCCATTTAAATGTTGATCGAGCATCTGGTTTACAGTTTGTTGTGAGCTCAGGTTGGTGGGTCTTGGTTCAGTTGGTGCAGTCATGAAGATGCTTTTGATGGGTTGTGCTCAATGGTACAAATCTAGATGTGTACAGGAGAATCTTTAGCAGACAGCGCTATGTCTACAAACAGAGCACCTCCTCTGTACTTTGAAGGTGGATGGTTAAGTCTATATTGTTAGGAGTAATGCTAAGGTTGTGTTTTGGGCTTACTTGGATGCTCTCATTGCACCATTACCTGTATGTTCTTCTAGTATTATCTCTTGATTATAGTCATTTTTGTGCATCAGCCTCAGACTCTATTCTTTCCCTGGTTTTGACCTTGGTGGGACCTTTGTGTGTGTCGATTTCTCTATGATTGCATGCTATATGGTTGTTCCAGTTCCTTATTTCTTTGAAGGGTCTTACAGAAAAAAAATTGTACAGAATATGCTTATACAAAAATAAAATTGTTTAACAATTTACCTGTTTTTAAAGCATAGTAATTTAATAAGTGTTAAGTATCTGGAAATATTTATAAACTTTTTTTCAGGTGAAAAGATAAAGTTGTTTTAATTTTTGATATATGTTAATATACACCTGTCCCATCTTATCTTTAATCACATTTTACATATTTTCTTTGCATTAACTTAATGTTTGAGCAATGTAGAAATTTACTGAAAAGTAACTTACCAAAGGATTACTAAACACAAAGTCAAGTTCATGATGTTAATTCAAAATGTGTACCCTCAGTTAATTAGCAGAAAAGTACACAGACTTATTTTTCTATAAGAGGCATTACTATATGTAGTTATGAATCAAAATATTTATGTGTTTGGAAACTCAGACTCAGACTTTTTTCAGATGAAGTTAAGAGAGTTAAGCTCTCTAGAGATGATTTTTTTGTGGGGGTTTGTTTTTATCAGTTTTGACTAATTACATAATGTCTTTCAGAATTATTAAAAGTCACTCTAAATACTACATTTTAAATATACTATTTCAAATGTAATTCTCAAATGTTTAATTAAAACTATGTTTTGCTTTGTATTTATCACAATATTTTAGAATTCCATATGAAAGGGACACTTGAGAGTTAATAAATGGTTGGCAGCGCTTTGTCAGCCTTGAGAAACCTGCCAAAAAAATTCATTGTCATATCTTCTTGGGTTTTGACTCATATACATGTCAGGAAAAGGCTACTTCTAAATCCTACTGAGAAAAATGAAGTGTGAGTACAAGGACCACAGGGATTTGGTAAGAATAATGAAAATTTTATTCAGCAAATTAATTTGAGTAACTGAAACCTGATGGCCAATTGGTTAGCTTCGTACCCCTCACTGAACTGACTTAATTAACAGCTTGTGTTCATGCTGTGTAGATACCTCCACATGTATTGACACATCAGGGTTATCATTAAGGGTAACAAATGTTCTCTCTCTGAAGTGTACCACACACACTTTGTACCTCCAATTAAGGTCTGTTTTATGATGATTTTGCTCTTTTTTATGTAAATAAATTTTTTTTATCAGTTTAAACACATATTGAACATACATTTTGTTTTTAAATTTCAGCACATAAGTTCTTGTAAATGCCTAACACTAGATATTAAATTTATAAGTAGCCCTATATATATATATATATATATATATATATATATATATATATATATATATATATATAAGAATTTATTTTAGTTTCTGACTGTCTTACACAATTTGAGGCAGTAAATAAGCTACTAATGTCAGTGGAATCATACCAAATGATAGTTACTTTACTCAATACTTTTGTTACATTTTAGACTTTATTATGATTTTTATAACTAATACTTGAGAACTGTTTACATACATTATGCACAGGACACTCAAGGACAAGAGGTTACAGTCATTTGCTCCTCACCAAGTGATGCTTTTGCATACCTTTAGCAATATTGATTTGTACAATTCTGATGTTTTAAAATGGCACAAGATCCCATTTGTCTTGTATCATAAATGAACAGGAGGCAGGACACTGAGGACAGGCAGCTCAGCAAACTGACATGTTATGGGTCTAGCAGAAGCCAGTAACTCAGTGAAGGCAGCAACGTAATACAGCATGCATTTGTATTTCTCTATTTCTGTAAGCAAAGTAATTCCTATTTGTCTGTAGCAGGCATGTAGATGGAAGAGATCTCCAGGGTTTCTACGGCTTCTGTGTTTTATTTTCAGTCAAGAAATTGGAGCTTAAGTTTTTTATTTTAATTACTATCTTTCAAACTGGATGGATAAATGTACACATTCATTCTCTGTCACTTTAATCACAGAGAATAAAACTGTCATAGAACACCTATAATTTGGACTTGTATTTTTTCTCTGCCTCATACTAAAGATGATCGACTAGAATCAGACATTCTAATCGGATATGGGCAAACATGAGTAAATGTGTATGCTGGAGTTTTGTTTTGTTTTAATTACTAGAATTTCTTAATGAATGTAGATAGCAATTGGACCAAAAAAAAAGTATGTTTTTGGTGTCAATTTCTATAAACTTCTTACCTCAGAAACAAAGTACCCTGTCATCATTTTTTCTTGGATGTCTTTTATCTACAAGCTACCACATAAAAATTCATTTGTTATATGCCCATGCATGGCCCTCTCAGGGGCTTTGCTAAGTGATTGAAGATAATCTGATGAATTAAGGTTCTAGTGGGGGGTAATTGCTTAGTGTGTTCTCTTCTCCGGGTAGCTATTGCATTTGCTCATAGGCCTTCAGAGCTTTGACCCAATGAAGTGTGTAATAAGATTAGAATGACCAGATCTAAGCCCTTCCACCTGAAGGAAAGCATGCAGCAGTCAATATTTGTGGGCTGATCTGAGAATTCCCATTACTGACAGAGCTACAAACAATATTTTTGGGAAGGAAGATATTTTAGTTCCTTTAGGTCTTCTTATGAGTGAGTTAACTAGTGTAAATGCTTTTTACTCTGGGGTTATACACAAAGGTAAATATTGCTCTGTGATTACATTTCAAAAAAATTTTAATCAATATTTAAACAATAGTATTGTCAATTGTGTTAGAATTACACGGGCATTATATGGTCCCTTGTTTTATTAAGCTCTGCTTTTTTTTTCTATGTTTTGCTTTCTTTGACTCTACTAATATTTTCTTAAAACGAATATCTCATTAACTTTAACAAACAATATTTTTATTTCATCTCCAATTATATGACCAGCCTTTCTATGAAGATCCAAGGGGATTTAAGACTTGTTAGATGCCACATCTGCCGTCACAATTTATTCTTATGTGTCATATTTATTTTTTTTCTGATGTTTATCTCTGCTGTTAAAGCCAAAAGCCATGTCAGTGTCTCACTGTTTTACTCACTGGCCTTCATACCATAGGAATCATTTTTCTAGTGTGTACCCAATAACTTTGCTGGGTATTGTTGACCTCCATGCCCCCTCACTGCCTCCTCTAGACACTAATATCCTTGACAGGAACCATTAATATCTTTACCCATGAGTTGTAGCCTCTGAAGTTCTGAATGGTTACTATGCTCTTGAGAGTCCTTGACCCTCAGTGCTAGCAAGGGCAGGTAGATTACTTTTCTCTCGCAGGTTCCAATTGGGCTTTTAAAGCTTCATAGAGTTTTATCTGAATGGATACTTTCAGTTTTAATTATAGACTCTTCTCTTTGAATTCGTATAAGCATAATTTGGACAATAAACTCAAGTGAGGCATCATTTCTTGCTTAAGAAAAAAAGCAACCTTTTAAATGAATTTTTCTGTTTAAAGATTCTGTGTATCCAACTTTGCTTCTTTTTGCTAACATTTTTTCTTTGGAGAATATTTTAACTGACCCCTAAGCGGTTACCAGATATAGCCTCATTCCAATAGGGACACAACTTATGATCCAACTGGATGGATGTGCATCTTTGATGGTGACTTTTCTTAGAATCAAAATCCTTTCTTCTCTCTTTCTGTTTTTTTTCTTCTTCAAATTTGCACTTGTGAGAATGTATGATATTACATTTTCACAAAAGGTGAATTGTTTTCCTTTTTCATAGGCTATAGAAATGTTTTCCCTCACTATGTTGCACAATTTCACATAACAAATGACCACAAAAAATAAAGACTGTATGTCTACAGTGTGAGTAGTACATGACCTGGCCTTGACCTTTAATAGAGAAGTCAACAGCCTAAAAAATAGCTAGAGTGGTCATTTTCATTCTCCCACTTGTCACTCAAAACTTGAAATCCCTTTAGTAACTCATATCTCAATCAAAACCCAAACAAGACAAACTTTATTTTATTTGCATATCATTGTGTTCTTGCCTACAGTTCAACCACTTTAACTCTGTATATGGGATCCTTAGCAATTTATCTTTTGGGCTACAAACCAGCTTCCAAATCATGGCATGGAGAATTATTTATTATGTACTACATGCTCAGCCTTATTAACTCTTATAACTAATTTAAACCTGTTTCTCTTCATCCACATTTTGCTTTGGGACCTTTTATCTATGTTTCATTATGTATTTCCTACTCCTTGTCTCCCTGGCTTGCCCTAGGCATCTTCTTCTTTTTCTCCCCCATTTTCTTACTTCTCTTGCTCTTTCTTCCTACATAGTCTCTCTGCTTGCCAGTTCTGCCTGTACCTCTTCTGCCTAGCTATTGGCCATTCAGCTCTGAATTAGATCAATGAGCCGCCTCAGGAAAGCAAGGTGAAACAAATGTAACACATCTTTGTCTGGTTAAAGTAATATTCCACAACAGAGACCTTCCATTTTTTTTCTGTGGCAATAAGTCCAGAATAAGCTTTCAGTTAACCACGCATCTCCTGTTGTCTTTTAACAATAATTGGCCCCAGGTAGGCATTCTTAATCATATTTCCTTAGTGAGATGGAAGGGCAAGAATGGAATTATTTTGAGACTATTTTTCACTTTCAAAGAATGTAGCTTGTATCTGGAAGATTCAACTCAAAATAACAAAAATTGTTATATTGTTCTGCATTAGTTCTGTACCAGAAGATGCATGTACTAGGTAGGTTATAGGTATGTTTGACAGTCTTTCTATAACAAAGTTGTATCCTAAGATTTTATATATTTTGAGACAGATTATCATTATAGTTCCCAGGCCGTCAACTCACTCTGTAGCCTAGCCAGAATTTGAACTTCTTATTCTGCCTTTGACTTTCTTCTCAAATTGTAGTGATTATAAGCCTGAAACACTAGGTCATCAAAATCCTAAGTTTAGAACCTGATCAGGCACATGATGTAATTTTGTCATTATACACAGTAGGCCACAGACAGTAAAAGCAGGCAGAACCTTTGCTCAGTCTTGGAGCTGTTGAACCAAATCCTGAACTACCGTAAAAATTTTATAAGTAGTTTATATCCTTGTGAGGAAATGAGGACTTTACTCTTTGTGACCCCATTTTGCCCAAAAATGTTATGTGACCCTAAATATGCAGGTAAATAGATATACATTACTGGTAATAAATCATATATAAACTTAGTTTAAAACAATACTTTATCAAATGTATAATTTATTCTTTATTAATAACAAATGCAAAAACATATACTAAGGAGAAAAAATGTGCTTGTTTGTTTAATGCAATCCAATCCAATAGAATTTTAATTTGTCTTAAATATTAGAGCATAATGGTAGAGAAATAATTATAGACTTTATTTTCCCAATATTAAGCCTTCATATTTCAATAAGAGCAGAGTACTTCAAATGTACAGTAAAGCACCATAGTTCCTAGTATACAGTAGTATATTTGTGTGAAAGTGTTTAAAGCTCGGTATGGCTCCAGTGTTTAGAAGCAAGGCTTCTGTGAAACATTGTTCATCACAGATGAGCACTTCCAGAAACAGCTTAGATTTATTATGTATTTGATTTGGGGTTAATTTTGGATCATTGAATGTTCAGAAACCACATATAGCTGCCAAAATTTCACAACTCTCACAGTAAGTTGTGAGCCACAGTTTAAGAAGTTTGAGGCTACATCATGGGTCAACAAACAGCTACTTGTCTGCCAAATCCAGTCGTGCACCTGTTTCTGTAAACACAGATTTACTAGAACACAGCTAACACATGCACTTACTGCACTGTCTCCTGGATGCCTTCTTCACAGTAACAGACTGACAGCTGTGAGCACCAGAATTGAGATGTAACTGAGCAGGAGCAGTGGATAGCAGTACTTAACATATTTATTCTTTGGCCCTTAATGCCATTATCTGTGGTCTTTTGCATCAAATGAGTCTGCGGTTAGAAGGTTAGAATGCTTTGCCCCCATCACATCTGAAGTGATAAAATCCCAACTCTAAGCATCTGCATTCGGTGTGATAATAACCACATTTTTATGCCAAATATATCCATTGAGCTGTGACAAACTATTTTCTAAATGAACAGATATTAAAAAGATATATTTTAATTTAACTCAAAATCCAGAGAATACTTGAGATGAAGAAGCCATTTTAATTGTAGATCAGCTAATATAAAGTAGCTTCATCACTTTCTTTCAAAATGATATGTTTTATGAAAGTGGCAACTTAGTGAGTGAAGTACTTTTTTTATAGCTATTTCACGGGGTGCCATTCGTGCAGAGTATGTAAAATGTTCAGTATATAAAAAGCATCCTGTGGCTACTCCATTTTCTTTCTTCACTAATATAACACAATATTAAACAATGGGCCGGTCTTCAGTTTAAAAAAGAATACCCTTCAGCAAACCTCCAAAGCTTAAACAAGTCATATGAGTCACCCAGCTTACCCTCAAGGAGACATAACACCATTTCCACACCTCTGAATTAAAAAGCACAAAGTGAAAGGAACTTTATTGTATGTACAGGCCTTCATGGCAGTACACTATTTTTGAATGTGCATGAGCTAGACATATTCATTTAGAATTAGCATTATGAAAGTGTAGGTCTCCTGAAGATAGCGGCATCCTTTCCTCCTAGACATTGAAGGGTGGAGTTCAGCCTTAGGGTGACTCATTTCCTTTCATATGCAGACTCTGTTAATACTATTTCCACCATTTATGATTAAATGGTTTTGAAGGATTTCTTCTTCGATTCAAGAAGATTGGTTTTTAATATTTATTTTAATATGAAGGAAGGACATGCTCATTCATCTTAGAAACGTTAAAGCAGCACCTCTTATCAGCCATTGATGATGAATGGGAGACTCTCTTCTTACCATGGGAGAGAATATTACACAAATCTTCTTGAGTCTCACTACAAATCTTTCTTAATAAAACTCAACTCATCAGTTTCCAGGAAAAAAAATATGTTTTCAGCCATAAAAGGTATACCAATAAAGAGAGATGTCTCACAGAAGGCCCTTTTCATACTGTGCTTTATGTTCATGATTATGTACAGGCACAGCGGTGGAAGCATTTTCTTTTTACAGAGAAAAATTTAGGCTGATAAATTTATTTTTCAAAAGGACAGACTGTCAACTTGTAGAGTCTCTGATATTTATTAACTATAAATTGGAGTCAGGGAGAGTACTTAGTATTGGGGGAATTTTCTGTGGGAAGAAAGCAACAAATAGCATTCTTCAGAAGTGGAATATGTTCTATACAAAAGATAGGCCAGGGCTGCAATAAGTGTATCTATACAGGTCCCCAGAAGTTCAAAGAATATGCTATATGTGGGCCTCTTTTCTATGCACATTAAAACAATCAATCTGGTGTTGTTATGGGAGTAATTTTCAACATGTCCAACGTATTTTCTACTTGTCATTTGGATGCCTAGTCGATGTATTTAATCATATTTTTAATTTTTAAATTATAATTTTTGCCTCTTCAGATCTCATGATGGCTGCTTACATTGATCTCATTTCCCTAACTTGAGCCCACCACCTTTCGTTTTTTTAACATTGGAGCTGCAAATGCACATCACCATGCCTAGCCTTAAAAATCAGATTTATCACTCTGAACAATCTCATTAGTTGCTAAATAAACCTAAGAAATAAATACTGGGGAGTGGTGCAAGAGCTAAACTTCGCCTAGAATGTGCGAGGGTCTAAATTTGTTCAAAATTAGTTGAACAAAATTTAATGAGTTAACTATGTAAACAAATGCCTAAAAATTGGTCCCAGGTCGAAGAAGCATCTGTGCCTCCTGAGTCAATTCTGTCAGAATCTTTGGGAGTTTCAGTAGGATAAGTTGGAATCATTTCTTCTGTTTATTTCTCCTCATTCTTCTACTACACAGCTGAGCAGTATAGCTATTAAAGTTAGTCAATCCACAATGGCAGGTGGACAGTAAATAGATGAGCTTTCCAGTATAAAATTACATGTTTCATGACTGACAGATCTTGCCATTGATAAACTCAGATTTTTTTTCTCCTGATAGCTAAGTCAAAGGACTTGGGATCATAAAAGACAAAGTATTTGAATACTGATACACTAGCTGGGGGGGGGAGGGGTGGGGGTTAGATGTAAATATCTCCAATTAAAACCCAACTATGCTTGTGATGCCTGAGTCAGTATGAAGTCTTCACCATGGGCATCTCCTGTGACTTTCTGTAAATAAGTAGTAAATCTGTTACTGCCAGAGACGTTTGCTTGAATATATTTATATATTGTCTAGAATGTCTCTGAATACATAAATTTGTTGTAAATTATTTCCTATAAGAAGGAGATAACATTGTGTTAACTCCAAAGTTGTAATGTATCCTTTAGTACGGCAAGAATCCAGCTGGTTATCCTATGACATTTGATAAACAAAGTTTGTAATGAAAAGTAAACTCTGTGTTAGAAAATTTAGAACACTGTAAAAATATAGAATCAACCTTGTATTGTTACAACCAGTATAATTTTAAAAACTATAGAATATAAGAAATTTCTACATGATTAAAAAAATATGTCTTAGACTGTAAATGTTCAACCAGCTTCCTCACTGAGGCAGTATAAAAATTTGCTAAGACATACTAATCAGAATATTTATTCCTAGTTATAATTTCAACAGATACAATACATAACCATGTGTAAACATTGGACATGTTTTAATCTAGTTAATTTATCAGACTACATATCCTATTTTTAAGGTCCTTTCTGTGTGTTGTATGATATTCTAATAGTATCTCTGACTTACGCCTGCTTGAATCAGTGATACTGTCCAAGGAAAACATATAAAACATTCAACACATAATGAAAAATGACCTTAATTGAAAATCACTGAGTCATATTTACCTTTTCTGTCTGGCATTAGCATCTAGCATTGTGCGTTATTATGCATTAGTATGTTAACACCGTGAGCGTGAGAGAGAGGAAGAGTTGTAAATGGTTATAATGATTAATAAACTATTCATGTTTGTAGAAAATTACTGCTTCTTGAAGTATGTTAGCAATTTCATGTATGAGAGAATACAACAAATTATTGCTTGACATTAAAAGTAAGCAGAACATAGTCAAATCTTGTTTTTATTATTCAGAAAAGGTTTTGGGTTCTTGAGAATTTTTTAGATATTATTTGTAGTATCATCATCTTATTATAGATATTCAAGAACATAGTAAATATTTATATTACAGAACAATGAAAATTGTACTTTTATTCTTCTATAAACTCAATATATAGGAACTGAAGTATTACATGAAAGGGTGAATGTGAGCAAAGTACAAAGATATATGTGTATGATAATGCCTTTATCTTATTTGATATCTAAAAATGAAAAACTTGTGTGAGGCACCAGCTTAGAGGGTTGAAAGCAAAAATACTGAAAGCTGAAGTAAAATACTTCATGTTAATTATTTGGAAGTGTTTGTGTGAAAACAAGTAAGTTTACCAGTAATTTTTCCACCAGAAATAGACAAGGCATCACGTGGTTGTTTTGTGATAGAGGACAAGCTTGTTTCACTGCCACCGCTGACTTCATTCCTCCAACCTCAGTTTCAATATCACTTATTTTAAAAGTTGTGTGCATTAAGGCAATGGCTATTGCTCAGTTTGTAAAGAGCTTGCTTAACACGGACAAAGAGCTTGAAGTGATACTCAGAATCATCTAAAGCAGACATGATACACAATTCTAACCCAGCACTCAAAAGATAGAGATCACATCTTCAACTATGTAGTGAAATTGTGGGGCCAGCCTGAGATATATGAGCTCCTTTCTCAAATACTTTTTAGTTAAAACTGTTCTTTTAGTACTCATTTAAATTAGTTCTTTTGTTGATTTATCTGATAACATTCTATCTTTTAATTTAGTGTATATCACAATGTATAAAAGAATATTTATATGTATTGGTTTGAATGAGAATGGAAATCATAAACTCATGTGACTCATGTATTTGAATACTTAGTCTCCAGTTGGTAGAACTGTTTGGGAGGGATTAGAAGGTGTGACCTTGTTGGAAGAACACACTGGTGGTGTGCTTTGAGGTTTCAAATGTCCATTTTATTCTATTCTCTCTTTCTCTCTCTTTCTCTCTCTCCCCATCTGACTGTCAGCTACTGCATCAGACTTGCCTGGTTGACCTCTGAAACTTCAAGCAAGCCACAAATAGGGATGGATATTAATCATTGATTGATTTATTTTAATATGTATCCCCAGAAAAGGAAGGTTAATTTCCCTTTTTTTTTCTTTTAACAATTGTATTATTAGTTTATTGGGTAGAGTCTAGCATTTAGCATTCATTGCTTTCCTGAATACATATTAAGTGATATATTTTAGATCAGGTTTCCAAAATTAAGCACAAGGGTGCTTCCACAATCATTTTAAATTTTTATCAGCTGTTAGGGGCGAGTTTTCGTTGGCAGTTTGGGTTTGGAGCTGCTAACACTGGCTTGTGAAGGCCAACAATGTTAATTTGTTTTGAACTGCAAATTCAGTGAAATCAAGGAGACAGCTGGAAACTATTGGGAATGTTTATAATATGGAGATACAAAAATGCAAAAGCTTAGGTGATTGTTAATCATTTTCCAACACATCAATGACTTTTAGCATGTTTCTATACTAATAAACCAATTGGAAATAGTGAGCTCTACCAGCTGTTTCTGGTGTGAGTCTTGGACTTTGCCAATGAGCATTGCTAAAATTCCATTTTTGGAAACCTCTAGCTTTAGAGTATTTGGGAGACAACTTGTACATTGAGTATAGTAAGACCTACCAAACACAGTATTCTAGATATAATTTTAAAAGGTAACAAAATGCAACCAAGTAGTAAGAATGCTTGGGAAAGGGACCCTAAAAGCAAAGCTCCCCAAATGGTGAGTCAACACTTGGTGCCAGTGTTTTTTCCTAAGCTAACATTAATTTTATAGTTAGGCCCATGGGTTAAAAATCTGAGCAGAGTAATTACACCAGGAAGTATGTATGGAGTTAGAGATACCGCTGCTAAATGTGAAGACTTAAATTAACACATCTGAATAAAAATGAAACTGGAATAGAATCCTCTTAACAAAACTGAAACTAATTTGTGATTAATCTCAATCCTTGTTTAGACTAAAGTCATCTACCCTTAACCCAGCTGTCTGCTAAAACCAAAACCAATCCCCATTAGAGCTTCAGAATCTCTTTATCCCCCTCTATCTATCTATCTATCTATCTATCTATCTATCTATCTATCTATCTATCTATCTATCTTATACAACATCAGCTACATAAGTGAAATTGCCATTGTAGGCTTATTTGACAGCATTTACCTAGGATAAAGGAAAAAATAACCCTAAAATACATTGACCATGTGTTCTAGTAGTATGTTATTTTAGTGTTAAATTTTTAAAATTTATTTATTTTATATCCAGCCTCAGTTTCCCCTTTTTACTCCTCTCAGTCTTTCCTCCTATCCCCCATACCATCCCCCCAATCCATTCCTCCATTTTTATTTAGAAAAGGGCAAGCCTCCCATGGATATTAACAAAAGACAACATAACAAGTTTCAGTGAGAGTAACCTCCTCTCCATGTGATGAGGCTCAGCCAAGAGGGTCTCCAACACCGGCAAAGAAGCCAGAAATAGCCCCCGTTCCCATTGTTAGGAGTCCCACAAGAAAAGCAAGATATACAACTGTCACATATATGCAGAGGGCCTAGTTCAGTCCCATGCAGGCTCCCTGGTTGTCAGTTCAGTGTAGTAGTGCGAATTCCCACATCAGTTCAGTCTGTATGAGCTTCCACGAGCCCACATTAGTTGACTCTGTGAGTTTTCTTATGATATCCTTGACCCCCTGACTCTCATAATCCTCCCTGATCCTCTTTGGCAGGATTTCCCAATCTCTGCCTACTGTTGGATTGGGAGTCTCTGCACCTGTTTCCATCAGTTGATGGAAGAAGCTTCTTTGATGGCAATTGGGGCTGGGCACTAATCTATAAGTATAGCAAAATATCATAAGCCATCATTGTGATGACGTTTTTTTTTTGTTTTGTTTTGTGTATATATATATATATATATATATATATATATATATATATATATATATATATATATATATATATATACACACACACAATTGTGTTTGGTTTTGTCATGGTTCTTGGCGCTCCAGGTAGTGTCAAGGGTGGGCTGACTCTCATGGCTTTCCAGAGTTTAAGGAATGGTTCAAGACACAAAAGTCTATCAATGCAATCTATTAACATACAAACAAAAAGAAAAAAAAAAAACCTCACATGATATCTCATTAGAAGCTGAAAAAAAGCTTTAATAAAAATCCAGTACCTCTTCATGATAAAAGTCTTTGAGATATCAGGGATATAAGTTTCATGCCTAGACATAATAAAGGCCATATATAGCAAGCTGATAGTCAACATCAAATTAAATGGAAAGAAACTCAAATCAATTTGACTAAAATTAGAAACAAGACAAGGCTGTCTATCCTCTCCTTTCTATTCAATATAGTACTAAAGTTCAAGCTACAACAGTAAGACAACAAAAGGGGATTAAAAGGATACAAATTGAAAAGGAAGAATGATGTGGGAATGTCTTTCTGTATGCTGTGAATATCAATCTTTAAATAAAGGAGCTGTTTCGGCCCATGACAGGCACCATAGATAAAGTAGGAGGGGAATCAGAATGGGTAGGAAAAGAAGGTCGGAGTCAAGACAGACCAAGCCAGCTGCCCAAGAAGAAACATGTAAAGAACACAGGTGAGCCACAGGCCACGTGGCAGACAGATTAATAGAAATGGGTTGAGTTAAGATATAAGAGCTAGCTAGCAAGGTGCCTGAGCCATAGGCCAAACAGCATGAACTTAATATAAGCATCTGAATCATTTTGGGGGGCCTGATCAGCAGCAGGTGGCTAAGGGGTCTGGCACAGCAGGTCTGTGGGTCTGGACCTCTGGCCATCTGGGACCAAGAAACTCATTGCTACAGAAGAAGGCAAAGTATCATTATTTGTAGATGATAGGGCAGTATACTCAAGTAACCCCCCAAATTTACCAGGGAACTCTGATCACTGAGAAACCCTTTGGTGCAGTGGCTGGGTTTAGGATCAACTTAAAATATTAGTATCCCTCTTATATGCAAATGATAAACAGGCTGAGAAGTTGTAAAGACAAGACCCTTCACAATTGCCATGAATAATATAAAATATAAAATAATGTATCTCTAACCAAACAAGTGAAAGACTTGTAGATAAGAAATTCAAGTATTTGAAGAAGAATAATTGGAGAAACTATCAGAAGATGGAATGATCTCCATGATCATGGACTGGTAGGATTAACTCAGTAAAAATGGCAATCTTACCACAAAAAGTCTACAGATTTAAAGCAATCCCCTTTAAAATTTCAATACAAATATTTACAGAACTAATACTCAACATCACATGGAAAAATGAAAAAGCCTAGAGAGCTAAAACAATCCTGTACAGGAAGAAGCTCTGGAAGCATCACTGTCCTGAATTTAAGCTCTACTATAAGGCAATAGTAATAAAAATCTCATGGTATTGGCATAAAAACAAGTCGGTGGATCAATGGAATTGAATTAAAGACCCAGAAGTAAATTCACACTTGATTTTTGACAAAGAAGCCAAAATTATATGTTGTGGAATAGAATATTTGTTTAACTATGTAAAGATGTGTTGTTTCAGTTTGCCTGCCTAAGCCACCTGATTGGTCTTATTAAAAGCCAAAATGCCAACAACTAGGCAGAGGAGGGATGGATGGAGCTGGTGGGCAAAAAGCAAAGGGGAAGCAGTCATTCTGGATCCAGCCCTCCAGGAGCCGTCCAGGCAGATATAGAGGAAGCAGGATGTATAGTATGTCGATGAACCTTGGGGGCAGCACATAGATACATAAAAATGGGAAAATTTAAGTTATAAAAAGTTGCTATGAACAAACCTAAGCTAAGACCGAGAATTAACAATTAATAATAAGTCTCCAGGTCATGATTTGGTAGCTGGTGGTCCAAGAAAGCCTGCTAAAATTATGCAGTGGAAAATAGATTCTTTAACAAACAGTGATGGTATAACTGGATGCCAGCATGTAGAAGAATGTAAGTAAATTCAAATCTAGCACTGGACAAAACTCAAGTATATTTGTTTTTATGTGTTTGTAAGTTACAAAAAATTCAATAACTTGGAGAAATCATTTTCCTATCTAATTTAAAATGAAAGAAATTCTCAAGCAAGTCATATTAGGTTAAATTCTAGTTATCAGGACTGTGCTACTTCTGAAAAGTCTAGACCACAATGAATGCTTTTCTCCTTCCCTGATTATGGTGATTAGCTTCATTCACAGCGGTCTATTTCTTTCCTCCTCCATCCTCAGAGTCAGAAAACACCAGCCCAAATCTTCTCATTCTGCCCACATCTGCCACTCCATGCTTTATTTCCCTCTTCTTCTTATGAGGATTTTATAATTATATTTGGATATACAAAGTAACCCAGGATAAAGGCTTCTGTTCAATAACTATAGCTCTATGTTCAACTTCAGTCACTCTTCAACATATTATCATATTGTAACAAGTCAGATATGTACATTTTTGGTGATCTGTTACTATGTTCAGTTCTCAGGTTGCTAATATATACTTCAGTTTGTTTGAGAGAGAGGGCACAATTTTGCAGATGAAAAATATGAAAAACATAATTCATAGAATTAAAAGAAGGAACACAAAATAAGGCTTTAGTAAGTCGATTGAAGAGTAACTAGAAAGTTCTGGAGATAAAAATCATAAAGATAAATACAGTTCAGAAGAAAATAATAACAGAATATAGAAGCACAAAGGAAATATGACATAGATAAAAAGCATATGTGAAAAATAAGACATAACAGATGATAGATGACCGAGCAGACTTAAGGTACCAAAGGAAACAAAGAGGCTCTAGAACAAAGGATAATTTTGATGAGGTAATGTTAAAAATTTGACAGAATTCAATGATATATCAAAAGATATAGATATCTAAGCATGATAAATGCAAGGAAAACCACATTAGTATAGTATAGAAAAAGTACCAATAACAAGTAATCAATCAAAACACAGATGATGAAATCAGAAGAAAATAGAATATTATCATAAAATCTCTCAAAGGAAATTATTTTTAAATTATAATCTCATATTTTATGGAAATACTTTAGGCATTTTTTAAAAGAAAACCACTGAAATTATTGATATTCACGGTTGCAGAATAGGAAACATTCAAAAATGATGAAAAATGACCAGAAATAAAAGTTCATGGATGTAGGAACAAGTGCAAGTTAGTAAAACAGTAATGTGTTTATAAGTCTAAACACTATACTAAAACAGCAGAAATGACTGCTGAGCTTCAAGTATGTCTAGAATGAAAATACACAGTAGATACAGCACAAAATATGGAAGCAGATAAAATGTAAATATGAGTATTGAATAAAATGTATGCCCTGCCCCGTGACTCTCATATGTGCATAGTTAATGCTAGCTTCCTATCTTATTCTCAGTGGTCTATCTGGGATAATATTACCTAATTCTACTTAAAGAGTATTAATTTTTAGTCAAAGCTGGTAAATCATTGAATCTGGTAATCCATGCATATATAATTACAAAGGGAATAATAGCATGGTTTGAATAACTTAGTACAAGTGAAATTGATATTTATATCAAGTTGATATTTATATCGAGTAAGGGACCATGAATAGAAAAGTTAAGAAAGCAAAACAAAAATTAAAAAAAAAAACACCCAGAAATTACAGTAGGAATATATAGCTCAAGTATCATCAGGTTTTTTTTTTTTTTGAAATTTAATCTCTGAAACTGTCTTCATACTTCCTCTTACTCCCCACCCCAAACCCATGCTCCCAGTTTTCCCAGGAGATCTTATCTATTTCCTTTTATGGGGGGTCCATACCTGTCTCTCTTAGTGTCCTTCCTGTTTCCTAGCTGCTCTGGGGTTCTGGGTTATAGGTTTGTTATCCTTTGCTTTACATCTCCTAGTCACTTATGAGTGAATGGGATTGTCGGGTTGGAGAAGGGACAGGGAAGGATATCTTGACAGAGGGAGCATTTTGGAGTTAGGGAGAAACCTGGTGCTAGGGAAACTTCCAGGAATCCACAAGAATGGCCCCAGCTAAGATTCCAAGCAATAGTGGAGCCGGTGCTTGAACCGGCCTTTCCCTGCCACCCAAACTGTCTTCATAGAACCTTCATCTCCATGACTAATGGAAGCAGATGCAGAGATCCACAGCTAAGCACCGGGCTGAGCTCCCAGTCCAGCCAAGAACCAGGGCAGAGGGGGATTATATGTGCAAAAGGATCAAGATCATGATAAGGAAACTTATAGAGACAACTTACAGGAACTACTGGGAGCTCACTGACTCTGGATTGACAGTTGGGGAACCTGCATGGGACCCAACTAGGCCCTCTGAATGTGGATGAAAGTTGTGTGGCTTGCGCAGTTGGTAGGGCCTCTGGCATTGGGACCAGGATTTATTCCTACTGCATAAATTGGCTTTTTGGACCCCACTCCCTTGATACAGCATGGAGGGGTTTGGTCCTGTCTCAGCTTGATATGCCAGACTTTCTTGACCACTTATGGGAGGTCTTACCTTTTCTGAGGAGTGTATACGGGTTAGGGGAAGCAAGCTGGGGGAATGAGTGGGTGGCAGGGAGCGAGGCAGAACTGTGGTTGGTATGTAAAATGAGAAACAAACTTTAAATTTTTTTTTTAACTGAGAGTGTAACGTAATCATTTAATTTCCTCCTCTTCCATTAAATTTTAATGTAATGTTAATTGGTATTCTGGATAAATATAAATAACTATACACTTCAACTCAAAGAAATTCATAGTGAATAAAGCTGTCAGATGACATTTACCTATAAGTAATTACAAAGTCATACTATTATTAAGTACATAGAAAAGTTTACCATAAAAGAATGTAGAAAAAAATCTGATGTAGCTACTCTAATGTATAATTAAGTGAATTTTAAGTTAAAAGTCATTAGATAGAAGACACACATTGTATCATAGGAAAACAACAAGAAAAATGTTGTCATTCAAAGCACATGTGCCTTTATAGACATTGTTTTAAAAACTTCAGGCAAAATTGGTAGAAATAAAAATAAATTAGAAATAAATTTACAATTATAATGGGATATGTTATCATACACAAGCATCAGTAAATGGCAGGCAAACATAGGTATAAAATCAATAACTTTCTAAAAATTTTAAAGATGCATTGAATTAATCTGCTGTAACTAACATAGGGTAGGTATATTACCTCCCATAATGACCAAATGTGTATTATTTTGCACATTGAAATTTGTAAAATATTCTTTTAAAAAATGTGTGACCATGCTTCACTCAGCCATCATCAAGAGTAGCTTCCTGCTTGAAAGAGATGAGAACCATCACAGAGACTCACAACTGTACAACGTGTAGATAGAGACTTTAGAACACTATAGCCTCCATGGAAAGTCTTCATCAAACTTCTCCCCTTAGGGTTAAGTGATCTATGCAGAAGATGAGGCAGACATATTATCAATCCTAGAGGAGATGGATAACTCCAGGAAAACAGTGTCTTCTTGACACAATAGGACTGAGGTCCATTAGAACCCACATAGACTGGAAGCACACATAGGGCCTGAACAGATCAAGCTAGATACAGTTCTGTTGCTAAAAGGGGGAGGCAGACACACGCTCCCACACCTAACCAAGAAACTCTCTACAATTGACATTAGCTGGCAAAGGGAAAATTAGTTTTCTCCAATGGAGCCTCACTGGCTATGTTTACCATATTCAGAGCTCAACACAAGGTTGCCTATTGGTAAACACAAAATAAACTAGATGGTAGTTTTGTAGACACTCATTCACATTTTGCCTTTTGTGCTTTTGTGTGTATGTGTTTGTATTATTGGTCTTTTACTTGTATATTTTGTTTCCCATTTATGGGGTATTTTTGTCCATGTGATTTTTTGTTGTGTTGGTGAATAGTTGGAGAGAATCTGGGAGGAGTTGTGAGAGGGGCAGAGCATGATCTGACTATATTATATAAAAGAACTTAGTTTTCAATAAAAATGATTATCTATTGACTAGAAAACAAATGGTTACAAATATCAACCCATAAAGCCATGCAAAGCATTCATCTCTAACTACAGTGGAGATAACTTGAACGTTGATTACAGAAGACTAATCAGAAAAATATCATTTTTTTTGAAAAATCAGGTTATATACTTGTAAATAGTCTGTAGTTCAAATGAGAAACCACACAATTTTATTTGAAATTAGATCAGTGTAATTAAGGCCATGTGTGAGTAGAAAATTATGCCCTTGAATACATTTTATAATAGATACAATTAGAGAATGCATAAGACGTTCGAGTGGACAATGTAAAAAGTGACAGTGGCAGAGATTCTGGAGATGACAGGAAGATAAGTTGATAGGCTACAGTGGAACTTAAATATTAGTGAACAGATGTACATGTTCCCAAAAGCTGACCAGCAACTTAGGAAGGAACAGAGGTGCCAATGTCCCTTGCAGACATGTTTTCAAACTCCCTAAACAAAATATAAACAGAACAACACAGAAAATCATAAACCAATGAACAAACTTGTGTTGACTTTAATCATAGGTGGTTGGTTTAACATCTGAAGATAGATCTATATAAATGACCAAATTAGTAGAATAAGAAAGCAAATAAATATTTATAATGAAGTAAATTTTAATGGCCTGTCACCAAACAGAGAAAAAAATGAAGTGTGTCCAGAAGGATATGATGAATAGGTTGTGCTATAGTCAGACAATGTGCACAATGAGAAAACTAGGGACCAGATACTACAAAAAATGTGCTAATCTTAAAATTACCAAAGCTAACAGAAGAGATCAGACATTCTGTTCCAAATATGTAACGTTTAGGAACGTAAACATTTATGTTACCTGAGAGGCGATTGGAAGTAGGACTCTCCAACAGTGTTCAGAATATTTTGGTTTGATTTTTCTTCCCTTCCTCCCTCCCTTTTTCCTTCCTTCCTTTCTTTTTCTATTTTTTATAGATGATAGTTTTGAAAAACTCTGTCATTTCGTGGTAATTCTCTGACTTGTATTATAGAGAACTTTAACATATAAATGCCACAGGTCTTTAAAGTACTCTATTTTTTTTAACAATGGCAGTCTCATAGATATATTTCTTATTGGACTACTGGACATATTTCATTTCATGATATGTAGGATTATAATCATTTAAACTTTTGTTACTGAACTACTCCAGACATATCAAATTAAATCAAAAAGTAAAAGTAAACATATTAGTGCTGATAGGGAGAGCCTTATCTAAAGGAATTACATAAATTTTCTGTTTGTCTAAAATTTTATAAACAAAATTTCAAGGAGATGGGTCATTAATATAGTTTAAATATTCTTAATTCTAATATTTAATATATGAAACAATTGAACACTGGCATGGCAATGTAAGTGGTAAAATCTACACCTGGTCTCCATTGAGGACTTACAGTCAAGATGCAGGTGCACACTGCTTTGGTGAACACTGGTGCTTAGGAGACTGAGGCAGGAGGATGGCTTATGATTTCCAGGCTGTCCTGAGCTAAGCAATGAAACTCTTCCTCACACAACAAATGAAGAAACCGTAAGTGTGGTACAAGATTACCTCCAAACTATGTACATATGGTATGCACAAATCATAAGTAATTTGTGTTATTTCCATTTTCAGGGTAACCTATTACATATATATTAATTCATACTTCAATAAAAAGGGTGAATTACAAAACCAGGTATTTTGAATATAGAATACTCAACTTGTATAGTCTATAGTAATAAAAAGCCATTTAGTAAGTTGATTATATAATACATTAAATATCAGTCAGATGAAGGATGTTCATCATCATTGAGATATACTTTTGCATCGTTAAAGAAAATTTTTACTATCTTGCATATCTCATATATTTATGCATAGACACATAGCTAAATACTTATTTTTTCAGTGTTGATTACTAAATAAATTTGATTTACTTATTTTTAAGATTTTTCCAGTTTCTGAGATATGAAGGCCAATTAGCAAACATGTCTGTGCCAAATTTGGCATCTACATTTAGTGAATTTCTGTCTACCATTTTAATACACATCCAATGCTGGTGGGAGTACAATCTTGTACAGCCACTGTGGAAATCAGTGTGGTGGTTCCTTAGGAAGATGGGAATAGATCTACTCAAGATCCAGCTATTCTACTCTAGGACATATATCCAAAGGAATCTACATCCAATTATAGAGACTCTTCCTTAATCACACTCATTTCTGTTCTATTTTTTTTAATAGCCAGATCCTGGAATCAGACAACATGTCCATCAGTAGATAAAGGGATAAATAATATGTGGAATATTTGCACAATGGAATATGAAATCATGAAATATGCAGGCAAATAGATGGAGCTAGGAAAAAAAATTATCCTAAGTGAGATAATTCATACACCCAAAGAAAAATCTGGTGTATATTTGTTTATATATGGATGATAGCTATTAATTCTTTAATAAACACACTATCACTCATATAACCCTAGAGGTTGTGTATAGAGTAATAAACCAAGAGTGAGGGTTGTATCTCCTAGGAAGGGTACATAGACTAGATATGGATAGACAGGCAGGGGGACTGGAAACATAGAATCAAACAGGGAGACTGACAATATATGGATAAGGGAAGGTATACAAAGAAGGACAGATTAAACTGAGGGCTATTTGAGAAGTTGTATGAAAATCTAATACAGTAGACGGTCCCAAATATATACATATGCAAAAATTATCTAAATGGAATCACCAAATAACAAGTGAAATGAAGTCAAATACAAGTCCCAAATGAAGTCTCCAGCCCCAGGAATGACTTACATCTAATGGAGTAGTTAGCTAACGGGGCCCCATGGGAACCTCTGAACAGTCCAGGATGTTGACAAGGCTACTGGTTGCTCCCCACAAACTGATGGTGAAACCCTATACTGAAGACAATGCCTAAACAAGTTATCATCATGATGATGCCTCCCTATAGCTTTCAGTCATACTAACTAGTATTCATGATATTGGAAAGCATTCTTTACATATTACCAAAGGAGAAAAGCAAACACCAAACCACCTACAAGCTTTTGATCTGCCTACAAGGTGTGCAATAGTGGCACAAAGCTTGTGGAAGTAACCAACCAATGTTTTATTGGGTTTAAATTACATTCCATAAAATGGAACCCATCCCTAACACTGCTTGTAGGACCAAGCACATATAACTAATAGATAGAGGAAAAACAAATTCTTCTGTTTTGCTAAGGGAACATAGTAATAAAGTGACTTCTAGTGACGTTCACTTTACTCATAGGTCAGTGTCTTGCTCAGCCAGTATGAAAAAACCTTTCAATTGTGCTATATGAGAGAAATTACAGATACCTACAGCTGGGCAATATGCAGACAGCAAACGAATTTGGAACACTCAGTCCAAACTGGTATATCTCCAACAAATTCTTCCCTTTAAGTCTCAGGAAACCCTGTGGAACAGGAGGAAAGAAGACTGTAAGAGCCAGAGGGGTATGGAGGCTTTCGAAACATAGCCAGACCGCTGAACAAGAATTCACAGAGACTATGCCAGAACATACAGGGCCTGTATAAATCTGGGACAGATGGGATGCCAGTATTGAGATGAGAAGTGGACACAAGTCCCCACCCATAACCTAGAGGCTATCTTCACTTTATAACAATTTGCAAATTTAATTAGTTTTCTCAAATGGAGTCTCACTGGGTATACAAATTACAGTTAAAGCCAGGCCTCGTATTTAGCAAGGACCATGGTAACTCTTATAAAGGAAAAGATTTTATTGGAGTTACTTGCTTGCAGTTCAGAGTTTAGGTCCATTGTGACCATGGCAGGAAGCATGGAGCTGGAGAAGTGCCTGAGAGGTCAACTATGACTCTGAGCAAAAGCACCTCCACAATGACACACTTCTTCCCACAAGGCCATACATAGATCTACACAGCCACACCTCCCTATAGTGCCATTCCCTTTCTGGGACATTTTCTTACAAACCACCATAGCCCTATTTTGGTTTGTTTGCTCTTATTTTATTTATTAATTTAGTATGAATATTTTAGATGCCTATTTTTATTCTAATAAGAAAGAGGAAGTGTAGATTTGGGTTGGATGCAGAACTGGGGAGGGTCTGGGAGAAGTTGGGGCATAGGAAAGTATAGTAAAAAATACTTTATTAAGAACTTACTTTAAATCATAAAAAATAAAGTTAAGCAAGGCACCGATGGAAGTCGGATATCCGCACTGCTCCATGGCTTCTGCTTTAGGTTCCTACTGAAATCCTGTCTTGATTTTCCTATGGACTGAGACATAAAAATATAATGTAAATAAACAAATTTTTGGCCTTAAAAAGTGAACAAAAATATCATTGTGTGTTGTTTTATTTAAGACCACTGTAGTTACTGTTTTCAAATAGCTGTGTGGTAGGAAATGCTTTCCATTAGAATGTTTCCTGCTGTATATTTAATCAACTTGGTTTTTGTATCCTCAGGGCTATGAAACAAAGGTTCAATGAACATAGTACTGAAATAAGATAGAAAAGTCAAGTTTGTTCCTTCAAACATTAGTGAAACTGCTGTCTTTCTCTGTTAATACCAATTCTTCCCCTCCCTCCCTCCCTCCCTCCCTCCCTCCCTCCCTCCCTCCCTCCCTCCCTCCCTCCCTTCCTTCCTTCCTTCTTTCCCTCCCTCTATTCCTCTGTCCCTCCCTTTCTTCTTTCCTGCCAATTAGGATGCTGATCTTATTTCAGTAGGGAGGAGCAGGAAGAGATTCAGAGTTTCAAACATATCACTAATGGACCAAAGGACAAATATGGAGATCTACTCAGCAAATGACTTGCATTTAGTACTTCCAGACACAAGGTCAAATCAAGATGTCCCTCTAGAGCAGTCTCACTGACATAACAGCAGCAGGCTCTCTTTCCCCACCAGATGGAAGTCCTTTCTAGGTCACAAACAGGAGACAAGTACTCATTATGTCCGGCTTTCAGATAGCCTTCCTACTGCCTGAAAATCCCATTAAAGCATACAATCGTGGTTTCCACTCCTCAGCTGAGCCAAAGATGCAACTCTCTGCAAAGGAGCATGCTTTCAAGATGTCAGTCCCTTGATTTTATATGAAATGACTACCGAAAGAAAGGCAAGCTTTCTTTAAGAGGGGAAAAAAAGCACTTTGAACTTTTTAAGCAATGGCTTCCTTCAAACCAATGGCATTGCTGACAATTATTTCCTGCTTGTTGGAGTACCGCAATCATAGTTTATGGTATTTTGAAAGCATAAAACCATGATTGGAACCTTTGAGGCGGAAACTTCAGCTTCTATCAGCAGGGTGCATGCTATAATTTAATTCATTTTTCACAAAGGTGCTTCTGGGAACCAGCAACAGAGGTTGCTTTGACACTGTTTATGGGCCTGTCTCACACAGTCAAAAGTTCTCCAAGGTCTCCTATGAAGAACTGTAATGTTGGGCTAAATATGATTAGAGTCCATTATGTACATGTTGGAAAATGTGGTCATTTTTCTGCACATTTTCTGCACATTTAAATTACACTAATAAAATTCATTTAAAACTTAAAACCAAAGCAACTATATTTTGTTTTATGAGTACAATGTTCTTAAGACAAATCCATTATTGCCGCTATCTAAAGAAATTCACAGCAACTAAATTTTGATAGTGAGAAAATCTTGAAGTGTACTTATATCTTTGCAAATCTGCCATTTTTAAATTGCATTTTGATTAACTGACTCAGACAGGTGCTTATATTCCAGTTCTCGAATGCTCCATTTTCGGAACTATTATCACTAAATTAGATCGTGTTCACAAATGCCTACATGCAGTGGACATGCATAAATATCATGTGTCATTTCTAATATTTATCATGATTTTGTCAACCTGGAAAAACCCCATCAGTTATGCATTGAAAGGAGGGTGGGCAGTTGTCATCCAGACACCTGCAGTGGGAAGGTGAGAGTGCAAAGGTGGGGATATTCAGTCTTACAGTTTCTGTAAAACTTTAAAAGAAATCAAAGACATATTGCCTCTATTCTTAGCATATCATTGGCCTTCACTGCAGTAACTAAGCAGATGAAATATTTCACTAGTGAAGAAGCAAGGGAAAGCAGATCCATGGAACACTCCTGGAGATCTATACTTGCAGTGGGGAATCTCCTGTTTGGTAGAGGAGTAGATAGAAATTTTGAGAAAAATCTCATAAAACCTGACCTTCCTTCACTTTATCTTCTAAGGTCTTCTCCTAAATATGTGGCAAAAATAGAATAGATTTGTATGATGTGTTCACTCCTTTTGCATTGCTGTGATCACCTTACCAGACAGATGTATGCTAGCTGAACAGCTTGTGTTTAACGTCTGTATTGCATTTTATTATAATTCCTTAATTTTGCATGTTTCCCTAAGAAAAAAATCTGGAAAAATAATTGCTGAGGAGGTTAAAGGCTTAATCCATGCTCTCAGCAGCAGGAATGAGGTGAGACAGCCATTAGCGATCATTCACAAATAGTCTAAGAAGTTTAGATGTGAACAGAAAAAAGGTTAAAAGCTGTGATCCAAACCTAAAATTGCACCACAAATATAAGGGAATAAGATAAAGGACTCCAGGAAACACTGTGATTCATATTTCCATTTGGGGTTAGTTTTTAGATTGGAGTGAACGCCTTCTAAAATTTCACTGTTTCTTGAAGGCACTACAGAACGTCTGCATCACAGCCTTCAGAGGATTTCCCTGGGCCAAGCTTTCCTCTTGTTTCTCTCACATCCCCTGTAGACAATCAACTATAGATTTTTTTCTAGTTCCTTTCTCTTATATTTCGTGTTTTTCCCTCATTGCTACCACATGCTTCATTCCTTTCCTGGTAAATTTCTCCCATGGCATATGAGCTCATTTTCTGTTTTCTCTGTGATACATCCTAGGTTCCTACTACCACCAGAGTCATCTGCGTAAAGCACACTGCTAAGCATGAGCCTTATGGGAGTTGGATGATAAAAGTAAATATACAGTTGACTAATAGACAAGCAGAAGCAGCCTTTTGAGTTTAATCTTTGTAAGTAAGCTAGCAATCCCTAATCTTCAGGATTTGGGGTAGATATGTGTGCTTTAAAGGAGAGAATGGTGAACATTTTGCCTACTAGAACATCTTAAGATGTGATTACAGGTCTTTCTAATGCCATCCATTCTTCATCTTGAAGTGAAAAATGGTGAGATGCACTTCTCATTAAGCCAATCCAATTTAATTAATAGGTTGCTCAAAGAGAAAGAGAGTAATGACTAAGAGTTCAGATTCCAGTTACAAAATTCCCTTGAGGTCTTTGTGATAGCCTAGTAAGCGCAAAACCGCAGTAAAATATCTTTGAATCTCAATCACTGGCACTGTATAACAAGGATAATCATGTGCATTTAGTTACTAGTGCATTACTAAATGGTTATGATTAGATGTTTTACTGATATGTTGCATCAATATTATCTATTATATTTAAAATACACAGAAACTACTTTGCACAAAGTGTTACAGTTTTATATATAATATATATTATAAGCATCCACTTACAAAATAATCACTCAGAGGCTTATATTACTAGCTAGCTCTTACATCTTAATTTAACACATTTCTATTCATCCATGTTTTGCTATGTGTCTGGGAACTTTACGTGCATTCCACTATATCTTGAAATCCTCTGGTGTCTTAGTTAAGAGAACGTTAGGTACTAGATTCAGATTCTTCAGGATAGGACAACTTTTGGAGTAATCTCTGTATTTTACCACTTACCAATGCTCTGGACATCTAGTATATGCTTTTTGCTTGCTGTGGTCTTTATTGGTTGTCATTCCACCCTTGTTTATGTTGTTACCCTTTCTCTCCTGGACATTACTTGATAATTGTTTCTATTGTATATAGTTTTATCTTAGATTTGGAACCATCTATTTAGACATAGATTTGCTAATGACCTTGGGCTATCTGGCCTGAAAGAGGGGGAACTTCTTGCCTGCATATGACCATGGTTTCTGGCCTATGAACCTGACCTTTGATAAGGAAAGGAAAAATGTCACGGTCAATTGCTTGGCTTGGCAAGACATCAGACAGCTAGGTGCTTGCTCTCCCGGATGGAAAAAAGGACTTCAGCTGTTCATGAAGTTCTGTTTCTCCTGAATGTATCTCACCAATGTATACCCTAATAAATTTGTATTACCCATTGACAGACTTATGAGGATTGATCCATACACTTCACTGTCACCCCACTCCTGCCCCACATGCTCTCCAGTACTGCCTCTGCCAAACCCATCAAATGCAGCCTCTTCTGCTCTCATGCCCTTGGTTGGGCTCACTCACACTTACACCACCTGGGAAAGTTCCATTATTGTCCCAGGTGAAGTACAGGGTCCTTTTTTCCAATTGCTGTAGGGGGGCATACGAGGGGACAGGCTTGTATTAGCTCTCTTCTTTTTACACCCTCGGCTGCCTCACCTGTGCTCCTGACAACTTAGGTCTATTATGGTGCACTGGCAAATCGCATGATCTGTTCTCCTGTGCACTGATGAGCACCAGTTCTCCCACTATTGTCATCTGGGACAATCTCCCTCACCTTCCACAGGTAGCATGGGGGAGTAGAGAAGGGCATCTGTCCTTAATCCATGCCAACACATACGTGGCTGACACAGGGGGAAGGGAGGGAGGGGGCATTCCTTTAAGGTAAGGCTCACCTGCATCATCACTGCCAACAGGGTCAGTTCCCATGTACGATCCAGGAGGGATTCGGGGCCCATTGTCCCATGTGCTGCAGCTGGCAAGAGACAGGTATAGTTTTCAACCTTTTTTGATTGCAGGGCCAGCTCCTTAACCTGCCTTTGCAGGTTAACATCCTTAGCAGGGCCTTTGGGGGGAGTGGCATCTTTTTCTCTGCTACACCCATGCTCTCAGGGCCAGCCTACCCATGTTTTGTTTTTATGTTGATAAATCTTAGAATATAATGTAAGATATATCAACTCCTTTTTCAGCATTAATGTTATTTTGTTTATTAACTTTCCCATAATGCTTATTATGACAAAGTTTTCTTATAAAAATTATAGTCCTTACAAAATATTAGTCTCTAATTTTTAGAAGCTTCTATTCTGTCTACTAAAACAATGTGTAGTTATATTGAATGCTATCAACCTTATGGGGTAGTATGTGTTCTATTATACATTCTAGCAGTCGGTTCTCCGGAGTAAACATTTTATGGGAAACTAAAGCATCAATGAAGAATTCTGCATCTTTTCTTAAGCGTTTTTACAGCTACATGGACCAAAGCAAGACAGTAGTCTGTAGAGAGGTGATAATTGTTCTTAAAACATCTGCTTAATTCTTAGCTGGAGTATTAGACTAACCGCCTCATTCTGAAATTGTTGGAAAGGATCCTACCACATAGTTTAAAGGGATTGGCCAGATGACTAATGGGGCAATGATTTGAGGGAAATTAGGGGATTTTCCTTTTAGGATATTGCTTAGAATATACTTTGAATTTATCCCGAAGGAACTATATTTGAAGAGTTAATTAGGGTAAATACTTTGGCAGTGATTGGGGCCCACCAGTTAGGAAAAGATTCAAGCATTTCTGGCAAAAAGAGACTTTCTTCTGGGATCCTGTTTAGCTTTGGGCTATTGATCAGATGTTTTAGTGTGGCTACAGTTATTGGGCTACAGATGGGGGATTGGACAATTTAAAAATGCATGGAAGGGAATCATATTTAGGACTAGGCAAATTAGCTGGCTCCCTTTCTCATAAGGATGAAGGTTCTGAATTCCACTGATTGAAGCTGTACACTTGATTAAACCTTAGCTTCACAACAAGCAGTCTCTGTCATAATTCTTTAATATGTATTCATTTCTGAACTTTGCGCTTGAAAAGATGAGAAACATATAAAAATTATTTTAAACTGGGTACAGGGCACAGAAGGTGCTTGGGGGTGGAAATGGAAGGAAGAAAGTTATGTAATTATATTTTAATTAAAAGTAAGTTAAAAGTTGTTAGAAAATGTCATTAGCAAGTTCTCAAAAAAGAATATCTCAGTGCATCTTTGAACAAAGACTGTCCATCCTGGGTCAAGAATGACTGTTAGAAGATTTTAAAAGACAGTTTGATGAAAAAAACTTCGTGATATATACAAATAATGGAATTCTTGAGTTCTGACACAACTGTGGTAGCTTAATCAGCCTTGTGGAATAAAGAACAGCCATGTGACAGCAGTTTCTGCCTGCTTCTGGCTCATATATGGTCACACTCACTATGCCTAGATGTGTTGTGCAGGTGTTCAACTTTTTAATGCTATTACTGGCTAAAGAACCACTGAAGAATCTGTGGTTCCACTTTGGAAGGAGATGAAGACCAATGCAATGGATGGAACTGCCCTCCAAATGTCGCCTGTAGAATGGAGGAAACATGAACAACTACCCCTATTAGTTTTCCATTATTCTTGATAGATACTTGAGTTTTTAAAGAGGCATCATCATTATTAGGGGAATAAAAACTCCAAACTGCCTTTACCTAAATGTAATTAACCAATAATGTTCTGGTGTGTAACCCCATTTTAAGTTGTTTTAGAAATAGAAAAATGTCTGTAATTTCACAAAGCTGTTTCTGTTCTTTATTCTGTATGAGTTTAATGTCAAGTATGGATAGGGTTGGCTTTCTGAGCCTCTTTATTATTACTCCGATAGTCTAGTAAACATCTGCATACATTAGCATTTCCTCTGATGCTGAATAAAAGAAGAGACTCTTAAAGTCTTCCCTTTTCCCTTCAGAGTTTTAATACTTACAAACATCCTTTGCTTTATTCCATTCAAATAACTCTGTAGAGCACATCTAGTGAATGTTTCTGTCAACTTCACATTCGTATGTTAGGCCCCATGTCACTATTTATTTGCCATCTGTAGTACAAAATAATAAAGAGTATCTCTAGACTCTATATGACTCTGTGCCTTGCATAGAATTCATCTTGGCCAAGGTAAGTATGTATGTATGTATGTATGTATGTATGTATGTATGTATGTATGTATTCATCTCTCATGCAATATTCCAACCATCAACTCCCCTTCTTTAATCCCTCCTTCCATCTAACCTCTTCCCTGGACCCACTGCTCTTCCATTTATTTTCAGAAAATTCAGACCTCCCAATGAGTATAACAAGATAATGTAAGACTAGGCTTATACCCTCATATCAAGGCTAGAAGATGCAACCCAGTAGGAGGAAATAGAGTCAGTCAAAAGAGACCCTGGTGCAGACCCATGCAGTATTTGTGATTGCTACTTCATTCTCTAGGAGCTCCTATAAGCCTTGCTTAATTGATTCTGTGATCCATGTTCTCCTGATGTCCTTTATGTATCTGCTCCATTGTTGAAGAGGATAATTTTGTGCAGCTTCTTCACTCAACCAGCAGGTTTTATCTGTGGAGTATGGTTCTGAGCATCTAGCTTCTGTTGATGACATCAATGGAACAATAACTTTGATTACTTTCTTATTTCTTCCCTAGTAATTTTACTGCACTGTGATAAAGCTGCAACATTCATGAAGTCCTGTAGCTTTATACACAAGTATCTATTCCTCATAATCTTAAAGCTCTGAGTGACGAAACTTCAATTTCTTTTATTTGACTATATTTGGTCTTTTCAGCTCCTCACAGAGCCCAAGGTATTCTGATCGTTCTATTTTACTAACATGTCAATGCCTAGGCCCTCTTCTGGATGTCTTTTTCTGTGCCAAACAGGTATGACTTTTTTTTTTTTTCATCCTTCAGGTTTCAGCTCAAATGTCACCTTTCTAGAAAAGATTCATTTGACCATTTTGTAAGACTAAAATCTTTAATAACCTGCTAGCTATTCTTCTGGAGATTATTCTTCTGTTTCCATTATTACATTGATTGGTATTTTGAATTCTTTTGCTTGTTTGAGTTTTACCTTCTCTAGAATATAAAATCTCATTGTTTATCATTACATCATTTTCCCATTGAACTGTGTATTGGCACAAACTACACTGAGAGAGTCTTCTGTAAGTGTGAGACAAAATGAAGAATGTCACTCATCTTTTCAATATAAATTGGAGACATATTATCTAGAATTGTACTGTCGAGTACATCACCCATCAACCATATGCGACCATTGAAACTTATTAGCACATTCACATTTTTAAAATTAATATTGTTTAATGGTTACTAGCCATCTGTTCAGAGATAGGACATCTATGTCATCTACAAAATTCTATTAGGCAACACTGTATTCTTGAGAATGAATGTTTGTAGCATAAGAAAAAAAAAGATGTTAAAAGGGAAAATGTTTCAACCAAAATAGATTATTTGCGGTAGCTTGAAACCATTGAGTTTTATTTTCTATAAATCTCTTAAATAGAATAAAATTTCAGCTCTGGAGAAGCCTTAATAGATATGTAGCCAGGAAGTGGGTCTTTGGGCTTTTGATCTCCAATTGTTCCTTTGGAATCTATACATAATTATTCTTGAGATTATAATTAAATGTGCATTATCCTGCCAGTTACTAACAGTTTCACAGGACCCAAAGAAGATGTTGTCTTTGATCTCACAATATTTTATGATTCTTTTCAAACTGTGTTTTAAAACAACCACATCTTGCCAAACCTTTAATGAAAGAGTTCATGATGATTGATGACTCTGAGAAAATCTGAGTGACAGAATCCACTATTTCAAAGTATTTACTTGTCTCTTTAAATTTACAAATAGAGAAAAAAATGTCCTGTCCTATTTAATTTGCAAGACTTAAGAAGTGCTACAGATTCAACTACTAACAATTGTAGTCACGTTTCATTAGAACTTTACCTAAGATCTTGACAGAATTCTTGAAGCCTGGTGTATCTTCTAGCCTATTCACAAGTTGTATTAAGGCAGACCTTCTTATTTCACAACCAGTCAGAACTCTTTCCAGTAGTTTTTGAGAAAATAATTCGAAGGGATGTTTTGCTGAGTCTGAATACAAATGTATACATAGAATTTGTTTAGTTGCAACCAAAGTCAAGTGACAAGATGGGACACTGCTTATGTGAAAAAAAAATTAATCAGGGTTCAGAGCATTCATCTGTGCCACATGCAGCATGCATGTTGAAGAGGAAGCCAGAGGAAAACAGACAGGGCTGTTGTGCTTGGAAAAGATATTTTGGCTGAACTTTACAGAATGAAGAATCCACAGGTGGATTCTTGCCAGAAAAGGTGACTTGCTTGATATTGAGAATAATACAACCACATGGGAAACAATTTTTCAACCAGTTTCCATGTTCCCTGGTGTACAGTGTCATGAAGTATTTCAAGCCAACAGAGCTTGCATCAGTTCAGTTGAAGGGATTCATAAATTTTAATACTTTGCCTTCATATTCATGTTAGTGTTGGTGTAGCCTCACACTCTTTCTTTTCTTTTTTAAACAAAAAGATGAATTTGTGTCTAAAATATGGGCATTGTCATGTGAATAGGTCAATTGAACTATAACTTGGGTTTAATTCAGTCTTAGATTCAGCAACCCCAAGAAGAAATCTAATTGTTCCAAGAAAAATAGAAGTATGAAAATTTTTTTATGCATGCAGATAAACTCGTACTATGCTTCTTAATGTGCTTGAGGATAAAAGCATATATAAAAGAATTCAAAACTTCAGAGGTACACCGTGGTTGTTTATTGCCAAAGAAAACTACATTTCCCCAACTTGAGTGATACATTTATGTGAATACCTGTGGTCCTCACCACTTACATTTTTATAGCTGGTATTTGGTCAATGAATTCTGCTACCAACAGAAAAAATTGTTCAAATTATAACTTGGAGAACAGAGAAATACAGCAGAAAAGGGATTTTTTATATCGATTGATAAAGATACAAGAATATACAATTGACTAAGAAAAAAATTTAATCAGCATACCTTTTTCCATTTTTAGTATATTACTCTGTGGTGAAGACAAAATATGTTTCTTGACAATAAATCTTTACTTTTATTACTTAAAAATATTATTGTAACACACATATGTAATTCATGACTGTATACTCATATCTAAAGATTCAGAGCTAGGACACACAAAAAAGAGGACATGAAATAAATGCTTGTCTTTTGGTGTCCGGGTTCTTTCAGTCAGTATAATATATTTTAGGTCCACCACTTACCTGCTCATTATATTTTTCTTTGTATCTCAGTCCTTTCCGTTGTGTACATTTACCATATTTTCACACATCATTTGCCCATTGAAGAATATGTAGGTCATTTTCATTTCCTTGTTTTTTTTTTTTTAGGGAAGCAATGAACACTGCTGGCCTGTGGATTTTGATATTGAGAATGTTGGATGAATTCCTAAGAGTGTTATATAGCAGAGTCGTATGGTAGATCTACTTCTAAATTTTTTTTTTAAATCTCTGTACTGGAGTCAGAATTTCTACACTGGTTGCCAGAGTTACTGTACCATTTTGTATTCATATCAGGTGTGAAGGGGGATTTCCATCCCCACATCCCCACATCATCCCCACATCCCCACATCCCCAGATTCCCACATCCTACATCCCCACATCCTATATCCCCACATCCCCACATCCACATTCCCACATCCTACATCCCCACATCCACATTCCCACATCCTACATCCCCACATCCTATATCCCCACATCCCCACATCCACATTCCCACATCCTACATCCCCACATCCACATTCCCACATCCTACATCCCCACATCCACATTCCCACATCCTACATCCCCATATCCTATATCCCCACATCCCCACTAGCTTTTGTTATCATTTTTTTCTTGATCATAAACATTCTAAGTAATATACAAGTTCAAAAGTTTAAATTTGCATTTTCCTGATTGTTAAAGAGGTTGGCATTTGTAAAGCTTTATTTATTTATTTATTTATTTATTTATTTATTTATTTATTTATTTATTTATTTATTTATTTTAGCCAGTTTTATTCCTTCTCTCAAGAACTTTCTGTTCTGATCTTTAGTTCATGTTGTAATTGGTTCATTGGTTTCTGGATTCTTTGGTTTTGAGTTCTGTGTACATTCTGTATATTAGTCCTCTTTGATGTATGGCTAGAAAGATCTGTAGCCACTCTGTGGGCTTCCTCCTCATTTGTTTGTTGTTTGACTTTTCTTTAACTTAACCTCACACCCACAAAGAATCTTTCTAACCCCTCATCAAAGTAACTTCTCTTTGCAGAAGACAGACACTGTTACAGAAATCCAAAAGTGCTCAAAATGTTCAGAGAAACTGATCGTGGAGTGCCCAACAACTATGATTGCATTTACAATAAATGTGCTACATCTAGAAGCTCTGGCCAAAGGAGGAAAAAGAAGAAAGCTTATAAGAGTCAGAAGATAGGTTTTTTGATCCCAGGAGTGTAGAGGGATGTGTGGGAGATGGGGGGAGGTAGAGAGGGAAAGAGTGCTAAGCATGAAATGATATAACTCCAATACTCAACAATAACATTCTCCAAAACATAACATAATAGAAAAGTACATAGCATATGGTTGTCATTCTGGATACACTAACTCAGAAGCCTTGGACACTGATATATCATTTGGTAGTAAGTTACATTGGACTGTACAATGCAACTTATTCAAATAATTTACAATTTCAAGCCTATCCCCAAAATTCCAGACAGACCTTTAATCAGCTTTCATATAGTTCAACCAACTGTTAGATGCCTGTGTAATTTTTTTTTTCCAGGCTTAATGTTGCCTCTTCAAAATTTGTTCTTTAAATAGGCTTAATGTTGAAATTATTATTGGTGGGAGTATTATTATATTTACAAATCATCAGATAGATTTAATTTTTAAAAGACAGAGTAGTCAGCATTAAATATTTGACCCTAAAGTAAAGAATATATAAACTTAAACCTGGTCAACTTCTGAAAAATATGTTTGATAGATATTATTTTAATACTTTTAATAATGATGTTAAAAATTTGCATGAAGTTCTTTTTTCCAGATAATCCCATGAGAATGTTTTTCTCATTCTCAATAAAAAAATCTTTATTTCCAAACTTGCAAGTTTAGTTTGAAAAAAAAATGTACGCTAAAGAAATATCTTTTATATTATCTGTTGTTCTAAAATGAGAAAGGTTTCTATGTAAGAGGATGTCGTCATATTTATGAAGGTTTAAAATTATAAAAAGGTTTCATGTTATGTGAAACTCTAAACATAAGGGCAGTGTTAAAGCTCTTCTCTGTACTTTACTGCAATCCAGGACAAAGGTTAAGACTGTCTAGTGAATTGTTGTGTCTAATTGCTCCTATGGTTTTGAGGTTAATTGGAAGTTTAAAAACATTCATTCAAAAGATAAATAATCTCATAGAAAAGAATTCCTTTTATAAGTTAAAATAGTGAGCTAAGATTCTAGATCAGGATTCCTGCAGTCTTCTGGCTTCTTTCTGAATATTACTAACAAATTATTAGGCAACTGTGTAGAATCAAATCAAGGCAGTAATCATACAAATCATACAATAAAATCATTTTAGTTTGGTGACTACAGTAAAACTGAAACTTTTAAAACAATAAACTAACTTCTTAGTGCAAATATGGGAACAACAAATTTATTGTTTAGGGTCAATTCATAGAGCTATTAGATCTAGGATAGAGAATCAATACCTATTTATTTGGAATTTTCTTACTTTTAACATTTTAGTTTGTAGTCTAGAATCATCCTCAGACTTGAGAAGACTGCAATGTTAGATTACCTTAATCATAAATGAAGAAAACAGTGGAGGAGATTGGTAATATAAATTCACAAGATAAATGTGTTCTACATTTTCTCACAAACAAGGTTTGTGATTATCTGGTGGAAATAATATTATTTACATTTATTTGTTTGTCATGTAAAAGCTAATTTGATACAAAAGTGTGATAAAGTCTTGCACATCAATTGAAGTGGAGAAATATGATTTGATGATACTATTACACTGTTGTAGAGTTGAAAACCATAACAACACACACAAAAAAATCCCAGTTGCTAAGTCTTTGATAAAGATAGATTGTATAAAAGGGGAGTGTAAGTAGACAGAAGTCCCAAGATTTCCAGGTATAGCTCCCAGAATCACATAAGAAATATTCAACATCCTTAGTTGTTTTGATTTGCATTTCTCTGATGGCTAAGGATGTTGAACATTCCATAAGTGTTTCTCAGCCATTTGAGATTATCCTATTAAGAATATTCTATTTATATCTGTACCCCATTTTAATTGAATTTGGCTTTTTTTGATATCCACCATTGAGTGTTTTTATATATTTTTGGATATTAGCTCTCTTTTAGGTGTCGAGTTGGTAAAATATTTTTTCATTCAATAGGCTTTGTCCAGAATGATGGTGTCATTTGCCATACAAAATCTGCTCGTTTTGATGAGGTCCCATTTATTAATTGTTCATCTTGCCTGTGCTAATAGTGTTCTGCTCAGATCCTTTCCTGTGCAAATGAGTTTAAGGCTAGTCTTTATTTTCTCTTCTATCTGATTCAGTGTACCTGACCTTACAGTATGGGTCTTTGATCCATTTGGAGTTGATTCTCTTTAGGGTGGTAAGAATGGATCCATCGGGATTCTTCTACATGTAGCCATTCAGTTTGATCAGCACCATTTATTGATAATTCTGCCCCCCTCATGTATATTTCTAGCTTCTTTATAAAAAAAAATGAAGTGTCTATAGGTGTGCTGATTTACATTCAGGTCTTCAATAAGATCCCATTGAAAAACATTTCTGTTTTTATACCAAGACCATACTGTTATTTGGTGTTCTGTCTTGTACGTTTATAGACATCTCCTTTTAGAAGTTAGGGAATTTTTCTTCTATGATTTTGTTGAATACATCTTCCTTTCTTTTCAGCTCTGTTTCTTTTTACTCTACAGCTATTATTTTTAGATTTGGTCTTTTTATAGCATCCCAAACATTTTGAACATTTTGTGTCCAGAGTTTTTACATATATATATATATTCTTTAACTAATGTATCTATTTTTTTCTGGAACATCTTTAACCTCAGATATTTTTCCTTCTATATCTTGTGTTCTGATGCTGAAGATTGTTTCTGTAATTCTTCTTTGAACTCTGAGTGTCCCCCCCCCAGAATCCCCCTAATTTGGTTTTTATTTGTGTATTCTTTTTCCATTTTCAGATCTTAACCCCCCATCCACACTGTTTGTTTGGATTTTCTTTAATGAATTCATTCATTTTCTCCGAATGGTTGTTTGTGTTTTCTTGGATTTCTTTAAGGAATTCATCCATTTTCTCTGTGAGGACATCTATCATCTTTATAAATGCTGTTTTGAGGTCATTTTATCGTGTTTCAACTATGTTGGAATATTCTGGGCTTGCTGTAGTAAGATAGTTGGCCTCTGATGGTGACATATTACCCTGATTGTTACTGATTATATTTTTAAACTGGCATCTAGGTATCTGGGATAGGGAACAATTTAGGTACTGATTTCTGAATTTGTCTTCACTGGATAGATGTATTATACCTTGGTTTCTCTCTGGATTTTCTGACAGTTTGATGACCTTTGTTGATAGGGAAATTTCTTTGTATTTGACAGTTTTGATCCTTACTAGCTCCAAGTAAAATATGTTTCTGGGTACTGGGAGTTGACATTTAGGAATGGAGATAGGCTGGGGGGTCTAAACAGGTTTATAGAAGGGAAGAGAACAGAGTGTTCGACCAGGGTCTGCTTATTTAGTCTCACTGGACTTGGGGGGAGGGCACAGAGAAAAAAGTCATTGCAGAGGATCTTCTAAGGTGCTGGGAATGACACAGGGGTATTCTATCTAGAAGAACGAGGGTAGTGAGGATGATAAACAGATGTCGTATCTGCTTCTCTAGTGGGAGGGGTACCTGGGTTAACAAGAAATACTTGCTGGAGTTGGGGGCTGGGATAAAGCATCAAGTGGGAAAGAAGAATTTGAAAGGGGAAGGTCTGTGGTATCGATAGGAGATATAGGCAGAGGGGCGAGGAAGGTTGCAGCTGGTTGCCGAGATAGGGATCAGATTGAAGCATTGGCTGTGGAGGAGAGGAGGGAGTGATGAGGAATTTATTTAGGTTATCTCTTTTTCTGGTCTGCTCCTCTGGTGTGGTCACAAAGAACACTTGCGGGTGTTGGAGGCTGGAATAATGAGATGTGTCCAGGGAAGGGAGGTATTGGGGGAGGGGAAGTTTGTGGTCACTTGGGGAATAGAACCTCAAAGGAAAGAGAGACTTCAGCAGGTTTTCTGATGCAGAGTTGAGGATGAGACTGGGAAGATTGGCTGTATGGGAGCAGAAAGAGTGGTATGGGTCTGCTGGCTGCCTTGACTGGAGTGGCCCTTGTATTAGCAGGGGCTTCTCTCCAGAACTTTTACAAATGAAAGCTTTTTGGATGTTGTCAATGGCCTTGTCTTCATTTAATTGACATACTCTACCATGGAGAAGACTATCTCTTTTCCTAACTACTTTCTACAGTTGCCTATAGTTCTTTGCATAAGATTGAGTCCACATTTTTTTTTTTTTTTTTTTTTTTTTTTTTTTTTTGCTTTCCCATTGGCATGCCCATTAGTGTCCTTATTCAGCTCACATTTGGGCATTCATGCTGGTAAGACTATGAGTGTAGCTTTCAATATGCCTAGGGGACACAGACTCACATAAACCTCCCCAATCCTCTGGCTCTTAAAATTTTTTGCCCTCTTTTCTGCATTGTTCCCAGAACCTTCAATGTGGGAGTGTTTTGTAGGTGTACTCTTTCGAATTAGGCATACAACTATGCCTAAATGTTTGCCGAACAGGAATGACACAAAAGATTGTGCCACAAGGGATAGAGAAAAGACCACGAAGCCTCGAACTTAACCAAAAATCTGTAAGCAGTTGAAAAAGTCTGGGAGCAGGAATGGTGGTTTTCCCCAAGGAAGAGTTCGCAAATTGGTTTTCCAGTGCCAACTGGCCAACCCTGAGAATATATATACAAGTAATGTTATTTGAATTAAGGAGGTTATATTTATGAATATAAATGTATATACATATACACAAACAATAGCAATTAGTGAAAAAGAGGCCATGAATTTCAAGAAGAGTGGGTGGGTTTGGTGGGAGAAAATGGAAAGGAGAAATGTTATGATAAAATTGTAGTTTCAAAAATAAAATAAAAGAGAAACATTTTAATTAAGCATATGATCTTGAATGGTTAGACTCCAAGATGCTGAAGCTAGAACTTACATCTGGATCCACACTGGAAATGGCACAATTCTTTTGAAACCTCAAAACCAGCCCCCAGTGACTGACACCTCATATATATATACACATATGTAAATGTAATCATCAATCTTGCTTAGTTATGAATGCTTCAATCTACAGTGACTGTCCTGAGAAGATATGCCCACTAGTGCAGTAGCAGAAGGAATATGTATGTATGTATATATACCTATATATGTGTTTATGTATGTATATGTACATAGATACTGTGTGTATACACACACACATACTATAATGTATATATATGTATACACACACATTTATATACTTAAATTTAAATAACACATCAGTATAATGTGATACTTGTCTTTATGACTTTCTTCTTTTACTTATCATGAACTTTATATCCTTTTCTCTACAAATTTGTTTGTTTTTTACAGCTGAGTAAAGCTCTATTGTGTATATTCACAACATTTTTAACATTCATTGGTTCCATTTTGCTTCTCTAGTGCTGTGGTAAACATCATAACTAACTAAAATATTTAGGAGAAAAAGATGTTTATTTGGATTACAGATTATAGTTTATCATTAAGGGAATGCAGGTATTTTTCGGATATCATATGCCATTAAGCAGAAAACTCTTAGCTCTGTCTGTGTATTAGGTCTTAGGTTTCTTAACTGGCTCTCAGATTTTCAATATGTGTTCCATTGTGTAGGAGACAACTAATACTAACAGCCCTTAAAAGGCCTTAAGGAAATACACAACTGTGCAAGCTTCCTTAAATATATAAATAAGTATATATATATATATATATATATGTATATATGTATAAATATATAAAGAAGTTTAATGGAGTTAACCTACATATGTGTTTGTATGTTGGGCAATACCACAACTAGACAGTTCATGGTAACAAACAATAAAATCTAGTACCTTTACATCCTTGTTAATTGTTACACAAACCCTCAACCATTGCAGGCTAACTTGACAGTACGATGTTATTTCTGATAATACCACATGCTTGAGTTATATAGTATCAAATCTGGTACTTATCTGGAAGCTTCATCTCTACTGGTCAGCATTCATGAGCCTAGAGGTGCTATGCTTATTAGAGAAGAAAAGTGATCATCAATCTTGCTTAGTTGTGAATGCTTCAATCTACAATGACTGTCCTGAGAAGATATGCCCACTAGTGCAGTAGCAGAAGGAATATATGAGTAACAAATCACTTCCTGATTGGATTTATGGCCTGGTCTATGACACCCAACTCATACCTGGTACTGTCAAAGGGGCCAAGAACTTCGTTTGAAGTAGATCATAGGCCCTAAGGGAAAAGCTAACACTATGATTCCTGCAAGTAAATATGGTATTATAGTGACTCCCAATGACATATTGCTGTACCCATAGCCCCCTCAACTCTTATCAGAGAAGCTTATAGGTGTCACTTAAAACTAACGCCCTTAACTGATCATTGAAATAAATAAGTGAGTGAAGAGTCCTCAACCTTCAATGGGGCATATGTACCTCATCCCTGATGTGGGGTGGTCTTTATGTATGTTGTGAATATGCATTGCTCTCATTGGTTGATAAATAAAGCTGTTTTGGTCAGTTGCCAAGCAGAATAAGTTTAGGTGCTATATTCAGACTAATGCAGGAAGAAGAGGGGAGTTGGAGCAGATGCTGCTAGCCACTAAAGAAGCAAGATGTGAAAGAAGTGGTAAGACACCAGCCATGTGGAAATATGTAGATTAATAGAAATGTGTTAATTTAAGTTGTAAGAACTAGCTAGCAATAAGCCTAAGCTATAGGTCAAACATTTATAATTAATATAAGCCTCTGAATGGCTATTCAGGAATTGGCAGGCAGGATTCATTCATTTACACATGCCTTTGCCCGGGGCTAGGAGTTTTAATGAAAAAGGTAGCAGAAAGATTGCATGAGCCAGAGGTAGTGGAAAACATCAAAGAATGTATTTAGAAGCTGCAACATGGCTTTTGTACATTTAACTCAAAATGATTGCAGCAACACAAGACCTGCACAAATTTGAGACAGACAAAACCCTAGGTTAGGCAGGGAGAAGATGATCATGAAATTCTACAACTATTTGAGGAGCCATTGTCATTTGATGGCAGAGAAACAGTTTTGTTTTGTTTACAAATGTGACTTTTGATATGTCACATCAGGGCAGGTTGTATTCACATTATTTTTTTTAACACAAACTGGACTCAGTGGGGGAGGGGAGTTCTCAAACTTCAGTAGGAAGTTAAGAGTGGTAATAGTCATTTTGAGAAGAATTGGGAAAGGGGTTGAATTTCTTCAAACTTCATTGGATGCCAGTCTCAATGCATTAAGGAAAATTTCATCCAAAAATAACTTAAAATAATAAATCAATGCAAGTTTCAAAAGCTTTCCTTAGAACAATTTTATAACTTGATGAACCCAAAGGCATTGGATGGAAAGGCTACAGAATAGAAACTATGATTAAAAAAAAATCAGTTGTTTTCTAGCCTTCATTCAGGAAATAAAGCAGTCTTCTTTTCTGGAGGTTGGAGATATCCAAGAACAAAATTAAAATCTTGCAAGCTGTGCTTTCTCAATCTGTCTTTCCCATGTCCTCTGTGGATAAGGGTGGTGGCTTTCTCGTCCATCATTACTGGTGTTTCTTATTATAACAATAACTCCCTGTAAAATGTATCCAAGAGTCATCTGTGAATAGGGCTCCTCATCAAATGTGATGACTAATGTTAGCTTCAGAGCTTCCAGTTGGCTTTGACTCTCTTTGGAATCACTTTCTAAATAGGACACAGTTTTAATGTCATATAATCCTCCAGAGGCAAGAAACAATACATTTCGCCAGTCTCCATGGAAAGGTTTGGGATGAGAGCTCAGTGGAATTCTTTTAGGCAGGGCAACTTTTAGCAGGTGCTTTGGTAGCAACTTCCAAACAAATCCATAATTAGAAAAAAAAGCAACTCAGCCTGAGATAAAACTGCAGCTGAGACATGGCCAATGGTTATATTTTCTAAAGTACAGAAAAAAAATGCCGTGTGTTTCTCACCTTCAAACAGAGCAGCTAAATTGATGATCTCCCTTTTGTTTCTCTGTTTTTATTCTCCACCCTTCTTTTTATTATATGCCTCAGATGATAAATTGCCAGTGTTTGTGGATTTTCTCATATGATCCAAATTTCATTACTTGACCTGCAGTCTAAATCAACTTCATTGAGCATTGTCCTTGATCATTCTCCTTAAATCCATGCTTGCTAGCACAGCCCTGAAAATGGTTTACAGACATTATCTCCTCGCTTCTCTCCTACACAAATTTTCCAGGACTGTTGGCACACCCGGGAATAGGCAGTCACACTGTCTCTGAACTTTACTCTTATTTCTCAGCGGCATTTTATTGTTATATCTCCACTCCCTTTACCAATCTCAACTGCTGCTCCTCCCGGAGCCATGAGGTCCCTCAGCCCAGGGACAGCAAATCATGTTGCAGTTGCATTATGTGGTCAAATTTGTCATTGCCCAAGGGTGAAAAGTTGTACAATTCACTTTATTTTTCTAAAGTCAATTTCGTCTGAAAGAGGAATCAACAAGCTTATGTTGTGTACTTGTATCCAAGTACAGATAGTGTCATATGTAATACAGGCGATTTTATCACCAACATTAAAGACAAAAACCCATAGTATACGAAAGTAAGACAATAGCAAGTTATGGGGACTGACAGCAAAACCAAACTACATTGCTGCCCAGAATATCAGTGGTCATTTATTAGAGACCACCCTCCTACCCTTTTCTCTTTCAAATACTTTGACCTTTGACTTGAATGATAGTTGAGTATTTATCAGCAGTAGTGGCTGCTCTTGTAGAGGACCTGAGTTCCACTCCCAGAAGACACCAAGTAGCTCACAACCCTATGTAGCTTCAGTCCCAGAAGTTATGACACAGTCTACCCTCCAGGAGCACTCCATGCATGTAGCACACAGACATGCATGCAGATAAAACACCACATTTGAAATAATAAAATGTCATAATTTTTCAGTGTTATAAAGCCTCTATAGAAATTTTGACAATAAAGATATACATAAGGGAGAGACAAAAAGAGAAATTGTTTTACTATTGGATTTCTAATAGACTCCATTCTACAGACCTGCTAATAGTTCAGAAATAAGTTATCGAACTATGATGCTTGAGATGGATCAATCTTTTTTAAACCTTTAAATCCTTTGTTTTATTTTTAGATGAGGTTGTGCTATGTAGTTAAAGTGCTGTATACCTCAGAACTCACCATTCTGAGTGGCGTGGGAAGGTAATACCATGCCTACTTCAACATTTAGGGATGTTTCCATTTGCACTTGAGGACAAAGAGAGGACATTAGAGAAACCATATGCATACTCAGAAATGAATCACTCATTGCCTGCTATTTAATTAAGCAATGATAAGATGTAAAATCCACCTGACTATAGGTATTAAGACAGTCAGTTATAAAATTTGTGAAAACTTCTAGCAGGGACTTGAAAAGATTAAACCTTCTGCCCCCCCCCAAGGTCCCCTCTCTTCTCAGGGAATAGCCAAGTCAGTCAACAAAACACAAATCTTCATGTGCTCTCTCTGATGCAGAGGTCTAGCTTAAATTGTGCTTTGTAACTCCATAGGACTTTGTCATTGTACTGAAAGGAAGTTTTACTTCATTTCTAAAAATATAGAAAATATTGCACAACACTTGTAACCTTTCAAATGACTATTTAGAAGTACATGTAAGGTGTGTCTGAGAAATGGGAAATGGTTTTGTGTTACACTGTAGATGCTTACAAATTTAACTTGTCTTTTAGATTGGAGTTTGTGCTACTATTTAGATATAGATTTTTGTGCCACACATGTGTGAGCACACATACACACATGTACACATTATAACAAAGAGAAAATAAGCAGATTCTCTCTCTGAGTTAATTGTTGGGTAATATGGGCACGTGCAATATTAATATCACTACACGGATATAATCATTATATGTTTCTCCAGTGAGATTTGAATGTTCATAGTAAAAACAATTCACCTAAACTAGAATTGTGATTAAAAAGACAAGAAAAGTTTCTGGATAGTAAGTATTTTTATCCTTAAATATAAGTATGCAACTATAGATCTCATATTCAGAAGTTGAGTGAACATGAAATTTCAAATAATTCTGCATTTCTTTATTTTTTTCGAACATTGTAGTAGACATGGAACAAATAATTTGAAATGAAAAAAAAAAAAAAACACCACAGTGACATGACAATTTTTTTTTAATTCTTCCAAAATTTTGAGATAGTGGACAGAAGGTGAGATTTGATACGACCATTTTTACTTGCAGAATTAGATGAGGAACAGGACGGTATGTGTAACATGCAGTTCTTACTCTGCTCTTGGATATATGACTCACCTCTGTTTTCTTTATTGTTGTAGTAACCATTTATTGTTTGCTGAGTTCAGGATAATGAATCTCTTTATAAAACAGCCCACATCATTGGATAAATCCCATGGATATTAGTAGTTTCCAAAACTCGTAATACTAGTATGAAGTTTTAAGATATTTATATTTGTGGCATGCATAAAAACCCCTGTGGGAAAAATTTTATCTTAACTTTTCTAAAAAACTAAGTATCTTGTTAAATTAATCTATTATTTAATGTGTATTAGATGTTTTCACATTTTTTCTAGTTTTTAAAAATCTATAGGCTTGGTGTGGTAGCATATCCCTTTAATCCCAGCACTCAGAAATCAGCATTCAATGGATCTCTATGAATCTGAAGCCAGCCTGTTATGCAGTGAGTTCCAGGCCAACCAGAGATCCATAGTGAGACCCTGTCTGTGGCGGGATTAAGGTGTCAGCGATAAGGTTAGAAGAGCTTATCCAGGAGCCCAGGACCCTGGAGGGGGTGTGGCCAACCCCATTGATAAGTGGCTGCTGGGACATGAGGACTCTCTCTTCCTGGTTCCTGGCTGCTGGCTGCTGGAGGGACAGGATCGGAATCCATCGTCCATCCATCGCGTGTCCATCGCTCGTCCATCACTTGGATACGCCAGTCCTTGTTCAGGTGCCACTATAAACTGTTACTAATATCGTGAGTGTTGATTTATATTCTAATAAATATTAATTTTGGACTGGTGCCTTGTAAGTAAAACTTTACCTACACTTGTCTCAAAAACTGTTACGTCTGTAACAAGACACTGTATGCTCATTTTTAAGTTCTATTTTTTTCATTTGTCAAGATTTATTATTTTTTATAAAAACATACATATGCTACATGTTAGGGAAAAATCCAAGTTGAACCATAACACTGAAATTAAGACATTATGAGAGAAATAGAGTTAGGCAGTAAAAGTACAATTAAACCTCCCTAATTTTAAATTCTAAGGCCATAAAGATGTTCTTGTAATTAAAAGCCCTAGCCAAAATTTTTGCATAAGATCACTCATTAAATGGTGCTGTAAACAGAAATTGACTTGAGATATGTGAATACTGCCATTCCAGAGACCTAGATTTTAAGCACCAGCTGTTTTAATCAATAAATAAAGAAGCAACAATCACTAAAGAGGGTGAGGCAACACAGTCTCAATGTCACATGTCACATTAATGCATAGACTTTCATTTTGGAGGACCTTCTGGGACTGTTCTCTGTTTTCTGAGGTGATAGGCTCACCAAAATAGAATGTAGTGGCCATTATGGAAAAATATCACCAATCAGGTAAAACAGATTTTGAATGCCATTGTGTGTGTGTGTGTGTGTGTGTGTGTGTGTGTGTGTGTGTGTTAGCAGTTGGATGCAGTTGGATAGTAGTTAGTGGACATCCTCATATGTCAATTCTCACCTTATACTTTGGGAAAGGATTCTTATGTTTGCCATTGTGTATGCCACATTAGTTGGACTGAGAGCTTCTAGAGTTTTCTCCTGTTTCTACCTTCCATCTTGCCATAGGAGATCTTGGATTAATAAAATATACAGCTCTTCATGAGCTCATTGGATACAAACTTTCTTCCTAATGTTTCTATAATAAGTGATTTACCCACTGAGCCATTTTCTTAGACTGAAATGTCATATTTTCAGTAAACAGGAGAAAATACACAGAAATCAGGGCATGGAGATTCAGTAGAACAAATGTGTGGATTTATACTCAAAAGAACAATTCTTTAAAAAAAAAAACTAAAAGAGGAGAGAACTCTTTAGCCTGTAATACATAGATTCTTTGTGTCAATTAGCTAATGCGAGTGAGTTAAGGAACGTATTAAGAAGATGCCTGAATAGGAAAACCAGGAAGCAATAAAAAACCAGGCATAATGGCACACACCTGTAATCCCATCTCCTGGGAGGAACAAGCAAGAGGTAGTGGAGTTTACAATCATTCTAAACTATATAATAAGTTTGAGGCCAGCCTGGAGTATATGAGAAGCTGTCAAAAAGAAAGAAGGAAGTAAGGAAGAAAAGAAAATAGGAATGAAGGAAGGAAGAAATGAAGGAATAAAGAAGGAGGGGCAAGAGCGGGACAAGGAGGAGGGGAACAGCAATAAGTAGAAGTAATGGGAAGAGAAGGAAGACAGTGGTGACATGGTGTGATACATCTCTACCTTTGGAACAGTCACCTGTTGTATTTGGTTTTCTCGGGTCCCAGACAGCCAGAGATCTGGGACCCACAGCTGCCGCCGGGACTGCTTAGCTGCCCACCGCTCAGACCCCCAGAAATAACTCAGACGCTTATATTAAGTTCATGCTGTTTGGCCTATGGCTCAGGCACATTGCTAGCTAGCACTCATATCTTAAATCAACCCATTTCTATTAATCCGCGGGCCACGTGGCGGCCCGCAGCTCACCCGTGTTTACATGTTGCTCTCTCGGTGGCTTCCGCGCGGTCTGCCTGACTCCACCCTGCTTCTCTACCTAAGCTCTGATTCTCCTCCCCCTATTTTACAGTACCTGCCATAGCCCAAACCAGCTCCTTTATTTAAAGATACAGTACGCACAAATATATTCCCACATTTCCCCCTTTTTCTCTAATCAAAAAGGAAGGTTTCAATTTTAACATAGCAAAATTACATATAACAAAATAGCTATCAAGCAAGAATTATAGTTATAATATCTAGTCTATTTGTATTTAGCAAAATTAAAGAAAATACTCTATCATCTATCTTATCTTTATGAACCTAAAGTTTTATATCTAATATATTTTTTAAATGACTAAGAAAAACTGTACATATAACTATCTAATCTTCAACTACATCAAAGACCACAGAAGGATATAATATTTACCCAAGTAAACCAGAAGTGCAAACGACTTCTAAAATCTAGAAAGGACAGAGATGACACCTATCTGCCTGGACAGTCACCCAAAGTTCCTTTATAAAGTTGGGGCATTCATCTTCAGCCTACAGGCCCAAAGTCTCTTTTCATTTCAGTGAAGTAGGAAATCCGCTCTGCCCATTTTGGCACAGTTCATCCGTTGTTTTTCCTTGAGTCTTGAAGAATGTCTGACAGTTTTCTCTGTAAAGCAGGAACCCGAATGATGATCTTGGCTTGCTCTGCCAAAGTCTAGAGGTCATCTTCTTATGGAACCTGCATGTCTAGTTTAAACAGCATATTGTCAAGCAGTCAATATAAAAACAGTTTCTTCTCCAGTGGCTTACCATTACCACAAATAGATGAGACTCTATATGGAGTTTCTTCAATGCCCATTTTCTTGTTGAAGTAAATTAGTGCTGCCAGGTATAGACCTGTCTCACTGTCCAGAAAAGTCTAAGCTCTTAAAATATTTTAAATGCCATATTCTGTAGGTCTTAGAAGTATTTGAAGATTATCTATTTAATTGAAATATATCTTTGTATACTTAAAAATCTTAACTAACCTAACTATAAGTTTGATTATCAAAAGTGACTATTAACCTTCATTTTTTAATTATACACTACAATTTTAAAACAGTTACATGAACATCATACCTTAAACAAGAATAGAAAAACACATATAGCATAACAAAATTGACCTTAAATTTGTATCAATAAACCAAAATCTATACCAATGTAAAGCATTTTGAGATTAACAGCTGATTACCTGTAAATTCAATAATCTAATTTTTTAAAAAAGCATTCACATACCATATCCCCCGTTTTTTCTTAGAAAGAGATTGACTATGACCATTAACCATTTATAATGAAAACAAACATTTAGAAACAATATTTGGGGAATTTGGGCGAAGTTATTCATTACTACTTCCTGCTGATTAAGGGGCGTTGAAAATCTCACGGTTGTTGAGACTGGGTCATAATCTGCAGCTGTGAAGCTGATCTGGCCATCTCTTCTCATCAGAGGTTTTTTCAGGGGGTCTTGGTTGATGAAACCATATTTGCCTGGAAGCAATCCACAGGTTCTCATCTGTGGAAACAGAAACAGAACTCTTCCAAAGCAATAAATCCTTAGACACAAATTTCAAAATCAAAATACCTTTAAAATATACATTCTTGTTTAACTTAGTAGCCTTTGCAATCCATTGTCTTTTTGCAGTTAGCTCATTAACAGTTAAAAAATTAAAAGAAAACACAATAACAACCAAAATCCAGATTTTGTGTCTATTTTCCATCTTTACGTGGCTTATCATATTTTTATCACTCTATTTCTCGCTTTAAAAACTTTTTCTAACCTCTTTATTTTCTCTCTGAGGCCTATGTACCTTTTACAAACATTGTAACCCGTTTACAGGTTTTCTTTTTATCTGAATCTGTTTTATTGTGAATCCTTAATCATCTTCTAACCTTAAGAGCTTTTAAAATACATTCTCCAAAAAGAAGCACAGTTTTTGCAAATTAGGCTGAATCACTAAGTTTTCTTAAGCGGACCGTAAACAGAGCACACCCAAGAAGGTGCTGCCACGAAGAAAATCTGTTTCTCTTTTGTTCCAAATAAGCAGAAATCTAAAATCAATCACATTACTGAGTCTTTTGTTAGTTTTCAGGAACCCGCCTGATTGTAGCTCACACTGCCTGTCGCCAGCCCGCCGCTGGCGCCATTTTGAGTGTGACCCGGACCATGCTTTGTTTGTACAAAGACCCGCTCCACACACACAATTTGGAAGCTGCCCTGGCTCAATTTCTGCGATCTAGAACTCTTTTTAATCTTTGTCAGGCTCTAAGTGGATAATCGGCCCACGTTGGATGCGCCATCTGTTGTATTTGGTTTTCTCGGGTCCCAGACAGCCAGAGATCTGGGACCCACAGCTGCCGCCGGGACTGCTTAGCTGCCCACCGCTCAGACCCCCAGAAATAACTCAGACGCTTATATTAAGTTCATGCTGTTTGGCCTATGGCTCAGGCACATTGCTAGCTAGCACTCATATCTTAAATCAACCCATTTCTATTAATCCGCGGGCCACGTGGCGGCCCGCAGCTCACCCGTGTTTACATGTTGCTCTCTCGGTGGCTTCCGCGCGGTCTGCCTGACTCCACCCTGCTTCTCTACCTAAGCTCTGATTCTCCTCCCCCTATTTTACAGTACCTGCCATAGCCCAAACCAGCTCCTTTATTTAAAGATACAGTACGCACAAATATATTCCCACAGTCACCTGGTCTTCTGCGTTGTTAAGGAGTATCCATTTATCTCCTCACTGCCTTTACTCCATTTCTCTTGCTTATTGTCTTCCTGAATGTTGTTTATTTTTCAAAAGAAAATATGACCAGTGTATGTTGGGAATTTAAAAATCTTAATCCTATTCTATAAATGTCATGTTTTCATAAGTGTCAGGGTAGAAGACAATGGCTCAGCTTAGGACCAGTGCCTCTCTCTAGGCCAACAAACTGTAGACACGTGAGAAGGATTGATCTCCCCAGCGCTGAAAATGAATTGAGCAGCCGTGATGGAATTCTTTTGGTGTAGAGAGAGGTCCATATCTGACTAATTATTTTGTTTTTTCACCAAAGATTAAGAGTGACGTTTTAATGGAAACCATTCATAGTAAGATATATTTGCAGAGTTCAATTGTCAATTCAAGAAACTGTAAATGGAACATTTTGCTTAGCTACTAAGAATATACAGTATAGTTGTATAGGTAACACAGGGGAGGCTTAATTTTTTAGACTTATTTGTGATCCTAGAAAAAAATTACTCAAGGTACACTTACTGGTACATTTACTGTTTGAAATATAAATAAAATATAAATAATTTGTTGAAATTATGATCCCTGTGAAGTATAAGGATCTATTTGTATGACTCTAGACTTTCTCTTAAAAAAAATAGGAGAGTTAACTCTTAGTTAAGAGAGTGATTCTCAAACTTTCTAATACTTTGACCCCTTAATATAATTTTTCCTGTTGTGGTGATCCCAAATCAAAAAATTATTTTTGTTGATACTTGATAACTAACTAATTTTAGTACTGAAATGAATAATAATAAAATATCTGTGTTTTCCAATGGTGTTTGGTGAATCCAAGTGAATGGATCAGTCCAACCCTGCAATGGATCAGGATCCATTATGTTGGAAACTGATGAGCTAAAGAAATGCAGTTAGATTTCAGTTAGGTCTCCAGTAAGGAGCTAATCTGCATGGACATATTTACTAAGCATGTTAATATATATTACTCAGTATTTCTAACAGATAAGTGTGCTGCTGCCTTCATAATGGGGCCTGATGTCCATAGAGAAGATGCATATATCATCTGTATTTCAGTGATGTGTATTGCATTTTTATGGGGTCTTCCCCCCCTTTTAAATTATCACTAAAATGATATCAACTTGCAACCACATTTTATCTTTAAATTCTAGAAATTTTTAAAATGCTGTTTGGGGAAATTGTATTTAAAAAAATCTTTTCTAGATAATTCTGAAATACACGTGCAGTTTTGAAACCCATGACAGTGCTTCTGGGAGCTTGCGATGTTTCTGCTTTGTCTTTACTTGCATATTTTCACTTCCTGACTTCATATAGCCACATGTAGCTTCCTAGTCAAGAAGAACAAACTAGCACTTGCAATACTTAGACCTAGCATCTGAGAACGCTTTCTGCTTCCAACTAGGCAATTTTGTTTGAAAGGTCTGTCAGTGCATACATTTAACATGTTCAGACTTAAAATCCTCATCTCCACTGAACTCTTTGACTAGTTATGCCTATATTTTCTGTTCTGGTATTGCCGTAAGCCATGTAAAATTTCATTACAGAAATCTGGCATATTCCTTAGCTTGCCTCTCTTCCTCATTCGCATTCACATGTGGATCTGCACTCTCTCCACAGCTCCGATGTTCATCATTTAGATAATACAAATACTGGCTGACTGGCATCACTGAGCTTCACACCAGAAAGATGCTGGTGTGACCATTCTAAGGGAAAGCAAACTCCTGTGAGCCTCTTGCTTAAACCTACATCTATTCCCCATATCTTCATTATAAAATTAAAGTTCATTTGCAATAATGCTATGTAATGAAAATCTAATTACTTAATTATTTTTGATATTTGTATAGCTTAATAGGATGTAGATTTCATTAGTAACAGCATTTTGCTCCATGCAGTATTTCCTTAGCCAAATAAAGGCTCAGAATGTTTCAGATGCCAACTACTGTTGAATGTATTATTGACGGGATGCGTTTGTAAGTATGCATGAAAGAATACATGCATCTAATCTTTATCCCCGATCTTGCCTCAACCTGATAGCATTTTCAAAAAGCTATGATAAACATATGAAGAGAATTTGATTCCCTGCAAACCACCTGCCTCCAAAACCGCTTTCTCACTTTTGTGGAATTCTGCTTCTCATTTCAATTCTTTTATCTTTGCTTTGTTTTTACAACATAATTTTTTTCATTTTGTTTCTCCTCTCTTTGTCACACACACACACACACACACACACACACACACACACACACACACACACACACACACACACACACACATGTATATGTCTGCGTTTTAAGGTTGGCATCTATACCCATACTTGTCCTCAGCCATGTCCAGCACTTTACAGATGGATATCATAACTTTATTTGTCATTTTTAATGTTTTGATTATAATATATTTATGTCATGTACCCATCTCTCTCCTCCCCACAGACTGTCTCATACACACCTCCTTGATCTCTGTTAAGCTGAAGAAGCATTTCTTGCAATCATTTTAATCACATGCTTTCTCTTTCTAAAGATCCATAAAAATCCTTTCTCTCTTCCCATAGAACACAATTATGCTTCTAACAAGGTGTTTACCACACATGGTGTTGTCAGCTTTTGTTATTATTTTCTCTAGCAACAATAATGGTCTACAGTTAGCACTATAACCTAATTTCTCTAGTCCTTGGTGTAGTGTATTGATTATCATACACTGTGTGGCAAATGAAGATAAATAATGAGCGAGTCACTGAAATATTAAAGTAATTCAACCAAACACAGCAATTACCAAATTATCATAGATTTCCAAGCAATACAAACATGGTGTTAAAGGGTGAATGCTATTGAGGAACTTAATAAAGAAGCCAAAACTCACATCAATTCAGAAAAACATGTCTGTTGAGTACTTTAGTTATAGAGCTGAGCAATTCAGCCTTTCTACAGCATTGTAAACAATAGTCCTCTAAATTGTCTATTTCTCTTTGGGATTCTGAAATGCTAGTGTCATATGGAAATACTTCCAATTTAATTAATTTGATAATTCTCAAAATAACTGAATATAGGAAGCTCCAAAATGATGCTAAGAAAGGACATTAATGCCAGTTAAGTAATGATGTCTCAAAAAACTACAAAATAAAATGGAAAGAAAATATAGAGGGAAAGATATTCATTAGAAGGTTTCTTTTATCGCTACAGACCCTTTATAGAGAAAATAAAAAAGATTAAGAAGTAAATGATGAAAATTCAAATACTGCTTCTAACACAGTGATACTGGGAATATTCCACATTCCTTCATGAAAGGCTTGCAATATTTAGAAATACTGTTAGTAAAGTTAGTTTTACACAGAGATAAAGTAAAAATGAGACATCATGAAGTTTCTTGTTATGAAATAAATTTCATGTTATTTATTAAAACAGAAGTTAATGCATTTTGTAATTAATTCACTAAACCTGAACCATCCATTTAACTTACGCTGTCTGGCCTTTTGGACAGTAAAAGCCATGAAAACTGAGCAAACAGCATGGATGCCTTAAAGCAATAGCAGAATTGGGAGTAAGAAGGATGAGAAGACCAAAGAACAGGCGGGGCACACAGCGTTAGAGGGACTCCTCAGTCACTTTGGTGGATAAGCACTTCTCACATTTAAGTAGTGTTGTAAATGTGTTTGTATTTTAAATTTCTCTACTAAAAGGAGAGATGGGCTCAGTCTTCTAATGTTTCTTGCACATTAGGGTATTTTTCTATAGTGAGAAAACAGAAAAACCCATCTGAACATATATTGGAACCAGATTGTCTTCACACCATAAAGAGAGATTCTTGAAAGCATAAAAAGTTAAATGTAATAAAGTAATATATAAAGAATTTACATTAAGCATTAAGTTGAAAAACCAGTACTGTGCAGTTTCACCATTGCTTAGTAAAGGACTGCACTGTGAGAGAATAGCTCTTAAGTGAGTTATCTTTGTGTGATATTCTAAAGAGCACTTCACAAACCTACCATAGATTCGTGGAAAAATTCTCTTACATATTGTAAAGATTTGTCACTTGAATTGGTTTTAATAAAACACTGATTGGCCAGTGGCCAGGCAGGAAGTATAGGCAGGCTGATGAGACTAGGAGAATTCTGGAAAGAATCACCAGTCAGATGCAGAGGAAGCAAGATGAGAATGCCGCACTGAAAAAAAGGTAGAAAGCCACATGGTAGACCATAAATAAGAACTATGGGTTAATTTAAGCATAAGAGCTAGTTAGTAATAAGCCTGAGCTATCAGCTGAACATTTATAATTAATATTAAGCCTCTGAATCAATTATTTGGGACAAGGCAGGAGGGAAAGAAATGTCTACCTGAAGACCTAGCCTGGCATAAAGCTCCTGAATGAGTATAGTCGAATGACGTAAACCTAGATAGAATTTCTCTTCACTGATTATTGCAAGCAATTGTAGCACATTGGATTCACATATCTAAACAGAAAGGATCTAGTAAACACACTTGATGAAAGATAAATTTATAGGAAATTCATCAGGAATGGGGCTTGCATAATGGAATGTTGTTTGAGATTGATGAATGACGAATCCCAGGGTATTATTGCAATATTGACAAATATTTGATGTTTAGGATATACTGATTTTATATTTAAATTGTTTATTTTCAATAATCTTGATGTTTAGCTAAAACATAAACACCTTGTACAGCTGTATGAAAACATTTTCTTTCTGAATATCCCTATGTTTTATATATATTTTCTGTAAGAATATATTTTTAATTTATTTATAAAGTCTTTTTCAATGTATTTGCCTTCTCTTCCTTCCTTTCCTCCTCCAAATACCTCCCAGGTAGCCTTCAGCCTCCCCACTCTACATCTCGCAATCCCCTCCCCCAAAAGTGCAAGAAGTCCCAAGGTGGGTCAGCTCAGCATGACACATCCACTCCAGGCAAGTCCGATTTCCTCATCCCAAAGTCAAGACTTGACTAGTGTTCCTCTGTAGGGAATGGGCACCAAGGTGACAGCCCATACACAGTCTGATCCCACCTCTCAAGGCTCTACGTACTGCCCATGCCAATTGAGAGTTGCCTACCCTTGGAAGGCCTAACTCCTTGCTCAATGAGCTCCCCAGAGCTCCAGCCAGCCATCTCTGTGGAACTTCTCCTCATAATCCCTATCCCCTTGCTCATACAGACTCTCCCCCCCCTACTCTCAGCTGGACTAGGAGCTTGGCTCAGTGCTCAGCCATGGATCTTTGCCTCTACCTCTATTTTTTGCTGAATGTAGGTTCTGTGATGACACTTAGGGTAGTTATTCATTTGATTATTGGGGAAGTCCTGTTTAGGCACCCCCTTCACTATTGGTTGGAGACTGGGCCAGGGACATCCTGTGAGTTCTTGGAGGTTACCCTAGCACCCAGTCTCTTTCCAGTCCCACACTGGATTCATCTATCAAGATACCATCCTTTTTTCTTCCTCTTTGTTGCTTCTCTCAAATATTTCCTTCTTTCAAGATTTGTTCCCAATTCTTCTTGGTTGCAACCCATTATCTCATTTTACTAAGGTGATATTCTCTATTTTCACTTCATAGGGGAATCTCAGGATGTCTCTGTTAAGTTCCTTCTGATCCCAAGCTGTTCAGGGGCTGTGGTTTGCAATTAGGCATTCACTTTTTTTTGTCTAAAATCCAGTTAAGAGTGAGTAAATTCCATGCCTATCTTTCTGGGCTTGTGATACCTTGCTCTGTAGGATATTCTCCAAATCCATCCATTTGACTGCAAATTTTAGGATGTCTTTTTTTTTTTTTTTTTTTTTTTTTTTTTTTTTTTTTTTTTTTTTTTTTTTACTGCTGAGTAGTATTCCATCGTGTAGATGTACCACAGTTTGTTAATCCATTCTTCAGTTGAGAGGCATCTAGGTTGTTTCCAGTTCTTGCTATTATGAATAATGGTGCTGTGCTAATGCCTTTGAGGTACAAATGTGCATCCTTTGGGTATATGCCCGATAGTGGTATTGCTGGATCCTTGGGGTTTTAATTGATTCCCAGTTTTCTGAGGAACCATCATACTACATTCCAGAGTGGCTGTACAAGTTTACACTTCCACCAATAATAGAAGAGTGTTCCCCTTGCTCTGCATCCTCTCCCAGCATAGGCTGTCACCTGTGTTTTTGATCTTAGCCATTCTGACAGGTGTAAGGCGGTACCTCAAAGTTGTTTTGATTTGCATTTCTCTGATGGCTAAAGATGTTGAGCAATTTTTTAAGTGCCTTTCAGTTATTTATAATTTTTCTGTTGAGAATTCCCTTTTTAGCTCTGGAACCCCCCCTTTAAAAATTGGGTTATTTAGGTTTTTGGGCTCTACTTTCTTGAGCTCTCTATACATTTTAGAGATCAGTCTTCTGTCAGATGTAGGGTTGGTGAATATCTTTTCCCATTCTGTAGGCTGTCATTTTGTCTTATTTACTGTGTCCTTTCTCTTATAGAAGCTTCTCAGTTTAAGGGGGGGGGTCCCACTTATTGGTTTTTGTTCTTAGTGTCTGTGTTACTGGTGTTATACTTAGTTAGTGGTAACCTGTGACAATGCATTGGAGGGTAATTCCCACTTTCTCTTCTATCAAGTTCAGTTTAACTGGGTTTATGTTGTGGTGTTTGATCCACTTAGATATGAGTTTTTTGCAAGGTGATAGGTTTGAATCTATTTGCATTCATCTATAAACCACTATCCAGTATTTTGACACCATTTGTTGAAGATGCTATCTTTTCTCCATTGAATATTTTTGGCCTTTTTGTCAAAAATCAAGTGTTCATAGGTGTGTGGGTTAATGGTGGGGTCTTTGATTCGATTGCATTGATCTATAAGTCTTTTTTATGCCAGTTCCAGGCTTTTTTTTTTTTTTATTACTATGGCTCTATAGTATAGTTTGAAGTCAGGGATAGTGATCTTCCTGAAGTTGTTTTATTGAGCAAGTTTTTTTTTTTTTTTCAATCCTGATTTTTCTGTATTCCTTATGAAGCTGAGTATTGTTCTTTCAAGGTCTGTAAAAATTGTGTTGGGATATTGGTGGGTATTGCATTGAATCTGTAGATTCCTTTTGATAAAATTGCCATTTCTACTATATTGGTCCTACCTATTTAGGAGCATGGGAGTTATTTCAATTTTCTGATATCCTCTTCAATTTCTTTCTTCAGTGATTTAGAGTTTTTGCCAAAGAGGTCTACTACTTCTTTGGTTAGAGTTATGCCAAGATATTTAATGTTATTTGCAGCTATTGTAAAGGGTGATGTTTCCTTTGTTTTTTTTTTTTTTTTTCAGCCCTTTTATCCTTAGTGTATAGGAGGGCTATTGATTTTTTTTTTTAATTAATCTTGTGTCCTGCTACATTGCTGAAGGTGTTTATCAGCTGTAGGAGTTCCCTGGTAGAATTTTAGGGGTCACTTATGTATATGATCATATCATCTGCAAATAGAGATAGTTTGACTTCTTCCTTTCCAGTTTGTATCCCCTTAATTTCCTTTTGTTCTCTTATTGTTTAAAACTTCAAGAACTATATTGAATAGATAAGCATAGAGGGGACAGCCTTGTCTTGTTCCTGATTTTAGTGGGATTGCTTTGAGTGTTTCTCCATTTAGTTTGATACTGGTTTGGCTTGCTGTATATTGCCTTTATTATATTTATGTATTTTCCCCGTTTTCCTGATCTCTTCAGGACTTTTATCTTGAAGGAGTGTTGATTATTTTTCAAAGGTGTTTTCAACATCTAAAGAGATGATCATGTGTTTTTTTCTTTCAGTTTGTTTATATGATAGATGACTGAAACGATCTGGTCCTGGGCTTTTTTTTTTTTTTTTTTTTTAACTTTGTTGACTTTTAATAAGAGCTTCAATTGGCTGGGGTTATATGTTTGTTTAGGTCATTTATTTGATCTTGATTTAATATTGATAAGTGGTACCTGTCCAGAAAGCTGTCCATTTCTTTTAGGTTTTCCATTTTAGTAGAGTATAGAGTTTCAAAGTATGACCTGGTAATTCTCTGGATTTCCTGGGTGTCTGTTGTTATTTCTCCCTTTACATTTATGATTCTGTTAATTTGGATACTCTATCTGTAATTTTTGGTTAGTTGGGTGAGGGTTTATCTATCTTGTTGACTTTCTCAAAGAACCAACTCTTTGATTCATTGATTCTTTGTATTGTTCTCTTTGTTTCTATTGTGTTGATTTTAGAGCTAAGTTTTATTATTTCCTGCCATCTATTCATTCTAGGTGAGTTTGCTTCTGATTGTACTAAAAGCTTTTAGCTGTGTAGTTACGTCTCTTTTGTTAGCTTTCTCTAGGTTTTTCATATAGGCATCTAATGCTCTGAGTTTTCCTCTTAACGCTGCTTTCATTGTGTCCCATAAGTTTGGGTATGTTGTGGATTCATTTTCATTAAATTCTAAGAAGTTTTGATCTTAACTTCTTTTTTAATCCAGAGTTGGTTCAATTTAGAGTTGTTCAGTTTCCACTTAAGAGTAGGCTTTCTGTGATATTTGATGTTTTTGAACTCTAACTTTACACCCTGTTGGTCTCATATGATACCAGGAGTTATTCCCATGTTTTTGTATCTATTGATATTTACTTTATGACCAGTTATGTGGTCAATTTTAGAGAAAATTCCATGGGGTGCTAAGAAATAGGCATATTCCTTTCTGTTTGAGTGGAAGTTTCTGTATATATCTATTAAACCCATTTGTGTGATAACATCTGTTAGATCCCTTATTTCTCTGTTGAGTTTCTGTCTGGTTGACCTATCCAAGGGTGAGTGGGTTATTGAAGTCTCCCAGTATTAATGTGTGTGTTTGATTTGAGGTTTTAGCTTTAGTAGTGTTTCTTTTACATATGTAGGTGCCCTTGTGTTGGAGTTGTAAATATTCAGGATTGAGACTTCATCTTGGTAGATTTTTTTTTCCTGAGATGAATAAGTAAAGTCTGTCCTGGTCTCTTCTGACTGATTTTAGTTTGAAGTCTACATTGATAGATATTAAGATGGCTATACCACCTTATTTCTTAGGATCATTTGATCAGAAAGTCTTTCACCAACCCTTTACTCCGGGCCTGTGTCTGTCTTTGAAGTTGAGGTGTGTTTCTTGTATGCAGCAGATAGATGGCTTCTGTTTCTGTATCCGTCATGTTAGGATGTGTCTTTTTATAGTTTAATTGAGTCATTTGGTAGTAAGGGATATTAATGACCAATGATTGTCATTTCCTGTTATTTTTGGTGGTAGCATGTGTGTATTTTACTTCTTTGGGTTTTTCTTCTGTGGGATTATCATTTGCTTGTGGTTTTATGGGTGTATGTGGTTTCTTTAGGTTGGAGTTTCCCTCTAGTTATTTCTCTAGGGCTGGATTTGTGGATAGCTATTGTTTAAATCTGGTTTTGTCATGAAATATCTTGTTTACTCCATCATGGTAATTGATAGTTTTGCTGGGTATTGTAGTCTGGGTTGGTAACCATGCCCTTTTAGTGTCTGTATACCATCTGACCAGGACCTTCTTCCTCTCATTGTTTCCATTGAATAGGCGGGTATTATTCTGATGGGTCTGCCTTTATAGGTAATTTGGACTTATTGCTTTGCAGCTCTTAGTAATATTTCTTTGCTCTGTAGGTTTAGAGGCTTGATTATTAAGTGGCAAGCAGACTTTTTTTGGTATCTATTCTATTTGGTGTTTTGTAAGCTTCTTGTATCCTTATAGGCAGTTCCTTCTTTAGGTTGGGAAAGTTTTCTTCTATGATTTTATCCAATGTATTTTCTGTGCCTTTGAGCTGGTGTTCCTCTCATTCTTTGATTCCAGTTATTCTCAGGTTTGGTCTTTTCATGGTGTCCCAGATTTCCTGGACATTTTGTGTTATGACTTTTTTTTTGGTTTTAGTGTTTTCTTTGACTGATGCATCTATTTACACTATTGAATCTTCCACTCCATAGATTCTCTCCGCCATCTCTTGCATTCTGTTGGTTATGCTGCATCTGTAGTTCTGGTTCATTTCTTTAGGTTTCCTATTTCAAGCTTTGCCTAGGTTTTTGCCTTCTTTGTTGCTTCTATTTCAAGTTATAATTCCCAGAATGTTTTTTTTTACACCTGTTTGTTTTCTTTTTCTTGGTTTTCTTAATTTTCTTTTAGTTATTTGTTAATGTGATACCAATTTTGTTTGTATTTTCTTCTATTTCTCTAAGGGAGTTTTTTTATATCCTCCTTTAAAGCTTCTACTATCTTCATAAAGTTGTTTTTAAGGTCATTTCCTTCTGTTTCCTCGTCATTGTTATGTTTAGGTCTTAATGTTGTAGAACCACCAGCTTCTTCTGGTGGTGTCTTGTTGTTCTTTATATTGTTATATGTATTCTTACACTGGAGTCTGCCCATTGCTTCCTTAGTTCACTCTTGGTCAGCTCTTAGTTGGCTCTTAGTTTGTTGTGGGCCCAGGGGTTGTATGTCTCCAGTAATTGCAGGAGCTGCTCTTAATCATCTCTTAGTTGGCATTAGACCAAGGAACTGTGCATCTCCAGTTTTTGCAGGGGTCATTCTTATTTGGCTCTTAGTCTGCTGTGGACCATGAGGTTTCAGGGTCTCCAGTTGTCAGTGTATGATGAGAGTTTGCAGTTTGGACATGGTTTGGCCAGGGGAATGTCCCTCTATCTGCGTTTGGCTGGGGATTGCACTTGGGTGGGGGGCTCTTCCTGCTTTTTTTTTTTTTTTTTTTGGTTTAGCGTGGAGCTGGGCTGGGGTACCAGGGGCTGTGTCTCCAGGCCAGGGTTTGGAGATCAGGGCCTCTGCTTGAAATGGCACTCACCTCTTAGTCCTATTTTATTTTCAAATTAGTTCTTAGTTAGCTTATAAAATAATTTCATCATATATAACATTATACTTTGCTCATATCCTCATGCATTGCCTTTCTTACATTCTCACTGCCTGACCACTGCATCCATCTTAAGAGCTTCTATTATACTTTTCTCTCATTTATATATAAACAAGAATTCCACTTCTGAAAGAATATATTAGATACTGTTTTTCATCAGCCTCATTGATATCCATTTAATTTCCAGAATCTCTTACCATAATCTTTTTATTTTATGCTCTATATCCATTTAAAACAAAAATCAAGATTCTACATATGATATCCTTATTCTGTAAGCATTTGCCTAGTTTTATTTTTACAATATCTTTCCTATCTTCAAATCAGACCCTCATAGAATCAAGGTCATCAATATCCCTGTTGTCTATCAATATATCTTTCTCCAGTGGGAGTCCCTAAGGAAAAATAACACACATGGTTTTCTGCCTTCTATGATAATAACTTCTCTTCCTAGAATAGCTACAGAAGACCAGCTTAAGAGTATCTTACTGTTACGACCCTAAAATCAAGTCAAAGGAAGATTGAGAAATGATGATAAAAGGAATAATAAGTGAATATATCAGCAACTGTATTTTCTTATGAAAAAGTATACATTTTACATGGTTGTGATGTTGTAATGTATATGTCTTGTAATGTAGTGTGTGTGTTTTCAGTAGTACTTCCGCAAGCTACTGTGACTATGTGCTGGTTGCAGTAGCATCAGTTGGTATGGAACTCTGAACTTCATCATTGTTGCCTGCATAGTTGCATTCATGGTCTGCTATTCCATGAAATGTAATTATGGAGCTGGATTTCACAACAAATTAAAAGTTTAGTCACAGTAGCTACTAATAGGTTGGACCATAGGGAAAAATAAAACTTAGAATAAGCATTCATTAATGTGTTTCTCATAATCAATATGAAATTCTAAGATGAGTGACAAAAATTTTGAAAGAAGAAAATAAGAATAGCAATTGGAAAATGAGAAGACCCTGAGTTAGTAGATCTGCTCATATTGCTAAATGCAAGGGAAGTAGAAAGCAGAAAAGATTAACAATTATTTTCAAATAAGGGGAATGGGCAGACCAAAGGAAACAGATATGTGAAACTCCTGATTTCTTCAGTAAATTGCCTATGAGTAGGCAAATACTTTCTCAGTTTTTATGTTGAAAAGATAACTTGAAATTGATAAATGTTATATAAATAATTATGGAATAAATATGTTACAAAGTATATGAATATACAAAATTTTAAGAAGTGTATTTATTGAGTATAGAAACTAAATAAATGGTTAGTAGATCATGATTCCTACAATTACATCACAAGTTATTTGAGAAACAATCTGATGGTTCACTTTGCTGACACAATTTACCTTCCAGTGGGTCATAATGGAAATGCCATTTCACCAGTAGTCCATTGGGTATAATGAGAATATTTATCTTTTGCAATGCTGTTTGCCCAACAGTTCTGAATACAAATTGTTCAGTAAGGGACAATTTATACTTTTATTTTCTGATTAAATAAAAATGGGAAACTTTATCATGTGTTAATAAGATTGGACATAAGAAGTATGAGAGGGATGAACAGCTGAATCTAATAGAAAATGAGCTTTACTGTGGACAGTAAATTTATAATATTGTTCCATCTCCTCACTATAAACACATGTGGTTTAGGATCCACATTTATGACAAATGGGTTCATTTTGAAGCAATTAGGATTTAATGTCATTAACAGCAGGATGTCTGGAATAATTCTATTTTAGGGTAAAACATATAAGAATGGGCTTTGTTTGATTTTAAGACAATTATGTAGGTTTTTAATGTTATAAATGACAATATCTGGTACACATACAGAGAGACGAAAATTAACTGTATCTATCATGAGTGACAGTATGAAAATTAAGTGAAATCAGTAACTACAATTAGGAAATACTTCTGTTCACACTCTTTTCTCTGACAGTAGACAGAGTGAGACAGAATGAGGAAGATGTGTAGTGGTGGTGGAGGTACTCTTTTTTAACTTTCTTTAAAGTCTTAGAAGGATCAATATGGAAATACAAATTATGAACACTGTGAAAATCCTTCAAATTTAAACAGTATTGTGTGTTTAAGTACTGGCTAAGGATCCAACTATGAAAACTGTCATATTTAGGGTCTATAAAAAATGTGTTTTATGATACCTTCACAGTTTAGAATGATATTCCATAAGGGAATTAGAACTTTCTAAGGCCAGGAGTAGCTCCTCTCAGGGTCCAACTCCAGGAATAAAGTTATTTTCTTCTCCATTGTTAGAAAGTGTTCTTTGTAATTTCTTTCTATGTCAGAAAATTCACTGCCTTTATCATTACAATTTCTAGTAAATATTTTTGGCAATTATACAATGAAACTCTGTGTTATTTTTCTATCTTTTAGCAAACCAGGATGACAGTTGACAAATTCAGCTTCAATGAATGAACAGAATTTCCTAGTCTCTCAACTTTAAAGTGCAGGAAAAAAATGAAAGTAGAGTGATTTGGAACAAGAAATCTCTGAGTACTCCAAGACTTCTTTATTTTTCTCAATGTGCCACCCAACAGAGAGCCTACAGAGAATTAGCACTGTGGTAACATTGTCCCTGTTCAATTCTCTGATTGTCTTCCTCTTCTGAGACACATCTCCGCTCACTGTACCTCTACTGTTCTTTGGTGAGGAACTTTCTTACTCACTCATAATCTCCTTGACCTCTTAGGTCACACCGATTTTCTGTGATTAATATGGTTTTCTGCTCTGAAATCTTGCCTCGTGTATTAGGACTTTCTTTTTGCCCAACAATGTTCAGCTTAAGTACCCCTGGATAGGGGGATTTGAAAAGAGAATTTGAATTGTAACTATACTTATTGTTGCATGCATTCGGTCATCATGAAGTCCAATCATAATATTGACTATGAAAAATATCTTATATTTTCTCATGATAATATGCTTGCTTTTTGGTGTTGTCAAGACTGTTTAGAGGGGAAAGTCAGCCGTTCATTCTGGACCATGGATCTTCCATCAGTTTCACCCACTTTTTTATGTCAATACAGTTGTCCCTTTTCCTTCACATAACTCCCTTTAGAAGTTCATCATCTGAAATCTACATGTCCTCAAGGTGGAACAAAGATGATAACCTATAATACTTGATCCGTGTTAAGCCAGAAGTGTTACAAAATCATGTTCTGTGCCATGAATCAACTTTTTGATCAAATAGTGATTTGTTTTATTTTTAATTGAGACAGTAATTTAGGTCTCCCAGCCTGACCTCAGAGTTGCTATATAACCAGGGATAAATTTGAAATTCTGGTCCTCTAGCCTCTACTTTCTGAGTTCTGAGATTATAGGTATATGACACCATATGCATGTATTTTTAAATAGTAATATTTAATTTTTTTCAGAATAGTTGAGGAAGGCTATAAAGCAAATTAACAAGTTTAGGCAGTTCTAATAATATTACTATTTATCAATATTAAAATAATGATGAATGTTTGTTCAATTTGCCTTTGTCTCTATAAATGCATTACCTGTAATGTATTTTCTCTTCTGTTTGTTATAGATATGCGTAGTTTTGTGCTTACAATGGATGAAGAGATAAAAGTACATGTAAGCAAAAGTCCTCTGTTAGGAACAACTGTTTTTTATTAAAAATAAGCAACCCTGTTCTTTGTTTTTACTTTATAAACTAAGAAGCATGTTTGACAAGGTGCTAACAAAACTAATCTTTCAACTTTGATCATATTCATTTCACTATTAGACAAGGAAATTCACTGATATTATATATAAAAATCGTTACACTTTTGTGAAGTAATATGATTTTCAATACAGCCCACAAGGAGGTCAAATTACAGTCATAATTTTACAATCCTCATTGCTAAACATAAAATAAAATGAAATGGATATTTAGTTCAAAGACTTTTCATAGCTTCTGTTCATGGCAGATTATGCAGCTCTCTCAACAAAATCTATAAGGACTGGATCTGACCAGATCTGAGCCCAGACACTTCCCTATAGTATTGGAATTTGCTCTTTTATCACTTTGTATGTTTCCTTTTCCTATGTATTTACTGCCGCTCAAATCTATCTCTCATATCACGAGAGCCTTTCTTTAGAGCTCATGACATAACAAATGTGTGGCATGGACATCTTATTCCTTGATAACTAGATAAAATTGCCCATCAAAGTCCTAATTTTTGAGCACGTCTAAATCCACAACCTGACTGGATATATATGTGCACTGCCAGAAGACTCAAACTTTTGTGTTTCCTCTCAGTTGTGTGCTTTTTGAAACATGCACATTTATTCACTTATGCACATGTGGTAATGTCCATACATTTTGACATACATATGTATACTCAATCTTAGTGAAAACATGGATGATTATAAACAGATTTTACTGGAACATTGGGAGTTCGAGGGAGGCTACACAGGGAAATATCATGTAGTAATCTCCAAATTGCAATCTCTGTAATACATCCCTGTTAGCAAGAATTATTGTTGGTCACAGTGTCAGTATGGTTCTCTTCCTAGATTTTCTCTGCCAAGCAGAATGAAACTCATATAATAAGTACTTCTCTTACCCCTTCTTTATTACCTGTGGTTCATCTCATCTAAGCTGCTCTTTATATCCATAATCTTTCCTCTACTGTACAAAAAAAATACAAAATGCATTTCATTTTTCTGAACTGATACTCTTCAGCCTTTAAATATTCTAGTGACATGGAAAGTCTCTTCATTTATAAGGTTGCTCTTTTATTTTTTAAAAAAATACATCTTTTATATTTTAGTTACTATACATTCATGTATGTGCATCTTTGTGAACATACATGTGATGTTCAGAAGACAACCAGTCACACATAGTTTTTAGTCATCTCCCTTTACTGTGTTGGCTTTGGAGAATGAATTCAAGTTCTCAGGCTTTGCAGTGCGTGCTGTTCTCATCTGAGGCACTGATGTCATTTGCAAGATTTTTCTTAAGATAACAATGGTACTCAAAACACAAACAAACCCAGCACCAACACTTTGTTGCAATCCCAAAGTTTGGAGAGCTGAGGATGATTTTAATTTGAACATTACTTTATTTCCTTTATGTGTGAGTGTTTTCATTTTACTTTTAGTGAATATAAGACCTCCATGTATGAGACAAGTAATATTTATAAATTAGATTTGAATATTTAGGGGGCTTTGAGGCTCAGAGAAACGTGGCAGAAAAAGACAGTGACAGTTAGATAAGCCTTACATATTGCATGACTCCATCATACAAAAACATAAAAGAATATATGAGGGACTCTATTCACTTGGAAATTGTTGAGATAATATAGTTTTTCTTTTTATTGTGAAACTGTCCTAGCTACTTTTATGTTGCTGTGACAAAAACACCATGACCATGACAACTTGTTAAAAAAAAGTATTTAATTTGGGGCTTACAATTCCAGAGAGTTAGAGTTCATGATCATCACAACAGGGAGCCTGGTAACAGGCAGGCAGCCACAGCACTGGAACACTATTTGAGAATTCACATCTGACCCATAAGCGTATGTTGAATGTTCAGGGGTCATTGGGAATGGATATGGTGTTTGAAACCTCACAGCCCATTCCCTGTCACAGAGCCTCTAACACAGCCACACCTCCTAATCCTTCCCAAACAGTTCTACCAACTGAGAGCCAGACATTCAAATACATGAGCCTATGAGTGTCCATTTTCATTCAAACCATCACTGGAACCATTATATACATTTATATCAGTCACTGTATATATGTTTTTTATTATATTTATAATATATTTTTATTTGTCTGTATTATTTATTATCTTCCTAGTTTATAAGTTTCTTAAGCATAGATGTAAAAGTAATTCTCAATCCAAAGCATTTTGCTTTTTATCTTATTAATTAATGCACAGGTTCTGTTAGATTATTTTAACAAAATGGCTAATTAAATGTGTAGCTATCCTATGAAGTTATTTCATAATATAACTATGTTAGTTATAGAATAATTAGAGAATTGATATGGGGTACAGGATCCTTTATCTCACCTTTATAAGAATTAGAGGCAAGAAGACCACACAGGAGGCATCTGACCCTTTTCAGTACCCATCCCGTGTTTTATAGAAAGTTTCATGTTGTTTTATGATGGATTCATGTAGGATGCAAGGTTTATATTACTATTATAACTATCTTTTTCTATTAAATATTTCTCTGAGCCTCAAAATCCCCTAAATATTAAAATATGATCCATAAATTTTGTTCTTTGTCCCATACATGGAGTTATTATAAAAGAAAAATTAGCATAGTATTCCTTTTGATGATGTGCATAACGTTAGAGTTATTTTAATCCATGATAATTTATGGTGCATTATACCTATGTTAAAAACTACTTCAGGAGAGTATATTTTAAAAGTATTCCAATTCTTTAAAAAAGTTTCTGAACACTAAATGAGTGAGGATTAAACATTTAATTCATTCAATTCACTGTGGCTTCGGCACGGCACATAGGAAAGCAACATTGTTACCCGAAGATCCCTTTTTCTTTACCATGCTGGGATGGCCTGGCTCTTCTGGAATTCTAAACATCCTCGCTGCACTGTGGAGTGAAGCTGAAGATGAATTGTACGTAGCGTGGTGTGATGTAGTTGGTAATAATTACGAGCAGCTGATTAAAAGGTTAATATCTTTTACGGGGTTTCTAGGAAAACACTCACTGATATAAGGGGAGAATAGTGGGGAGATTCCTAAGGCCTGAAGGCCACACCTCTAGATCAAAGTGATATTGCCTGCTTTCCTCTACAGAGTGTGAGAGAAAATGACAGGCTATATTATGGGTAAGAATTATGTATCTTTTCTTTTCTTGCCCTACAGGTCCTTTGTGCTTTAATTATGGCCTCCAAATGAGTGTTTTTATGGAATTGCTGAGTGTGTGAAGGAGTAGGTCTCTGTTTCCTGTACCTTCTCGTGGGCTCCTTTCCTTCGGTTTGTTAGGACCTATTATAATGTGTTAGGTTTGGGGCTATGTTATATTATATATTGTATCTCCCAGAAGTCCATTTGTTTTCTAATGAGAGAGGGTGCAGATCTGGATGGGAGGGGAGTTGGGGAACTGGGAGAAGTAGAGAGGAGAACTGTAATCAGGACATACAAAGTGCAAAAAACCCCATTCTCAGAAGACAATGAATATTCTCAATAAAGAATACGTTAAGTGAAAAAATTAATAAAATATAAATGAAAATATTCTCCTAATTTAATGCAGTTAATAAACACCATTTCTTATAAGGAAAAATAAAACAGCTGCTTTTATGTTTGCCATATTTACTATTCCACATCTCAAACCTTTTGAAATAAAATATTCAAAAATGAAGAAGAGAATATCTTAACAAAAAATAAAAACAACCTATTCTAATCATTTTTAATAGTGAAAGGTTGAATAATTTTTATTTTAATTTATTTAATTTTTAACTAAAATATAATTACATTATTTCCCCCTCTCACAGTTCTTACTCCTCAAATTATGGCCTTTTTATTCCTTTAATTATTATTTAAATTAATATGTTATATATGTACATATAAATACATAAATAAAACCTGCTGAGTCTGTTCAGCATTGCTTGTGTATAGATTTTTTTTTTTTTTTTTTTAGGGCTGGCCACTTGTTAATTAGTTAAGGAACTCATCTCTGAGAATGACCAATTCCTCCATTCTTAGCAATCATTAAGTATTTGCCTGGAGTGGGCTCAATGAGATATTCCACATCCATACTGCCATGGCAACTGATGTTGTCACTGTTCAAGTCTTATTTAGTTAGTCATATCGCTGACATTTCAAGGGTGTGATACCTGTCATTTCTAGAAGACACAAGCTCACTACTTTCTGGTCTTCTGGATTTTTCGGTCTTTATATCCCCTCTTTCATGATGTTCCATGAATCCTAGGTATAGGGGAATAGTATATATTTTTAAACATAGGGAACAAATAGGGATTCTCAGTCACTGCAGCTGCTCAACTGTTTTGTCGCATAGGTTCCAAATTTTAGAGAATGCAAAGTTTCATGGGTCGCTTCAAACTCAAGTTTGATTTTTGTTTTTAAGTCTTAGAGAAGGGAACAGATAGACAAGTGTCCCATTTATTTCAGGTTCTTCCAAATTCCCTAGGAATCCTGTATGTATACTAAAATCCAAAGCCCCAAACTGAGCATTCTTGTTTTTAATCTCTGAATGCTGTACATTTTCATAAAAAGTCTAAACTTGGTGAAGCATTATATTATGTCTTGAGAAGGAGATTAAGTAGAGACTGTCTCTCCTCATCTTCACTAATCTGCTACACTGAAGAAATTGAGGTAACATATCAAATGCATATTTAGACACAGATAGAATTACTTGTTTTTATGTTTGGGTTAACTTAGATTTTCTACATGGCAAAAAGTTATCATATACTGTGATGTATTAGACCTGGCTTGGCCCTTTGCAATTTAATACCTTTCAAATCAACGCTTCAATTTTGAGCAACTTGACACACTAGAAAAAAAAAATAATATCCTTTCTGGACAGAGAGTTTCAGAAGGCAGCAGGCAGGATGGATAAGATTCTATAATATAATTCTGGGGCTCAGCATATAGACTATTCACTGTGCAAACACGAGGGAGAGTTTGAATCTCTAGCACCTACATCAAAAGCTGGGTATAGAATTACAGCACACGTCTGTAATCTCAGTGTGATAAAGTCCATACAGAAGGATCCCTTGGCCTTGTTAACTACCTAGTCTAGCTGAATTAATGAGCTTAGGCTGAATGAGGAGCCTTGTCTCAAAATACAAAGTGGACTACAACTGAGGGAGTCACTGTCTGGTCCCCACATACAGACAAATGCACACACACACACACACACACACACACACACACACACACACACACACACACACACACACACACACACACAAATACAGAAAAGTCCATTAGTCGACATAGATAAGTAAAAATCTCAATACACCACAGGTCAAACAATTATATTCATTATAGAAATAAACTGTAGGACTTTTTACACTAGACTACTGAACACATCCTTCCTACTGTTCTTTTGTGACTTATTTTTTCCTTTGAAGTGTGTATGGGGAAAAGTAAAAAGGAGAAGATAGATAAATACCAGTGACAGCAGAAGCAAAGGGGAACACACAACAAAGCATGAAAATGTTTGAGAATCCACAGACTTTTTCTTGTATGTGGTATATACTTATGTGTGCGTTTGTAGAGCCAGAAGCTAGTGCTGGATATATTTCTCTTTCATGCATCTCTTTATCTTTGAGATAGTTTCTCCTTGAACATGGAGCTCGCTTATTTGACAAGACTCGTTGAACAGCAACCACTAGGCATCTTCTGGCCTCTGCTTTCTCTATATTAAGATGATAAGAATACACTGACATACTCAGATTTGTATTTGATTGAGGTGATCTGCTCTCAGGTCCCTATGTTTGGAAAGCATGCATTTGACTGACTGAGCCATCTATTAAACTCCTATAATAGGTGTTTTAACCACAGAGTGCCTGGTATACTTACTTTATAAGTACAAAACTTAAAAGGTAATAGACTGTATTTTAATCAGGGCATAACACAGAATAGATGGAGGCTCTCTGACATAAAATGCTTTGTAAATGTCTTAGGAGAGTGTGTCTTATGAAAATATTCAGGATTACTGATGATTCTGATAATAACTGAATATGTCAGTATCTCAGCTATTCCATGATGCTTAATTAATAATTCACAAATTTTGTATTTTAAACAGAGTGAACTTCCAGTTGAGTATTGCTTCAGGCACAATGGTTCTTCTGTTGCCTATTCCTAGGACTTCTGAGTGTAGATTGTAGACAGAACCTTAGCTGAGGCAAGAATATCACAGGTGGCTGCCCTTTTATGCTAGCTCTTGGAAAATCTTAGTTTTCTCCATGTGGCATATATCTGTACATATTCTTGCAACATGGTAGCTAGTTCCTAATGTGGCACACATGTATATATTAAGGGCTCTACATGTGTAACTCTAGAAGGCACACAGGAACACTTAGGCCTTGGTTTGATGGTCAAATCTTTAAGAAGAAATCAAAAATTCACAGAGAAGGAAAGCACGTTGGTCTTTGTATATGAGAAAAGCAAAAGAACATGTGTTGAAGACGGCGGAATAGTTTTGCAGCTGTTTTTACTTCCTATAAAAGCATTGCTGCTGCACAATGCCATTAATCTTCTTTGAATTTCCAAAGTGGCTGCAAGAATAGTTTTCTAACCACCTCTTTTCATCTGTATGTTAACATACCTAAAATTTCGCAGTTGAGAACAAACATCTATTCATCAGAGACAAGGCATCAAGACCAAAGAAGTGATCCTATGTTTATGTTATTTTAGTGAACCAATGAGATTTTGGTGTCACTTATAGGAGAATAAGTGAGTATAAGAAATTCAAAGTCAGATGGATCAGCAATAATGTCTTCCCAGCATGTGTAATAACTCATCCCTGGAACTCTCTCCCTAACTTTCAGGTAGCTGGCACGTACCAGAGTCCCCTCTCTCCAGCAGATCTTACTGCTTACATGACACTGCAGATTAGTTTTGGGAATGCCTTGAGCTTCAGGCACTTCAGAACATGTATGAGTTTTGTTTATTCTACGAATGTCAAGTTTCATTTATTTCCTAAGTCTTAAGGAATCTCCTTCCAGGACTGAATGTTTTATTTCAGAGAAAAAAAAAATTAAATACCACCTCTACTTTATGCAACAAACACTAAGTGGTTGCCACTGTCCTAAGCCCTCATGGACTTTGTATAAATTTTGGGTCAGTACATTCTCTTACTACCTGGTTAGATAAACCATTTGTTCAATCAGATTGGTCTAATGTCAATCTCAAATCCTGCTTCTAAGAATGTAAGCTATATTCATTCTGTTGCCTTTGCATAAAAAATTCTCTGCATGCCAGTCGACAATTGCCTACCCTTGGAGGGTCTAGCTCTTTTTTCAGGTTGATCCCCAGTGGCTATTCTTGATTCAGTGAGTTCCCCAGAGCTCCGGCTAGCCATCACTGCGGGAATTTTCCTCATAATCCCCACCCCTTGTTCATACAGATTCTCCATGCCCGTGCTCAGGCATGGATCTCTGCCTCTACCTCTATTCATTGTTCTGTGATGGCACTTAGGGTGGTTGTTCATTTGATTATAGGGGAAGTCCTATTTAGGCATTCCCTCTACTATTGGCTGGAGTGGATGTGCCACCTTGGGACTTCTTGCCCTTTTCGGGAGGGGATGATGGATGGGGAGGGACGACTCTGAAGGATGATTGGGAAGAATTGAAAGAGAGAAGGAAAGGGAGCAGGGGGATATATGGATAAAAAAGACATTTTTTTAATAAAAAATAATAAAACAAGGAAAAAAGAAAATTCTCTGAATTTATAGTATGTTCTCTTTCTGTTTGGGAGCTCAGTCTAATGTATATATGAAAAAAGCCCATTGTTTATAAGAAAACTAAAATTTTCCATTTGTTATGAGCCTGGGAAGTAAATGGATTATCTAGAGAGCCCAGGTAGTAGATTCTAAACTTTCCTCTATGTGGTGAACTCTTTGAAATATCAATAACTTACAAAAGAGCAACAAAGGGTTGGATGATTTTTAAGTAAGTATTGGTCAGCTCAAATTATATTGATCCTTGGGAACCTTGGTTGTCTTCATTTATTGAAATATATGTTAATGTATATAATTCACTTATACACTCATGCATATAAGTGTTCCTCAGATGTATATTTTTTTGTTTCTGCTACAAATAACTTTTTTTTATTCTTGAAGGGTAGAGCCAATATATCTTGCATTATATTTTCTCCTTTTTATGCACCTTTATTTTACATGTGTTATTGTGTACTGAATATATCACTCGATGGATTTTGGATATCTGTAGATATTTAATAAATAAGAGTGATAATTCTCAGTATTACTTTATAACTATATAATGATTTTGTCTTTCCCCACAAAGCACTCTTCGCTTAGCTGTTTTACTTTATTTTAATATATTAGCAAATCTGAGAATAGAAAGTCACAAAAATTTACTCATTCGATGAATGTAACCATATATTTAGAAATATATTTTGTATTATTCTCCATACATGTTGATGCACTGTGTGTGTGTGTGTGTGTGTGTGTGTGTGTGTGTGTGTGTGTGTTAGATGCTTTTCTAAGAGTGAATATAATTACTTTTAGTCCAGTTATTTGGGGGTTTGATGGTTTCCTTTGGAAAATACCAGAAGACAAGTCAATATTCCATTGGGTGATTTCCTGAGATCATTACTGTTTTCAGCCTTTTTCTTACTGATTTCAGGAGAGACAACCCTGGATATAATGTGTGAAACAGACATCATCATTGTCAAACGTGAACAGGATTCAAATGATCAGGCAAACACATTTTATAGACGTAACTTAACGCAATGAATTCATTTGCAAGTACTATGTAACTTAATGTGTAGTAGAGGTATGCAAAGGTAAATTAAAATAGATTACCTATTGCTCATCATCCTCCATATTTCATATTTCTTAGAAATTAATTAATATAGATACTTATAAGTTTTTTGCATGTATTATAAAATCATATACATATATTTAATATTTAAGAAATTGATAAAATATTTTTAAAGATATTATAAATTTTCTCAAATTTTAAATTCTATTTCAAACTTAACAGGGTAGTTTCACTTGGGAAAAAATACTTATTTGTTTATTGTATTTTACATATACATGTTTGTGCCTGAGTGTATGCCACTGTACTTTGTGTGCAGTAGCCCATGAACATTAAAAGAGCGTGTTAGGTTTCCTGGGACAGGAGGTACAGGTGTTTGCAAGTCATCATGTCTGGAAGCTGAATCCTGGTGTTCTGTAAGAGCAGTGAGTGCTCTTATATGCTGAGCCATATTTCCAGCCTTGGTTTTTAATTTTTATCTGTGTACTCATATGCTCAAAATACACAACTTTGGAGACTAACAATTTTTAAAGAACAAACTCTTTAAACCTGTAAGATTTGAGCTGGGGAATTTTTATACAATTGCCACTTGAGAATAGTGCTGTCAAAGAAATAATTATGGTGGATGAGGAATCATTTTCTGCATCATTTTCTCACGGAGATGCATTCTGTCACTTGTCATTTTCTGGGACCAACAGTTGGGAATGAGGTGACTGGTGTCACGTACAAAAGCCTTGGTAATGGCTGAAAGGCCTGTGTTAAGCCTAGAACTCTTCTTGTGCTTGGAAGTTTATGACCGCTAATGAAAAGTCTGCATTAGTACATCAAATAATTAATATTTCACAAATACGAAATAGCAGGATGGGTGGAGAGTACCTGTGAGAAATCATGGAATGATGGGCAAGCTTGTACATAGTATTGGAACAATGCTTTAAATGTTCCTTTTTAAAAATAGGACCCATATTGCCTTAAACTTCTTTGCAGCAGCAGTTGGTGTCATTTTCATGCTAGATCCCATTTTTGTTAGTATTTTTTCTTCATGTGCTCATATTTCCTACTCATTCTTTTTCTTAAAAATAACAGAAGTGAACACACTCATGCACAGACACAAAGTCTGTGTTTGTGCAGGTCAAAGATATCAGGTTCAGATCAATGGCATCTCCTTAGGCATCATCCTGTATGCTTGTCTGTAGTATTGGAGCTCAAAGGTCCTAAGAAAGGTCACATGCTTAATCTGACACCCTCTAGCGTCAGAATTGTAAAGGCTATGCAGTTGCTTCCTTAACTGTGCTTGACAAACTACTTCGCTCTCTGTATGATATCAAAGTCTGAATTTCCAATTCACTTAGACCTCAAGTTATTATAAAGTCTGCACTATCTTTCAATGGTGTCCCCATAGACTTTTGAAGTCTGGATTGAAGAACATGAAATATTTCCAAAACGAAAGACCATTAGAACAATATTCTCATCATTTAAAACAGGATTGGATGAGCATCAAGGAATATGGTATAGGGAACAATCTTATATTCTGTGGGAGATGGGAGAAGATGGCTACCCTGGCCATCTTAACAACCTAACTTTGCTGCACTAGGGTTTTATTTAGATTTACTGCTGGGGAATTTACCAGGAAAATGAAAAGTTGGCACCTATGACATGATTAAGGCCTTTTATTAGCATCACTAGGAAGCAAAAAGACTCTCTATGTTCGGGGGGGGGGGGGAGTTTTTATATAGTCTTTGTTCCAGGACCTGATTGATTTAATATGTGAGAGGTCGAGATGTAGACACTTTTCTAAACATGAGAAGAAAAAAGATAGACTTCGTGTCACTTAGGAGTTTACAACTTACTGTGAAAAGATTTATAATGTGAAGTGTTCTCTGTAGAGATTTTTTTTTTTAAAAAAAATCTATTCTATTAGAAGATGAAGGACATGAAATAGAAAAAATGAATTATTGAAATATTCTGCTTGATTGCCTCCTGCTCCCCCATCTCCCTGTCTCCGAGAAAAGAAAAAAGGTCTTTGATTTGCCTCCCACTTACTCCTCTAGTTGTGGTGGCCTTGGATTGCCATTGCCTCTGAGAGTTTCGGGGTTACTTTTATGAAATATACAAAGACCATCAGAGAGGATTTACAGAAACAAAAGGATTCACAACCAGTGATCAGTTTTGAACATGATACACTGTGCTTACTTTTAAAACTATTATCTTTAGATTATTACTGCTACATCAATATTATTATGCATGCCACATTAATAAGTATGCTGTACCTTGGGAACTTAGAAACTGGCTTTTATGAAATAACATAAATCTATTGCTATTATATCTTAAATATTTTCTTTGTATCATCATTTTAATTATACTTTTAACTCCTAGATGTAACAGTATTGACTTACTTTATTTTTTTTTAATTTTCCATTATAATTTCTTTGCTCTGAAAAAGTTGTTGGTTGGCTGGCCTATTGTCTGTGTATTGTAATAAATTACCTCCTACCCAGTGGAACAAAATGACAGCTATTTTATGATGTTCTTGCATGTTCTGGCCAGTGAAGTGGATTTATGATGTTACATTGTAAATAACTGTCCAGCCTATGAGTTTAATAAAAAGCACTGATTGGCCAAAGGCAGACAGGAAGTGTGGGCGGGCCTACCAGACTAAGAAAACTCTGGGAATAGGAAGAACAGAGCAGAAATGCCACAGAGCCTCCAGAGTTTCCAGACAAGCCAGCAGATGCAGAGGACAACTATGCTGCTCTGAGAAAAGGTACCGAGCCGCATGGCAGAACAGGATAAGAATCATCTTATCCATCAAGTTATATGCCTGGGCCTTAGGCTGATAGGCCTAAAATTAATGTAGCATCAGTGTGTCTATGTAGGGCTGTCGGTCTGTGGGTCAAAACCTTGAGGCTAGGCATAAAAGTCCGGGCCAGAAACCTATTACAGGCCAGAATTCTAGAAAGAAGTTACTTGGAATGGCTTACCTCTGTTTAATGTTAATCAGCTTAGAAATAGCAATACTGCTTAGAATAGCTCAGAACTGAAATAACTGAGAAGGCTGTACTCAGAGGTTCTGAATTTAAGTTAGTTTGGCATGAAGCACGAACTTAACTTCTATTTGCTGGCTTGGCATCTCTGTATGTCTTTGGTTTCCCACAGCGTGGCAAGAGAGAAACAGGAAGTGTGTGCTCCAGGGGCCAAGGTGGGAACACACACATTTTCCTACCTACTTCCTGACACCATGCAATGTCACCTCCACTGAATTCTACTGACTCCAGTTTAATTACTAGAAAACCTGGAGAAGAAAATGAGAGATCTCCACTAGATTAGGAAAGAATAAGACAACTCGGTAGAATAGAAAATGAGGTATTATTGTGTTTTGTGGGTCTTCTGTGATAACAAGCAATAAATAGTTGCTGAACTTAACCAAGCTGAATTTTCAAGCAAAGACAATCGTGCATTCCAGGCTCTTGTGTTATTTTCATGTATTGGGTACACACCTGAGTCTAGACTTACTGCATCCCTATTTGAATGGCAAAGATTATCCTTAATTTTAAGCAACAAAATGCCAAGGGCATAATGCCTAGAAATAGAGTTACACATTATTTTAAATGTTTCATATAGATAAGGTTAACATTTAAAAGTTTAGATTTTGTTTGTCTTTCAAACTTGGGGGGTTCTTATCTAAACAAGGGGATGCTTAAAAAGAACAAAGCCCATCTTCTCCTGCAGAGATCCCTTCTATCCAGATGGTGGTTTAGATATGGACTGTAACATCTGCTCACTCTGGCTAGCCACAGAGATTTGTACTTGCCAGCCTCCATAATTCTTTGGACCAACACCATAACCACTTTCATAAATATGAATGTGTTCTTATATGTATGCATATAACATACACTCATACATGTATACACAAGTGTATTCTGTAATATTTTTCACATTTCTCTGTGAAACATCTGTGTTCTAGTGGAAATAAACTTTCAATCTGGAGCAGAGGGAGTTTATTTATAACTGATATTGACGTTTCGGGCTTTAAATTTTCTTCAAACTATTCTTCTAGCTCTGCTCTTCTTTTTCTTCCTATTATTCCCAAAATTCAAGCAATATTTTATCCAAGTTAAAAATGACATGTGTCAATTTCTTATAATTTAAGTTTTCAGATATACAATATTGTTCCTCTAGATAATACTAGCAATATTTCCTCTCTGGTTGATCTTATAATAGGTTATAAGTAAAAGGTAACATTAACTGTTTTCCTCTGAAGAACAAGTCAATGAACTATATCATATCCTTTGTACAGTCAAGGATAGTTTTGGCTTAGGTATGTTTTTGTTTTAACTCAAGCAGTTTAGGGTCCACCCTAGAGAAGGATGCCACCACAATGGTCTGGGCCAATTAATTCCCCCAGACATGCTCAGAGGCCGACATAATCTAGATAATTTCTCATTGAGATTTTCTTTTCTCAGGGACTTGTTTGTATCAATCTGACAATAAGAACTAGCCAGCACAATTATGATCATTAAAGATATGGCCTGATAAATATATGGAGGCAGGACCCGTGCAGGAGTGCCTAACCATGTTACTATTAGATAACAGCAGTGGATTCAGACTTTTTCCAGAAGAAACTTGCAAAGACCTCAGTGTCCTCTGTCATGAGCTGTAGGGAACCACAGACCATTAAGAAAGCTGGTACAGCTCTGCCTGTTGGTTTCCCATTTCAGTGTTGTGTGTCTTTATTTGGACTCCTGAGAACAGAACTAATATACAGCAGACACTTAATGTTTTTTTTTTTTTTTTAACAGTGATGTCTTTGTTTTTTCAATGATGAAAATACTTTGAAAGTTTGTTCAACATCTGAGAGAATAATTTATTATGTAAAAGCAGAGACTATGGTGTTTCCTGGGGCCTATCTTTAGAACTTCAGTGAAGAATAGGGCTTTGGAATAGTACTAAATTTTTTTTTTGTTAACTGGCTCATTTAATCCTAGAATTTCATGCAACTTTTTTTTAAGTGCTTAATTGGGGTATGTGCAGTAGCAGAAATTTAGATAAAATATTTTCTAAGACTTCAAATACTGTATAAAAATTCAAATAAATTGAAATTCAATATCAGCTATCATTCTTTGTTGGAAGCATATAGAAATTTGTCAAATTATTTGTATTCTTAATTTATACTTCAATCTTTATGATAGGAAGAAAACTTTAGGGAATTTTCTGTAGGTGATAATGAATTAAAATTCATGAAGCAAAATGAATAAATTATTATGTTGTGGGGTAGGCCATTATTTTGCAATTTTATGTGTACTCTCTCTTAAAACCTTTTGCTGGATATGAATTACAAGGAATAGAAATAGTTTTGCTATAATTCTCTCTCTCTCTGTTTCTCTCTCTCCCTGTCTTTGAGAAGTTTCACATAACTTCCTTCTGACAGCTTCATACAGGTGTGAACAGAATTGATTTATACACACTGCTGGATTTGTTCCAATGTATTTTCTTAGCCAGGGCCATACATGATATTGAAAATGAACTGTACTACAAACTTCCATGGGATATTTACTTGGACACACACACACACACACACACACACACACACACACACACACACACACACACACAGTATTTGTGGCTTCATCGGTTAGGTTAGCATGATGGCAGAAAATGGCTGCCGTATTATAAAGGTTAGTGATTAAGCATTATCAAGCCAGGGTTGGGGAAAGGTAGCTCAGCTTCTGAGGCCCTGCTGCTGAAGGAGTCCAGCAATACAATAGACACAATGGAAATCAAGCTTTCCCAGGTTGAATTCAGGATCTGAGGAAATGAGTCATGGAAAGGGAGAAATAGAAGGGGAAGACAACAGAGAGTACCTAAACCTGTTCTTAAGCTTTCTTGTTAAAGAGAACAGTTTATGTCACTGGTAAAAACATTTTCTGCAGTGATATATGATAACTAAGCAACCCTTTAACATATTTGAAAAAAGAATATATAACAAAGTATTAGATAAATGCTAAATTAAAGTCATTATTCAAGCCTTATATTTACCATTTTTGATGGTTGGGAAAGATAACATGACCTTTTAGTAGGTATAGCATGTCACGGCAAATATTCTCAGGCACATGATAACCACTTTTCTAGAATTATTCTCTACTAGTTGGAGCATATTTGCTGATGAACAACTCATTTTTGGAAGAGAACTGAAAACATGTTCAAATTAATTTCATATAAAATGGAAAGTTTTCATAACTACCAAATTTGAAATTTATTCTGAAAAAAAATTAGCTCTTTATTTATAAGCTTGTCAATAAATTTCAGTTCTTTTGAGGAAGCGCCAATACTTCAGAGGACTCTCTCCTTAACACAACCATTACAATCTCTGAAGAAAGATCACTTTATAATTAGAATCTCCATGGGGATGCTGAAAGGAAGTTATTATAAAGTTTTAAAATATTTTTAAATCTTACTTAATGAAGATGAATGTGTCTTAAATTTCATGCGTTAATGTTGAATTGGACTATATAATACGATTTTTTTACTGCATAATAAAACTTTCTATGTGCACACAGACTACCACTGGTGAGTTGAAAAGTAGGTTCTAGCTGACCTTGGGAGGATAGGGGTTGAGCTTCTGTTGTTAATGAGGCAACATGAAGTTCAGTCAGAGTCTGAACTGAGATCAAGTTGTCAAGTTGAATGCTGAACCAAGAATGCGAAACTAAGGAGTACTATGCAGACTCCATGACTGAACCAGAAGCCTGAGCTGTGTGTAAATGGCCGATGTCTATGGCAAATGTCAGAGTAGAAACGGTTTAAAGACTAAGAAACAAAAATTAGAAACTCTGACGCTTGTTTTTTATTACTAGGTAATGGTTCTGTCTAATCCAGAGAACAAGACCCAGGACTAATGGGACTTATTTTCCTACCCAAGGCATTCATGTCTGGCTGCCATTAAAACTTCTTATAGCTTTTTGCCTCGCAATGCTCCATCTGGTAAGGCCAACCTTGTCCCTTTCCATCTGTCTCCTACCCCTACTGAGACTGCTAGTCCTTGTTCCTTTCACTCATGTAGCCACTATTTTCCTTCCTCCCTCCCTCCCTCCCTCCTTCCCTCCCTTTCTTCCTTCCCTCCTCCCTTCCTCCTTCCTTCCCTCCCTCCGTCCCTCCCTCATTCCCTCCCTTTCTTCCTCCCTTTCTTCGTTCCCTCCTCCCCTCCTCCTTCCCTCCCTCCGTCCCTCCCTCCTTCCTGCCTGCCTTCCCTCTCTCCCTTCCTCCCTTCTTCCCTCCCTCCTTTCTTTACTGTTACATTTTTACTTTTAACTGATAAATGTGGATTACTTATACATCCTAATGCATTTCCATGTTATTCCAACACATGTGCACAGCGTGTACTGATCAGCTGTAGCCTGTCTTTGGTCCTAACCCTCCATATTTTTATCTTTTAATAATCATTTGTTTACATTGGAGTTGATTTTTTTTTGTAGCTTCTACCTGTGAATGGGACTATGTGACCATCGTCTTTTTGAGCCTGGTTTACTTAACACGTTTCACTTATTTCTCCAGTTCCACACATTTTGTTTCAAAAGACAGGAATGCATTATTATGATTGAATTATGTCCCATTAAAAACGTTTTATTTATCTGTTATATTGACAGACACTTAGGCTTATTCCACATTTTAATTATTGTGTGATATACCTCATAAACATATCTATCTACAAACTCTGATATCCTGATTTTATTTCCTTTGGCTCTATATTCAGGAGGTTTGCTGAATCATTTGGAGGATTAATGTATTTTTCTCTATACTGCTATTCATAATTGCTGTCAATCATATAGCTTAACATTCTTCTCAATCTGTTCTCATGAGAAATTCTCTCTCTCTCTTTTCTCTCTCTCTTTCATGAAAGCTGTTGTAACTTGGATAAGATGATGTTTTTATTTTATTACCTTTTCTTTATGGCTAATGACATTCATTGCCTATTTCCCATCATCCTGTCTTCTATTTACAGTGTTGTTTCCTTTAATATGATCCTATTTGTAAAATCTGCTTTTGTTTCTTGTACATGTAAGTCTTTGCATATACCAATGTTATAAATGAGTTTTCTATTTTCCCTTAGTACTTTCAGTATTTGCGGTTTAGCCTTTTAATCTTTGATAGGTTCATGTAACTTTTGTGCAGGGTAAGGGGTCAAGTTCAGTCTCTTGCTCAGGGAAACCCTGACCTCCCCTATCCACTGTGGAGAAGCACACTGAGCCAGGAGTCTTGTCAAACCAGGATCTTGCTTTATTGTATCAGGCAGGGGGTTAGATAGGCTTAGGTAAGGGGGAGGCAGGAGTCTTGGGTGAGGGAAGATGGATGAGAGTTTAGTGCTAATAAGATTGTGTTACAACAGTATCAATTAGGCAGAAGTGGTCTATGGGTGGGCATATTGAGTCACTCATATGCAGAAGTCATGGCCAGAGACAGGCCAGGTCGACAAACTTGAGGCAGGTTCAGAAGTTACACCACTCTCCAGGATTGTTAAAGCAAGAGGCCCAACACCATAGTTTCAATTTAATGTTAGCTTATTGATGCTTTTTGTATCTATTTGGGTAATTTGTCTGTTATTGTTCCTTTTGTGTCTATGTTTCCTTAATGTCAGCAAAATGAGGCTTTGAAAAATAGATTTGGAGCAGTGTCTACTGTTATAATTTTTAAAGAATAGTTTTGAGAAAAATTGGGATCTTTTCATTGAAGATTTTATGGAATACATCACTGAAGTTATTTGGAGCTAGAACTTACTTTGTTGGCAGTTTTAAGTTTTTCCACCCTAATCCTGTTAACTGTTATTGGTCCAGTTAGAGACTTCATATCTACATTATTATAAAGCAGTGAGTCATATGTATCCAGAAATTTATGTTTTTGGATGATGTACGATCTGTTAGTGTACAGTTTTCATAATGGTCCCTGGCAATTCTTTGTATTTCTGTGGTTTGGCTATGGTGTCTCCTCTTTATATTTATTATTGTCAATTTAATCGCCCCTCCCCCAAATCTTATTCTTTATTCTACAATGATTTTTATCTAATTCTATTTGGCTTATTTCTCTTTTCCTTTTGTGTTCTGTTATGCATTCATTTGGGAGTTTGTTTTGTTTTTACATTTCTAGGACTATAAAATAATTGTTTAACTGCTTGCTTAAATGTTTCACCCTTTGAGGTAACTGAATATATCCTTAAATTTTCTTTTTATTTTATATAATTACATAATTATATAATATAATTTCAATGTGGTGATGTTATATATTTAATAAAGCCCCTATTCCCCTGATATTCCAGACTGGTTTTATTAATTATATAACATTCCACCATATTACAGTCTTTCTCTTTTCCATGTTCTTCCTCCAAACTCTTTCATATAACCCTTTGGCTAACTTCAAATTTATGGCCCCTTTTTCATTAATTTCTGCTATATGTATATATGTCTACAGAAAAACAAATCCTAAATATAACCTGATCAGACTATATAGTGTTACTTGTTTGTATGTTTTCAGGGCTAAAAATTTGGGATTGGATACATAGTTGGTGTGCTCTTTTCTATGCAAGACCGTTTCTCCTCCTTTCAGCCTTCCTTAGTTGACTATATTTTTCGTCTATTGTTAAGACCTTGGGATATTTCTTCCCATCTACTGAGGCATGTCCATTGTTTTCACTGTTAAGCTCATGGTTAGGCAGGCATGCTGTTGAGACTTTATGACTGTAGCTTCTTATGTTCTTAAGAGACACAATCCCACAACAAACTCCCTTATGCTCTGGCTTTTATAATCTTTTTGCCTCAATGATTCCTGAACCTTAGATATGGGAATGATTTGTACATGTATTCACAGAAACTGGGCTCCACAACTATATACTTTGGTCAGTTGTGGTTTTCTGTAATGGTCTCCATCTGTTGCAAAGATAAGTTTTCTTGATATAGGGTGAGGACTATACTTAACTATGGGTATAAGGACAAATTAGAATGTAGTTAGATAATACTCATAAATTGGTGGTTGGAGGTTTTCCTTCCAGATTTATGGCTTCCTAGTCCTGGGTAGTTGGTTAGACTTCTAGTACTACATATCATTACTGTGCCCTTAGGATGCTTGTGCCTTACTGGTTATTGTGGGTCACAGACATCGTCACTGAGTAAGATGTTTGGTGGCTTGCTTCCTTTAGAAGCCTGCATCGTACCTTCTTGATCTATGAAAGCTTATAGTCTAATAAGAGATTTATTCCATTAGTTTTGGCTATTTTGTTCTTTCTGTTTTTTAAAAATGTTTTAACTTCATATTTTATATCTACTTATTAACATTGTTTATTGCAAGTATATTTTCAGTTTTTATGTATTCCTATATTTTCTAAAGTTTGTTTGTTGATCTATAGTTTTATTCCCCTGTGTGTACAGAAGAAATATGAAAAATATTTTTAGATGTATTAAATTTTTTAAGACTTGTATTGTGATATCATATCCAACCCATTCCAGGGAAAGCTGTATCCACCAATGAAAGGTTATATTCTGGTTTTTCTCCTTTTTATTTATTCTTTCTGTCTTTCACATCATCCATCTTTATACCATTCAATTCCCCATCCTTTTGTATTCACCCTCTGCCCTTGCAACTATCCCCAAAATAAAATAAAATAAAGTTAAGAAAAAGAGATAGAAAAAACAGTTTTGTCATGGAAGCTATAGTATGACACAGAGACACTCAGTAAACCTTTCTACTCATATGTCTTTACTTGCAAGTGTTCATTGCAGAGTCATTGTCTGGTTCATGGCCTCTGGTTTCTGCTACACTATTGTATGGTGATATATTGTATATTTAATAAAAATAGCTTGGAATATCAGAAGACAGAGACACCCACAGAGCCAAACATGAAAGTCAGGGAATGGTGACCCCTTAATCCCAGAAATCAGGGGGCGGAGTACCTCTTGACTGCTGAGTTCAAGGCCAATAAGAGCCATTATCTGATGTCACACATAGCACTAGGAAAGCTGGCCCAGGAAATGAGATAGCTGTGTGGGGAAAGAGAAGGGAAGAGTTAAGTTTCCTCTGCATTCCCTTTTGACTGGGGACTCAGAGGCATTGAGTCTTAGGATTCCTGGAGACAGGATCCACCCTTTTCAGCCTGAGGAGTTGGCTAGGTGAGAACTGGCTGTGGTTTGTTTCTCTGTCTTTCAGATATTTCATTTTTTTCCCCAATATCTGATTGTGGAAATACTAATACAAAATAGAGTTTGTGCAATGCTATCGATCTGCACCTGCATTGGAACTTCGATTGTTTCTCCTCCTGTTGCCTTGTTTGTGGAATTTCTGCAGTTTTGGGTCTATGATCCTTGTGCGTGCTCCAGCAAGTCACAGATAAGGTGTATGTTAATTGTGGCCCATTATATAATCTTTGTTCTGGACCCGGATAGTTGCAGAATTGCTCAGTCTGACAGCTGTCCCCTGTTCTCACCATCAGGGTGAGCTCTCCTGCATTGTCCTGGAGAATTCACCCCTTACAGTGATGACCAAAGAGTAGGGCCAGGTTTCTTGCTTTCAAGTTCTCAGGTTGGATCTCCTATATCTACACACTTAGGGTCAGCTCTTCTGTATAGCCTGGGCATGGCATAGGGGCCACTCTCATGAGTGCTGCAGCTCAGGAAAGGCAGGACCAGCTCTTCTGTTCTTATGACCTCCAGGCCAACTCTCCCTCTCCCACCTGTCTCAGGTGGGGAGGATGCAGCTCCTCTTTCCTCTGCCTATGTTACCACAAGACAATTGAGTAATGGGGACAGCTCCCCCATGTTATCAATTACGGGGCTGGCTCACCTACACCTTCACCAATGGGATTAGATCTATTGTGCTGCTCGGGTGAGGTGCAAGATGTGCTCTCTAAAATGTTGCAGCTGGTTGCAAGCAGGTTCAGCTCTCTCATCTGTCTCAGACATTAATGGGAATGGGTAGTAGGGGAGGGCATCTCTCCCTCTGCTCAGGCCACCATATGACAGATGAGTAATTGGGACAAGTTTCTAAAGTTACGAATTTAATAGTGTATAAGTATGTATTAGGTCCATTTGATCTGTAGTATTACTTAATTACAGTGCTTATTTGCTGATATTTTTTTCTGAGTAATCTTCCCCTTTCATCTATGTATATATTGAATTTATTTATTTTATAATCTTTGGAAGTTTCTATAAATTTAATTTCTATCTCTGGTATCTTTGGACATAATAGCACTCTATTCCTCAGTATTCCAATTATGTTCTCCTACATATAACAAATTATATTGCAATTTCAGCTTTATATGTGTCTTCTATTTTATCTTTGTGCACTTGGAAAGCAAATGCTTTGTTTTGCTTGTATTTAAATTCTTAATTCCTCACAAGTAAAAAAGACTTATCAACAGATTATTGGGTTTCAGGGTGCTATAATATTGCAGTATCATTTAATTACTCTTGGGGGAAAACCATAGATCTTTAAAGGAGTTTTAAACTACAAATAAAAACACACACAGATAAATACTTACCTTGACTATTGTGTTCTTTGACCTCTCTGAAAGAAAAGCTAGCAACATGGAAACTTTACAAATAATTAACCTTATGATTTTGTTTGAAACAAAAAACAAAATAAGAGACTTACTCTAACATTTTAAAACATTTATGTCTTACAAAATTCTACGTGTATTTATATTTCAGATAACTATATGTTGTTTTATATTTTGATTGTGTCCTTATAAATAAACCTTTCTCAGGATCAGAGGGCATAGCTAGCCACCAGGTAATCTAAATTAACCATAGAGGTTTGGAGGACTGTAGAAAGAGAGTAGTAGTAAGGCAGGATGCAGAGAGAATCTCAGCTCTTTTGAATGAAGGAACTGTAGGGGCAGCAAGTAATGAGTGGCTGCTCCCTGCTTCTCTGGTCTTTCAGTTTTACCCTGATATCTGATTCTTGATTTTTATTGACAAAAATTAATTATATTAATGCTTCATTCTGTGCCCAATTAGTCATAGAATACTAACTAATTCTAGAAAAAGGCTTCATCTAGGTTTGAGTTTCTATCTGGTAACTAGAAATTAAGTTTTTGTACTTTGGATGTACATAACAGATTATGGTTCTTTAACCTCTTTGAGATCTGCTGCATATGACATTTAAAATATTTAAGTGTTCTTCAATGAACTATGACTAACAGCAACCTTTAAAGTCTCCAAAAGAAGGATGGGCTCCCACAATAGCTATACCATTTGAATTGTGATAATGCCACTAGGCTGACAAACACCGCTCAAAGATTAGCTTTAGAGTACAAAGTACTCAGGATAATTTCAAGGTGGCCAGCTAAGATGGTCCAACTTCAGAGACTACACTAGCCAGGACTTGAGATAAGCCCTGTAATTTCCCATTAAAGAGACAGGACATCAAATAATATAACTAGCTCCCCTAGTACTTGAAAATTATCACAATTTTTTCAGGCTCACCTAAAGATCCCTGCCATTTCCCCAGGAAACAGAAGGTAATTTTAAATACATGATGCTCATATTCCCAAGAGGTGGAGTTGGCAGTTTTGGTTGTTCTGTGAGTTATGGATATTTGTCAAAATTTAGGGGGGGGGCAGTTACAAGTCATTATTGGTAATGACCAGCAAGAAAGATGAATAAAAAAGATTAGATTATTCTGAAAAGAAAAGGGGGTATATAAAAATGGTAGGCTAAAAAGGGCAAATTATTGAATCTACTTTCAAACCAGAAAGCAACTACTAATCTTAAATACTTTGCATTGGTATGGATTTTTGCATATTGATAAAAATTTAAGTTTATTTTTATTAGAGCATATTGCACATATATTTCTACTCTTGTTCAAGAGTATCTATACAGCCCATTAAACATTTTAATGTAAATCTTCAGTCCTTGAAAGTTATTACTGCAAACTATTTAGGATAATAAACAAATGCAGATTAGTAATTAATCACATATTGTTATCAAATTTGTAGTCATGTTTGGTAAGTTCTCAAGGACAAACAGAGATATATTTAAGATAGGCAGAAGGTCTTAGAACATTTAGAGATCTACAGTATATTTCATTTAAGATGGTGTAATAATGTAAGTTTATTTCTTTATGACAATGAGACATGTCTATTCCTGGCAGCTCCAATCTACTTGAAAGAAGATGATGGGTATCAAAGAAACTCCGTATGGAGTTTACTTTCTTGTGGCAAAAGTTAGCCAATGGGCAATAAACTGTCCTTGCCTTGACTGATGAAAGTATGTTCAATTTGGTCAAAAAGAAAGTGCCTGCAAAACTTTGCCAAGACAGAATGGGACCATCCTTTAAAATTCTTGTTTCATACAAAAGTCTGTCAGATATTCTAGGCCTACAGGCTGGAGATGGATGCCCCAATATTACAGGGGAACCTAGGTTGACGGTCCACAGCCAGCTGTTTCTGTCATTTCTTAATTTTGGAAATTATTTTCTTTACACTTCTATTTTACAGGTATTATTATTTCCTAAGCAAATAATAAATCTCAGGTCTCTGATGGAGTTGAAGACTACATAGTTTTAGTTTTCTTTGTTGCCAAATTCAGAAAATAAATTTACAAAAGAGATGTAAATTATATAAGATTGGGAGACATAAAAAGCTCATTTTGTTCTGGTAACACAAATTAGTATAGAAGGCGAATTAGGTACAACACTTTGGACTCAACAAGATAGAATAGATAATGGAGTATTTTCTCAGAATTTGTCAAATACAAATGATCTAGAAGCTGTTAATGTAATTCTTGACTGAATATATTTGTATACAGTTATTGTGCTTATTGTACATAGTTTACTATGTTGGTTAAAACTTTTGTTTATGTTTAGACAAAAAGGAGTAAATCTATGATATTTTGGTTGTGTTCTGATAAATAAAGCCTGCTTGGAGTCAGAGGTCATCACAAGATGACCTAATTTATCCATAGAGATTTGGATAACTGTAGATAGAGATAGAGATGAGGAAGTATCAAGGTGGGGTGAGGAGAAGATCTTGGCCCTTTAGCATGGAGGAATGGTAGAGGTAGGAAGTGATGGGTGGCTAATCCCTGCTTCTCTAATTTTTTAGGTTCTTATCCCAATATCAGGCTCTTGGTTTTTTATTCATAAAGATTAATTAAATTGACACATAATATTGTTTCTAAGTGAAATATCATAAAATTTCCTGTAACTATTGATAGTATGTATAAGTTTCTAAGTATTGGAACTCTTATTTTGATTGATTGATTGATCGTATATGAATCTTTTGTCTATGTGTATGTATTTCACCATGTGCATGCCTGGTATCTGTGGAGCTCAGAAAAGAGTATTAGATCTCCTGAAACTGGAGTACTAGATGGTTGTTTAATCACTACATGGATGCTGGGATCCAAACCTGGGTATTCTGCAAGAATGACAATTACACATTACAGCTTAGCCATCTCTCCAGCCCAAGTATAGAGATTTCTTAACATATTTTTCTAGAATTAAACAGATGAAAATGGGTACATTTATCTACTGAACAATGTTCCCAAATACTATTTTTTCTTTTTAATTTATGTTATGATATCACCTTATGGGAAACAAACTTTAATATCATGAGGAACAGTTTGGGATTTTTTTTCCTTGATGGACAGCTATTACTTTAATATACTATACAATATTCTGGTCAGAGATTTGAAACTCAAATTCTGTCTGCATTGACGGTGTTACATATAAACAAAAGTATCTGTGACCCAAGAGTTACAGTCTCACCATGAAGTAAAACTCCTCAGAGTTATATTATATTACAAATGTTTTCATATAATTAAGGCTCCTGTGTAGAGATAGATATGGGGTTACTCTCTTTGTGCTCAGCATCTTTATCTGACCTTGCACTTTTAAAGATGCACTTGTTACAGAATGTCAGTCACTAATGAGGCCTAAAGTAATTGAGGCTGATTGAGCTGGTAAGATGCTGCCTAATTAGAATGATAAATGGAACTTGATGATCAAGAATGGAGGAGTGAGTGGCACAGAGGGCATTGAACAAGGTCATTTTGTCAAGAAGGACCAGGCATCCTGCCCCTCCTCCATTGGATAATGACCGTCCTTCATGCCGTGTGAACCCAACACCGAGGGACTTACATTGACGATTATGTGAAACACTTTGACTCTTCTTTCTTAGGTGGAGTGTGGCAAGTGCAATTTCAGTGATTCCCTTGATAAGTCATTCGATACAAACACTAAAATCAAATACTTTGAGCCATGTAATTCTCTGTCTACTAAGAATGAATATTTATGAATGCATTAGCTCTCAGATCAAAGACAGGATACCTAAAGACTTGCCCCATGAGTTCTTTCTTGCTAAAGTTTTCTCAACACCTAGAAACTCCACCAAGCAATGTCATGTTTGAAGGACGCTGACAAAATACTGGCATTATGCTCTGGAATCAGAGCCACATTTAACTAGTATGTTTTATTTCTTAATTGTATGGTAGGAATAATTTTTAATTAGGTATGCTAGTAGTTTCTTTTTCATTTTAAACAAAGTATCTGCTTTAAGCTGGTATAGATGTAAACATACATATATATATACACATACATATAAACATAAATATACATATATATGGCAATGATATTTCATTTAGTTTATGTAGGAATTCCTGCTTATTTTCTTTACCTATTTCCACTAGTCATATTTAACCCACTTTAATAAATATATCTGTAAAACATATAACAAGCTTTTTGGGAAACATAACTCAGGTTTTCTAGAACAGTGATGTGGAGACGCATGACTATCTTTCATGGTGGCTTTTTCTATAACTGTAGGTATCATTTTAATGTTCGCATTTGAAGATGCAGCTATCAACTTCTCAGAGCACCTTTGTAAATTGGTGTGAGTGACACTCTTTAACTGTAGATTTTTAAACCAACTCAGGCAAAACAAAAACAAAACCACATTAAATAAATGACAGATGTGACCTAGATTTAACATATGCAATCATAATGCTTGTAAGAAAGAATTAAAGAAATTACTGTTAAAACTGAAGTAAAAATTCAATTCAATATATTTTATTTAGACACAGATTCCCACACCGCTAATATGCTAATATCTCATTTGTTTGTATATAGTATCTACTATGTCTTTTATTTCTGATGTCTACTCAAGGTGTCACTGTGCTTCACTTTCCTTAAATACTCATCTGAGCTGTCATCCTATATTCCTTTACATTTTCTTAAGAACTGAGCTCAAGTATAACTCATCAAAATCCATGCATAAATATTTTACATCTTTGATGTTCTCGGATATTTGCTCTGTCCCCAGTGGGTTTTGATCCATTGGCTTCAGAAGAGGATTGTGAAGACACAATCCTCTTGTTAAGAGGTGACCACCATCTATCAACCAAGTGGTCTGGCACAAACCTCCCTTACCTTCATAAAATAGGCACCATGATGCTCATGTCATGACTTGTTTTGAAGACTAATGGGAAATAATATATGTGAAAATCACTTGGTAGGTGACACAGGAAATGATACATCATGGTGCTGCTTATCCATGTAGGAGAGGGCGAAGCTACTGAACGAAATCCTCCTTCCTGTCCTCCTACTCCTGTGTTCTACCCCTGCATTGTTCCCATGCAAGCAGCGATTAGCATTTCCCTATTTTCTTCTTAATATATTGTTCTTTCAAAGTGTGGCTTTCAGTATCTGTCCTGTAGCGACTCTTCTTCTCCCTCATTCTGCTGCCCACCCCACCCTCCAACCATGATGTTGTGTGCCTCCTTCTCTATCAAATGTCCTCTGTCATGATGCTAATTCTTCTTATGTTGACACTGGGCATGAATAAAACTGCCAGTCATTTTCCTTAAGTCTCACATCAGTTTATAACTGTATTAGACAGCTGCTGCTTGGAAAACAAAGGCATTGAAGGGAATCCTTCCTTAATGACTTAGGGCCGTGTCTGTGAGTAGCAGTTATATTTTTACTCTATTCATTTACAGGAACCATTGAAGTATGTAGGTTGCTTGTCCTTATGATAAATAGATTTCCTTTAAAATTTTCTGCCATTAAAGGTATTTCCTTTTAGACAAAGGTTTATATCCTATTGTTTGATAGTGAAACATATTTGTACGTCTTATGTAAACATGTTATCTTTATTTCTCTCTGATCTGGTCTAAGGACACCAATTATAGTGCACAGTTTATTCCAATCCCTTTTTTTTTGATACCTTACAAACAAAATTATTACATTAAAACATAATATTTTAGCAAATCTTTACATGTACATGCATACAATGTACTTTGATGATATATAAATGATGACAATGTAAAATAGTCTTATTTCTAAATATTTGCACTTCTGAGGTTTTATGAATAACCCTGAATTTTAGCAGGTCACTGTTGAAACCAATGCATACTCTATACTACTTTGCTTTTCTGTTATTTTGTATCCCAGTGAGCACTGTCTTCCCTAAAGACTATGGTCCTCATTTCAACAGTGTTCTTCTCTGTGTTCTAATTTACATAGTTCCAAAAAACCACAATAAACCAGCATAAAGTAAATGAGTTTGTTGATTTACTTGTTCACAACTATTACCATTTGTTAACAGTCTTAACCTCGAGGTTATTTCTAAAAGGCCACCGTAAGGCAAATACCAATAGCCTGTGTCTGCATTGCAGGGACTGCTCCTAAATTCATGTCAGAAACTCTCAGTTACCAGCTGGATCTGTGATTAGGGACAAGTGAATCTCACTAGAGTAACATCCCAGAAGCCAGTGAACAAAAACAAAACCACATTAGCTATATTCAGATATAAACATCACATTCAGAAACACAACTCACATTCAAGTTGAATGGATGATTGGGAAGGATATGGCTGCCCTCTGCATATGTACCCTGGGCTAGAGTCCAGTGGAACATCGTGTTCTTCCAGTGAATAGAGCTCAGTGTCTTTGTGGCTTCTTTTTGCCCACTTTGCCTGAAGTGCTGCCTGTTCTCTCCTTTTGCAACATGATATTGCCAAGTGTAGCCTTTCCATTCATCATCTTCGAGTTTAGCTATGATTTATGTGCATTTCCCCCAAAGATGGAATTTGCAAAATAATAGAGCAAATAGGCTCCGAGAGCTATAACATGGCAACTCAGAAGAGTGTCTTTGTGTTTATAGCCTCTTGGTAACCAGCAGGGATGGAGAGCTCAATGATAGAAGCATGAGCTCTGGGAGAACATCACAGAAAAACATGCTGAGAGGCTTTGGTTTTTTTTAATAGGCAGAAAGGGAGGTGCAGATGATGACGTGCAGATTTGAATATGCAGCGACTACATGGTCTGGTATAGTCCTTCCTTCAGTAAGCATTGTGTACTTCCATGGACCATGAATACAGAAGTAATGAAAGCTAAGTAACTCTTCATGTTGCCTTTGTGTGTGTGTTTGTATGTAATGTTTGTGTGTAACTGCTTTCCAATGCTGACATGTGTATACGTTTACATGTCAAAATATGTTGCCATACCTGCCAGCTTTAGTATTTCCACAACTCAGCACAGTGCTCATGCATTCTATTCTTTAAATTTTTATTTAATTGAATAAAATATAAAAACTCAGAGTTGATTTTTTTAAGGAAGCTGTAAAAAAAATACATTGAAATACAGCAAAAAATTTCAGACAATCAAGGTGATCATTTTTCTAGTCTCATAGTTTACAGAGTGAAAGTTCCTTAAGCACTTCTCTCCGTGGAAGGTTTTGTGCCCTGTCAGACTTAAAATGCTGTTACAGCAGTCCAAAGGAACCAGTCAATACATCCCGGTAATAGCAGGCATCAAAATCTTCAGCATCTATAACATCTATCACATGTTCCAATTTTTAAACTAATACAATTTTGGCAGGGTAGTGCACAACATGAACAGAATTTATTTATACTTAGTCTTCCAGGTGGTCTAGGATGGTCAAATAAGTAGTGATCTAAATGTTTTTCAGGAATGAAAATGCAGCTCTCTCAGATGATTTGACCACATAATGGCAGGGAAATAAAGACATTAATGTGCAAGACTCCCATCTTGTCAACATCATCAGTATAAACAGAAGGCTTTGCTGCATGGATGCTCTGTGCATTGTATGCTAATATCAACCTTTGGCATAACAGTGTCTATCCTGCTGTAGATAGGAGTTATATTAAGGCATGGGATGTGAAACTGTTGCTCCCTGATTCCAAGTCTCCTGAAGAGACCCTCAGAGATGCGAACTCTCCAAAATGTAAAGGCAAAGTTTATTGAAAAGAAATACAAGCTGTGACCAGGACCCTGTCCAGCGCATTGTCATAAAGGTGGCCCTAGGAGGTTCCCACCCCTCTGTAAGCTTGGCTTTAAAGGCAAAAGTACAAGGTTACACATCAGTTAGGGTGCTTAGTATGGATACAATTCCGATTCGCTTGTTTTTAGGGATTTCCCAGAATTCCTCTGTTATTTTAGCTTTCAGGTTGTCCAGTTGCTTGTCAAGCCCTTTCTGTATAGGCATCTCTGGTGCTGGGACAGTCTGTGGTTAATTATTGGATATCAGAATACTATAGGCTATCTCCTGTACTAGGACATTTTGACTTTTTTCTTTTGAAGTCCCTGGAACCTATGTCAGAGAAACTCAGGCCTGTTTTTGAGTTGGGGTCAGGGACTTTGCTCAAAATGGAGGTGCTTCTCTGGTTCTTTAAAACATTTACCTCAGTGGTACTAATAGAAGCACTCATATGTAACAAGATGTGTGCACCACTGCCAAAGTCAAGAGACTAATCCTTGTGAAAAAAGTATCTATTCCTTGTCATTTATTTTTATTTGACATACATGCTCCCATGTAATGCTTTGCATGTATATGTATGTTTATATTCCTTTTCTTTTTAAGTTTGAGATTATACTAAAATTACATTATTCCCATTCCCTCTCCTCCCTCTAAACACTCCCATATATACTTTCCTGCTATCCTTCAAATTCAGTCTTTTGTCTCTAATTGCAATTTCATGCACATATGTATGTATGTATATACAATATATTCATAAATATAACCCGTTCAATCCATATAATGTTACATGCATGTATGTTTTGAGAGCTGACCTTTTGGCACAGAATACCCAATTGGTATGTTCTTCCCTAGGGAAGACCATCTCTACTACTCCCAGCTTTTCTAAGTTACCTGATTATCTTTGTGTAGGGTTGACCACATGGGACTCTCCTTAACCAGTTCGAAATGCCCATTGATGTCATCTTGTGCCCTCTCCCATGATGCTTATGAACCACACTAATGACCAGCACGGTACATTGATCCTAAGGGTACTGTGTTACAATGAGGTATTTGGTCCAGACCGACAGACCTGCCATCCCAGAGCACCTAGCCACCCACTGCTGCTTAGGCTCCCCGCAAAATGCCTGAGACACTTATATTAAGTTAATGCTGTTTGACCTATGGCTCAGGCACATTGCTAGCTAGCTCTTTCATCTTAACTCAACTCATTTTCATTAATCTGTCTGCCACGTGGCCCACCATGGCCCACCTGATTTCCTTACATGTTTCTTCTTTGGGTGTCTGGCACGATCTGTCTCTCACTCTGCCCTTCTTCTCCTACCTATTCTGATTCCCCACCTACTTCCTATATGGTGCTCACCAAGGGCCACAACAGCTTCTTTATTTACATATTGATATTCACAGCATACAGAAAGACATTCCCACATCACCTCCACATTTCTGTCTAATCAAAAAGGAAGGTTTCAATTTTAACATAGCAAAATTACATATAACAAAACAGCCATCAAGCAAGAATTACATTTACAATATCTAGTCTATTTGTATTTAACAAAATTAAAGAAAATACTCTATCATCTACCTTATCCTGTGATTCCAAAGTTTCATATCCAATATACCTTTTAAAATAACCAAGGAAAACTGTACCTATAACTATCTAATCTTCAACTACATCAAAGACCACAGAAGGATATATTTAACCTAGTAAACAGGAAGTGCAAGCAACTTCCAGAATCTAGAAATGACAGAGATGGAACCTATCTGCCTGGTCACCCAAAGTTCCTTTATAAAGTTGGGGCATCCATCTTCAGCCTACAGGCCCAGAGTCTCTTTTCATTTCCATGAAGGAAATCTGCTCTGCCTATTCATCAGTTGCTTCTCCTTGAGTCTTAAAGACTGTCTGATAGATTTCTCTGCAAAGCAGGAACCTGAATGACCATCTTGGCTTGTTCTGCCAAAGTTCAAAGTCACCTTCCTATGGAATCTGCATACTGTCAAGCAGTCAATACAAGAACAGGTTCTTGCCACAAAGAAAGTAAACTCCATATGGAGTTTCTTCAATGCCCATTTTTCTCTTGAAGTAGATTGGTGCTGCCATGAGCAGACCTGTCTCACTGTCCAAAAAAGTCTAAGTAATTAAGATAATTTTAAATTTTAAATGCCACATTCTGTAGGTCTTAGAAGTGTTTGAAGATTATTTACCTAATTGAAATATAACTTTGTATACCTAAAAAATTCTAACTAACATAAATATGTTTGGTTATCATAGGTGACTATAAATCTGAATTTCTTAATTATACATTATAATTTTAAATCAGTTACATGAACATCATACCTTAAACAAGAGTAGAAAAATACATACAGAATAACAAAATTGACCTTAAATTTGCATCAATAAACGAAAAATCCATACCAATGTAAAACATTTTGAGATTAACATCTGATTTTTGGATTAAATTCAATAATCTTTTAAAAATTACTCATATACCATAGTGCGGTAGGGACATGCATAGCTTTGCAGTAACTATAACAGTTACTGCAAACTTTGCAGAACTGTAACAGTTCTCTAATTGGACTTAAGACCCACTCTAAAAGAAGGAAATCATGCCTGGTATCAGGAACCAAGTTAACTATGGAGTGCTATTAAAGTCATTTTTACGAATAAGAGTATGAAACTTCTAAATGACTAAACCACAACATGTTTAAGAATGATCAGCAAAGATTTGTTCTTATGCCCACAGATAAGTGCAATTTTCACTAGTCATCAAGGAATCTTCTCTTTTTGTTTTGTTTCGTTTTCTTTCCTTTTTTCTTGTAGAGATTATAATGAGCTGGCTTGATGTCTCAGTAAGTAGCAGTGCTTGTGGCCAAACCTCACAACTTGAGTTTAGTGTTAAGTATCTACATGGTGGAAGTAGCACTAGCTTCTAGAGGTTCCTCCCTAACATCCCCAAGCATGCTGTGACACTTACTTGCCCACATACAATAAATAAATAAATGTAAAACAATCACAAATTTGTGTTGGGAATTAAATTAGTTCCACCCCATGATTTGCCTCTGTGTTATTTGAATTTACTTTATCTCTAATTTCCGTTAGTGAGCGGAAGAGAAAAAGGAGTAACATATCAGTGAGGTAGGTATCTCGACTCCACAGCCAGCACAACAGTGAAAAGCACCTTGTTAAATTGAACCCCAAGAACCATTTTGGTTTGCTTAGGAGAGAAAGGGGTAACTGGTGATATTTAGCTATATATGACTAAAGAAGTTTAATAGGAAAATCATAATACTGAACAAACACTCTTTTCTGGGAAACAAAGTTAAAAGCAAACAAATGGGGAAATATCTTCCCTGATCAAAGAAAGGAAATATAAGCAAAGCATTTGGCAATGGCTTACAATTATGATTGGGGGGGTGCTGCAAGATGAACTAATAGACTATTGTTTTGCCATTCACCTTCCTCAAGGTTACTTCTCTGGGCAGTGTATCTTTAAGTTCCCGTTAATTTTACACTGCAAGGCATCTGGGCACCTGAGTCATAGGAAATGCAGCACAGCGGGAATACTTAGCACAACACTGGTGATGACTATATGCTCCTCAGAGAGATCTTGTGTTGGATACAGCTTCCCACCCTTTGTGATTGAATTAACTGAATGCCAGAGCCACAGACTCACTCTCTCAACAGATAATGTGAAACCACCAGTGTGGATTTCCAGTTGTCATTACTTAGGAAAATGGAAAGGGAGAAACACAGTACCCGAGAATAAAAAGGGGACTAATGAACACAATCTAGTTCCAGTGGCTGTACTAACACAGTATTTCACTTGGCACATGTACCTGGGGAACCAGAAGGATTAGGAAAACCTTGCCAGTCACTGCAGGGTGCAGCTAAAGGCAGACTCATTGAAGTTTCAGCTCAAAAATGATAAGGCTTAATAAATCTCAGTGGGTAGATTTATCTCATAATTGCAGATCATATTTAGAGGCCTGTACTAATTAGACTTGATTTGTATATGCTTTAGGCTTAATTGAATGGCAATTTTTCCTAGGTTACTTCAAAATGATTCTTTGTTGATGTGGAACCGGGCAACTTCTGCATAAGCTGTCTTCTCTAACATCACTGTGTTTATATATTTTGCAGCTGAATTCCTTGCTGTCTGGGTCTTAGGAAATATAGACTGTCTTTCAAACAAAGAAAAGATGTTAATTTCTTTGATCTGTGATTTATGATACTGAAATACAGTTAGGATAAATCTTGACGAGTGCTCAGGAAGATATATCAAAGATATATCTGTTGAAACAGAATTGGATATCAAAAGAAACAAAATGAAAGCATAAATTAATTTCCTATTTGTACTTCCTTTTGTTTAACAAGGCCAGTTTTTGGTGGCTGAAAAATCAAAACAAACAAACAAACAAATAAAACCTAACCTTCAAATGTTATAATTCTTTCAATTAAAATTATAATAGTTTTGAAGTAACTCAAGTAACATAGATATAGGTATGACTAGAGCTATATAATTATTTTACTATTAGGTCTTTATTATTTAAATGTAAAATTAATATTTATCCATTGTAGATTTTGTCTTTGAATTTCCACAATGGTTTTTTTTTTTTTTTTTTTTTTTTGGTCATTATTAAAGTATTTCCAAAACTACACTAGTTATTGTTGCTATATTTTTGTGACAGCATAGTTGTGTTCTGAATTCAGTCATTTGAAGTACACAATCGTAATTGCCCTCCTGTAATGTAGTAAACGCCCTTTTATTTCAGGACATTGGAATTATGAGTTGTGTTCCAAAGATAGAATGGGTGTCTGAGTATTTTATTGTTGTTCATCCATACTATAATTACTTTTCCATTTACATATCCAAAGTTAAATTTAAGAACAGTCAGGGCAGGCGTAGGGCACTAAGGATCTCTCACATGCTCCAATTATTTGTTTTCTGAGTCACTGTTAGTAAATTTTCCTTATTAAAAACAATAAATATCCACAATCCCTGCAAGTTATTTTATAATTACTTTAAAATTTATAAAAAAGAAGAAAAGACCAAGAATAACCAGCTCACCATCATCAAGTCGAATGAAGAACCCAAACTCTCTATCATCGATCAATTACTGTAAAAATATGGTAATCAAGATATGTTAGTAAAGAGGAGATTTATTTTTATGGGACAAAAATTGACCCATATGAGTAGTTAACTGACCTTCAATGAAAGAGCAAAGACAGCTCAGTAAAGGAAGGGTCAGTCCAACACATGGTGCAAGGTGAATTTAACATCCAAATGCAGACAAAAAGTCCACAGCAAGGACCTGACACTATCGCAAACAGCAACTCAAATGCATTATGCACATTTGTAAAATATCAATAATAATTTGTCTAAGATGTAATGGAAGAGAAAAGGGAGATGAAGTTGAAAATGAATTTTTAAATATAATGGTAAAATTATGAAACATGAAAAAGTTGAACAGCTGGCCTCCATAATATTCTTGTAGTACTCTATAAGAGAGAATGAGAAGCATGCTTAAAGAGTCAGAGAAGAATGTTTTGCAAAAGAAAATTGGTAAAGAATAGTCAATCAAAATAGTCAATAGAATGAACTTCTCAAGTTTGTCAATGAAAAGAAAGCAGTATGGTGGCTCACACATTTAATCGCTGAACCCTGGAGACAAAGGCAAGTAAAAGTCTGTGATTTCAAGACCTGCTTGGTCTACAGAGTGAGACCTATCTCAAAAAGAAAAAGAAAGAAGTAAAGCTAAGACTTCTTAAGAACTAATCTGAGCTAGGACAATACTCTGGTTACTCTAAAAAAAGACCACCATGGTGACTCAAACACATTCATAGTGTCAGTTCTGGGCTTCTGATACCCTCTTCAGATACCTATGGGCACCAGTCATGCATGTGGTATACATACATACATGTAGCCAGATGCATAAAAAAATCTAAAAATGTCTATACAAATATATGTTCTAAATACTTGACAAGGTACTTTATTAAAGATGATGCACAGGCAGCACACAGGTAGATAAACATATGTTCAGTGGCATTAGTGAATTATGAGCTACAAGGTAAGATACTACTATGGTAAGCATCCCAACACTGCTGCATAAAATTATAGTGTAAGTACAGACTCATTTTAGTGGTGGTGTGAATGGAAAATTCTTCCCATATTATCAGATATTTGAATACTTGGTTTTCTGAGATTGGCACTATTGGGATAGATTTAGTAGATATGGCCTTGCAGAAAATAGCGCGTCACTGGGCACAGCCTTTGAGATTTCTAAACTTCCCACCATTTTTAGTTTTCTGTCTGCTTTGTGCTTACAGTTTTAGCTCTTGTTTCTCTATCATGTTTGCCTGCTATCTCTCATGCCATTATGGATTCTTATCCCCCTAGATCCTTAAGCCCAAATCAACCCTTCTTAGCTTAAGTTGCTTTTGTCATAATATTTTGTCACATCAGTAGAAAAGTAACCAATACACATTAATTATGCTAGCCTGTGTTGACTACTCAATGAAGGCCTTACCCTCTTGGAAGAGTTAGTGGATTGTGGGATTGGAGGAAGGTGGGGAAGGATTAGTAGATATTGCATGAATTCTAGTTAGTATTTAATGAAAACCCATAGCCAGATGTTGAAGGAAGGTTAGAAGATCAGAGACAGGAAACAGACCACAGTCAATTCTTACTCAGCCAACTTTTTAGGTTGAACAAAGTAAATGCTATCTTCAAATTCTCAGCCTGGCTCACTATTTCTACATAATGCCTGAGTGTCTGCTTCCTTTTGCCTTAAATATATTCCCCAACCTTCTGTTTCACTTCTGGGTTGAATTCTGCATTATAATCCTAGAGTTAGGATTAAATGTGTGAGCCACTACTGTTTGGCTGTTAGGCCTTGAACTCACAACAATAAAGAAAGATCCCTGTCTCCTGAGTGATGAGATTAGACGTATGGGTCATCACTCTCTGACCTTCCTGGCTTAACTGTTGGCGATTCTGTTTTCTGATATTACAGGTTGATTTTATTAAATATATAATATATCACCCCAAGTGGATGGTATGTAAAGGGGAAAAAAGTATTCTTTTAAAAAATAAAGGGAAAGAACTTCCATCTTATAGAAAGGATATCACCAGTGTAAACCTGTGTTTAAGTCTGATCCAGAGGGAGTCAGCTTTGATTTACATGCTGGGATCACTTCACTATGGCTTTTCTCTTGTATTACCAAGTCTGGAAAATCCACAGTAAGGAGGCACTACTGTAAAGTTTCATAACCAGAACATTCCTTCTGCTTCACCAGAGTTCTAACAAATGGCATTTCTTGGAAAAGTGTGTTAGTACATGCCTGTAATTACACCATGGTTTAGACTGAGACAAGGAAATGAAGGTTCAAGGTGCGCTTAAACCACACAAAAAACCACTCCAACATATAAGCACTATATACATGCTATCTTAGCTCAGAGCTGACTCTTGTTTTCAGTTGAACAAACTATTTTACTTGCTTGGCTATTTTGGTCTTTGAGGTGATTATGGAGATAAAGCCACAGAGCTTAAATTTCAAATATAAAAAGTTATGAAATATTGTTTTTTGTAATTTTAGCTAATTTAGCTTAGTAAGACAATGATTTTTTTTTAAATAGCAGTGTGTGTGTGTATGTGTGTGTTTAGCATACTAGTTGGGTCACTAGCAGCAAGAAGAGAAACTTTAAATATGGAAATCTGAAAATTGTCAGTCGGCTTTTGTCAGCATTGAATGTCTGTCAGAATTCATCATTTATTAGCTTTTATTTGTGTGTGTGTGTGTGCACGCTCGTGTGTGCATGTGTGTGTATGTGTGTGTATGAGTATGAGTGTGTGCGCACGTGTGTGTATGTGTGTGTGCATGTGTGCGTGTGTGCATGTGTGTGCGTGTGCATGTGCGGCTTTTGTCAGCTTTGAATGTCTGTCACTATTCATTTATTAGCTTTTATTTGTGTGTGTGTACGTGTGTGTGCACGTGTGCATGTGCATGAGCGTGTGTGTGCGTGTGTGTGTGTGTGTGTGTGTGTGTGTGTGTGTGTGTGTGTGTGTGTATGTACCAGAACAAATGGTGTGTGATGTCAGGGGATAACCTGAGGTAATCAGTTTCCTCCTCTCATCACATAGGTCCTGGAGATTAAATTCAGATGTTCAGGTTTTGACAGCAAATAATTTTTCCTGCTAAGATACCTATTTTTCTCTTTTATACTTATGAAATGGAAAATACACTTGTCCTATATCTAACAATAACGACAAAAACAAAAACACTTCAATAACCAATCAAATTAACTCCCATGTTTACTTCTTCCAAATCAATGGTTGGGACAACAGGCCTTTATTTTATACATGTGTAAGTTCTTTATTGTGTGCATGGAAGTTCTTTTCTTTTTTAAAAAAAATGTAAATGGTGAATTATAGGTATAATTACAGCAAGAAACATGCAGTGTGGGCACTAAAACATTTCATTCATCAATGCTCAAGCCCATTCTGCATTGTACCAGGTGCCTCTGCCTGATTTTACACTTCATGATGAAGTCTGGCTCATTTTTACATGATCCTTCCATTATGTGGGTGTCAGGTATTTACCACAGGTTTTACTGGACAGAGTTCTTTAATGAAGGACTGAAAGAATGAATCTATTATATATATATTTCTTTCTCTCTCTATGCATCTATGTATCTATCTTATCTCTCATTTTCTCTCTCTACTTCTATCTATCATCTATCAATCAATCTATTTTATCTCTTCCTCTTTCTCTCTACATTTCTCACCCATTCATCTCTCCCCCTCATATATAGATCATCTGTCTACCTACATACCTCTAGATAGATGTATTTATCTTTTCTTTTTCTTATTTTACCCACTTCCAGTCTTCTTAACTTAAAGCGTTGTATTTTCCTTGCTATCCTTGGCTATTTATCCTTCAATAGTTATTGAAGTCAAAGGGGCACAGTAATTAATTGGCTGATCTGACCTTCCCGTAGTGGTGACATCAGACAGGTGAGGTTGCTCTCAGAGTTAATAGCCTACACAAGGTATAATATAGAGTTTACACCAGGCACCTTGACCTCCTAGACTGATAAACTATTTCCTAAACTACAGAGCTCAGCTTTACTACATGTATCCCCATGTGAAACATTGTAAATACTTCAACTGGGAGTCTACAGCCAGTAAAAATATCACAAAAGCAAATAAATAGTACAGGATGCAAAATCCCAATGTAGTCACATAAGAAACAGAAAACATCAAAGAAAACATAACTTCTCCAAAAATTACTAATCCTACAATCCCAGCATCTAGTGAGAGTGAGTTGTATGAATGCGGAAGAGCTGAAAAGAATGGTTAAGTATCCTCAAAGACAAAAATTAGTTTCTGGTGGAGAAGACAGACAGCTGAAATAAGGGGCGGGGGGGGGGGGGGGAGCAAGATAGTTGAGAAAGGAAACCCACAAGGAGAAACACTGAGACAAAGCCATCAGAACGTCTGGAAGAGAAAAACATGAGCCAAATACAAATCTCTGTGGAAAGGATTATCAGCAGAATGTATCAAGGTGGATTAAAATAATCTCTGACCATGAAGACCAGGTTGAGGACCTGGGCCAATCAAACAAGGACAAACCCCAAACCTCAAACTGTAATGAGACAGTAGTGGGGAGACCGAATCATAGAAGACAATCTGAAAGATTAAACAAGCATAATAACAAAACCATTGCAGGATTAAAGAAAATATTTTTCAGAAGTAGAATAATCTTGAACATCTGAAAGGGTGGAAAATGCACAGAGAGATGAATAAATAGCATACACATTATTAGAAGAAAACAGTTGTTCAGGAAGGCAAGCTATAGAATTGCACAGGAATAAGTTAGGTTGTCCAGTAAGGTGAGGGTGAGCCAGCCTCGAAGTTGTGAGCATGGGATATCTGTCCCCATTATTCACCTGTCATGTGGCAGCATGGACAGAGGAGAGATGACCCCCCCAATCCATGCCCAAGGCAGGTGGGAGAGCTGTTCCTGCCCCTCATCAGCTGCAGCACTCAGGAGAGCGGGCTTTATACCTCACCTGGGCAACAAATTAGAACTGGCCCTGAAAGTGTAGATGTGGGAAAGCCGCCCCTGAGGATGTGAAAAAGAGAAATGATCCCACCAGTTGCTCATTGACAAGGGGTGAACTAGCCATGGCAATCTTGGAGAGCTTGCTTTGTTGGTGAGGACAAGGGAGAGCTGGTGGGCTGACCAACCCTGAAACTACCCAGGCCCAGACCCAGAGTTATGTGCTGTCCTATCCCAACACCCATCCCATCTGTGATCTCCTGGAGTACATGGGGGTGGGGGTCAGTCCTGCGGACCTAGGGCTCAGGATCTCTATGACACAGGGAAGCAATGGGATATACAGGAAGAGCCCCAGTGATGGCCTAGCATCCGTGGTTCAGCAGAGACCACCTAACCACAATGATTCTTCGGGATGAAGACCTTCATGTAAAAGTGTACCGATAAAGAGAATTACTGTTTGGCTCCTTTTATCACACTACAGCTTCCGTGACTAGATTATTTTTTTCTTCCTTTTTTTTTTTCCCTTTCTTATCTTAAATTTTATTTTGTTTTATTTGGAGAGGTGGGAGATGGGTGAGATCAGAAGACATGATGTGGAGACACCGTGTCAAAGGCACTGAGTAAATAAAAATAAAATTAAAAAGATAATAAAACTAAATAAACAATATAAGTATAGCATATAAACAAAATCTAGATACACAAATAAAGCCCTTTCCTCATAAGACTTTACCAAATTCCTTCTACTTACTTTTAGAGCTCACAAAATTGATTATAAAAGACAATTAAGTAGCATGTTTTATAGAATTCTGAAATTAAAAATGGAAAAATGTACATTTGTTTTTGAAAATGTGAACAGAAAGCCTAATACTTAAGCACACATCTTACAGTGCTTAATGATATACAGGAAAACATAGGTATGTCATGCCAACACTTTTCCCCGAGGACGTAACTCCAAATTTATTTTTCTAATAGTAACAAAATATTTTCTTCTTGGATTCTTACTGACAGCTGCATTAATTAATAACACAGCACAAACAAATATGGAATGAGATGGAAAGAAGTCAATTTTCATCTCATTCAGTGATGAAAACAGTAGGTTGGAGAAGAATTGGCATTTGGAAATATCCTTATAATCACTTTTGTTTCACTTTATACTTTACCCTGTGTTCTGCAGTGATTTCCTCTCATTTTTATATCACAACATTTTAATTTTAAAGCACTACCATGGGAAGCTAGTTAATGGGCCATTGTCAGAATTCAGGAATAAATACACTCAGGCTAGGACTGTAGTCAATGCGATGGGTCAATGCGATGGTGGACGTGTGCATGGTTTGGATGAAAGGCAATAAGAAATTCAGATACTACATTCCTTGCTTGCCAACTTATTGGTTGAGTGCTTATGACAGAATGTACTAGAAGAGAGTTTGGTTTGGAATAAGGTTTGGTTAATAATAACATTTCTCCTATAGGAGGAAGATCATTTGATCACCATATGACGATCACCAAGTATGTTGACTGGTGGTTGACTCTAAGCATTGTTAATTGTGTGTTGATTTGAAGAATAAGGAATAGTTTCAATATTCAAATAGCAGAGGTGGAAAGTAGTTTTGTAGATGATTGCCCAGTATTTACATCAGAGATTTTTAGATCATAAACTTTCTATTGCTATAAGTTTTCATACTGCCCAGCAATTCTCTATAGATGGCATGTAAATGCATGAAGTTGGAAATATTGTTTAAAAATTATCTATAATCATAGGAATTTGTTTTTCTGATTTTCTTTTATATCAAGAATTAAAAAAAAACAACTTATTTTACATATGAAGCACAAATCTCCCTCTCATACCTTCTCCTGCTTCCCCTCACCTCCCACCGCCTCTGAAAATGTAAGACCTCCCATGGGAAGTCAGAAAATCCTGGTACATTCATTTGAGGCAGGTCTAAGCCCCTCCCCCTGTATCAAGGTATCCTTCCATAGGTATTGGGCTCCAAAGAGCCAGCTCAGAGCCAAGCAATTTGAATTTTATATAACTTCTGTGGGATAATGCTCTTGTACACTGTAAAGATTTATCATTGGTATTGGTTTAATAAAATACTGATTGGCCAATAGCCACCTACACTTCCTGTTTGCCTTCAGCCAATCAGCATTTTTTTTTAATCAGTAGGCAGGACAATTATTTACAATGGAACAGAACACAATCTCACTACAGGGACTCATATATTGGAAGAAGAGAATTGATATCTGCAAGTTGTCTTTTGACTTCCATGTGCACACTCTCTCATGAACACAAATGCATGCACACAAAACAAAATTAAAACATTTACATTAACAGGATAAGTTTGCTTTTAAAAATATGCTATTATGTAAGTACACAGGAAATCATCCATACAACAGTATTTCTCTTTATACAGAACAGGTTGGCTTTGAACTAATGAAATCTGCGTTGCCTCTACATCAAAAGTGCTGGGTTTAAAATCATATATTTGACTGTAATTTTATAATAGGAACTATTATTATTAAGGAATGACTGCATATACAATTCTAAAAATGTAACACATACTATCATCAAAATAAAAAGCTTATTAAATCAAAGAGATATTTTAAACACAGGTCAGATTAATTCTAGTATCCTTAACTGTAGTAATCTTCCTTAGTTAGAAACATATTTAATCCTATGGTCTTTAGTGAAATTCAGATCCAGCTTCAAGTATCATCTTGCAACAAAGACTTCATACAAGTGTTCATCTGTAATAAATGATGTGAGGTAGGGAGTGAGTCCTAAAGAGAACCCAGTAAAGGAGCTGAAAAAACAAAATGGACATTTTTATTTACTCCATGATTCTGAATTTCACATCTACCATTAGCACAGTGAGAGAAAAACAAACACACACTCTGAAAAATATCCATGCATAAGTCTATCTTCATTGCTATGTTAGTCAGGATCTCAGAATATTATGTATTTATATATATGTTAAATATAATAAACATAAGTAATAAATCCACATATATGTTACTTAATATTTATTTATAGTTATCCCATGTATTTATTAGGTCACCTTTAAGAATGTGGTCCAGTAGTTAATTCCTGCCTCAATCTGAGAGGCAAAGAATTCAGAAATTTCTAAATGCATAATGCCAGATGTCTCAGTATTTCAAATCTAGTCTGAAAGCCTAGGGGTTTCCTAGACGGCTACTTGGACCCTAGTCTATACTGAAAGCTGGAAGAACCTGATTTTTCAGGAATGCCATTGCAACAGAATAGTTTAATGTCATTGTCATCCAGCACTCACTATTCTTATTCCGATCTGTTTCATCTTTGATTCTGTCACAGTAAGTACAAGAGTTTATTCTTTCCTTTCTCAGGTCTCTAATCCTAATAGTTAGCATTCTATTATTATGATTATTCTATTATTATTAAAATCCGAAGTCTCCTATCTCTAAGTGGAATTTAAATTTCTACTACAAATTGAGGTGAAGCATACTTCATTCCTAACATTTTGATGGGTACTGATTCTTCAAAACAGGAGTTCCAAGGCTTTGGCTCTCTTCTATGAAAGCATAAAAAGTCATGTTTTCTATCAATCCATTTCAAGGACAAAGGCTAGCAGTTGTCAAGTATCTGTGGTTTGTGTACAGGAATATTGGCAATCAAATAGAGAAAATAAGGCCTTCAGAAAAATGAGAATATGATTGCCTCTGTTGTCTAGAAGCATGAATAGAGACAGAATAAGTTTGTATGAAAGGTCATTACTCTCTACTGAGTGTTAAGAGCTTTCTTCACACAGATGAAATATGGTCATAATTTGAAAAATTTGATTTTTTAAATAATTTCTTTTCAGTCATTCACTTATGATTTTATAATTGTATGTAATTGAAGTCTATAATCTGGTTAGGCATTTAACATAAATAATGATTGTACATAGTGACTACAACAAGATGCAGATTCACTGAAAACAGCCCATGCTCTTCTATGTTTACTTATAATTACAATAACACAATTTTGGCTCATTATTTACTCAATAACACAACATAAGCCATCCATTACTTACTCAAAAATAATTTTTAATGCTTTATTTTATAGTAAACTATAAATATGTTATATGTTATTTATACATATTATGCATATTGTTTCTATGGAATGTATTTTTGTCAAAACCAAATTATTATTTTACTTATATTTTGTTTGAGGTATTGATGGTTATAGTGCTGGAAGATAATTATATAAATGAATCAAAATGTATATGAAGAATTCTACAAACAAATGGATCTTTTATCTCTTACACAGTGGAGATAATGAAGTGCCTGGCTTCATATGCTTTTCTTACAACCAGTGGGCAGCAACTTAATCCAATTCAGTCTGAATGAGGAAAGTCACATAATTCAAATCTGGAAATCACAGAGGTATTAGTAGCTAAATTTTTCAATGTCAAAAACATGCACAAAACTCAGTGGCTTATCATACTAGAAAGTCACACCCCCACCCCCACTCCCTACCTTGCCCTCGGCCCTTTCCTGCAGTCTCAGACTGTAGTTCCCATCATTCTTGATGTTTCTATCCTAGATTTGAGATAATAGGCGCGTAACCTGAGGTCCAGATAGCATTTATTTCTTTGTACTATTCTAGTTTCCGGTTTTATATGTTCGTACAATACATTTTGAGCATATTCTTCCCATTCCCCAAATCTTCTCAGATTCTTTTCCCATCACTATCCACCCACTCAAATTTATTTTCTTTCTCTAACTTCAAAAGAAAGAAAATAAGCAAACAACACCAAACTATAGACCGTCTTTTGTGTTGTACAAATACTCCTGTTTATTAAGCCTGTCTTGGGTTGTGGGTGATATACCCAGAGTTACTCCCTTGAAAAATATACTGACTGTCCCTCTCCCAGAAGCTATAAATTGTGAATAGTTTCTTTGTTAGTATCCACTTGCTCTACTCCAAGCTGTGATTTTTAGCTTGCTTGAGCTCCTGTAGATTTTGTGCATGCTGTCACAATTTCTGAGTTCATTTGTCAATAAACCATGTTATGTCTAGAAAACACTGTTTCCTTGGGATCCCTCATAACCACAGGCTATTACGATATGATTTGTCTGTCTGCCCTTTTTTTTTTTTTTTTTTTTTTTTTTTTTTTTTTTTTTTTTTTTTTTTTTTTTTTTTTAAAGATCTTCAAGCCTTGAGAGAAGAGATATGATGAAGTCATTGCATTAAGGGTGGGGTTATCCATAGTCTCTCACTCTGCCTGTCTCTGATCTGGGAATCTTCCAAGGAAGGGGAATTGAACAGTATTTCATTTGTTTCACTATTGCTACTCCTTTGCTATGGGTCTGCTTTCAGTTGTAGATCTTGTGTATGGTTTTGCCCTAGGGCAGCTATGTTTCAGATGGTGGCTCATATCCAATCTAGCTTCAGTTTACAAATTGAAATTCAATTTTCTCGTGTCTTCATTTCACATGAAGTCCAAGTGATGAGTAGAGTGCAGCCTCTACTTACATTTTTCAGTTTAGTTGCTTTGTATCTGGTGATAGTTCATTGTCTAAACTAACCACTGTCTGGTTGGGTTTAAGTCCCATTCCATGAGATGAAACCCATTTCTAACACTGCTTGGATGGTCAAGAACTTGAGACTAGATGGGCCAGTAACCTAGGGAAAAATCAAATACTACTCTTCTACTAAAGAAGCATGGCAATCAAATGACTCCTAATAACATTATGATATACTCATAGATCAGTGCTTTGCTCAATCATCATCAAAGGTGCTTCTTCCTTTTGTATATGAGCACAAATACAGAGACCTACAGCTAAAATATGTCTGGGGTGAGATACCTCACAATACTCTGTTCTACGTGAGATGTCTCTATTGAATCCCCCCCCCCCCCCCACAGGACTCAGGGATTCCTATAGATACAGAGGCAGAAATATTTTAGAAGACAGGAGAACTGAAAAACACCAAGGAAACTGGCCTTCTAAACACAGCACATCTGAATTCACAGAGACTGTGGCAGCATATGTAGGGCCTGGACAGGCCTGCACCTGATGCGATTCTGGAGCTCAGAAGCTATCTTCAATTGATAACTAGTTGCCAATGAAAATTCAGTTTTCTCAAACAGGGCCTCACTGGGGATAGTCACCGATGTTAAGGCAGACTCCAAGCTCAGCTGTAGATTATCAAGACAAAAAACTAACCAACCAAACAAAAAAACCTCAATGGCATCTTCGCAGGTTCTTTGTACCACATTCTTATTCAGGACACTTGTTTATTTTTAGTTTTAGTTTTATCATTTATTTTTTTAATCTTATATATACTTTGTGTTGGTAGTATGGTTTTTGACTGTGTTTTTATGGAATTTCTGGTGTGTGAATGTATGGGTCACAGTGATATTATATATTTCTCTTGAGTTTTTTCTTTCATTTTAATGTTTGCTTTGTTCTATTATTAGTTGTTAATTTTTTTGCCATATTTTATTATCATTGTTTAAATGCCCAATTGTTTTATAATGGGGTCAGCAAGGAGATGGACTGGATGGGTGGGAAAGTGGGGTGGATGTTGGGGAGGGAAAAATATAATCAGAAGACACTGCATGAAAAAAACTATTCTTAATAAAAGAAAAAAATATAAATTATTGGAAAAAGCAATGTTGTGTGCTTAAACCAACATAAGCTAAGATGATAAAGTACAAGAGAACATGATGGAGACAGGGTTCAAAATGGACATATGTTGAATGTAAGTTTTGTACTGTGTTCTCTTTCTTATAAATATTTACTTTCTCTTTTGTAAAATTACCAAATCCTTAAATAAGATACAACAAAAGTTTCATAGAAAATATTTTTCAAATGTGCTCAGAGGTTACAGTCCTATTTATAGAGTGCCTAGACTGTGTTTATCTTGAAACCAAGAATGATGAGCTACAAGGAAGTTATTTGCAGTGGAATTCCTGGTGTGTGAATGTATGCAATGAAGCCATTTAGCCTCCCTAATCCAGAAAGCATAAAATATAGTGATAATTGATTGCAGCATTCCAGACCTGTGCTGAGGAAATATCAACTCTCATAGTGAAAAAAGGTCCCTAACTTGGGGAAATTTCAGGCTTCCAGTCTCACAGTGAGAGAAGGGCCTTACCAGGGCAACTATTTTCTGGCTGTACTGCTAGGCAGTGGGGCAAGGTCTCTTACAGCCTAGTTTCTTTCCTTTTTAATCTATATTTTTTCATACCTCTTGGAGTAACTTTTTGGGTATAATTTTATTTGGTGTTTTTTTCCAGGCCATTTCTAAAAAAGCAATGGAAAACCACCATGTGAGTCATTGGAAAATGGCCATCTTTTAAGCCCCTTTCTAAAAATTGAAATTTGGAAATTATCTTGATTTGCTTTCTCCTGTACATTTATACTTTTACCTAAAATGCTATATATCTTCTATGCTTTTATTTGTATTTAGCTTTATTTGCCCAATGCTATTTCGAGAATTTTTTCTAGACTTTCTTCCTTTTTATAATAACTTTACAGTAATTTGGATGTGTGTGCTTGATTTTACTGAACAGTGCTCTATGTCCTTTGTACACCTAAAGAACTCTGCTTAAACCTTAATTATTTCAGAGTTCTAACACAAGTATTAGAGATGTACTCTTGATTTCAACCTTGACTTAGAAGCAGCTATATTGTTCAACTCTGTCACTCTGTACTGTCTTCATGTTCCCTGAACAAACATTACTTAGTGATGGATCAGTGTATATGTACTCATTATCTTCTTATGTCTTATCTACTGTCCTTGATAAAAGCTAGTTCCAACATTCTTCAACATCTTATAGCTTACCAATGCAAATTCAGTAAATAGGTGGTGTTTTTCAGTAGACTTTTTTTCTTTTCTACATCACTACTAGAGTCAATTTTACCAAATGTTTGCTACTACATTACCCACATTATCATTCTCAACTTTATTTAGTAATTTTTCCAATCCTCTTGCCAGTTCCCCAAATTATTGTCTCATATTTTAAGTTTTAATTATGACAGCTCCAGACTTTTGGGACCAATTTTGTGTTAATCAGTTTTTGTTGCATAACAAACAACTACAAAATCTCTGTGACACACAGAAATAATCACTCATTTCTTATTCATACATCTGCGGTTCAGCTGGAGTATAGCTGTTTCAAACTGTGGAGATGGTTGCTTTAGCTTCTGTCTGTGTTTGGGTTTGTGTCTATTCAAGTGGGTTCATGCTGGAGTTAGCAGTGAGCAGACAGATGCATCATAGAGGAGGCTTTTGGAAAGGCAAAATAGTAGAGCACAAACCTATTTGCCCCCCCCCACCCCAAAAGTGAATATTTGAAGCCTTGATCAGCAATACTTCCTCTCAATAAAGCAGACTCTTTTTTTCTACTTGGAAAATAAAGTTGGTTGGAATAATGTGTAAGGAATAAATCATTTTAATTTTTAAAATGTAACATCAAGATGTTTTAGGAAACTGGGAAGATGGACACTGAGATTCAGGTAAAAGGGGAATATAACCCAAGGAAAACAAAATTTTGGCCATATATGATATTAATAAAAATGTTCCTGCTTTGATATATTCTTGAAGCTCTTGGACATTTAAAAACATGGAGTTTAGATACAAGTAGGAACACGTAGAATCATTGAGCAGAGATAAAGATCCCAGAAATCATGTATTTATAGAACAATTGGTAACAGAGTCAAGAGACAGGAGCTCAGGAAGTAGTAGGGCAAAGGCTTCAGTTCTCATTTAAACCAAAGATTCTGTTTAATTCTTCATTGTTAGGAATTGGCTCACCAACAGGTGTTAGTTTTAAAATACCAGACTGGTTATAATGGGAAAGGGCTTGGGGAAGCAATGTTAACAGTATTAGAAAGCATTTATAGGGGCTGAATGAAGTAATAAAAGCCTTTGATCTCTGAGCTCTGAACGTAGAAGCAGGAGAGTAGGAATATTTAAGGTCATCCTATGCTACATAGGGAATTTAAGATCAGCCTTGGCTACTGGAGATCTCATATCTGAAAACAAGTATCAATATATGGTATAGTTATAAAAGGTCCATTATATGGGATATCTTTCTCTATGCTGAGAATGTGTTGCTACCATTGGTTAATAAGAAGCTGTTTTGGCCTATGATAAGACAGCTTAAAGCCAAGCTGAAAATCCAAACAGAAATTCAAAAGAAGAAGGGTGGAGTCTGAGAGATAATATCCAGCTGCCCAAGAATCAAGATGGGAAAGTAAACAATGAATCACCAGTCATGTGACAATACATAGATTAATAGAAGTGGGATAATTTAAAATGTAAAAGCTAGCTAGCAAGAAGCCTGAGCCATAGACCACCAAACTGTCTATAATTAATATAAGCCTCTGTGTGTTAATTGGGACTTAGCAGATCCAGAACACAGGAAAACTTCTGGCTACATTGGTGCCTAAGGTGGGGCACAAGCCCACAACCCTTGGATTAACCAACTGAGATAGTGAGGCTCTAAATTACTTCTCACTGTGTAAAACACTGGCACTCTAGATATGTTTATTTGGGACCAAGTGGCTTGGGACACAGGAAAACTTCTGGCTACAGGTATGAAAATATTATTTCATAACACATCTGCTGATATATGAAGATAGCTTTATTAGAACATATCTTAACACCATTTGTTGAGATGGAATTGTATCCAGTCTTTTACTTGATGAGAACAATTGATTGTACTCTAGGTAGCTGTAGTCAACTCCTGAGTAAACTTGGGCCTTTCTTGTTTTTCTTCAAGGAGGACCTCTGTTGAATAGACGACAAGGTAGGGTAGGAAAGGAAGAATAGGGGTGTCAGTGTTCTTACAAAATAAATATCTAACTTTCAAAAATTTTGAGGAGAAATATGACTCTGGCAAGAATGCAGCCATATTGGAATTGATTTGCTGTGCCTGACCTCATTGTATAGCAATCTACCATGAACTGAATGAAGATCACTTTAAAGAGGAGGTGCATCGACCATAAAACACACTGTCAGTATGCACAAGGAACATTTCCCCTCTTTGTTCTCTGCTCCCTCTGGCTCTGAAAGTCATTATCCTTCCTAACATGCCTGATACCGAGCCCTGAAGTATTCTCTACAAATTACCTCACTGTCGCAACTTCACAGAAAAAAGTGCTTGTGCTTCTGAATGACATCATATTTTTTCAGTGTTGAGCAACTTGGTTCTTAATGCCAATGGTGATAGAACTGATATCATCCTTAAGTAACAGAACAAAATAAAAGGCAATGATAAGATAAAAGAAGGAAGAGACATGGCTTCCTGTTGGTCCTTATCTTTGCAGCTTATTCTTTATAGTTTATCACATGAATTTCTTGGACTTGTTTGATTTATTGCTTAGAAAATAAAAATGAAATAGTATGGACAATCATAATAATATCCAAATACTTTTCTTTTATTCTATCTTACAAGCCAGTAAACTGATTATAATCATCTAGAAATATTGTATCTTACGCTCATATTTTTCTCAATTTTAGACTGTCAACTAAGTTGAAAGTAGGGAAGCAAAACTCTTAGATTTAATGAAGTGTATCGATGACAGAACAGAAAATCAATTGATACAGAGCCTAGATTTGTTTTTAGCAAAGAGACATAGCAAGTTTCTAGAGGCTCAGCCCCCATCCATCATACCCAGCATAAGCCCATGCAGTGTGCAACAATTTGCAAGCATTCTTGTGGATTTTGTTCTCCTTCTACATACACCCTGTCTTGCCTATTTATTTCTTTTTTTGCATCTACCTCAGAAATTTGAAGTGGTATAATGTGCTCAGTAAAGATTAATGTCATATGGTGAGCTGGCAGAGGCCAAGAGAACAAGTGCTTTCCTGAGTTATGATTTTTCTTCACCCCAATTTACTTTCTGTCCTGCACCTGTGCTGATTGGCTAACATCCTTGAGCACAAATAGCTGGTCACCCCTCATGTATAATTTATGCAATCAAAACTTTGCAACTGTGCACAATTTTGAGTCCTGTGTCCTTTGTGCCCAAATGGGCTCTCTCTAAGCTGTCAAGACTTCCTAAAAATACACTTGCACTATGCCCATGAGCTGAAGCACTAATAAAGTCCCAATGATTGTAGAAAGAGCTATTTAATCAGACACTGCTTCTGACTGGGATTGGCTAGTGAGAAGTCCCAAGCTCTGTGAGAGATTAAGCTACAATTAGAACAAACAAACAAACAAACAAACAAACAAATGAATAAAACTAATCAACAAGAACATCTCCCCCCACACATTAAATAAATCTTCATATGGCTTACAGAAAAGTATTATAAACAGATTTTCATTGATGAATTTTCCAGAGAATGAAAGAGTAGTTTTTTTAGAAAAATGTAGGGGCTGTTATCTAACAGAATTTCTTAATGCAGCATTAACTTTAATAATTATGTCATTAAGTATAATTTTAATTCAAGTTAAGTTACCAAAATGGAAGCATCTGAAGCATTGGGACTTAAGGAATATGTTATCTCAAATATGCACATGAGTGTGAGTAACTCAGTGAAATTAACCAATAGTAACGGGGAAAAATTTTCATTGTCCTTTTTAAATGCATTATTTCATTACTTAATGGTGTATCCATAATCATGGGCCAGTTATAGAATCAGAAAAATGGAAACATTACAAAATGGTATATTGTTTTGCATAATTCAATTTTAATTTTCTTGAAAATTAGATATTTAATAAACCAGGTTTCTAGTATCAAGGATGATTTCCTCTCTTTTAAGTAGGCCTCACATCTGAGCAGACAGTCATTGTTTACCCCCACCATGGTGTGAGTGACACTTATTTTACCTTTCTGGTTATCTTGCTATGTAGGGCATTGCTGTGCTTCATAGATGTCGTAGTTGGACAGAACTCTTCATTGCTTTCTTTTTGGCAGCTTGCATAGTATTTTTATGATACAATGGAAGCTAGAACACAAGAAGGAGGTTTTAAGGTCAGAAGCAGCATGAATCATCCAAAGTGTGAAGCGTCTTCAGCAATAGGGGGTTATATTTAAAGTCTGAGAGGCCACCAAGGATGACAGTAACAGTTTATATTGCTTGCAGAGTCCCTTGTTCTACCTTGACAGACCATTCATGGGGGTATTTTTTAATGCCAGGTAATAGCATTTTTGTTAGTCTATGGTTCGTGTGGAGGGCATTGTCAGACTATAGGGAACATGTCTTCCTTTAAGGTGTGTGTGTGTGTGTGTGTGTGTGTGTGTGTGTGTGTGTGTGTGTAGCAATAACAATCAAAGAAAAATGCTATTAATTAGAGAGGAGAAAGTAATTGGACAGAGAGAAGACTTGTGAGAAGCTGGAGGAGAGAAAGGCAAAACGGGAAAGTGAAGTGATTTTATTGTATATGAAACGAATAAAATTAAAAGACAGTAGAAAGATATATTCTCTTACATCATTTTCACCATTATGAGGACTCTATATTGAATTCAGACAAGCATAAGAAGATTTTCAGGTTAAGGCCCATCTATTTATCATGGGCTTGTACTTAAAATGTACCATGTATAAGATAAGAAAATAGATGTTTGAAGTTAGATCCTACCATAAAATAGTGTAGAGGACAAAGAATATAGTACAAGTCATAGTATATGAGAATCCTATTAGATGAAAACAGAAAACTTGCAAAAATTCCTAGTGAAATAATATAAATTTGATAAAGTGTCCCTGATTGTTTTATTTATTGCTTATCTTTTTAATTGAACTTTTATTCTCCCCTGTGTCCTAAAATTATTATGCCATTTCTATATTTTATAGGAGAAAATGCCAATAGTCAGGGGTAGAAGGATATTTTATGAAACAAGTGAGAAAAATGTTTTGAATTGGAATACACCTTCTTTGACAGAAACACATTTGGTCCATTTTTAATAACAACCTTTGGAGGATAGTAACATTATAAGAAGGGCACCCATGAGCATTTTCATTGTCTGCTGGCTTTAGGAGAGACAGAGCTACTCTTGTAGAGTCTGCAATACCTACTAACATGTAGGCAATGGGATTACTTTTGAATATCATGGTGGGGGAGCCTACATTTCTTAGTTGTATCAGAACTAAGACAAACGAACAAAAAATAAAAAAAGCTAATAGGTTCACAACCCCTTAAAATGATATGTGAACTATTGAAGAAGTATAAGGCTTGCAGAGTTGCATGGATCTCTGCAATGCATTTTGTTTGGGGGATTAAACAACTCACAGCTGAAGCTAAATTGATGCCCGGTCAGGGATGTACTTTGTATAGAACACATGGCAATAAACATTGGATGGGAAAGTTAGAATTATTATGTACTCAGTAAAAAGATTGTTGGGGTAATAACTCTTCTAGCATCATTTCCAGCAAAGAGAGCAGAAACAAAAAGGAAAATGTTGTTTTAACTTTTCCAGAGTGGCTGCGCCGTAATCTATTGTTATTTCAGTCAGCAATTATGACTCTGCAGTTATCCGCCTCTCTCTTTATATTGCGTTGTTTCCTCCTGCCGATTGTAATTTTTACTACAGCAATACATTTATCTACAGACATTAGTAAATTTTATAGAAATATAGCCATGGGTGTACTTACCTAAGCATTCCCTTACCATTCATCAAGGCAGCAATTGTTCCTCTGGTCCTGACCCAAGATAACAATAAGATACTGGAGAAAGGTGTAGGGACAGCTCAGGTCACAGGGATTTAGCATTCATGGAGGACTTTGTAGCAACACTAGAAACTTAGCAGACCTGAATCCATCTCTCCTTTCCCATCTGAACTGGATATCAGATCTACAAAGTGAAAGAATGCTGTAAAGTTTCTCACTCAGGCATGGTGCCCATAAGCATGACTGTTGCCTATGTTGGTATCTCCTAACCTCTGAGTGATGTAGTGAATTTTAATTCTATAGTAATTTGAACTAGGTAGCCTAGAAATTTATACATGAGCTTTCTTTTTCTTACCTGAATTTGGGAAATTATCTCTTGGGAATAAAATGAAATGTGTAAGCCAACTTTTGATTCTGACTTATTCTATTCTGGAACAGCTAAAAATTAGGTTTATTACAGACATAAGAACGTTATGGTAGCAAGGGAAACTACATTTGTGAGTGCAGGAGATCTCCCATGTGGATCATAGATTTACTTTACAGTGAAAAACCTAATAAATGCCACCCAATTACTTTTATAGACAACCTGGAAACCAATCACACGATAATAAACATATTTTAAAGCCCAGATGAGTAAGTTCAGCAAGAGTTTGAATTATGTTTGTTTTTCTTAATATAAGAGGAGAGACACAGCATGTTTCTAAACTGTTTCTATATTAACGGCATGGTTCTGTATTAACCAGGTCTCTCCAGAGTAGCAAGACTGAAGGAATGAATAGATATATTACACATGTATGAATACTATATAGGATTATTAAATTGACTTACACAATACATGGTAGGTAGTCCAACAACGGCTCACATTGAAGAAAGTCAGAGCTTGTAGCTTCTGAGGACACAAGGTTGGATGCCTTAGCAACTTTGATGTGACTGTAAGGGCCACAAAGACTTATGGAGATCCAGTGGTCTTTATAGGAAGGCCAGAGAGTTCTATTGCCATCATAGGGCAGCAGCAGCAGCAGCAGCAGCAGCAGCAGCAGCAGCAGCAGCAGCAGCAGCAGCAGCATAGTAAATGCACTTACTATCATGGAGTGAAAAAGGACGCTCAAGGAGCCACAGCTTTTCACTGTGATCTCCTTATACTTATGACACTGTTAGAAAATCCGGAACAATCTGGGGACTGTTTAGTCAATCCTTCAGTAAGTGTCAGTAAGAGGCCTGCCCACAATTGTAGGTTGGCCACATGAGATGTGAACACTTGTCAGCCAAGACTGATCATAAAACACGAATTCATTCATTTAATTGCTTTCCTACTTATGGATTTGTATGGTTAATTAGATCCTACCATTTAAAAAAAAAATCAGATGGTATGTCCTAAAATGAAGTTTGGATTACTCAACCTCTGTATTCTTTCTTTCATATCAAAGATACTGTAGATAAAGTAGGATGTTATTGGCTCACCATAGTTAGGTTAATATATAACACATTGCAATATCTATAGGTACATGATATAGTTAAATTTATTAAGCTCACATTTAATAGTGTGAAAAGTATTTCAATGTTAAAGTATCTTTAATATGAAACATACAAACAAAGTATTTTTAAATGTTTTATCCTGACCTGCAAATTGTCTCAACAGTGTCAGATGTAGTATATTCTCCAAGTATCTTTGTTCATCTGAAATCTAAATTCTTGGGGTTATTGACTTAGAAGATCGGCATATGTCTGGTACTCATTGAAACAATAAAACTTTTCTTATCTCTGAGTTATATGTGTGTGTGTGTGTGTGTGTGTGTTGTGGCTCCTCGCATGAAATATGATGTATCAACAATAAATCTTGAATTCCTTCCAAATCGCTGTTACATGCTTCCTCGTGTTTTATGTAGATTATGTTTTTGCTAGAATTACATTAAATTTAATACAATTAGGGAAGAATTGAATTATAAAAATTACTGTTAATATCATTATGTCTTTATATAAGAAATTAATGTAATTGTCTCTGCATTTCAAAGAGATAATGGAAATGTAGTTCAAATAAGAGGTAAGGGAAATGATTATTTTCAGTCTAATAAAACCATTTGCTGTGTGTAGTTTGGAAATTTTGACCCATTCTTCACAATCACATTCATAGTGAGTCACATTCAAGAATCATTATTTCTCTGATTACAGGGAGCAGCAAGCTTTGAGAATATATTGAATCTTTAAGTAGATACCCCTTTGAATGGATGTTGAGTGTGTTTTTTTGACAACTCCATACATGTGTAAAGTGTGTCGTGGTGTCTGCTGGTGCTGCTATTCTATCTGTATCTCCCCCCCCCCCGTGCCTTTACCTACCCATTCTTCCCTCTGTGGTTTTTGTTCACATTAATGTCTTCCCCCCCCACCCCCCTTGTTACTCACTGAGTTTAAGCAAGGCTAAATAAGTTACCGTGGGGTTGGAACTATCCAATGGATCCCACTGGGCTCATCAGTGGCTATATAAGGTGGAACCTTTGGATCTCTGACTGACTGTTGTAGAGGTGGGTTTTTCTGTCTCACCAGCCAGTTCCTAGATGACCACACAGAGAATTACCATTAATTGTAGAAGTCCTATAGGTCCTGGGTTATCCAGACATTCTCAGAGGGTACTGTAAAAGTGGATGCTAATGCATAAAAATTAACAATGACTTTCTTCCAAAAGCTGCCTTTCTGCAAAAATCCCCCGCTCCCCACCCCAGGAAAGTCAAACATCAACAATCAGTACTACCTTCAGTGGCAAGTCAGGAAAACATCCAAAGCAGGGCAAGCCCCAATAAAATCTGCCTCCTGGCAGGTAGACCTTATATTACCTCACTGCCTTAGCTCATAGTATATTCAGCAAGCTTCTCTAATATTCGTATATGACTTGGGTGAATTCTTTCATAACTGTTACTCATCACAGATGCTGGAACTTGAAGCTTTTAGTTGCCTAAGTTTAACAGTCCCAGATAGAAAGACAAAGACGGTGTGTCCTGTAATTTAAAAGTAGAAAGTGGGGAAAAAAATCAATGGTTCATAAAGTATGTGATCTCAAAAAAAAAAAAAATCCCCTATTATCCAATACTCAAATAATTTAACTCTGTGTTGGGGTCATTTTTCTGTCAATACAGCTTTGAATATATTTCATTTCAGTCTTATAGATAATTTCACAGTCAAGGGCAAAATTTTAACTCTTCTTTTTAACTTCTACACAATACTCAAAGGGATATAATTTAATATAAACTTTGACTTTCCATTTAAAGTTTGTAGCAGATATACGAAAAGTACAGTCTAGTGATTTTTGATCTTCTTTTGATGAGAGAATATTTGAGCATATGAACTTCAGAGTTTTTCTAGGATGTTCAAGGTCCATAGGTTAAGGTTATCCCCTGTCTTTATTCCTACAAGAATATTTGTATCTAAGGAGAGAGATGTGGTCTATGTCAGAGAAAGGTGATGGGTTTTTCTTTTGCAACCATTCTGAGGCATCTTGTGCTATAGAGCACCCGTGGTTATGATGTGTTGATTCAGCTGGTAGCTCCAGCAAAGCACTGAAAAACAAAATTTCTCTGCCTCTGCAGTGGCAATATTGGTTTTTTCTAAATAGCAGACTTATTCAGTTGTCTATTTCCATTTGAAACTTGCATTTATGTGTAGCAATAATTAATGGTACAGCTCCTTGTAGGTCAACCATGCCCTGGTTGTTAGCCCCATACCCATGAGTATATTAGCAATGCAAATGATATTGAATGGGTTATTATAAAAAAATTAAAATGGGACTGTAGGACCACAATAAACTGTATGCACGTATGAAACTCTCAAAGAGTTATTGAAAATATTGTTTAACAAAAATGAAATAAACATAGATTTTTATTACTTAGTTATTATTTTTATAAATTATAAGGGCCACACTGTTTTAGACTCCAATTGGCACATATAAAAAAATTACCTGAAAACAGTTATTATTTGCACACACAACAATTCCATTAAACCAATGAGCTTCATAAACTAAGTTAAACATTCTACATCTTTGAGCTACTACAAAGTCCCACTGAAAGCAAAGGGATCAAGAGAAAAGCTTATTGTGTATACTTAGGTTAATCTTTTTTCTCCTTTTAGAAATAAATAGCAGAGGGGAGCCAAATGAGCACAATTTACCTTTCTAAAAGCCTCAGATGGCTTTTTGAAGGGCAGGATTTCCCTTCCCTGCCTTAGTATCTCCTCTGATCTTATCACAGACAGCAAGTTTACCAATGCTGTTTTAATTCTCATGAGAAATGCCCCTAACATGACCTTACATCTGTGGACCTCTGTTCGGGTGTTGTAATCCCAAGCAATGATTCCTAAATTGGGAGAGCCTATGTCCTGGTGGGATTTTAAGTAAATAATCTATTCAAATGTCCCTTAGCTTTCTCTCAGATCCTCTGTTCTCCCCATGTTGATATTAGGACCTGCTCACTCCCTCTTTGGCTAAAATAACTATTACTCAGTCTATACAGTGGCAAGTCTGTGTCACAGTAAATACTAGTCTTTCCTTTTAAAATGAACATAAACATTTTAAGCAGTTATATTAACCTTATTCATCTAGGACAGCCTAAATCTTTTGGATCAACTAAGTATAAGTATTATTATGTATCTTAATTGCTTAAACAGGGAAGTCAGAAGAAACTGAATTTCCTAAGGGGAAAGACATATAAGATGAAGGACATCTAGAAGGGGAGGCAGGCTCTCCTACCTGCATAGTCACAACATCATGGTTAGAGCATCCCCAAACTTCCTCACTGATTTCAGGAATTCTTTTAAAACCTCAACATAGCATAGAAGGACGTTAAAAAAACAAACAAAAAAACCCAACCCAACAAAACAAACAAACAAAACCCACTGAAGTAAGTCCCTAACTCTTTGAGACTTACTTATCCTTTAGCTGGTGTTTGAACCAAGTGTATGTATTGTCTTTCCTGGGACTTTGTCCTAAGATACTGAGATGAAAATACCCCCTGTGGGTATCTCTAAATTATTTCTTCTGTCATTTAAGAGGCTCTGCAAATGGCCAGGCCACTAGGGTTAGCAGAGTACAAGCCTGCCTAAATCATGCCTCCAGTCTTTATTCTATGCTAAACATGGAAAATAGGCACCTTTCCCCCCCTGATAATCAGCATGTTCCAGGAAGTGACTTACTAGCTGGGCAACTCAATCTATTTCCTCTGAAATGAATCTGTCTATGGAAAATGAACATGAATAGAAATAAAGGATGTTATGGGCAAAATGTAAACAAAATTAAGGACACAAAACATCAGTAAGGAAGTATTGAGCGAAGTCAAGGAGTGCCAAGAGTAAAACCAGAGATGGCATGGGGACCTAGTATCCTGACGTACAGGGAGCTCTGGGCAGTGGTAGTGTGAAGCCAAGCTGATGGCCAGATGATATTTTCTGGAATAAGGGCAATTGTTACTGCTGTGGCTCAGAACCAAGTGGTTCCACACATACTTGGGACTCCTGATGGTCAACTATTATTGGAAAGATGGGGAGTGCATTCAGCATACTTATTTTTTCTTAATGGGTGCAATTTGACACCCAGAAGATGCCCAAAATTACATATTGCCTTCCACAACATATACTTACAATTTGAAATGCTTCTTCAGGGGGATAAGCCAAATGTTTAAGAAATTAAGGATATAAATTGTAGCTCCTAGCCAGCCAGCCTTGCCACTGACAGGAGTGGATATTAGGATTTATTGGACACCTGCTGGTATTTTCAGGCTTCTGTTCTTAGAACAAAGAATTGTACAGAGACACAAGAATAATATCTAGAACAGCAAGAGACTTTCTTCTGAAGGAACACATCTTACAGGGAGGAAGTGAGTTGAGTGGAAGAAAATGTAGATGGAATAGTGGCAGGTGCATCATGGATTAGAGATTTTCATGGCTCCTTTTCTTAAATTCTGTCATTTGCATAATACAGGCTTTTGCTTGCATTCCTGTTTCATGTATATGGCTTCAAGGTGGGTGGGGTTCTAGCCTGTCTCTTTGGTAACAGGTTTTCCTTTTCTATTTTTAAAATACATATATTTTATTTTCATTAAAAAAAAAGTCATCTCCATCAATGTATCCCATGTCTCTAGAGTTCCAAGAGCCTAAATGGGGCATGGCTAGATCTATGATTTGGAAGACTTTGAGATGATTGTATTTTCACTTAAAATAGTTCTTCTCATTGAAGTGTGAAGTGATATGATATCTTCTAGCAGTATTTAAAAAAACAAAAGCACTAAACTAAAAATCAGGAGTAAGAATAACAAATGAAGAGTTACACAAACTTGAAAAGAGGAAAGGAATTAAGGTTACTGACCCAGAGCTCCTCGTGGTTTGCAGAGCCCAGAGACAAGCGTGGGGGCACAATGCACCAAAAAGTCAGAGAGAAAAGCAGCTTGACAAGAACAGAGGACAAACTCAAAGAAGAAAATAGGGCAATATTCTGAGCTTTCACACCTGGAGAAAACCCTTTGATTTGAATATGTTTGATAAAAAATGCTAGGCGTGGTCAGAGTCACCATACTTCACTTTTATTTACTGTGATGATTAGTATTGATTTTTAACTTGACAGGATCTAGAAATTACCTAGGAGACAAGCCTATGGACACCTCTGTACAGAAGTATCTATCTTAGCTTAGACATTGAGTATGCCTATATAAAAGGTTATCAAAAATTGGTTTATTGACATAAGAAGACCCAACTTCACAGTAGGGGTGACAGCCTGCAGGGGGGGAGTATCCTGAAGTGAGGAGGAGCACTCTCTGAGAAGCTCCATCACTGCACTTCTCTCTGACTGCCAGTGCAGTGTAATGCAGTGGGACCAACTACTTCAATGATGTCCGCACCAGGCCAGACTATACCTTGGAGCTATAAGCTAAGATAAATGCATCATTCCTTAATATGCTTCTTGTCGCAGCAATGAGGAAAGTAACCAATACACTAAATTATCTGAATTAATTAACCCCCGTTTTGCGTTGGCTACCTTATCCATACAAATGTAACTCACTTTTTATCTGTAACTATCTAATAAGATTTTCCACTATTTGAAAGAATGAAATGGCATCGTTATAGCTCTCTCTTTTTCCTCTTCCTTTGCAGAGGACATGACTGAAGCTCAAACAGACTACTTAACTTGCTAGAAGTGGTAGAATACCTTCATATTTCTGAGACTCTTCAGGTGCAAGCGCACAAGTGACAAAGGGACAAAATATCAGCCTTCCACAGACACGATAAGCATGGACAGCTGACATTTCACCACTGTTGATACAGAAACAAATGAAGAGCAAAGATCTTGGAGAGACAGAACGAATGGATCTTGCTACTGATATGTTGCATCATTGAAGAAGCCACATTCCTGGGTGCAGGTTATTATGTGTTCCCCTTAAAATCTTATATTCATGTATGTCCTGTGAACTGAAGGTATAAGAGAAAACACACCCGTGTCAAGGCTCACAGATAATTGGAACTCATTTGATTAAGGAGAGTTGGAATGTTTCAATTCTACAGCAGATTATTTTGCTGTATTCAGCTCAGGTGATAGCCATTCATTGCCCAACTTTGGATTCCACCTAACATGTGTCCTTGTGGCTATTTATTAAGTCCCTTTGAAATGAACTAGCAGATCACTGGCTTCCACGAATTTAAAGGTGAAGAATGTCATCCGATAGGACCTGAAGTTGATAGCAGAAGTTTTCCTGTTTTGCTCACTTATCTGATATTTCCAACGTTATATTTTAAAGGTACATTGAATAACAACTCTCTTTTTTGTTGCTATAAGAGTTTCACAGATCTCCTGAATGTTGGAACATAGAATTTGGGGTGATATAAATGTATATGTCCAGGCTATTATAACTCACATTTGGTTCCACAATAAACTATTATTCCCTTTGATGTGTGTGTGTGTGTGTGTGTGTGTGTGTGTGTGTGTGTGTGTGTGTGTGTGTGTGTGTGTGTGCTCTTGCAGAGGACTGGAGTTTGGTTTCCAGCACCTACTTAGGGCAGCTAACAAATTCCTGTAACTCTAGCTCTATGGGATCTGATGTTTTCTTCTGGTCTCCATGGAAACCAGCAACACAAGTACGCATATGCTGAGAGCTTTTGATAGCAGTGGCTTTACCAGAGGCCATAAGAATACACAGCACATGGCAACGGATAGTTGAGGTGTTGACTCATCAGAAGAATAACGCCGTGATGGGGAGCCCCACTTGGCTTTCCGACTGTGAATGACTGGTTGCTTCTGTCTCATGTACCACTACATTTCTGTCCCACTGCTTGTGTGTTTATCTCATGAAAATATTTCATCTATTAGGCACACATATAGCCGTGGTTGGCCAGGAGGATGATTTCTGCTTAATCTGTGTAATTCTGATGAATAGAAATAATTCTAGGATAATTTTCATAAACTCAGACTAATGAAGGAAAATTACCATCTACAAAGACAGCCTTTTCCACATTTTGCAAAGACTTCAGAGTAAATCCAAAATAGACTAAGATGCACCTGCAGAAAATACTTAAGGACAAGTTCTCCTGTATCTGTTAAACTGAAGTCAGGCTGACAGCATTAAGGCATAAGTATCCTTGTAGTATCTGGCTTTCTGTATGTACAATAATATGAAGCTCAAGGTTCAGCCAACTAATTTTTTAATTGCTAAGGTTCTGAATTTCAATGTCATTTTCTATCTGGGATCCTAGTCACTCAGGCTATATGCATTACTCACTGACCAATCAATGTGACATCTTTAGCATGGAAAAACTGTCTGACTTATGTGTTATGAGAATGGGTTGGACCCTGAAAATGTGACTTATAAATGTCCAGAATTGGACAAAAATAAAAGAGGAAGAGGTAACGAGTGTATGTGTGTGTATGTGCATGAGAGAGCTGCTATTATGTAGAGGAACTATATGTGTAGAGTGAAGTATTATGGAGAATGTGTCTATATGGAGAGATATTTTAAATAGGAATTTCATAAGATACAGTAATAAAGACACCCCCAGAATATGTGAGTTTTTTCCTAAAGACTTTTAGATAGAAGAGAATTTTTTCCCCTAAGCCCAGCTACTCTAAGGCTTTATATTTACAACAACCCTCGAACAATTCTGGGATCTGGATTCCAAGGCTCTGTTACACATACACACACACAAAACACAAGCTTATAAGTAAAAATTAAATAAAAAAATTAAAATAAATGTTTTTAAATGTAAGTTGTGCAAGCAAGTACTATAAATTTATAGTTATGTTTTTACATTTTCTTTATTGTATTGGTATCAGCAGACAGGTATTAGTATTGAATCAATTTGCCAATCCTATTATTAAGGCTTTTTTAATTTATGATATTTATGAGCAAATAGTTATAAAGCTGAAATATTTTATTATGGAATTGATGTGGGAATGTCTTTCTGTATGCTGTGAATATCAATCTTTAAATAAAGGAGCTGTTTTGGTGCATAACAGGCACCTTAGAAAAAGTAGGAGGAGAAATCAGAGCATAGGTAGGAAAAGCAGGGCGGAGTCAGACAGAGCCAACTGCCCAAGAAGAAGCATGTAAGGAACACAGGTGAGCAACAGGCCACATGGCAAACAGATTAATGCGAATGGGTTGAGTTAAGATGAAGGAGGAAGCTAGCAATGTGCCTGAGCCATAGGCCAAACAGCATAGGCCTCTGAATCATTTCTGGGGACCTGAGCAGCTGCGGGTGGCTAAGGGGTCTGGGGCTGCAGGTCTGTGGGTCTGGACCTCTGGCCGCCTGGGACCAAGAAACCTCACTGTAACATGGAATAAACTAATAGGTTTTACATGGCTAATACTAACCTGTTGTTTGCAATTGTAAAATAGCATCAGGAGATTATAGAGTGGCCACACTCATTTTATTTCTTTTACTAAGTGGTGAGAGTGAAAATTTTCCAGATGCCCCTTATGAGGATGTTATTGAAATTACATCATTTGCAGTAACAAGTGTTTATCACTATGTGTTTAGTTATAGTTTGGGGGACATATGATCTTAAATCAACATGTACATCAAAGTACCTTTTGAAAAACTGCATAGGAACTTATCAATCACGTTTAGACTTTTCTTATGTGAGTGCCTTCTAGTCCCTTCCAAATCTCATTTGTTATCACCCGCCAAGAGAGAGAAGTCATAGTTCTTTCTTATTAACCACAAATATTAACATGATCACATAATAATAGTTTGTTATTGTGAGACTAAATTAGCAAATGATGAGTCATTTTCTTCCATTCTCCAAGTTTTGTAAATTAATTCTGCAATCTAATAAGCTGGGTCATGTACTGTGTATAGAAACAAAAAGCATGGCTTGTTAATTTTCCTTAAAATGCCATGATTTCATTTTGCTTAATGGTGTTTAACATTCTATTAAGCTTATGTACTATACATTCTTTACACATCATGTTACAGGGCATTATATCTGGGCATCTTTTGGGAAGGGCATGAGATGGCATGTAGTTAAATGACACAGACTTTGGGAATCAGGTGAGTAACACACAGGGACTTCATTTAAGACAAATGTCAGGCCTTCAAACTCACTTATTCAGCAACCCTATATACCTCCTCCCAGCACCCAGGCCGTCCCTCATTGGTCGGGCATGATCAGGTGAAATTGCCTTGCGCTCACTCATTGGCTAGGCATGATCAAAAGTTCTGAGGGCATCTCTTGCTCAGCCTTCAGGTAGATTCCAGTAAGGGGTTCTTTTTCCAAAATCCTTGCCAACATTTACTGTTATCTATTTTCACGAGAAGAGCCAGTCTATCTGGGACAATATGAAATACCCAGCAGTTTTACTGCATTTTTCCTGATGATTAAGGATGTTGTCAAGTTCTCCTTTGGAGAATTGTATCAGCCTATTTCTTTGATGGTTGATTTACTTTAGTGTTTAATTTTTGTAGGTCATTACATATTCTGAATAATAATCTTTAGTGTGATCCATATTTGAAAAGGTTCTTCCTAGAGATATGTTGTTCCACATTTGATTGTTTCCCTGACTGAGCAGAAGCTTTGAATTCATATAATATCTCCTGCCAATTTTTGGTATTATTTCCTGTGCTATTTCAGGTCCTTTACAGAAAACCCTACCCATTCCAGTGTCCTAAAGTATTTTTCTCTAAATTTTCATCTATCAGTTGCATTGTTTCAGACTGTATGAACAGGTTTTTGATATATGAAGAATTGATTCTTCAAAATGACAAGAAATATAGATCTATCTTCATTGTTCTACATATGGAAATATTTTTGCTCAGCAATAATTGTAAAGAAGCTACCTCTTTTAAAATTTATTTTTAACACCTTTTCCCAAATTTAGGTAACTGTAACAAGGTAGGTTCATTTATATTTTTCTTTCTGTTTCTTGGTCTGCCTGTCTGTTCTGTGCTGGTATTGTACTGATGTTGCCACCAGGGAAACATGTTATCAGTTGAGACCAGGTATCTAAGCATCCCACTTTCTTCTGGGATTGCTTTGACTATTTGTTATCCTTTGCTGCTGTTGAATGGTAGGGCTATTGTTTCTAATCTTATACACAGTATCACCGGAATTTTTTATGGGGATTGCCTTGAAATTGTAGATTGACTGTAGTAACATTTTCATGTTAATTCTGCCTCTCTACTAATATGGAAAGTCTCTCCCTTACTGCTCCCTTCAATTTCTTTCTTCAGTGTCCTGACGTTTTCATGAAAGAAGGCTTTTACTTGCTTGGTTAGATTTATTATTATGTATACAGTCTTTTTGGTTTTGAAGCTAATATAAATTGGAGTTTCTTCTGATATATTTTTATTAAGTTCATTATTAGTACATAGAACATTTTATATATTTTTATGTTTATTTTGTATCTTACAACTTTGCTAATGCATTTTCTCAGACCCAAGAAATTTCCGGTGGTGAAATTGGGGTCTATTAAGTATAAGAACATTGTGTCATCTATAAAGAGGGATAATTATACTTCCTCTTGTCCTATTTACACCCCTTCTATTTCTTTCTCTGATCTTATTGTTGTAGCCAAGACACTGGGAACTATAATGAATAAGTCTAAAGAAAATTGGCACTCTTGTAATTACTGCAGATTTTAGAAAAAATATCAGACTTTCTACATTTTGCATAATGTTGGCTATAGGCTTCCTGAGTATAACCTTTATTATGTCGACGTAGTTTCTTCTAATCCTATTTTCTGCCATGATATTATCATGAAGTAATGTTAAACACTGTTGAATTATCTGGAGCAGTTTAGATGATCACACACTTTCTATTTTTAAATCTATTTATGTTTGAACATATTTCCAAATGTTGAACCAACCTTGTGTTCCTAAAAAAAAACCTTCATTTTTGTATTTGGCATTCTTAGTGTTTTTTTATTTTGGTTTGCAAGAATTTATAAAAAATATTTTTTAATCACATTCTTATTTAGTTTTATTATTAGGGAATGTTAGTTCCTTGGAGAACATTCTATGATGCTCCTTCCCTTTCAACTTCACAAAGAGGATTGAGGAACATTTGCAGTCCCCTTTCCTTTTTAACAAGTATGGTAAAATTTAGAATTGAATTCATTTTGCCCAGAACTTTTTATTTCTTCTTCAATGAGTGTTATGGACCATTTATTTTTATTTTTTGTATTTATTTTTATATATCTTTTGTGTCTGGGACTTTATCAGTTTCTTGTATATTTTCTGTTTTTTGAATACAGATCTTCACAGTACTCCTTAAAATTCTTGTGTATTTAGTGGGAATTTGGAAAAATGACTTTTTTCTACCTGTATTATGTTAACATACATTTTCTCTCTTTCAATTGCTCTATAATTTTTCCAATCTTATTTTTTTGCGAGGAAATAATCATTTTGTGATCAATTCTATGAAGTGTTACTTTATTTTCTATTTCAATAAATTTGAGATAATTTTTATTGATTTATGATTTGATCTTGTGAGACTCTGGGTGAATGATTAAATTATTTATTTATGTTATTTCTCTAATTTTGGATCATAAGCATTTAAATTAAATACTTTCTCAGGATTTATTTTGCTGTATAAAAAAGGCTCTGGTAAGCTTTTATTTTTATATGATTGTAGAAATGTTCTAATTTATTCACATTGCCCATTTGAAAGAGCATTGTTTTATTTCCATGTAACTGTATAGCTTATGGTTTTCTTCCTTCTTATTCCTGAATTTATCATACTAGAATCTGGTAAAATAATGGTACTCCATATATGGACTGGACTACAGTCAGTTCTGAAAAGGTCATGGACTTGTAAGAATTCCTATTCTGTTTCCCTTAGGTGTAATATTCTGAAGGTATTTGTTAAGTCCATTTGACCTATGTTGTATATCAAATATGAGACTGTTGTCTTTTGTTTGGATGGCTTATCTCAAAATAAGAGTGAATATTAAAATACTTTTCTATATTTTATCAGGACCTATGAAACATTTTTATCTATTCATTTTTTAAATAATTTCTCTTGAGATTACATCATTTACAATTTCCCTTTCCTCTCTCCCAAGCCTCCCATATGGTCTTTCATGCTCTCTTACATTCATACCCTGATTTTTTTTTTATCAATTTTTACACATATTCCTATATGAAGTATAAAATTTATAGAAAATATTAAACTATATGTTAATTACATATGTAATATAATTTAGATTGTTATTTTTTATTTATATCCATTTATCTTTAAAATCTAAATTTTTGTATATTTTCCTTTTCTCTTATTTTGACTTTTTTTTTAACTAATGTTGCTAATTTCTATACATGTTATTTTATTTTTCATTATATTCCCAACTGTCCTATTAGGACTTTGGATTGAATTTTTGATTGTGAATTCTTTTTAAGTCACCCATTATTTTTTTCAGAAAACTTTTAAATTCTACATTGGGATTTTTACCTCTAAAAGTTTCTTTAAATTCAGAGTAGTTGAGGAGTGTTTGGTCTTTTTATTAGGGTGGGGGGTCATACTATCCTGTTTCTTCATATATTTTTTGTTCTTATGTCTTTTAATTTATACATATACTGGTATGGATGTCTCTTCTGGTTTGATGAGTGGCTTCTCTGTGAGTAGCCTATATTTGATATTCTAGGCCCCGTTAACATATTCAGAAAGGAGAAAATATATCATTGCAAGCAGTAGTGACATCAAACAAAAGAAAATGTAGAAATACGCTCAAAATTAATTATAACCTGTATCATCAATGGATATAAAATTGAAAATAATAAAACAAATATAGAATATTCTAAAATAAAAATATTTCTGAATTAGTGAAAATAGTACTAAACTGCAGAATTTTTCTCAGTAGACATGTTCTATTCTTGGACCATAGGGGTGAATATATCATTCTTTATATACTTCTGAGCATAATCTCAGCTTTCTGAACCGTATACTCTGTTCAATTATGGCTCTAGTCTCCTATTACCTGTAACTACTTCTTCTGGTTCTTTCTTACAGGATGGGGAAACAGTGCTTTCTCAGGTCTCTGAGATAGATCAGATTATAGCAGTACACTCTCTTCAAGATGGTGTAAGTCACTGCCTTCCATGTCCTATGGTTTGAGAAAAACAGAAAATTTCTTTATATTTTGGATCTGTAGAGTTCTTCTTTTACAGATTTTATGAAATACATAAAAGTTTATTGTGAACTATAGTCAAATTATGAACAAATTATGCTGCAGAACATTTTCATTCTAAACTTCCTTAAAATATTTGAGAATTAACAGATCTCCCTGGAGGGGTCACAAAAGTGAGATACTGATAATGGTTTGTTCTTTCATTATGTGTCAGTTATAATGTTTCATAGAACCTTATTGGCAGACTATAACTCCTCTCCCACAATGTGTGAAACTTATTTAATTGGTAAACATGTTTTCAGGCCAACCTCATCTCCCCCTTTTCAATACCGAATCATGCTGGGGATAAAAGATAGGTCTGTGAACTCACTAAGTGAATGCTTTCCCACTGGAGTTGGCCTCGGCTTCTCCCCTAGACACTGTGGTCACCTATCACTAGGTCACTTGGCTGCACTGATCTTGACAGTGTTTGTTTATAGTGCATGGAATCATGGATTTTGGTCAGTATAGGATGACATTTTATGGTGTAACTGAGGAAAGTTAATGGTCCTGCTTTTGAGTAAAAAGAAATTTAAACAATTGGTTCAGAGTATAGGCCCAAAGAGGCATGAAGACTAGAAGGTCATGTTATTAATTTATTATTTATACAAATGAAAAAAATTAAGGATATTGCAAATAAAATCTCAAAACTCTTGTGTTTTTCCAATGTAGCATCTTCTTTATAAGTCTTAGAATAGCCACAATTCTAAAAAAAGTTTACATATGTATTAATTACTAAAAAAATTTATTATTTGGATAGCATTGTAAAGACAAGTGTATTAGATAAGTAAACAAATACTGTTACCATTCTAAAAAGGAATATTTTCCAAAACAGCCTATCATTGTATGTTCAACGGAGAGTTCCCCAAGGCAAAACACTTATTTTTTTTCTAGTTTCTGAAATTATATATATATATATATATAAATGCCTATTTAAGGTTTGGGGAGATGCCTCAACAGTTAAGAACACTTGTTGCTCTTGCAAATGTTCTAGGAAATAATTTTTTAGATTTAATAATCAAGGTATGGAGATTTATCAACCCTCACATCAAACTGCTGTCTTGCAGTATCATCTACATGTTTCTGCTTTTACAGTGGTCAACGATGAATGATTAAGGTGCTCTCTGTGTGTTGTATTAAGTTTCTGGCCTGGCTTTTCCTACCTGACTCCTTGACCCAGACCTACAGTCCCATAGAGACACACAGATGCTTGTATTAATTTTATGTTGATCAGCCTATGGCTCTGGCATATTGCTAGCTTGCTCTTGCTCTTAATCTAACCCATGATTCTTATCCTGTTCAGCCATGCATCTCAATACCTTTTCTCAGAGCAGCATAGTTGTCCTCTGCATCTCTGGTATCTCTGTGACATCTCTTCTCTTTCCTTCCTGTTCTCAGAGTTTTCTTAGTCTGGTAGCCCTGCCCACATTTCCTGTCTGCCTTTGGCCAATCAGCACTTTTATTAAACCAGTAGTCAGGATAACTATTTACAAGGTAACAACATAATCCCCCTGTATTTGTCTTTCAGGGTGTCACTGAGGTCAGAATTTACATGGTAGGGTCTGAGAGAGCATGTATAAAACAATGTAGGAGAAGCTTATGTTGAAATGGAAATGCTAGGATGTTAGATAACAAGGTGCTATCAGCTGAGGGGATCTGAAGACATGTGGTTCCCACAGTAGAATTGGAAAGATCAAAATACTTAAGTGCTTTGGAGCCCCAATGATTTTGTCACAACTTCCAGATACTGAATATGGACTGTGAACTTTGATGTTTATCCACTGAGTTTTAGTCTTGATTTGATATGATTCTTTTCTTTTACAAAGGTAATGTCTGTCTTTTGGCACTCTGTATTGGAATCATGTGCTTGTTTGCTTTGATGCTAGTGGGACAACAGCAACAAAAATATTTTAATTCTATGAACGAATTTTAAACTTTGGACTTTTGAATGATGTTATGTCAGATTTATGGAGACTTGAAGGTAGAATGAATACATTTTGTAACATATAATAGATACAAACTCAAGAGGCCAAGAAAGAATGTTGTGATTTGGATGTGAAATATCTCTTTTAAGTTCACATATTTGAACACCTGTTTCCTTATACTTGGGAAAGTTGTCATACCTGTATGAGAACAAGCTTTGCTAGAAGGATGCCACTAGGTAGAAAAAGCTTTGCTAGAAGAAGTATGCCACTAGGTATGGCCTTCAGGCTTTAGAGTCAAGTCTCACATCCTCTTCTTCTCGGTTTGCTAAATGAGGTGCCATGTGATATGGGTCCTTGCCTCACGATGGAATGAATGCACTCCATCAAAACGTAAGCTAGAATCCACTTTCTCTCAAGTTACATTTTGTCATATATTTTGCCATAGCACTGAGAAAATTAACAAAAATATATGTATATATCTATTCCTCTACTTATGCTGTTACATGAAAAATGAAATATACATATATATATACAATATCCAATTATATCTGTAATATATATATAAACCATGTTCAAGATCCATCAGAGCCGGAATATTGGGAAACATATGACTGTTTGGGGATGAAGAACACAAATTTTAAGTTCATATCCTTGTTTTTTTTTCAGCTTGTGTATGAAACTTAATATTCTAACTCTTAGGGGTGTCCCGCGCCTTCTTTGCCCGCAAACAAGACGCAGTACAACAGGATCCTTCTGCAGCAGGTTTATTGAAGCTTCACACACTAGGGCAAAGAACGGAAGACCCCAAGCCTCCCAGGCAAGCCGCTTTTATAGGCAACATTGTTTATCTCTGATGTGGGCCTTTCCCATTGGTCAGCACACCCTCACCCGATATGATGTATCTGTCTGGGGGCCAGGCTTCTTGCTGGAAAATTACAAGGTGTCATGCGCAGTGACTTGTTTACTAAGGAGCTTCCTTAAACCGCTTAGTCATAGGCCCGATACAAGCGCCATCTTTAGGGTGCGGCTGGCTCCCTACATCTCCCCCTTTTCTTATATTTAAAATGAGGGAGGCTATCCAGTGGATGGAAACAGAGGTTTGTCCTCCCAAAACTTCTGGGAACTATGTACAAAGGAGACATTCCTGATGCGTCCACCAGGTACACCTCCCGACCAGCCCGGCACCTTTGTGGGAGATGGGATTTGTGTGCCTTGCCCATATGTAGACAAACATGTTCCATGGATCTCCTCAAACTCTAAGGTGGAACCATTGCAGTGTTTAGCCTTACAATCCACATGGAAACTATAACAGGTATGCTCTAATGAGGTGCAATGGCAATTAAGCCTCTCAGTGCAAGAGCCATACCTATACAGTATACACAATCAACCATGCTCAATTCCAAGCAATAGGCCAAAGCCTGCCCAAACTTCCTCACCAATCAGGGAGAGGCATACCTTCCGCAAGGTTAGGTGACCACAATCAGTCAAACTTAAAATTTTTGCTCATTCAGAGCTGCCAGCCAAATTGTAGGGGATTGTCCATCTTCAATAGCCATTAAGGCTTGGGTTAAAATTGTCCTTTCTCTCTTTCTGGACGCTCGCATCTGGCAAATCAGCCAAAGACTGCCTCTGAATCCCACGACCATGAGGATTCCAAGGGTTCCCATGCTGGCCCATTCCTTCAGGTACGAAACGGCTGAGGAAATCCAGGTGGAAAGGCCCTCTGTTAAGGACAGGTCCAGACGGGTGGAATTAATCTGAACGATGGCAACGCGGAGCTCTTGTAGCGTCTGCTCAAACTCTGAAGACCAATTCTGTAAGATAAACTGAGAAAGGCTTTTCGACAAGTTAGCTGTCCTAGAAAATTTTTCATACTGAATGGAGGTAACACAAAGTCCAGGAAGCTTTTGTTCACATCTCAATTGGGCCATTTGCCATAAAATGTCTAATTGTTCTTGTACCAAATCAATACGCTGGTTAACCAGCATAAGTCCTTTTTGAACTTGGGTATTAGTGGATGCTTGCTTATCTAAGGCCATGGTTATGGAGGCTGATAAATTATTAATAGCCCGAGCAGTTTGCACAGTGTTGGAAAGGGCGAGGGCTGAAGCAGTTGCTATGGCCCCTACAGCCGTGACCGCAACAATCCCAACAATTATAGCAGAAATGCCAAAATCTCTTTTAGGTCGAAACAAACTCATGCTGCTAGGAGCCTCAACCGGCACAGGCACAAATCGTGGCATGCGAGTCACCATCGCAAAGGAATACTTCTGAGCATCCCAACAAAGGGTATAAAAGCAGGTGCTCTGGGCACACTCTAAAACATCTTTATCTATAGAAACATTACTTACAATCTAAATAAAGGGTGGCCATACACACATGGGGGCAGCCGATATTGCTTGTTCAAAGACAAGTTGCTCTATAAAAGGAGCGACTGAGTCAGGGTCTCTAAAGATCCTTCCTGCTGCCTCCATCATACGTGCCACAAAGTCTGCAAATGGTTCATTTGGTCCCTGGATAATCTTAGTAAGCTGATTGCTACTCTCTCCTTTTTTAGAGAGTGCTTTCCAAGCACGAATGGCCATGGCTGAAATTTGAGGGTAAATCCCCCATGGAAATTGGGTCTGCTGTGTAGCATACTGTCCTTGCCCAGTCAGCATCTCAAAGGTCCATTCCCTCTGTTCAGGGGTTATGGCCACAGCATTTACTCTAGCCTGTTCTTGAGCTATCTCATGCCATAGAGCCTTCTACTCTAGATACTGACCCATGCTTGACAGGGAAGCTTTAGCCACCGTCTGCCAGTCTGATGGAGTCAGGTTCCATAAGGCAAGCCGATCAAGTTGTGTAACAGTGAAGTTGGCATTTACACCAAACTTGCAGACAGATTCTGCAAGCTCTTTAATCTGACTAAATTCTACTGGGGCATAAACCCGATCATTATTTTGGCCCTCATATACCGGAAATGCTAAACTAAGTTGTCGCCTCGTGGCCTCCGGCAGAAAAGAAAAGTTTGTAGCACCGCTCACACCATAAGGAGGAGGAGCTGTAGGCAGAGGTCTGTGCATTCGCTGGCTTTCTGTCTTGTGCCTGTTCTTTCTGATTTGGTTACGAGAAGGATCATCAGGGTAGTATCTCTCTGCCTCATATTTGGCTGCCTCCTCTTCCAAATCAAATTCATCTCCTGGGTCTAGTGGGTCTTCCTCATCTACATGGCTGGATTTAGAGGAAGAAATAGAGGACTCTGTCTCATCCCTGATCTCTAAATTAGCCAATTCTTTCCAGGGGTAGGTAAGTTTGGTCTCTTTCCTTCTTCTAACCTCTGAATTTTTCTCTAAATTTTTCTCATAATTTTTCTCGAAACTTTTCTCCCCCATACCAGTACCGGGGGGTCCTTTTTCCTTATGTACAGTTTCCTTGGGGCGCGCTCTCAATCTCTCATCTCGCTCGGTTTCTGATAGGCTATCCTGAACCTCTCTCAACATTATCTGTCCCTCCATGACCACTGGCAAGCAGGACTCATCCTTTAAACAATTCTTGATCATCTTCCATATAGCTTTGGTGCCCATCCTTAAATCCGAGATCATCGACTGCGAAGTACCCATGATACCGTTAGCAGTGTGGCTTATCCGCGTCCGGCTTATCCGCAAAACGAAACCAAAGAGCGCTGCCGCTTACCTACGTCGGTCTTAGGCACTCAGCACCGAAATCAATGAAAAAGAAAGGCAACCACAAGAAAGATGATCAGGGTGACTAGAACCAAACCTAATCCTGCCAAAACCTTCTGCCAGTAAGCACTAAAAACCAAACCTCAGTCAGGGACCATACCTCTCCGAGCGAACACTCTGCAGTTCTGAATCCTCCTCGTCACCGAGGGGTCTCCGCTGGTGCAGCTGATGTTGTCTTTCCCGGGTTTCGGCACCACTTGTCCCGCGCCTTCTTTGCCCGCAAACAAGACGCAGTACAACAGGATCCTTCTGCAGCAGGTTTATTGAAGCTTCACACACTAGGGCAAAGAATGGAAGACCCCAAGCCTCCCAGGCAAGCCGCTTTTATAGGCAACATTGTTTATCTCTGATGTGGGCCTTTCCCATTGGTCAGCACACCCTCACCCGATATGATGTATCTGTCTGGGGGCCAGGCTTCTTGCTGGAAAATTACAAGGTGTCATGCGCAGTGACTTGTTTACTAAGGAGCTTCCTTAAACCGCTTAGTCATAGGCCCGATACAAGCGCCATCTTTAGGGTGCGGCTGGCTCCCTACATAGGGGAAAATGAAAGCTTATGTTCAAGCTTAAAATTTAAAATTTTATGTTTTTATAAAACATTTTCCAATGTGCTCATTTTCTTTCTTATGATTTATAGGTAAAATTCCTGATAATAAAACTTTTAATTTTTATCTAATATTTGTATTAGTCTTTTAGAATTTCATACATAAGGATAGTACATTTTATCTTACTAATTTCACATCCCTCCTTCTAATTTCTCCCACATCTACATGGACCCTCCCTACCTACTTTATGTTCATTTAATTTTTTTTGAATAACCCACTGAATTCAATGAATTGTTGCTCATAAATGCATTGGCATAGGGCCTCTCTCTAGATCATGATTTACCTACCATGGGCAATGCCTTTTAAAAAAATCCCCAATTCTCTCATATCAAACTGATGTGGGGTGTCTTTCTCTACTCTGTGAATTATCATTCAATAATAAAGGAACTGTTTTAGCCAATGGCAAGCCATCTTAGAAGTAAGCAGGAAATACAAGGAAGATGGGCGGAGTCAGTCAGAGATGTCAGCAAGTGCAGAGGAAAGATGACATATATGATGCTCTAAGAAAAGGTACCAAGCTACAGGGCTAAACAAACTAAGAAAACTGTGTTGAGTTGAGATGCAAGAGCTAAATAGCAACATGCCTGGGCCATAGGCCAAGCAGAATGTGATTAACATAAGCTGTTGTGTGATTATTTGGGACCAAGCAGCTGTGGACAGTTTATTTGGAACTGCTGGTCTGAATCTTGGGGCTAGTCTTGCCCAGACACTTCATATTACATCAATCAGCCACCACCGATCAATTGCTTGTCAGTTCATGAATGTCTCTATCCTCCATAGTGAAAAATTGATTTTCTTGTTCTTGTTTAGGTTTGTACAGGCAATAATAGCTTCTTCAAGTTCAGGACTACAGAACTCATATTTAGAAGCTACTGATACTCTTCTCACTAGTTGCAAACCTCTGGCTCTGATAATGCCCCTTTGGTGGTGATCCTTGAACTTGGAGAAAGGGCTGTGATATAGATGTTCAATTTATGGATTAGTACTTCCTAGGCACTAATTGCCTACATATTGACCATTCATGAATTTCTACGCTAACCACCATCCATTTTACAGAGAAACTTTATCACTGAGTATTGAGAGATGCAATAATCTTACGGTAGAGAAATGTATACATAAAAAGCATTTTATACTAAGTTAATTTAGTAAAATAGTAGCAGTGGGTTTACCACTGGGGCATATGATCTATCCAGTCATAATTTATAGCCATACATGTTTTCCTGGAGTAGGTATTAAATCCAATCTAAAGTGGTTTGTTACTCTGTAACATTTGTACCACTATTTTATCCATGGACTTACTTATGTGGTCAGTTATTAAAACTTGTAGGGTTCAAGGTGAAGAAGAATATTGATTGAGACTTATTCTATAGTAGCCTGTATAACATCTTCTGCTATGGTAAGAACTAACCCACAGTGGGCATGCATCTGGGTCAATAAGAACTTTAATTCTCCCTGTCCATTAACCAAAGTATGTGGTATCATCACAAATAGGGGTTTTCCACTATGTTCTGGTATTCAACTGTGAACAATAGCAATGACTTGTATTGTTTTAGAGATCTTTGAGACACCTCTGATCAACACTTTGGTGAGGAAAATTATGTATCCTATAACAAGGATTTTTATTTGGCAACTTATAACCTCTGGAGAATTATCTCCTGTGCATCGTTACCTCCAGTTAAACACGACCATGTGAATATAAGGCTTTGTCAAAGATTGAAGTGTCAAGTATTCCTCTTCTTTCTTCTGTCCTCACCTAAATATTCCTCATTGCTTTTCTTTGCCCACTTACCACATACGTTCTACTATCTCCCTCCATCAAAGTCTACCTTTCCCTGCTTCCACAAAGACCTTTATTTCTGCCTTCTACGGGTATTAAGGTAAATACTCACCTAAGGACTTGGAGTTAGGATTGACATATGTATGGAAATGTGGCATTTGTTTATTTACTTTCCTCATTAGAATTTTTGCCCAGTTCTCTCAATTTGCATGCTTAAAATGAGATAAAAAGCTTTTCTTCAGTGTGAAAAACCCAACCTTTTATTTAATAAAATCATTAAACCAGGATATTTCTAATTTGCATAGTCAGAAATGTGAAAAAGGAAATGTGAAAAGGAAAATGCTCTGGAAATAAGAGAACAATTTATTTAATAAAATTGTCAATAGCAGATTATTAACATGCCAAACTTTTAATGAATAACAAAAAAGAATAGCACAGTTAGATGTAATTGTGAGATAATGTTTAAAATATTTGATGACTCTTAAAATAAAATGCTGTGAAGATATCTGAAATTTATTTTCTTTTCTATGTTCTGCTTTAAAAACACATTTTCTAAGCTCTCAATTCCATTAGGTTGTAAAAATATTTAAAAGCCCAGTCTAATAAAGACGATATACAGAAATGTATAGCAAAGCATTTAAATAAACTCTCCAGAAGTTAAGAACTGTGATATGTGATTTATCTATACAAATTCTCTCCTGAATGGAGCTCAGAGAATTTGCCTTCTACCTCTTGTGACAATTCTTTTAGATTCATATCTATATTTAGTTCTATAAATAGATACGATGACTTTTCCTTCCACAATATAATAATACTTTTAGAAGATCCAAAAATTACAATTAAAAATAGTATATTACATAATAAAATAATATAATCAATGGCTATATTGGCATTTTGATGAACAATGTATAATAATTGAAAATATTTTTGCCCCCTGTGATTTATAAGTTTTTGTCTCACTGAAGTTTTATCTAGATGTCTAATTTATTTTCTGTAAAGTCTACTGAAAACAATAATCTTCTAATTATACAAACGATGACATTGTCTATGGAAAGAGAATACAGGTAAATGTGTTTTATGTTTTCTTTACTGATATAGATTACTTGATATTGATTTATTGCAATTGAGAACTGCAGGTCCTTGCCGGTGTTATGGACAAGATTATCATTGTTTCTTTAGTAGCCATCCAACGGTGGTTTAGATTTGCACAAAACTAGGACCTGTTTATGAATCACTATGTACGATATTTTTGCTTATTCAAGGAAAACATTTCCTTTGTAAAGTTATATGCTATCAGAGTGTGACATCACTTTACCATTTCTTTATATTTATAAAAAAATACTATTTAAAAATTGAGTTCCATTGTTCTATCTCTAAATTACAGAAATACATTCTCTTATAAATAAATAGATATTTATACAGAAATCTAAACATCTAACCTTAAGATTACAGTGAACGGAAGAGCAAAAACTGGTTCTTAATATCTGAAGTACAGAAGTGGATCCTATTCTCTTTCATATGCCTGGATACATTAGCTCAACCAGGGAAGGGGCACAGTGAAGTCTTTAGGACATCAGTGCTCATATCAGAGCATGCGCTTATGCCTTAAATGTGGTGAAAAGGCATAGAAAATGTCTCATTTGATGGCTCTGTTTAAAATTTTATAATTTTTAAATATAAATGTATTTATTTATTTTACATTCCAGCTGCATTTTCTCCTCCCACCTCTCTTCCTAGCCACCCCACCCCCGTTTTAATGCTGCAATCAATCCTCTTAACTTCTGTTAGGATGGAGGGCAGGTTTCTCATGAGCATCAACAGAACATGGCATACTAAATTGTGTTAAGACTAAGCATATCCTCATGTGTTTAAGGCTGGGCAAGGCAACCCAATATGAAGAGTAAGGTCCCAAGACAGTAAAGAAGTCAGAGACAGTGCCTTCTCTCCCTGCTAGGAGCCCAACAAAATGACTAAGCTATGTCAGACTCATGCAAGCTCCCTGGTTGTCACTTCAGTCTCTGTGAGCTCCTAGGAGCCCAGGTGAAGTTTTTGGTGGTATCCTTGACCCCTCTGATTCCTACAACCCTTTCTTCTTCTCTTCCACAGGATTCCCCATACTCCTGCCTTACTGTGGGTCTGCATCTATTTCTATCAGGTACTGGATAAAACTTCTGCTGAAAACTGGGCAAGATACCAATCTGGTTGCAGAAGATGGCCAGTTCAGGATATGTGTCCATAACTGCTCATAGTCTTAGTGGAGGTCATCCTTGCAGATTCCTGGGAGATTTCCTTGTGCCAGGTTGTAGTTCAGTTCTCTCCCCTTCCTTAACCTCTGAGCCCCTCTTCCCATTCAATATCCTGTCCCCACTCACAACTGAGTCCACTCACAGAATCTCTTCTATTTCCCCTTCCCTGGAAGATCCCAGAGTACTCCCATGAACTCTCTTTGTTACCTACTTTCTCTCAGTCTGTGGATTATTGCATAGTTCCCATTTATTTTACAGATATGATGAGTGACTACAACCCATGTTTGTCTTTCTAGGTCTGGGTTACCTCACTCAAGACTTCTAGTTCCATCCATTTGCTTTCAATTTTCCTGATGTTCTTGTTTTTAACTGCTGAGTAATACTTTATTGTGTAAATATTCCACATTTTCTTTATTTATTTCTTGGTTGACAGACATCTAGGTTTTTTCCAGGCTCTGGCTATTATGAATATTGCTGCTATGAACATAATTGAGGAAGTGTCCTTGTAGTATGATTGAGCATCCTTTGTGTATATGCCCAAGAGTGGTATATCTGGGTCTTGTGGTAATTTGTTTCCCATTTTTCTGAGGAACTGCCACACTGACTTTCATGAGACTGTAGAAGTTTGCACTCCCAAAAGCAATGGAGGAATGAATGTTTCTCTTGCCCCACATCCTCTCAAGCATGAGCTATCACCTGTGTTTTTGATCTTAGCCCTTCTGACAGGAATGAGGTGGAATCTCAGAGTCATTTTGATTTGCATTTTCCTATTGTTACAGATGCTCAACATCGCTTTAACTGTTTCTTGGGCCATTTGAGATTCTCTTCTTAAGATTCTCTGTTTACATCTGTACTGCATTTTAAAATTAGATCACATGGTTTGTTGCTATCTCCTTTCTTGAATTTTTTATATTTTGGAAATCAGCCCTATGTTGAATGTGGAGTTCATAAAGGTCTTTTTCCATTTTGTAGGCTTCTGTTTTGTCCCATTGACAGTGTTCTTTGCCTTATAGGAATTTTTCAATGTCATTAGGTCCTTTTTATTAAGTGTCTATTTTTTGCCTGTGCTATTGGTGTTCTGTTCAAGTAGTTGATACCTGTGCCAGTGATTCGAGATGATTTTCCACTTTCTCTTCAAGCAGGTTCAGTGTATCTGGATTTATGTTGAGATCTTAGATCTACTTACACTTGAATTTTATGCAAGGACTATAGATATGAACCTATTTGCATCCTTCTACATCCTGACATCCAGTTGGACCAGCAATATTTGTTGAATATGCTTTCTTTTATTCATTGTTAAATTTTGGCTTCTTCATTGAAACCCAGTTGTCCATAAATATGTAGATATATGTCTGAATCTTTGATTCAGTTCCAGTGATTTACCTGTCTGTTTTTATGCCAATATCATGTAGTTTTTATTATGATAACTGTGTAATAGAGCTTGAAATCATGAATGATGATACCTTCAGAGGTTCTTTTATTTTAAAGAATTTTTTTTTGTGATCCTGGGTTTTTGTTTTACCATATGAATTTGAGTATTGTTCATCAAGCTCGATAAAGAAATGTGTTGAGATTTTAATGGACATTGCATTGAATCTGTAGCTGACTTTCGGTAGAATGACCATTTTTACTATGTTAACTTTATGGATCCACAAGCATTGGAAATGTGTGTGTATGTGTGTGTGTGTGTGTGTGTGTGTGTGTGTGTGTGTGTGTGTGTGAGAGAGAGAGAGAGAGAGAGAGAGAGAGAGAGAGAGAGAGAGAGAGAGAGAGACTTAGAATAGCTTTTTTTTTCCTTTGGAGTTAATCTTGTATCCAGCCACTTGACTGAAGGGGTTTATCAGCAATAGAAGTTTCCTGATATAGTTTTCGGGGTCCTGTGCATACTGTCATATAATCTGTGAATAATGATACTTGGACTTGTTTATTTCTAATTTGTATACCATTTATTTAATTTGGTTTTCTTATTGTTCCAGCTACAACTTCCAGTACTATACTGAATAGGTATGGAGAGATTGGACAGTCTTATCTTGTTTCTGATTTTAGTGGAACTTCTTTGTGATTATCTTTATTTAAATTGATGTTCCAATCAGCTTGTTTTATATTGCTTTTATTAATTTTAGGTCTGTACCTTGGATTCATCATCTTTCCAGTACTTTAATTTTGTCAAATGATTTTCCAGCAGCCTACAAGATAATCATGTGTTATTACTCTTTCTTCCAGTTTCTTCGTGTGGTCGATTACATTGTAAGTGTTTTGTTTGCTTAGCCATTTGTGGGATGAAGCCTAATTGATCATGATGGATGATATTTTTGGTATGTTTTTGGATTTGATTTGCCAATATTTTATTGAATATTTTGCATCAACGTTTATGAGTGAAATTAGTTTGTAATTTTTTTTTCTTTGAGTGGTTTGGGTGTAAGGATGACTGTGGCCTCATGGAAAGAATTTGGCAATGTTTCTTCTGTTTATATATTGTGGAATACTTTGAAGAGTGTTAGCATTATCTTTTCTTTGGAAGTCTGGTAGAAACCTACATTAAAACCCTCTGGTCCTGGGATTTTTTTTTTTTTTTTTTTTTTTTTTTTTTTTTTTTTTTTTGAGAGAGAGACTTTTCACGACTGCTTCTATTTCCTTAGGAGTTATCAGTCTATTTAAATTGTTTATCTGCTTTTGATTAACTTTGGTAAGTGTCTATCTAAAAATTTATCTATTTCTTTTACATTTTCCAGTTTTGTAGAGTACAGGTTTCTGAAGTTTGACCTAATGATTCTCTGAGTTTCCTCAGTGTCTGCTGTTACGCACTTTTTGTTTCTGGTTTTGTTGATTTAAATATTCCTTCTCTGCTCTTAGGCAGTTTAAAGGTTTATTTATTTTCTTGATTTCCTGGAAGAACCAACTCTTTGTTTCATTGATTCCTTGTATTTTTCTGTTTGTTTCTACTTTTATTGGTTTCCACCCTCAGGTTGATTATTTCCTGTTGCCTTTTCCTCTGAGCTATGACTTCTTCTTTTTGTTCTAGAACTTTTGTGTGTACAGTAAGGCCACTTGTTTGAGATCTTTCCAAATTCTTCATGAAATCTCTAAGTGTTATGGACTTTGCTCTTAGCACAGCGTTCACTGTGTCCCATTGTTCGGGAGATGCTGTGCGATCACTTTCATTGAATTCTAAAAGTCTTTAACTTCTTTCTTTTATTTCTTCCTTGACCCAGTGGTAACTCAGTAGAGAGTTGCTCAGTTTCCACGAGTTTATAGGCTTTCTGTTGCTGAAATTCAGCTTGAATCAATGGTTGTCTGATAAGATATTGGGAGTGTGTGTGTGTGTGTGTGTGTGTGTGTGTGTGTGTGTGTGTGTGTGTTGTGACTTAATTTGTGGCTGTTAATATGGTCAGCTTTGGAGAAGGTTTCATATGTTGTAGCATGAATCATAATTGGTCTTAATAAAACCCCAGAGCTAGATATCAGGGTAAGTGCTGAAGGATCAGAGGAACCAGACCCACTCACTAGAGAGACATCTTACCTTTACTGAATCCTAAGGTTAAAAAGACTGAACTTCACTCACTTTGTATTCTTTTCTGCCCAGCCATATAACTTCCTGTCTCAGCTTCCCTAGTCATAGAATTATAGGTGTGTATACCTTGCAAGTACTGTGAGCAAAGGCATGCGATCCCAAGCACTGAAATAAAATGCATGTGCCACCTCTGTCTGGCCTCTATGGCAAACTAGTGGTTGGGTTTGGCCTCTGATATTTGGGCAAGCTTTGCTTGTTAGAGCACATACAAAATACCACCATTATGTGGTGCTGAGAAAAAGGCAGAAGGGAAGTGGTTTAGCCATATAATTACCTGCAGTGGCTTTGAAACAAAATGATTATTTTGAAGTTTAGGTGACATTTGAGGCATTGAGTAAAGAGAGTTGCTGACTATATAAGTTCTGCTCAGTATCATAATTTTTTCTCCCTTTAACAGAATTTGTTTAAGGCAGAGAAATTTTGTTATATGTAAACCAAATATTGATGGTATGAGGAGATAGAAGGTCTCAGGAAAATGATGTGCACATGAATTTCATATTTTAAGATTTCTGAAATTCACTTTGGTTATATTGCTTTCTTCTGATATTTACAACTAAATACTCAGTGAGAAGTTGCATACATAGTGCAGAAATAATTTTGAGATTTTCTTCTAGGTGAATGTCTCCTTGATTGTAATTCAGTCTCTTTTTCAAGGCAGAAAACATACTGTAAACAACTTTGCTTTTGATTTCTGCACAGAGTCACAGTCCACAAATATTGATGTATATTTTTTACTTGCATCTGGTTGCTGACAATAAATACAAAGAATTGCTTCTTTCGCTAAAAAGATCAGAAAGATACTAGCAAGAACTAAAGAGACCTCAAATGAGCTTCATCTTTCTTTCAGTAGGCTGAATAGGTATGATGAAAGTTAGTCTTAACATTCTCTTTTCTCTTCCTAACCATTTCTTTTGAATGCCTGCCTTTGCCCGTGTCCCATAAACTCATGTGCAAATAAACATTTGATCTGGTCACTATTATCTTCGAGCTCTTTTGCGTCCAATCTGATGGTGTTCATGGTTTCTCCTGAGCTGTCGGCCATGGTCAATACCTCCCATTTCTCAGTAGCACTCTCCACCTCTCATCCGGAACACTGTAATAGCCCTTTTCTTTGTCTTTCTGCCTACAGAATCTCTTAGACTCCAATCCATTGCTCATAGAACAAGCAGCATCATAATTATAAAATAGATTTAGTAGTATACCTGCTGTACTTAAGATTGAATACTCATATAAAGTGCAGTATTTTTTTTTTTAAATTTGGTTAATATCTATGCCAGATTTAATTCTGTGAATTGCTCGTAAGTCTGTCATTTGTTAGTAGACTCATTTTTTTCCAATAAAATAAATATATTTAAAAACTGTAATTTAAAATTTAACTTGAGTGTAGAAAGAATTGTACTGGATTGACAAATGTTATTTCTCTCAATTAAAAGAATTTTTGCTTTGTTCTTATAATATGGAATATCAACTAAAGTATTAATGATATGTCACATCTATTTTAAATCTATTTTCAGCAGCAATATAAACTACTTTCAAAATCTATACTATTTTAGTAGAAATACATCAATCATATAAATGAGCAGACTATAGGTCCCGGTCAATACCTTCCAGCCCATTAAACAGAGAAAGGGAAGCAAGTTTGTCTGCATTCAATATATCTGAGAGGAGAGATAGATAGCAATAAATGCAGGGCTCTGGCTATAACTTGCCAATAGAAGCATGGGAAATAATCAGTCAGTAATCCACCACAGTGTCAATTATTACTGAACTTTTGTATAACAGAAAGAAAATGTGATAAAATAATTTAAGGCATTGGTTTTTAAGAAATCATATTCAATTATAACCAAAGACCATCCTTGTCTTACTACGAACTAACCTGGGCATTTTGAATGCATCCTGTGAAAGAACGTATACACAGAGAAATAATGAGATATTCTGAGATCCACTCACTATGTAAAGCAGTATTTTTATACTGATGTCTAAGACTTGAGATAATCTTGAGAATTAAAGACAACTTTGAGCACTGGCACTAAAGGAATATAAACTCATGCTGACTCGTGTTATAATGTCAGACAGTGACAACTAGTGTAGACCAAATTCTATTCATGGGTTAAAATTGTTTTGGCACCCATGTGATCAGTGATGTAAAAGCTGAGTGAAACAATGAACCCTGGGAGTGGACCTCCAGTTATTTTAAACAGAAAGTTGAGATGTACAGTGCTAATTACCAGTAACAATCCATCTAGTCAATTTGTCATTTTCCAAATTTATTTTCCTGGTTTTATTATGAATTATATCATATTTTACCCCATGACCTATATTTAGGACTATATCCAAATGCAATGACTTTTGAGAATAGTTTGTCATTTGATTTCATAATACACTTTGTGACTCTTCAATACTGTTAACCCTTTTCATGCTTCAATTAATGACAAATTCCCTGTGATGTACTTTTATATTCATAATGGAGCTTGAAGTTATATATTAGATATATTAATATCTAATATAAAAACCTAAGAGAGCTCATGGAGGTTAGGGATTTTCATAAACAGTTGTCTTTAATACTAATGCTATTTCAAATTTTGCTTTGCAAGATCTGGCTATTTCATACATAAGATTCCATCACTGTTGCTTCCATAATAATTTTAACAAATGTACAGAATATATTATTTGATATTTTTTTCTGATTGGAAAATGAAAACAGTGAAACCAAATCTAAGTTATATGAGTCAAGAAAATATTTAAAATCCAAAAAAAGATGATTTTGAAGTCATTAACAGTTAATATCAATAAAGAAAATCATACCTGAGCATGAAATATCATGCTGAGAACACAGCATAGCAGTAGCCATTAGCAAATATGCCTGTCTGGGTATGGCACCTGTGGAAGGATATGTTTTACAATTCATCTAGAGTGTACTCATCCATTAAGCCCAGGGAGAGAGAGGCTTGGAGTATCCACAAAAATACTTCACCCATTAGCTTCTTTCTTAACATCTAATTCCAGGTATTAGTAATCAACAAATGATTCTGGCGTCAACAATCTGATTGATGAGGGCATAATAAGACTGTTAGAGAAAAATGAAAGATAAAATAGGTGATAAAAAACATGAGTCAAATTGCAAAGCTGCTTGCGAATGCTCGTGAGTGAATCTGTATGATTTCTCTTTGGTCATGACTGACATAAACCACTCCATAATTTCTGAGTTAAATTTAGAAGAAAGATATCAGCTTTAAGTTGTCTTAGTATTTTATTTTATTGAAGATTTTTTTTTTTAGAATACCTATACAAATGTTCTTTTCTAATCTATTTTAGGCTTCCTCAAACTTGACATAGATCCACCTGCCTCTCCCTCCCAAGTGTTGGAATTACAGGTGTGGGCCACCACCACTCAAATTCTTTTTCATTCCTCGACAATTTTGACAATTTTATGCCTTTGTGTTACTTACTTAGATCACATGATCACATTCATCTACATGACTCCCTCTTGGTTCTTCTCTCATTACTTCTAAAACAATGCTGTATTTCCACAAATGTTCCCCTGACCCATTAACAACTCATAGAGAGGGATCCTTGGCCCAGCACTGGAAGTTGTGTTTAATTAAAACATACTCCTAGTATGCAATACTTTGACAGATCCTCTGATTTTTACTTAAATCACAATGTTCATTGCTGAATATTTCAATATACTGTTCTTCCATCCATCCTTTGCTTATGGTGTATACAATCTTTTAGTAAAGAATGCCATTGGTTCTTGGTTTTAGATTAATTTTAGCTTTTTGATTATTATGTTGCAGATGCTTTAAAAAGCAAGTAGTTTCCTTCATATTTCTAAATCAGAAGTTTACAATGTTTATTACTAGTTCAATTTCAAAGCTGTTGTTACATTTTAATGAAGTCTTTTTTTTTAAATTTACTTTCTCATTTTCAGAATGTTTTCCACCTTAAGCAAGCTTGGAATTTCAGATCCTGGATCCTTCTGATTCTACCCTTATGGAACTGAACTGATATGTGTCTGCCCTGATAAGTCAGACATATTTGATTGTATTATGTCTTTCAGATAATAGGAGCATTTTTCATTGTTGAAGTATGTCTTTATTTAAAAAGGTAATTATGAATCATGAGTAGTTAACTGCTCATTATGAATTTTCAACCAATTGCATTTCTGGAGTCTTCTATGGCAATTTCAGGAGAGAATGCTGAGTCTTTTTTTTTGGGGGGGGTTCTATATTACAATCTATATTAGCTCTCTCTTTAATTCTCTGTATTTTATTATGCTCCACAGAGAGTCATCCTTTGTGCACATGCCTTCCAGCTTCTAAAATTTCACTCTCATTGCTCTTGTGTAATTTTTAAATCTTTTATCTTTTTGCCTATAGAGATGCAAGACTTCTGAAGAGAACACATATCCATGCCTACCTCTCCACTGTGGTCCTTTTCTACTTTCCTGAATTTTGTAGTAGCTCCAGGTAATAGTAAAAATCTAAATATTCAGTGTTAGGATCCACAAATAGGAGAGGGCATGTAACTTAAGACCCACTTTATGAGATGGAAACCATTCCAAAGCTGCCTGGGTGACCAAGAACCTGGAACTAGATAGACCAGTGGCCTAGGGTAAAATCAATAATAATGCTCTTATTGCTTGAAGTAGTTAAGAAATGACTCCTAATGATATTCTGCTATAATATAGATCAGTGTCTTTGTCAGCCATCATCAGATAGGTGTCCTTCTGCAACAAATGGAAACAAGTACAAAGACTCACAGCCAGAAATATGCAGAGAGAGACCTTGGAACACTCTTCCCTAATTGGGATATCCACCAAACCCCTCCCCTCAGGGATTAGGGAACCCCACTGATGAAGAGGATGGAAGACTATAAAAGCTAGAGGGTTTGTTATGAGTGAGTACATGTCATAATTGTCTTTCTGGGTTTGGGTTACCTCAGTAAAGATGATTTTTAGTACCATCTAGAAAAGCTAGGTAACAAGGAGAAGAACCCTACGAGGGATATGACTGTATCACCATAGAAAGGAGAAATAGATCAAATCTCCTGGGTAAACTGGAAGGATAGGAGAGGATCTGAGACAGAAACGTGAGGGATCCTGATAGCTGAGTTGGTGGTAGAGTGGGGGAGCAAAAAAGAGATATCTTGACAAAGGGAGCAATTATGGGGTTAGTGAGAAAATTGATGCTAGGGAAATTCTTAGAAATCCACAAAGATGGCCCCAGCTAAGACTCCAAGCAATAGTGGAGAAGCTGCCTGAAATGGCCTTCCCCTGTAATCAAATTAGTGACCACTCTAATTGTCATCACAGAACCTTTATCCAGCAACTGATGCAGAGATCCACAGCTAAGCATCTGGTCAAACTCCTGGAGTCCAGTTGAAGATAAGGAGGTATTATGTGATCAAGGGAGGTCAAGATGGTGATGGGAAAACCACAGAGACAGCTGATCTGAGCTTCTGGGATCTCAGGGACTCTGGACTAACAGCTGGGGAACCTGTATGGAACTGAACTAGGCCCTCTGAATGTGAGTGACAATTTTATGATTTGATATGCTTGTGGGTATCCTAGGTGTGAGACTAGGACTTATTCCTGGTGCACGAACCAATTTTTTGGAGCCAGTTATCTATGTTGGGACGTCTTACTCAGCCTTGATGCAGGGAGGGGCTGGGAGAGGGTCTCCTGCTCACCTAGGTATGTGGGACTTAGTTGACTGACTCACAAAGGCAGGCCTTGGCCCCTCTGTGGATTGGATGCAGGTGTGTGTGTGTGTGTGTGTGTGTGTGTGTGTGTGTGTGTGTGTGTGTGTGGTGTGGTGTGGGCTGAGGAATGGGGAAGGGGTAAGGGTGAAAGGAAAGAGGGAGAACTGTGGTTGGTATGTAAAATTTAAAAAACAATAATTAAAAGAAGCCTTTAATTCCAAAAAAGAGCCAGAGGGTATGGGGGACACCAAGGAAATAAAGCCCCAAATCAACACGAACAAGCTACACGTGAAATCACAGAGACTTAAGCAGCACGCATAGGGCCTGCATGGGTCTGCACCAGCTCCTCTGCACACACCCTATGGTTGGTTTCCAGGTTAGTGTTTTTATGGAATTCCTAAATGTGCAAATAAATGGGGCTCTGATTCTTGCACCTTCTCTTTTTCCCCTTCTGTTTGTTAGTCTTGTCCAACTTTGATGTGATAACTTTTGTTTTATCTTAACATATTTTATTTTGAAAAATGAATGAATGAATGACAACAAAGCCACTAACATAAAAGTTAACAATTGAAATGTCATTTACTTCTGCTGAGAGAAAGAAAATCGTTTCTCCAGTAGAGTGACAATGGAATATATGATCTACTCTAAGACAGTTCTCATGCTCAGGAATATAGTAGTTGCCCAGCAGGTAAGTGGACTCTACAGTTGATGTTGTGTGTGTGTGTGTGTGTGTATGTGTGTTTCCATTTGGTTACAGTTTGGTGGTTTTTTTCTTTTTATGTTTTAAGATATGGCTTGATTTTTGTTCTTGCTTTTGGGGTGTGTTTTGTTGATAAATTATGTTTTTCCCCTTTTTAATAAAAAAAAAAAATTATAGTTGAGTCTGTAGGGAGGAGAGAGGACCCAGGAGTGACTTGGAGAATGAGAAAAATATGTTCAAAATAATATACTTGAGTTTGAAAATTGTTTTAAATAATGAAAAATATAATAATTATTTTAATAATTATTTTGAGAGAAGAAATAAAGAACATGCATGGCTTGCCCTTCTGAATCTGTGTCACCTCAAATAGTAAAATATTTTCGGATTCTATTTCCTTCAGATTTCATGATTTAATATTTTTTTATGGCTGGGTAAAATTCCAGGGTGTATATATACCACATATTCATTAACTATTCATCAGTTGATAAGTGGATAATTGCTTCCATTTCCTACTCATCATGAACAAAGTGGCAATGATCGTGGATGGGCAAGTCTACTGTAGTAGGGTACTGAGTCCTTTAGGTAAGTTCCATGGAGTGATATGTCTAGGCCATATGTTAGATCCATTTTTAGATCTTTGAATATTCCTCATACTGATTTCTCAAGTGACTTTACAAGTTTGCAATCCAACCAGCCATCAGTGAGGCTTCCTGATTCTTCATATTCTCACCAGCCTCAGTTGTCAGCTTTTTCCTGGAGCTTAGCCATTCCCACTGTGGTAAGACCAAATCTCAAAACACTCTCACTTCCCATTTCCATTTTAAGGATGCTGAAAACACTCTAGATATTTCTTAATCATTTTTGTTTCTTTGAAAACTGATCTGATCCATAATAATTTTTGTTATTAATATCTAGCTATATTTCTGTAAGTTAAATATGTATCCTGCCATTTTTGTGAAAGTCTTGATTGTTTTCTGAGATTTTGTGATAGAATTTTAGATGTTCTCTAGGATATATCATAATATTTACAAATAGAGATGAATTGACTCCACGAATTCGATTTATATCCCTTTAAATTCCTTCTGTTACCCAGCTATATCATAAAGGACTTCATTGAAAAGGAATAGGAACATTGGAACACTCTGTCTCCTCTCCCATTTTAACAAGTTAGCGACAATATTATTTTAACTTGGGATGATATTGGCTGTGGCTGGTCATCTGTAGGCTTCATTATTTTGAAGGGTGTTCCAACTACACCACTATATTAAGGAATTTTAAATTAAAATCATGTTAGATTTTGCAAAAGACCTTTTTGAATATGTTGAGATTTTACATGATTTTGTCTCATGTCCAGCTATATTCATTCCATTTATCAACTTATATTGAACTGTAACTGTATCTTCAGCATTATTCCAACTTGAACATGGCAGATAATCTTTATTCTATATACCTGGACTCATTTTTAAGCATTTTATTTAGAGTTTTTACATCTGTGCTAATCAGGAATATCAGCCTCCATTTCTCTTTGTATTGTCTTTACTTGGCTGTGGTATTAGAATATTACAAAAATCAAATGTCAATAATATTGTTTCATAAACAAATGTGACCTAAATAATAGCCTCATCAGTTGGTATGCTGTTGTGGATGGGTGCTATCTTAAAATTTACCTGTAAATGAATAGCAAAATCAATTCTTGGCAGCTAAGAGAGGGAAAAATCAACTTTCTTAATGGACAAGATTCTTGATATGTTGCTCCATAACAAGTGGGCCATTCTAAACACATACATGCATGCAATACTAAATAGGCTCAATGGGTTGATATTACATATAGCATATATTATACACACATATATAAAATCATGTCTATGTATATATGTGAGTGTGAATGCAACTATGGTAATTAAAGAAGTCATGACTTTGAAAAGGAATTGAGAGTACAAGAAGTGTGTTGAAAGGGGTTGAGGGTTAGTGGAAATTATGTCAATGTATTACTCGCATATAAAATTCTCAAAGTAATACTAATAAAAAGAAGGGAACCCAAGACAAGTTCTTTTCACCACACTGGTGCCATCTGATTTTTACCCCCAGGGACTGCATGTATATGCATACAGAAATAAATAAAATAGATTATTTTAAAATAGTTTTAATATGAAATGTAGCAAACATTTATCATCTCTGATAATTATTATTGGTTAATCATTCTTTTTCATAATCTGTCTCCGTAGCACTAGCTAGTTTCCTTTTCATTTAGTAGCTATCTTACACATGCTCAGCACACTAAATTCTACTCAGTATGAAGACATTTCCAGTGAAGTATTTCTAACGGCAAAAGAAATGTTAACTCATTTGCTCTTTCTTTCAACCTCAAGAATGACTGATAAAATGCAACATTATCTTTAAATGTAAAAATGTGAAATCTATGGTACTGGAGACTATGAAATTTCTGAGCTTTCCACATAAGGCAGTCCTGATAATTGAATCAACCCTTTCTGAATTCTGTTGCTTCACTACACCTATTATATACTGCTTTGCTTCTCAGTCAAATAGACTGCCCAACAAAACAAACCATTGTCATTAACAGCATTTGAAGAAAGAAAATTTGTGTAATACAAACATATTCTATCAATATTGCCAATCTTTATCATGGAATAGATCTCATGTGAAAAGTTTCTCTCCCCCCCCCCCTTCATCAATATTTGACAAGGATTCAAAATGACCCAGGGCTCTTTGACAAAAGTCACTCAGTTACCAAAGACATGAAAACCCATATGCGTGCTATTTTCCCAGTCAACCATAAAATGCAGCACTTTCGCATCTCCTTTAAGAAACCGACTTTGTACCATACTATGCATTTTATAATATTTCTATCTAAATGCAGATTTCTACATCCCATGTCTACCATGTAGTCAGGGTTTCCATAAAAGCATCAGCAGGAGAGTACATTTAAATTCATTTAGCATATTAAAGAAATCTCTCTCCAAGTTTCCTTCTTTTATTTGTTTTATCAATTCAAGCAATAAGCAAGAAAATTAGAATTTCAGCCGTGATGGCAAAGCAATTTATGATTATACCATCCTTGATGCTTTTGCTCCTGCTTAGAAAATTTACAGATTCTTAAGAGCAAGTCAGCTTAAAATGTTCCCACTGGAAAATGAAATAAGTCTAGATGTATCATTTCACCCAAATACTGTAGTACTCTATTATCCAACGACAGCTTCACTTTGAATAACATGCCCCTGGATGCATTTCTTTCCAATATAGACAGCACACATAAAATCTGTCTCATGAGGAAATGTTCCATTGGAAAACATTATTACAAATGCCATAATATTTTCCAGCATGTATGCTAGTGGCATGGTTAGGTCAGGGGTATATTCAGGATCTAACACATAGATAATGTCTCTTCACACTTGCAACTCCTTTTAACAGAGAATGCATATTTAAAATTGGCTGTCACCAGAACTGTGGCAAATTTCCAAACAGTTTATTATATGCAGTTTACTGAAGCTTTGCATAAGCCCCCAGGCAACTCAATATGTAAGGAAGAAACAATACATGGCAAACTATTGTGATATGAAATTAAAGAAACAGTACATTTAAATCTAAGAATACAAATTAAAGTTAAATTAAAGTTTTTATATTGTTTCAAAATTTATAATGTAAAAGACATAGTATAAATACAAATATTGTCTAAAAAGTTAAACTGAAATATATAATTTATACAGACATGCATTTGCAAACAAAAGCTAAGCCACATTCCTTTTCTGACAATAACAGTTTTAGAATGTTAAGATATTTGGAGCAGTTTGGTTGCTGATTATTTAATTCAAAACTATTACAATGTTACAATATCTAGTGATTCTGTTTTATGAGCACTGTTGTTTATACATGCAGAGAAGGCTGCATCTATAACATATAGCCATATAATTTTCTATTCTATTTTTCCATTGGCCATACAGAGTTTTTACAAATGTCAAAATAACTTATTTTAAAAAGCTATTAATTTCTGAAAATGGAAATATTTTTCTAATGGAAAGTAACAGCATTTCATCATTTTCTTTCTTCACTCTATACACAAGATAGAATATTAAATACTGTAGTTTCTTTTTCTACACCTCAAACACCTAAACTTACCCCATAATAAAATATATGGTTTAATTACATTGTTGTCTGAACATGTTTTAAAATGTTTATGATAACAGATATAAAATGTTATCAATACATTTCCAGCAATAGAGAGCACATCACATACCATCATTTTATTTGTTAATTTTTAAAGTCTGAAATGAAACAATATTTTATATATTTCTGATTTTTAATAAACATTACACCAGAGATTAAAATTTAGTTCAGCTGGACACTATTTGGAGACACCAGAGAAGCAGTAGTGTGCATGGCTCTGTGACCAGGCCGTGATCTAGGTACAGAGGCATCTTGTGCTGCCAGTGGTCTGGAAAATAGTAAGCAAAGCTTTTTAATTCTGCATACATTTTTCCCAGACTAGTATAATGAACTTTTGTTACTAAATGTCACATCTATAACTTATTTAATTTGTATATTTCATCTATCACTTATAACCCCTGCTTTCTTATGTTTGTTCAAATCTATATTTTCTTTTCACTAGAAGCATGATAAATAAAACACGTTTGTCCTATCTCTCTTACTATTTCATTCTAACATTTTATTCCATTGGCAAGAGCAAAGGTAAACTTCTGCTTGTTGCTTTCTAGGAGAAACAAGAAAGAACACTAGTATGGGAGGAAGAATCATGTGTGTCACGGACTTGATAAGGATTTACATGGAAACCAATGTAACAGGGATTGTATAAGAACTGTTTGGACACAGGGTTGGTAATTCTAAATAGAACAAGAATTTACTATAAAGCCAAAAAGACAGTTACTGTTGGCATGTTTAAAAATGAAACAAAACGCCCCAGTTCCGGCAGAAGGCTGCACACTGTCCCTAGTGAGACAAAGAATTAAATACTTGTCTCAGGAGATCTATGGCTGACATTGGAAATGCGGGGGCAGAGGAAGGCTGCAGACCTCTCCGATAGCTGGTTTTTTCCAGTTGAGCAATGAAAAGCTAAGGACATAGCTCAGTCCGTGGTGCTCTTCCCCTTGGAGCTAACCTTGCCAGTTTATCCTTGGGAATGGACTCAAAAGAATGAAAACATGATTGACTTAAGCTCCTAAAACTGGTCCAGTAGAGTTCTAGTGTTCATGATTTTCTATCGAAACACCGTTCGGCATATAACTCTGTCACTGTAGACTATTAAATCAACTTTTAAATTTGTGATTCATTCCTTCTGTTGGTCTCTAGGATGGGTATCTGTCAAGGGGGTGTAATATAAAGTGAGCAGAATTTTTCTGAATGCCAGCGTTGTTCATTCACCCACGTTAGACAGATACACATATGATCTGGGACCTGTCGCTTGCACTCAATGGTGATTTTCTGAACCTGCATGATATACACAGTCTATTAAGATGTAGTCCCTCAATATTTACACTTTTATTTTGTCTTTTTTTCCATCCTGTATTAATGAAATAAGCAATTCTGTCTTAAGTCTACTAGTATATTGCTGAGTAGTTGGGAAAGCTTGAGATTTAAAACCATGTGATTATCTAACCACTCTTTCTATATATAAAGCAAGGGCAGAAATGTTGGGTCATAGTTTTATGAAGGTTTTCTCACATCAATGTATGTTTTCTTAAATTGTTACACAATTAGTTAATATAGATGAACAACTGGTGTGTATCTCTTTAGCTATGTTTTCTAGAGTATTCAAGAGGTTAGACAATCTAATGCAATTTATTTTTTCATTAAAGCATTGGTCACAAGCTAGGATTATAGAAAAAGGGAACCTCAATTACAAAAAATGCTTCTATTGGATTTGTCTGACACGCTGTGGGACATTATTATTATTGTTATTAACTTCATTAGTGAGTGACATGGGATATATGGGATTTCTCAGTTCTCTGTGGACCATACCATGCCTGGGCACCTGTTCCTGGTAGACATAGGATAGCTAATTGACTTGAACCACAGATCAAGACAGTAAACAATGTTCACCTCTGGTCCCTGTTTCAGTGATCAAGACAGGTAAGCCAAATAAATACTTTCTTCCCTAAGTCACATTTGTTTACTGTGCTTTCCAAGCAACAGAGAAGCACTATAGGATACACACATAGCATTAGCTTGACTCTTGACTTTTATCTGGCCAAGAAACACTTCTTCCCAGAGAAATCAATGGCATCTAAAGTAGAATATAGATCCTACATAAAAGTGTTTTGTTTTCATTGGAAAGGGGTTAGGTAAAAGAGTTACTATTCACAAAATAATAATAAAAAATCCCATATCTGGGCTCTTCAATTACTCTCCAAACCATTTTTATGTACAATAAACAGAATGTCTAACAGTCCAGATCCTCAGGTTTTCCCTCAGTTCATGTCATTGCAACTGAAGTTAGTGTGTCTCCTACTCTGCAAAAGTCTTACATTCCAATAAAACTTATTCCAAATACCCCTCACTTCTTGCTACTTTTTTGATCCTCCTAATATTACCTTATGGTGATGTTTTATATATATAATAAAACTAGTCTGGAATATCAGAGGATAGAGCCCCTTTTTGTTTGTTTGAAATTTCTTGTTTTCAATTTTTTGGTTTCCAGAAAGGGTTTTCTATATAACAGTCCTGGCTGTCCTGGAACTCGCTTTGTAGACCAGGCTGGCTTCAAACTCACAGAGAGCTTCCTATAGTCTCAGGGTCAGGGGTTCGAGCCTCACATTGCATGCTGTTTGTAGTATGTTGTTTCTGGCCCATCTGGTCTAGCCACATGGCCCAGACCCCCAGACCCACAGTCTCGAAGTTCCTCAGTCCCACAGTAACACACAGACAGTTACATTAATTTTATGTTGCTTAACCTAGGGCCCAGGCATATAACTTGCTAACTCTTTACTCTTAAATTAATCTATGACTCTTACCTTGTTCAGCCATATGGCTTGGTACCTTTTCTCAGAGCAGCATTTCAGCTTCTTTCCTCTGCATCTGTTGGCATCTCATTGTGGTGTCTCATCGTGGTGTCTCTGTGCTGTCTCTCTGTCATCTCTGCTCTGCTCTTCCTGTTCCCAGACTTTTCTTAATCTGGTAGTCACACCCACACTTCCTGTCTGCATTTGGCCAATCAGCATTTTTATTAAGTCAATAGGTGAGGCAGTTATTTCAAGTGTAACAGAACATCGTTCCACTACATTACCTGAATTATTTTTTTCCACTATGATATTCTAAAACTGCAAATAATAATACTGGAATTCACTGTGTACAGTTTCTTTATTACTCACATCAGCTGTAATGAGGGCTAGCATACAGTTAATAATTACAGACTTGCAGAATAAATTTCTTCCATTGCTCACTCCTGGTGCACAATGCTTGTGCATAGTATAAAGGTATTACTTTGTGTTTTCACCACTCATTCCCAAAGCAGGAGAATGTGCTCATTATGTCATGAAAAGGTAGATGTGGATTCAGCTTCCAGTTGATGACTGCCTCTCCCAACGATTCCCCCAAAGACAAAGAGAAACCACCTTGCCTTGTACCCAAATAGAAAACGAGAACTACTTGGGTATGTGCGTCCTGACCAAACAATTGTAGTAAAATTGTTTTCTCCCAACTTTTTTTTATTGTTTTATGTTATTTATGTTCATGAAAAAAATGCATAAAATGAAAGAGGATGGTCACAGATATACTGAGTTCTTCCTTTTCTTGGAAATGTAATAAATTTTCTTGGACAAGAAGAACACTGTAGTCTCCTTGACTAGAAATCTGGACCGTGCATGTCCTAGACCTTGATGAAATGAATAGCACTGGTTAGAAATCCATCAGTCCAGCGTAAGTTCACCTGGCATTTTCCGTCTCGACATGTAGGGCCGCTAGGGCCTTTTCCTTTCCAAACTGCAGATTTCTTATAATATCTATCAAGAATAATAAGCTGGCTGCTGTGTTTTCTCCTCTTTCTTATTTTATTTTTTCCTTTCGTACTAGGTGCTTATGTATATGGTGTATGTACAAACGTACATATTAACATGAATACAGGTGCATGTGTAGGTAGATTCCTGGGTCCACATATGCTTATGCATCTACAGATTGGCATTGGGGTGTCTTCTTCAATTCCTTCTGTCTTCCCTAGAGTAGTAGAGGTTTCCCTTGACCCAGATTTTACATTATGGATATCGCTCTGGCTCCACTTTACTTCGTGACCTTACAAAGAACAGGTTTTACTGTGAACTCTTCACACATTTGTATCATGTAATTTGTGCATATTTACTCCCATTGTCTAGTCTTCTCCCACCCCTCATACTCTGTTAGTCTCCTCCGTCTTTTCTAAAAGTCTGAGTCATGCTGTAGAGTCCTGTATGCACTATTAAAACTCACACACATACATGAATATAATGCATGAAGGAAAAGTGATATTTGCCTGACTTTCTGAGTTTAGAATATTTTACCTAACATGATAATTTGCCATCCCTCTACTTTCTTGATAATAGCATAGTTTTGCTCTTCTCTATGACAGAATGAAATTCCATTTTGAATTTACACCTCACTATTTATTTATTTAGCCATTGATAAACAGTAGACTATCTTGAATACTGTGAATTAAATTGCAAAGCTATCTTCCAATCTATGACTTGGGAACATTTTATATGCTTCTGTGGACTATTTTTATTTTCTGTACAGTTATTTTGTATCCAATTTTTTCCGGCTCCATCCTGAAAGATACTGAGTTATTGTCTATGTTTATCATTATTATTATAAATCTTCTAATAAATGTTAACATTCTTGTCTCTGTGTATATTTTTTTGATTTAGACCTTTAGAAGCAACATTCAGAGGTAAGATGCACCCACCTGTAAAACTTTTGACAAATGTTATTGCTTTTCCTTTATGTTGCTTGGTAAGGCCATGTAAAAATCTTTAAGACCTCCTCCACTATTATCAGCATTGTTTTCCTATATTTCATCCCTCAAAGCACAAGCTTTTAATTGGTTGTTTTATTTGGAAACCAAATTATCTTGTGTATGTTCAAAAATGTTTGGAAGCAAATTTTACTTAACCTGATACTTACATGTGAGAGGTGAAGTTGTTGCTACTAGAAGTCCAGTAGAATTCTTGAATGCTAATTTTCAATGAATAATGTCTGATTACTTAATTATATTTAAAATTCATTAAAATGGCATTATTTAAATATTAGTTTTTATCTACTACTTTGTATAAATAATAGCACATTTAGCATTTAGAAAATAATTTATCATACGCAAAAGATTTATTACTCAAATGCTAATAGTTATATGTCATAATTTGTTTCTCATAAATTCTGGATTTCATGTGAAAATTACTAAAGCAAATAATTATCTTAAAAGATTATAATAAAATAAATTAATCATAATAACTTGTAAAAGAATATTTAACAAAATAAAAATGAAAAGTTTCAGTGTTAAGTTATCAATGTTTTACACATTTATGCTATGCAATTCATTTAATTTGAACATATACAATAGTTTATAGTTATGGACAAGTACAGGAAAGAGTTGATTTGACTATTGTGTCCTACATTATGTTAATGTATGATGTTGCATCCAGCCTGATATGGAGAAGGAACACCTGAAAACATTGCATTCGGATGGCCCTGTCTTTCACATACTTTTTTCTAGGTTACATTATTTTCAAGCATAAATTCATACAATTTCACAGCAAAAGTACAGATATTCAACGAGAGAATATATGTGTTTTCTTAAAATATAGCACATTGTAGATGATATGCATATGTTAATAAATATGATTCATCTTCATAAATATAAATCAAAACTTACAACTCCATGTTTCACAGAAATAGATGGCTGAAATGACCTTTACTCAGCTTGATGTCTATTATTCTTTGAGTTTGATAGAGTTAGTCTGATTTATTAAACTACTTCTTAGTAACCTCTGGTATTATTAAACAATGAACTATTTGTTTCTGAGATTGGGCGCATTCTTATTTGTAATTCTGAGTGTTGCACTGATACCAAGGGAGGTTGATGGAGCTATCTTTCATGAAGCAGCAATAAAAGAAATTCCAGTTTTAAAAAGATCCTGAGTCCTCTCAGATGGGAAATTCTGGCAAATCCCTCCTGTTGAGATGTTTTAATTGAGTTTTGTGGACAGCCAATGCTAATTAATATGTATAGTGTTTACACAGATTATGGGAGAGACACTATTTTTTTTTTTAGAAAAGGTAATCACTTCATAAACTAAAGTTGATCTAATCCAATGTCTGGATTGATAAACCCATATTTCTGAACCATTATTACCTTTATGGAATCTCTTTGAATGTAAATGTGAGAGCACAGATACAATTTCGCTTCATATGTGTTTTCTGGAAAGAGGGAAGTAAATAAACATGGCAGAGAAAGAAGGGAGATACATGGGGATGAATCATGCATGGAACTCCTGTAGAAGTTCGTGAACTAGTAAACTGCTCACATGTAATCAACAAGCAATAACAGTCTATTAATTGAAAAATATGTATGGGAGAGAGACAGAGCTAAATACAAGGAAGTAGCAGGACACTTTGAACACAGGACTTAGAAGAATGAACTAAGATGAATCTGCAAGCTTCTTCCCTGAGCTTGGTTTCATAGCATCATCCTTTTTATTAATAATTGCCCTTCCAAGATGTGATACTATAAATCTCCATGATGACCAGCACACCAAGATACCACCAAACATGCAATAGGGGTACTTATGTCTTACGAGCAAATATCTGCTGACTGATTGGATTCAAAGTCTGATCAACAGGAGATATTTTGTGTTTTATAGTTTGATCCTAGCCAATTACCCATTATTAGTAAGATAATTAGCCCCAAAGAAGAACCTACTATTATCACTTTCTTAGACCAATAAAGTACCTAACTATCACATGCTGATTATTACACTAAATAACTCTTCTGCCAGAAGATAAGAAGAGCTCTCACCTCTTCTCAAAGAAGATTCTTTTACAGCAGATGGACACAATTATAGAAATACACAACTGGTCAAACACAGAAGAAAAACTGACTTTGTGGTGTGTTATACAAACTGATAAATCTACAGCATAACCCCTACATCTAAACCTCAGAAAAATAATAATAATAAACATGAATGGAAAGACTGAAAGGACCAAGGGACTTGGATGTCTGCCGTGAGATGGTGCCTTTAATAGTAAAGCTGCATCCATAAAAATCACAAAAAACATGGCTACCTAAAATAAGATCTGAAAAAAGATTGCTATGTAAAACTGGATGGGGGAATCCTTTAAACCCTTAGATAAAAAGCTATAGGCAAGTAATGGCTTGCTTTACTGAGAAAGAAAAATCAGTCTTCTGCATGCATGAACTCCCTACTTGGTTTTCTAGTCCCAAGTATTCAACCCTAAACCTGTATAAAAATGTTATAGAAAATCACATGTGTATATACACATATGGATATATAAATTTGAGAGTGAGTGAGGGTACTCAGGATATTTTTAGGGGGACAGGGAAGAGTAGAAATCTTGTAAGTAAAGTGCTGATACATAAAATTCTCCAAAAAGAAAGAAAGAAAAGGAGAGAATAAATTTGTGACTTGTTGCTGGATGATGAGGCCACACATCATGTAGATGAAAATCTCTTACTCCAATCTACCTAAGGACTTCCTTTCAAATAGACCTTGTGCTAGCTTTGACCTTGTAGTCTGCTTGTACAACTACCCGTCATTGTCAGGCTGCCATTTAAAAAGTCATGAAAAATAGAAGACGGAGCTGGGAGATATCTGAATCTGTAAAGTGCTTGTCATGCTTTTAACATGTTCATGTAAAAAGGCAACAGTGTCAAGAGTGGTAGCACATTTCTGACATCATGGCAGAGGCTATACTGGCCCCTGTGGCTGGCTGGCTAGAGTTATTTGACAAATTCATGAGCTCCATCTTTTAGTGAACAATCTTTAAAAAAAAAATCCTATGGAGAACAATAGATGAAGACACACAACATCAATCTGTGGCCTCTATATGCACACATACACACACATACACACACACACATGAATACCTGGATATATACATATTGCACATATAAGAAATTAGGAATCCATCCAAAGAACTGATAATGTGATTGTTCTTTGTCCATAGTTGTAAATAGGATTTTGAAATAGATCTCGAAAATCACCAGGTTTTAAATTAGAAATTTAATTTCTACTAAATTTCTACCAAACGTGTATTCTTATTTTATTTTTTCATTTCCGCTTCTGAGTCTATTTAGTTCTCCTTTATTTCCTCTGAGAGTCATCATTACAGGAGCTGGGGGGTTTAAGGACTCCAGACTTTCCATTCACAGAATGACCTCATTTGGCCACATTTCTCTCCATCCTTGGAAAAGTGAAAATAAGTCTGTAGGTTGCAACTGTGACCCCGGAAGGAAGAGGTTTTTGCACACAAATGTCTAATGACCCTTGGGTTTATTTTTACAAAGCACCATTTGGGCCTCCAACTTGTCAGCTGTGGGGCTTCCTTCTTGCAGCTTTCATGTTTAAAAGCTTCTTTGTCAAAGCCCTTAGGCCCAGTGGTGATAACTGCTGCAGAAAAATACTACAGATAGGAAGATATATTTTCAATAACCCTTGACTTTTATGAGTTCAGCCACTGCTAGAATAAAGGGTAAGTGGACCCTTGATATTTTAAATGTTTCTTGTCCCCCTCCATATACTTCCCAGGTCAGCATTCTTTACTGATAAAAATTCTGGGCTGGACCTTGCCTAGCCATCAATGGGAGAAGGGGAAGCAACATTATCTACCTCAGAGCTTTGGTTGCTGCCCCCCAAAGCATATGATCAATATAATAGCATGGGCTTCATAGTTATTTTCTTTCTTCATTATGTCTGGAAACCAAGTTCAAATGAATAAAAGAATGGTAAACTCCTGAATCAAGCAGTGATAGCTCACTTTGCTATAATAAAAATTTAAAAATAACCAACGAGATATTTTTTGTCATACAGAACTGTTAAGTGTTCTGTAATATTAGGCCAATATTAAAGACAAACTTTTAAAATGTTATTACTTGTATATACTTTACTACATTGTAATTTTTCAATAGACTGGTGCTCATAGAAATTCATTCCATGACAAGAAGTAGTCAGAAGGAAGAATTGATCTAATGTTATTACGTTAGTATCTTCAGATTTGCTCCCAAGTTGTAAATGAATCTTATTGTTGATGTATCTCAGAACAGAACATCCACATGACTATACATTACGTCGAAAAAATTATAGCTCAAACATTTGACAGGAACTTTCAACTTGACCTTTGGATGTGATGAGATAAGTTAGATTTATTGCCTTCAGAGTCTCATCCTTCAGTCAAATGGGCAGCTGACTCAGGAAAGAACACTAAAGAAAAGCTAGAAGGAATGGGTCCTGGTTGTGGCCAAGTCAGGCCACATGCTACACTCTGGGTTTTGCCTCTGAGAAATTGAGGAGCTGGACCTTCCGACTTGGATTTTCACCGTTCATTGAGAGAGGTCAACCACAGTTTTAACAAACTGTTGGAGCCAATTCCAAGTGAAATTACTCTGGGTTAAGAATCAGTACTAGAGAAAGAGGTAAAATATTGATAAAAGTTTGTGTTTCTGTTTGTTTACATCTCCAGACTCACTTTATTGTCTTGGGATAAATGTGTGTCACCAGAGTAAATTACTTTAAATATCATTGTCCCTGATTAGTGAGGGATGCAATACATGCAAAAATAAGATTTTTTTTAAAAAAACTCTGTATATTATTTTATATATTTTTAAAAGATTTTTTATGCTTTTCTCTAAATTGAATTGGTAAAATAAACATCACAAGGAAAAAGCAGAAGCAGATGTTGGTAACAGGTTAACTTTCCTATATTAGTTTAAATAAATGATTCAACATAGAATACACAAAAAAGGAACCTAGATCTGGGAACACAAAGAGACACTTATAAAAAGCATTCCTCAGAGAATAACATGATAGAGAACAATAGTATGGCTGTGAGCACAGAAATGACTAAAGGGAAGTGTCAAATTAGAAGGTTATTAAATTATGCTGTCAGAAAAAACCAACTGAAATCACAATCCTTTCTCAAAAATAATTTTTTAAAACAAGTTTGTTGCGTGGCAGATGGATTAACTTGGAATAGCTTTGGATATCTCTTACCTAAGCTTTGCTCCGTCTTGCTTGCCTGGAAGGACTCCACACTGACTTGCCAGGTATTTCAAAACAGGTATCTCAAAGGCCAAATACTTCTTGAAAAATCTCTTTCTACCTAATCATCATTTGGATCTTTTTGCTCTTGTCAAAATTTGAATGAAATTTGAAAGGGTTCACGAAACATATCTGAGTTGTGCATAGATTGGGACAAGAGGTGGTAAAAGACTTTGACAATATATGGCAGCATTCTCAGACTTAAAACTTAGCAGTTGAAAGCACTTTATACTCTCCCAGAGGACCTCAATGTAAGTGTTTTTTCCTGGGGCAAGGGCATCTTGGCAGTAAAGGGCCAAGAAATACCACAAAGTCACAACATCCAAGAAACCTCACAAGACATTTAATTGAGGAGAAGAACAAAATGGCAACTGTCTTTGAAGAGCAAGAGAGGCAGCAGAGGAGAGGGCTCTTACAGATTTTTGGAGCATGCGCTGTGATCAAGTGGAAAGCACAGTGTGGCTAGGCTCAAAGTATTAAATATTGTTCATGGCCTGAAGTATTAATGCTGAGCCACTGGGGTAGGGATTTTAAAGTCTCAGGAGCTCAGGATCAAGTTAGAGGCAAGATGTCTTCATTTTCTTACACTCGGGTCTGTTCCTAGCACCCAAGGCAGGCAACTCTCAAGTGCCTGTCACTCTGGGCAGGGATCCTGACACTGTCTTCTGGCCTACACAGGCACTAGCACATGGTGTTGACACAAGATACTCATAATCAAAATTAAAATTAATTTTTATCACTGAAAAAGAAATATCCTGAAACTTACAAATCATACCTGTAATTTCCCACATTAGATTTGACACTCTGACTTCACATAAGTAACAAGTATGTTTTAATAAACACCAAGCATTCATACAGTGGTCAGGATATGTTCAGTAAGTCAATGGTACTTGCCAGGCTTCAATGACAGATTGAAAGTGGCTTAAGTCTCTGGAAGTCTATCAAGAAAATATGCTATATAGTTTGGTGTTTTAGATCTGGAGTCTGGGCAGCAACAGGTAAACACATGGTGTTTGAAATCCATATAACTAAGATAAATAAGCAACATCATAGAAAGAGTCCTTAAATAAAAATGTGAAAAAATGTACTTACAATTCTATCAGTATAGTAAAATGAACTGTTCCTAACTACTGTTATCAATTTTCTTCCACAAAGAAGTCTTATATTAATTAATTTGTATATCTTTTATGGTGGAATATCAAATGGAAACACAAGCATGTTGACTCATCTCCAGTATAGCCCATTTTCTCTATGTGTTTTAGGATTTTTCTCAATTACAACCCTTGCTCATTTTTCTCCATAATAAAAGTTTAGTTCAAGCATAGAAGGTGTACTACATCTTCTGAAGAAATGTGTGCCCTGTTCTGATTAAAATAAAAGGGTCATTTGTTCTCTTAATTACTTAGAAGGAGAAAAATACTTCTCTGTTTTATCATTTGTTTATTCAAAAGAGAAATATGGTTGCTACTTCCCACCTCAGTCACAGGAGAAAACATTTCTGATTTACAAACACCCTTCCTCTGAAGTTGTTTTGGGAAACTGGATTGGGTTACGAAGGATGTATCATGTTGGTGTGGCAGCTTTATTTCTTTCAGGAGGAACAACATAAAAACATAAAATATTCCTATTGAGAGAGTGCTTCAAGTCCTATCATGCATAGGCAAAATGCTGAGCTCAGATGAGTCTCTTAAAGAGATGCAGCTCTAGGCTCAAAATATCATTAGGTAGTCTTATGACTACTAGTGAATTTTTAAAAAGATTTTATTTTTAATTGCGTGTGTGTGTGTGTGTGTGCGCGCGTGCGTGTGTGTGTGTGTGTGTGTGTGTGTGTGTGTGAGTGCATGTGTGTGTGATGTGATGTGTGTGTAGTTGATTGTGGAGGCCAGAAGAAAGTATTGGATCCTTTGAAGGTAGAGTTATAGGTGTTAGGGAGCCACCATATGTAGGTGCTGGGGACTGAACTCAATTCCTGTGAAGTACAAGCAGATTTTCCTAATTGCGGTCCCATCTCTCCAGCCTGGTTCAATCAGCCATTTTCAAGTTAGAGTTTGTTGTTAATATTAATTGATAAATATATCAATTATACATATTGTGTTCAGTGTGCCATAAACACGTGAATATAGAACTCAGTAACCAAATTTAACCCCATTTATCTACCACCAGCTTATATCTTTCCCAAAGCAAGCACTATTGCACCCTCCAGTCAACATTTTATGTTCCTATGAACTCCAGGGAAGGTGTGGTACCTTCCTCTCTCTGTCTATACTATTTTCCTTTGAACAAGATTTTCTAATTTCATTGACTTGCTTTCACAAAATAAGAATCATATTTCTTTGTGACTAAACAACTTTCTATTATATGATGCATTTTTATGCTTTCTCTATTTGCTTACTGGTCAAAGGACACTGTACTGGTTAATTTTACAACCTCAAATCACCTGATAGGGGACTCTATAACTTATCCAGATTAGGTTGGCCTGTGAGCAATCCAGTTGGGGATTGACCTGAGTAGTAATGGATGTAGAAAGATGTGACATAAATATGGGTGGCACTTTATAGTATTGGCCCAGATAAAAGGACATTGATGGAGTATATGTTGGGTTTTTGCTTGGCTTTCCCTGTTCCTGGAGAGGACATCTCTAGATACCATGTGCTGCTCACCCTGTCTCCTTCAGTGGTATTGCATCAGTCCTGTGGACTGATGATTAGCAGCTCTACAGGAACCTTCCAGGATATTGGCACCACACTGGGAGGGCCAAGGCACCAACTCTGCGAGCAACTAATAGGTGTCCTGTCCCCTTAGTGTGTGTGTGATAGCCAATGTTAGACTTCTTCAATTATATTTGGTAAGTTATCTGATAAATTCTCTCTCAACATATGTTTCTGCCATCAGTTCCATTCTGGAAGACGGTCACTAACACACACCATGGGTGGTTCTGTGCCAGTTCTGTAATACACACAGGAGATCTGGAGTTTCTTTGGTATGTCAAGGTCATTCCCTTTGGGCACATACATAAAAGTGTTATAGAGGGACCATATGGTAGATCTAGTACTGGATAATTTTTAAGAGCATGTGAACTCTTCTCCATAATTGCTGTGTTAAAGTTCCTTCCCCTGAGTAGTGTGAGTTTATTTCCACAATCTTGCCAGGATATATCTATATCAAATCTACATCTCCGTTCTAAACAGATGTGATATATCTATCTACTATTTGTTTATATTTTTCTGATTTGCCATATTAACCATTAGTTCATGTAGTTGTTAAATATTTGTTTTCAATTGCTTGTTTATAATATTAATATTTAAATACTACACTAAAATATGAATTATTGGTTAGTGCTTAATGCATACATATTGCTTAATGTTTAAATTTGGTTAAAATAATTTTTGATGTCAAATGTTTATCATCATATATTTACATAAAACTTTTCAAAACCATTTCTTCTACCTTACTGAAGCAATGTATAGTATATTTTTGTTATCATAGTCTACACAGTATTACTAGGACACACAAGCTTCTAGTTAGCATCTACTTGGAACTTAGGGTCATTAACCCAATTTTTTGTTTCTCAAGAGATCTACTAAGCCTCTGGACACCACCATTATCTTGTCAGCTTTTGGGATAATACAAATTGTAGATGTATGTGAATAATGTGGAGCTTACTATTTTGTTTCTGGCTTGTTTCACTTAAAACAATGTCTTCAGGTTTGTATTTTCTAAAAGCAGCAGTATCTTCTTTCTTAAGGTTAATGCTGTGCCAATGTGTATAAACACGGTTTGTTCATATATTCATCCATCAGTGGATATGTAATTGTTTCTGAGACAAGCAGTCATGAATGATGAATACATGAATGCGGAGGTTCAGATTCCTCTTTTGCGTACTGATTTTATTTCCTTCACGCGTGTGCCCAAAGTAGGACTATGGGATCTGAAGGCAATTTTATTTTTAATTTTTTGAGGAGGCAGCACACTGTTTTCTATAATGACTTTATTAATTTGCCTTCCCACCAACAGTGTGCTAAGGTTCTCTTTTCTCTGTAACCTTGCCAGCATTTCTTATCTGTTGTCTTTTCAATAATAAGTATGCTAACCGCTATCAGGCCGTATCCTGCTGTGCTTCTGATTTCCTTTTCTTGATGTTGAGAAACTTTTCACCTACCTGCTGCCCATTTGAATCTTTTCATTACAAAAAACTACCTATATTGTCAGAAGGAATATTCATAAAATGAATTTATATTAACCTATAAGTCAAGAAAGATTGTTTTGATCAAATGAGCTTTTTTAACTGAAATTATGAACACAGGGCTGCAATGAAACCACTTCTTCCTTCATGATTTTACATCAGAAATAATCTGATATATGGTAAATATCATTGGAAACTCCATATATTTTAAGAATTAAAATACTATTTTTGCATAATTAAATAAAGAAAGTTGCAGTTTGAAAATTAAAATCTTTAAGATTTATGAGAAACTCATTATGGAATAAATAATGTTAGAAAATTAACTAGCCTTGTAATTTAGGAACATATTAGTGACTCAGAGAGACAGCTTTCATTAATCTATAATAAAAATGTAAACCATAGTAACAAGACCCACAATATCACCGTATTAGGCTAATCTTAGTAGTATTAAATAGAATATACAAATTATTTGCAGGTATATTATTAGACAGTATAAAACTCTGCAAATTATCTAGCTAGATATATGTATGAGCAATCAAACATGAAGATATTTGTGTAATCAAAATAATAAATAAAACAGAATAATTACCTGAAAAGAACAATGACTTCACAGGAAAAGCTAATAAATGTGCTAAATAAGCCTATACTTATTAATGGTATGAATCATTTATCCCCTTAAGAAAGAAATCACTCTACCATATTCCTGAACTACTGCACTGTATCACTCATTCACAGGGGAAATAATACTAATTCTAGGGAAAATTCACTACAAAATAAAAAAGTGGCCTTTTTCCAAATCAATCTAAGATACCAGAATCATTCTATCATCAAAGCCTTATCAGAATATCTGAAGGAAAAAAATGTTATACAATATCTCTCATGGTTACAAGCAAAAATGTAGCAAGTCTTTGCTAGAAATGGTCCTTATTTTAGATTATTTCACCTCATAGTTTACTTACATTCTGCAAAGAGGTAATATTTAGTCTGGAAGTATCTCATTCAGTTCATGAGATCAGCTGTGGTTGAGAAATAAGAGCCTAAGGTGGACGCTAGTTCTCCTCCATCATTGTACAACAGGACAGTCTTCCTTCCAGCTGCTATTTATCCATGTTTAGTCAATAGTCATGTAGAGCTTCACCTATAAAGCCTACCTGACCTGCCTATTTTTCTTCTGAGATCATGGAGAGTTCATATCTCTTAAGCATTTCTACTAGGCTTCCTAGTTTATTAAAGTCTATAATAATAAATACTTTAGATGAACTAAATTTTCTTTCCATTTTACTTGGAATGGAAAAAAATGAATTAGAAAATTTCTATCTAAAATGGCCATATATATATATATATTCATGTATAGATACAAAAATACATGAAAGACAGTTGTGTTCAATGTAATTTTATAAAATCAATATTTTATTATAAGTTATTTGGAGAACAGATTTGTATACAAGTCAGTTATATAGACAGAAATATAATGAAAACAGAAAATAAGTCTCCAGAAATTACACAAGTTCCAGAAAAACAAAATTTTCTTTGTTTTCCTCTTTAATATAAAATATATATCATGATAATATGCTGTCAAGAATAAAAATAAAACTTAAGATTTGTCTGAGGAAATAAAATTTTAATCCATGTGTTAAGGCACTAAAATACAATCAAGGAAATTTTAATTATGTTCAAAAAATTTGATTGAAAACTTAATATTCTACTATATGTGAAAAATTCCCTAATTTCCATATAACTTAACAAATTTATAGAATAATATAATGGAAAAAATGAGTCTTGAAAATGCACCCAGTGTGTAAGAAACAAAAGAACAAAATATCATTAGGGTCTGTATTGAAAGGGTCTCTCTGATGACTCATGGTAAGAGTTTTGCATTTAGGGGAATTTTAGATGGAAAAGTAACAGCTGAGTGCCAAGGAATAAAAACAAAACAAAACAAAATCTGAGGAGAAAATAATAGTTATTTGTAAATGGGAACAAAATGAAGTTTACTTGACAAAAGCATTGTATCTCTGTAGGATGCAACCCTTGTAAACTTATATAGAAGAGAAACTAGACTGTAGAAGGGGGAACCCAGGTAGCTTCCACATGCCTATGCTGCAATGTAAGCCTTGAGAACCAACATGTTTTCCAGCTGAAGAACATCACATGCTCTGACCTGTCCTATCCAATCATACCCTCCTGACAAGTGCTTCACTGTTCTAACACAGTCCTAGGAATTTCATCTTAATGATTAGGAACTGAAAAATAAATTTTCATTGAAAGATATAGTAACTGGAAATGATATTTGACTTCAGTAGAAGCACTATCCAGTAAAGTCGCACAGGATTAAACTTTGTGTGTGTGTGCATGTGTGTGCGCGTGTGTGTGTGTGTGTGTGTGTGTAAGAAAACTGAAATGCCAAAAAATGGGGGTATCAAATTGCTTTTTTGTATCTTAGTGTCGTACTTTACATATGTGTCTTAGTTATATTCAGTGTAAATATTATAGATGTTTATTGTGAACCTCCTCATAGCCCTTAGAAACAGTTATAGATGACATCCTATAAAATAATGAAATCTGAAACTGATATTTTTATCTGACTTAAAATAACAGAAGGCCAAAATTGAACAATGAAGAAAAGTCAAGAGCATTTTGGTAGAAGTAACGTAAAGATTAATTCAAGCTTTCTTCGCGCTCCCCACTCTCTTCTCATTGAGGTGACTTGTGTTGTTCAACTACTTGTTGGCATAGTCAGCCTGGAAATATGGTTGACTTACCAGGGCTGGTGTTGGGATTTCACGCCCATCTTCCCATCTCCATTTCTGGATTGGTCTAGCTTGAGCTTGCACAAATCTTAACAATTATTATAATGACTGCTGCTAGTTTGTGTGTGCAACTGCCCCATTGTGTTCAGAAAGCACTGGTTCCTTAAATTTTCTCTCCATCTCTGGCTCTTACAATTATTTCATTTCCTCTTCAGTGACGTTTTCTAAGGGTTGAGAAGGACTTTCTTTATATGTACTTTCTATTCAGGTCTCAAAAGTTTTATCTGCTAACCAGTTAAGAGTCTTTGTGTTCATTGTCACATATATCAAGAAGCTTTCCTTGTGAGTATTTAGGATATGCCCTAGTCTACACATACAGCAATGAGTCATTGCAAGTCATTTGCATTATGTCCATTGAGCAGAATATCAGTAGTAGTTTTTCTCATAGCGCCTAAGACAACATAACCAGAATCTTGGCTGAACTACCAGAGCTGGGAATGAGTTTCTTTTAACAAAATGGGCCCTTGATACAACCAGATTAGTTGGTTACTCTCATAACATTTATGTCAATATTGTACCAGTGGTACATCTTGCCAAGCCCGTCCTTACTGTGCCTTGTAGAACCCTTAACAAAATTGATGTTTACTTTTATTTTCTGATAGCGTGAATAGAAACTCTTAGAACAAAGAAACCAGCCTACAGAAATGAAGCTTTCTAGTATTAAGAGTTTTATTACTCCTTATTCTGTGGATGTCTTCACCAACAGAATCTTGTGTTCATGCTCTAGGGCAGTGGTTCTCAATGTGTGGGTAGTGACCGCTTTAGGAGTCAAACAATCTTTTCAGAGGGCTCATGTATCAGATAGTCTCCCTATTAGATATTAACATTATGATTAATAACATTAGCAGCATTACAGTTATGAAATAGCAACAAAAATGATTTTATGCTTGGATGTCACTATAGCATGAGGAACTGTATTAAAGGGCCACAGCATTAGTAAGGTTTAGAATCACTGTTCTAGAAGGTATCCAAAAAAAATTGCAATACCCAACAAATCTTGGGAATTTATGTGACCTTATTGCCCAATAATCCACAAAAATAACCCATTTTTTTTGTACTGGGATTTTTATTTGCTATCATATGGTATCTAGTTGGTGTATTGTCCTTATAGGGTAGCTCCATTAAAACTATCTCTATATGCATATAGTTTAGGAAAATTCTACAGTAACACATTTCCATGTGATTTTTTTTTCTAAAACTTCTTAATACTGTCTCTTTCTGTATCCCTTCCTCTACCCTGCCCTCCCACCTCCACCCAAATGAACTTGTCATGTTCCATTTTTCTGTTTAATACTCAACAAGTGTGCCTTTCCTCCCAGAACTGCTCTACCTTTCTCTATACCCTTCCTAACTTATAGAAGTTATGGGTATTCCAAATGAAATACACATATCTGAAAATTAAAAGCTAAGAAGCAGAAATTGTAGAAAACATGAAACATGTTACATTTATTTCTCTATCTGGGTTACCCCATTCATACTGATGTTTATCACCTCCAATTATTTGCCAGAGAATTTTATGATTTTACTTTTTTAGTCAATTAATGTTCCATCATATAAATGTCAAATATTTTAATTATCCATATACTATTTATAATAAGTTTTTTTATTTGAAGAAACATGATTAATAAAATAATCACACAGGAAATTGTTATATCTTTACTTATTTTTTGATAACAATGATAACTTAGCAAATGATATATAAAATAACATATATAAAATTACATATAAAATAACATATTTTATAAAGATGTTTATATGTTTATTTTTAATAAGTGGAAATATAAAAAGAAATAAAGTTGACAATCTATCTTTTTACAACAGGGGCTTAAAATTTTTGTACTGAAGCTTGAAAAAAATAAAAAACAAAATAGCAGTTATATAAGCAATTAAAATATATCTAATTTTTTTATGTTTAATAAATCTGAGAATGCCTTGTAGGTACTCACAGAACAAAATGGAAAAGAACATAAATGCTTCATGACACTAATGTCAAAAGATTACTTTAGATTTTGTGCATTACAAAGGCAGTTATGATGTAATAATTTTAAAAAATGGATTCAAGAACTGATAAAAACTAAAAATGTAGGTACATAGATGCCAAAATTACTAATGTATTAATAAAAATATGAGTATCTATCATTAAATAGTTTAAATTAATTATTTAGTAAGTTTTATGTAAAACCATCTAGGCACAGATTATTTTAGTAGTGAACTCTCTTTGGAATTTGAAAGAGCTAATACAAAATCCATAGAAACATGTTCAGAAAACATAAAAAGAACACTTTTACTTAATATAACAATCCTGTCCTGATATCATCAATTCATACACAAGAAGAAAATGAACAATTAATATCTCTCATAGGTATTGATGACACAGTATTTGGGAAACTGTTACCAGTAAAGAGTAAACATCCTCATTTTGAAAAGAATAAATCAATGCCAGGAAAGTGTGGGAGACTATGTTGTTACATTGTAAATAACTGCCCCACTGGTTTAATAAAAAGCTCTGATTGGTCAAAGGCAGACAGGAAGTGTGAGCGGGGCTACCAGACTCAGAAAACTCTGAGAACAGGAAGCAAAGAGCAGAATGCCAGAGAGAAGCCTGAAGAAGCAAAGGACAACCATGCTGCTCTAAGGAAAGGTACCTAGCCACATGGCTGAACAAGGTAAGAGTAATGGGTTAGATTAAGAGTAAAGAGTTAGCAAGTTATATGCCTGGGCCTTAGGCTGATTAGCCTAAAACTATTGAAAGCATCTGTGTGTCTCTGTGGGACTGTGAGACTGCGGGACTCTGGGTCTTCGGGCTTAAACCTTGAGGCTAGGCCTCAAGTCTGGGCCAGAAACCTCTTACTACAAATGGCAGCTCAACGTGGGTAAAATGTACCCACATAAAGCCATAGAAAGCTTAAAAACAGACTAGAGCACAGGAACTGAAGCCTAAAGCAGCTTCTGAGTAGTGTCTCTGAAGTGGCCCGCGATAAAGAGACGATAAAGAGACTGAGTGGTATATATGGGATTCAATTATAAAATGGTGTGTTTGCTACATGCAGCCTAAGGTGAACAACGCCAGTTCCTGAGTCTAGATGTAAGCAAAGAGCTCTGTATGGTGGATTTAAGGTTTCTGTTAATAAAGACAAAAAGAGAATAGCATCAAAGATGGCTTCTTAGTGTTGATGTTTTCTTGGATCAGCTCTGTTTGTTGGAGGCAAGTAGAGGTTTGGCATTTTTAAGAGAAGCTTCCTGATTCAGCCTTAGAGGCAAAACACTTGTGAGTTTTTAAAGAGGCCCTGCTGCCTAATACTTAAATGGAGTTAATGAGCTGTAGATGGCATAGCTTTACTTGGTAATTATATGGACCCTAAAATTCCCAGAGGACCTGGATTAAAAAGCTAAATTCTATGAAGTTAGACTAGGAGCTGGGTGGAGCCATCCACCCATCTTACCAACCCTGAACACTGGCAGATTAAAGGTGTGTTCAGAAACAGAAAGAATTAGAAGAATCTGGGTGGAGTCAATCACCCTAGCCAAGCAAAGGTGTGGTCAGAGACAGAAAGAAATAAATATTCAGTAAAGACAGCTTTAAAAAAAAAAAAAGTCTAAGTGGTTTAGAGTGTGATGAAAAAAAATATATATAGGCTTAGGGAAAGAAAAAGAAAAGGTAGAGAAAGCCCTTTAAAAAGACAGAGTAAAATAAATACATAAATAAATACATAAGTACATAAATAAATAAGTAAATAATCAGCCTCGTAAAGATGGAAAATAAAAAGAATGTCTGGATACTGTATGTTTTTGTCTTTAAACTTCTTGATTGAAAATGACTTAGTAAAAGCTGCTAAAAGACAGTTGATTATAAATGCTGTTGGATTAAATCAACCTATATATTTTGTAAATGAGTTGACTTTAAAATTGAAATCCAAAGATATGCTACTTTGGAGAAGAGGTTTTCTTTTTATTTTCACAGAAAATGAGAGGCTGTGGATTTATTCCTGGGTAATGAACATAAAGTTTGATAGAGGAAGACCCCCTGAAAAATCTCCAATGGAAATTGATGGACCAGATGATTCAGCATTTCAGAGCACCTCTGTTGAAGTTTTCAGAGCTCTGTATCCAGAACAATCTCTAGGAGACTGGCTGTGATGACCCAGCCTTACAGACTTCTCTACTAAAGACTTGTCCATAATTCTACATTTTTCTTTGGATTCCTATGGGATTGCCAGTGTCTCCCATCAGCAGGAAGTAGCCTAGAGAACAATGCCCACATTCCCAAAACATGGATTATGGATGTTTGTGTTTATTTACAGTGTTGTTTATAAGTTGTTATAGATAATGGGGGGAAAATATTAGATTTGGAGTTATTTTTGTTTTAAAAAGAGAAAAGGGGATATGTGGGAGACTATGTTGTTACATTGTAAATAACTGTCCCACCCACTGGTTTAATAAAAAGATCTGATTAGCCAAAGGCAGGCAGGAAGTGTGGGCGGGGCTACCAGACTCAGAAAACTCTGAGAACAGGAAGCACAGAGCAGAATGCCAGAGAGGAGCCTGAAGAAGCAGAGGACAACTATGCTGCTCTAAGAAAAGGTACCCAGCCACATGGCTGAGCAAAATAAGAGACATGGGTTAGATTAAGGGTAAAGAGTTAGCAAGTGATATGCCTGGGCCTTAGGTTGATCAGCCTAAAACTATTGAAAGCATCTGTGTGTCTCTGCGGGTCTGTGGGTATGTGGGCCTAAACCTTGAGGCTAGGCCCAAAAGTCTGAACCAGAAACCTCTTACTACAAGAAAGGATTAGTATTCTAAATCAAAATTGAATTAAAATGTGAAAATTAATGACCATCATTATTATGAAAGTGGGCATGAGAAAACAGAATCATCATACATATTAAGTACATCTAAAAATTATTCAGATTTTCTTTATGGTTATAACCTTGAGAAACTAACATTTAGAGGGAAAGAAAACTGCTAGAAGGTTATAGAAAAACCAGCATCCCCCGTTACATACAGGTACATATTTTTGAACGTAGTTTTGTAACCATTTTTTGTGATATGCCATACTTTGAAATAAGTCAAATTATTATGAGCAGCAGAGTAGATTAACAAACAGTGGTACAGTTAGCTGGCTGAATGTGCTATATCAATAAAGGAACAAGTTCCAGAAACAAACTTAAGATCCACCATTAGACAGTAGAAGGAAAGGCCGTTTCTTATTACTTTTCCATAACTTTTATAATTGTGCCAACTAAATCTTTGTGGATAAATTTAGCACATGTGTTGGACAAGAGTATTGTCATGAGAGGTTTGATTAAAAGAAATCAGTGTTTTGTAGGTCTATTGAAGTGTTCAGCTTCTCATCAGCATCTCAGAATTTTAATTCATTTATCCTTGCATATTAATTTATACTTTTACTCTGAGCATTTCCCTTCATACAGTTTTATCTCAAATAATAATTATGTAATAATCATGTTCTAAGATCGCCTGTCATGGGAAATTAATATGGAGCTAGCTGTATGTTTACAATACTAGTAATCAGCAATTTATAAGGTCTCAGTAATTTTTTAAACTGTTCTAATAAGATTCAATTAGCAAGGCAAGTTATGAGGGAAAAGTTTATTGGGGACCTCAGCTTCTAATTATGAATCCATGATCAATATGGCAGGTAAGAGGGCAGTAGGCAAGCATCTCATCCATAAGCAAGAGAGCTAACGGAATGGTGTGAACTTTTTTCTTCTTTTTATTTTTTAATCTTTTTTTTTAAAGTATTTTTTTTAAAGGTCTTTTTTTCCCCCGATGTATCCCCTGCTGGCCCTCCCTCCCCTTTTGTCACTCTCTCCAAGTCAGCCTTCAGCTTCCCCCATGCCCTTCCCTAAAAGGGCAAAAAGTCCCAAGGTAGGTCAGCTCAGTATAGTGCATCCACTCCAGGCAAGTCCAATTCCCTCATCCAAGTATCAAGACTGGGTTAGGTGTTCCTATGCAGAGAATAGGCTCTGAGGTGCCCCGCCCATGCACAAGAACACACACCCTGATCCCACCCCTCAAAGCTCCACACTTCCCTTGCCAATCTACAGTGACCTACCCTAGGAGGGCCTAGCTCTTTTTTCTGATGGTTCCCAAGTGGCTGTTCTTGATTCAGTAAGCTCCCCAGAGCTCCAGCCAGCCATCACCATGGGAACCTTCTTCATAATCCCTATCCCCTGCTCATACAGACTCTCCTCCCCTACTCTCAGATGGACCAGGAGCTCTGTCCAGTACTCAGCCATGGATCTCTGCCTCCATCTCTGCTCTTTGTTGGATGTAGGTTCTGTGATGACACTTAGGGTCAATTGTAGGTCAATAGGGAAGTCAATTGTAGGTACCCCCTCCACTATTGGTTGGAGACTGAGCTAGGGTTATCCTGTGAGTTCCTGGCAGTTTCCCTAGCACCCAGCCTATATCCAGCCCCACATTGGCTTCTTCTATGAAGATATCCATCTCTTTTTTCCTCCATCTTTGTTGCTTCTCTCAATTATTTCCTTCTTTCAAGATTTTTTCCCACCTCTTCTTGATTATAACCTGTTATGTTCCCAATTTGCTCAGGAGATATTTTCTATTTTTTTCTTCCTAGGGTAATCTCTATATGTCTGTCTTAAGTTGTTTTTTGTCTGAAATCCGGTTATGAGTGAGTCTATTCCATGCCTATCTTCCTGGGCTTGTGATTCCTCACTCAGGAGGATATTCTCTAAATCCATTCATGTGCCTGCAAATTTTAGGATGTCTTTTAGTTTTTTAACTGCTGAGTAGGACTGCATTGTGTAGATGTGCTCCAGAAATGCAGGGATGGTTCAACATATGAAAAACATCCCTCATATAAACAGACTGAAAGAAAAGAAACACATGATCATCTCCTTAGATGCTGAAAAAGCCTTTGACAAAAGCCAACACTCCTTCATGATAAAAGTCCTGGAGAGACTAGAAACACAGAGGAAAACACCTAATAATAATAAAGGCAATATACAGCAAGCCAGTAGCCAGCATCAAATTAAGTAGAGAAAAACTCAAAGCAATCCCACTAAAATCAGGAACAAACACAACAATGCAATCCTTTTTCTCCTTTTCTATTCAATTGTTCTCAAAGTTTTAGCTAAAGCAGTAAGAGAGCAAAACAAGATTAAGGGGATAGAAACTGGAAAGGAAGAAGTCAAACTATATTTGCAGATAATATGATTCTATATATAAGTAACCTCCAAAATTCTACCAAGGTACTCCGCAGCTGATAAACACCTTCAGCAATGTAGCAGGGTACAAGATTAACTAAAAAAAATCAGTAGCCCTCCTATACACTGTGGATAAAAGGTTTGAAAAAAGGGGAAATATCACCCTATATAATAGCTGCAAATAACATTAAATATCTTAATGTAACTGTAATCAAAGAAGTAACAAACCTGTTTGACAAAAACTTCACAACACTGAAGAAAGAAATTGAAGAGGATATCAGAAAATGGAAAGATCTCCCATGATCCTGGATAGGTAGGTTCAATATAGTAAAAATGAAAATTTTACCAAAAGCAATCCACAGATTCAGTACAATCCCCATCAAAATCCCAACACGTTTTTTTACAGACCCCAAAAGAACAATACTCAACTTCATATGGAATAACAAGATACTTAGGATTGCCAAAACAATCCCTCTCAATGAAAGAACTTCTGGTGTGAATTTTTTAAACCTCAAACATGGACAGCTCCTGCATCAAAGCAACCTACTAATCCTTCCCTACTAGTTACCCCAACTTATGACAGAACATTTAATATATGAACCTTTGGGGTGATTTCTTACAATAAGGTTTCTCAGTCCTGGGGTAGCCAGAGGTCCAGACCCACAGACCTGCAGCACCAGACCTCTTAGCCGCTCACCGTTGCTCAGGCCCCCAAAATGATTTAGACGCTTATATTAAGTTTATGCTGTTTGGTCTATGGCTCAGGCACATTGCTAGCTTGCTCTTACATCTTAACTCAACCCATTTTCATTAATCTTTCTGCCACATGGCCTGTGGCTCACCTGTTGCTCCTTTGGGCTTCAGGCTTGGTCTGTCTGACTCCCCCCTGCTTCTCCTACCTATGCTCTGATTTCCCCTCCTACTTCTTCTATGGTGCATGTTATGCGCCAAAACAGCTCCTTTACTTAAAGACTGATATTCACAGCATACAGAGAGGCATTCCCACATCAGTCATTCTCATTCAAGCATTACAAACAAACAAAGAACACAAAACGGATTCTAACAATTTGGATTTAGATGCAAGTTGAGACAAGTATAAGCTTAGTAGAGTTTTGTGAACCATACATATGAAGCTTGTTAACATTTTAATTGAAGTTTTTAAATTATTTGAGTAATACTTTATAATAATCTTGTAGTCTTTTATTTCAAAGAGAGCATAGATTAATTAATCTTATCAGTTTTCATGCATATACAAACTGACCAATCAGAGATAGACATTTGGAAGTTGTTGCTTTCTTACTACCATCAATAAATTTGGGGTGTTTTATGGAGGTGTGGGTAAGGCTAATATTTTTTTACACTGAAAAGGGTTTGAGGAGCTTTTAGTGTCTATCATGATCAATTTACACCATAGGTGCATATGTACACTATTTCAGTAAATTCTAAAGAAATGAATAGGTAAGACTTTTCACAAATAATAGTTATTTCCAAGATGTTGAGCCATTTCTCAGTTGAAATCTATGTATTTTGTACGTATTCACTTGGCATCCTAAAACATGTTTAATCTCTATGTTTTATGAGTGAAGATGCAGTTTGTCTGCCCAGTCTGTGTCCTCCCATTGCCAAATCCTTCCTCCTTAGGGTTTAAGCTTCTATTTAGTATCCTGGGAATGAAGGTTCAGTGCTCCTCATCCTAAGAACACAAGGGGCGGGGGGAGGTTAATGGTTTTATCTGAAGAATATTCAAATACCTTACTCATAAGTCCCCTTGAAGTACATTATTTTTAGCATTTAATGAATAGAAAAAGAGGTCAATGCTTGGCAAATGAATTCTAGTTATCATGTGAAACAAGCATTAAACATTATTTGCTAAGGGAATTTCATACTAGTTGCTCTATCAACACATACACTTACTGCTTCTTGTTTACAAGCAAGGTAGAGGATCAGAATTTGAATGAAATTGTGGATACAACTTTAAAAGAGTTTTGCTAAATAACAAGGTTATATTATCTTTAAAGGCGCATGGCACTTGCATAAAGTAAATATAATTTTATTTTTGTTACTTATTTTGAGTTTTTAGTATAATTGTAGACAAAAGGTACTATACATTTGCAGTGACTAAAACCAGATGGACTAAGAGCATTATTTCGTATATAAAGTTGAAAGTATCTCATAAGGAATAAGATAAATTACAAAATTCTGACAAATATACTTTTACAATAAATAACAATAAATAAATAAACCATTCAATCATATCAATTACTGGCTTTCTATTAAGTCAAAGATTCTATAAAAACATTTAAATAGTAAGGAATAAAAACTCTCCGTAACTTTTAGTAAATCAAAAGGCCAGTAAATGGCATTCTATAGCTAAATTTTCAGCATCATCTACAATTATCAATATTACACAGGATTCTGTGACATCACTGAATAAAGAATTAACAGTATACTTTTGTAGTGGCATTATTTTGTTACAGTGTAAATAGTTATCCAGCCTATTGGTTTAATAAAATGCTGATTGGCCAAAGGCAGACAGCAAGTGTGGGTGGGGCTACCAGACTAAGAAAACTCTGGGAATAGGAAGAATAGAGCAGAGATGCCACAGAGATGCCACAGAGACACCATGATGAGATGTCAGCAGACACAGAGGAAAGAAGTTGAAATGCTGCTCTGAGAAAAGGTACTGAGCCACATGGCTGAAGATAAGAATCATGGGTTGGTTTAGGAGTAAAGAGTTAATAAGTTATATGCCTGGCTCTAGGTCAATCAGCATAAAATTAATAGAAGTGTCTGTGTGTTTCTGTGGAACTGTGGGACTGCAGGTCTGTGGCTCTGGACCACAGGCTAGATAGATCAAAAACTTAATACAACACATTTTGTTGCCAAAGATTCTGTGTATAAATTTTACTATTTTGTAGCAGTGAGAATAGAATCTATTGCCTCATATATGCCAGCCATGCCCTACTCTATTACTGAACCCATGCTCAGACCTTTTACTGTAAGTTTCCTCATGAGTATAAGATTTTTGTGTATATATCTTATGAAAGGACTTATTCATATAGAAATGAAAAATTAGAAAGAACAAGCTATAGGTACTAGAACTTGTAAACTAGAGAGTATGGTGGGATTCAGGTGTCAGCTGATAAGGTCCAAAGTCACTTACCCAGGGTCCTGGGCTCCTGAAGGGAGAGTGGTCAACCCCATTCAACCCAAGATTCCAGCAGCCCCTTTTGAATAGGGTTGGCCACTCCCCCTTCAGGAGCCCAGGACACTGGATAAGTGTCTTCAGACCTTATCAGCTGTCACCTGAATCCCACCACAAGAGGGTATGATCCCATATTTTTTAGGATTCACAATTTTTCTGGCTTTTCACCCAGAGTGATATTGAAACCTTTTATAATACTTATATTTATATAAAACACAGACTCAATTTACTGCTGAATGGTAAGTTTCACTCCACAGTAAATACATTTTGTCCCAATGATATTTGTAATTTTCAGATGGAACCCAATTAATAAAAAAAATCATGATTCTTATTCACCAAAATATCCAAAATTACAAGATAAAGCAATAAAATTATTTACTCTAGAGTAACTTATCTGATTTAGGTGCATAGATGTTTTACTTGCCTATGTGTCTGTGTACTACTTGTATGTCTGGTGCCCTCTGAGGTCAAAATAAGGCATTGAAATCTTTGGAACTGAGGTCACAGACGGTTGTAAGCCACCATGTGATTTCTGAGAATTGAACCCAGGTCCTTAGGAAAAGCACCCATTGCACTTGACTACTGAGCGATTTATCTAGCACAAGCACAGGTTATTTTAAAGTAGCTATGTGGCTACTACTAGCTTATCCATTTCTAGTAGTATCTACTTCTTACATCCTTAAAGACTTTGCTTATAAACTTTTTTTATTATGATTCTAAACATACAATTTGTTAATATTTTACTTATTTTTCCAAATGATATTTTAAGCTTTAATTTCAAGGCCTGAAATTAAGTTAAACAATTTACTTGATGTCTATCAAAACTACAAATCACTGATTAATTTAAAAATCTTTATGTAAGTCCAGGAAATTCTGTTCAGAAATTTCTATTCCATTTGAGATGTTTCTTGTAAACGCTGACTGTGACAAATTAAATATTCTGATTTATTGCCTGTAAAAAAGCACTGAAGAGCATACATATAGAACTTGTTTAGCTAAAACTATCAAGAAAGCATCATCTCTTTCCATTACTCTTGCCAGTCACCAGAGGGACTTTGTTGTTGTTGCCTTGGCTTGGTATTTCTCTGGGTTGCAGTTGCTCAAGTAGATTAATTCCAGAAAATAATCTTTACTTTTGTCACTGCCACAGGTGCTCTGCATTTGGAAAGATAAATTTAAGTTTAAAACAAACTCTGTCTCCTTTACTACAATTTTGGTAAACAACATCTTAGATTGTCTGTCTTCCTTCTTGTATTTTGACTGCCTATATTCTAACACCTCAGTAATTTTCATTTTCACATTAACTCAATATTTTTCTCTTCTAAAGAATTTCTTAATTCATCCTACATACCAATCACAGATTCCCCTCTCATCCTTCCTCCTGCCCCCCCCTAATCTTCCTCTCCCCACTCCCCATCCACTGCTCCAAAAGGGTAAGACTCTTGTAAGGGAATCAGCAAAACCTGGTACATTTAGTTGAGGCAGGTCTGAGCCCCTCTCTACTGCATCAGACTATGCCAAGTATCCCTGTATAGGTAATAGGCTCTCCAAAAGCCAGCTCATGCACCAGGGTTAGATTCTCCTCCCACTGCCAGGGATCGCTTAAATAATTCAAGTTGCACAACTGTCTCCCTTATACAGAGGACCTAGTTCCGTCCCATGCAGCCTCTATAGCTGTCTGTCTAAAGTTTATGAATTTCCACTAGCCTAGTTCATTGTCTCTGTAGATTTCTCAATCACGATCTTGACCTCCCTTGCTCATATAATCCCTCTTTCCTCTTTTCCACTAGACTCCTAAGCTCAGACTGGTACTTGGCTTTGCATCGCCATATCTGCTTCCATTAGTTACTGGATGAAGGCTCTGATTGCAGGGTATTTACCAGTTAGATTACCAGTATAGGCCAGCTCAGAGACTCTATCATTGCTAGCTGTGCTGGCATCATCCTTGTGGATTCCTGAGAACTTCCCTAGCACCAGGTTTCTCCCTTATCCCATGATATATCCCTCTATCAAGATATCTCGCTAATTTCTCTCCTACTCTGTCCCTGACACAGCTCGCCCATCTCATTTCCTCATGTTCGCATCCCTCATTCCCTCCCCCATTTTGTCCCCCTCACCAACCAATTTACCCAGAATATCTCAACTACTTCCTCCTCTTAGTGTCCCTCTTAGGATCTTCCTTGTTAGTGAGCTTCTTGGAACTTTAGGTTGCAGTCTGGTTATCCTTTGCTTTATTTCTAGTATTCATATATGAGTGAACATATACATGTTTGTTTTTCAGAGTTTGGGTTACCTCACTCAGGACGATATTTTCTAGTTCCATCCATTTGCCTGCAAATTTCACAATGTCATTGTTTTGTTTTGTTTTGTTTTTTCCCTGCTGAGCAGAACCCCATTGTGTATATAATTCACATTTTCTTTATTCTTTCTTTGTTTGAGGGGCATCTAGTTTGTTTCCAGTTTCTGGCTATTATGAATAATGCTGCTATGATCATAGTTGAGCAAGTGTTCTTGTGCTATGATTGAGCATCCTTTGGGTATATGCACAAGAGTGGTATCATTGGTTCTTGATTAATTCCCAGTTTTCTGAGATGTTGTCATGTTGCATTTCAAACTAGCTGTAGAAGTGTGCACTTCCACCAACAGTGGAGGAGTGTTCCCCTTGCTCCACATCCCCTCCAGCATAAACTGTAATCATTGTTCTTATCTTAGCCATTCTGACAGGTTCAAGATTGTACCTCAGAATCATTTTAATTTGCATTTCTCTAATGAATAAAAATGTTGAACATTTCCTGAAATGTATTTAGTCACTCAAGATTTTTCTGTTGAGAATTCTTTGTTTAGATCTGTATCACATTTTTTAATTGGGTTGTTTAGTATTTTAATGTGTAGTCTCTTGAGTTCTTTACATATTTTGGTGATCAGCGCTCTGTCAGATGTGGGGTTAGTGAAGATCCTTTACTATTCTGTAGCCTGTCATTTTGTTTTATTGACCATGTCCTTTTCATTACAGAAGTTTCTAAGTTTCAGGAGGTCCTATTTTTTATTTGTTGCTCGCAGTGTCTGTGCTACTTATGTTATATTTAGGAAGTAGTCTCCTCTGCCAATATGTTCAAGAATACTTCCTACTTTCTTTTCTATCAGGTTCAGCATAACTAGATTTAACTTGATCTATTTGGACTTGAATTTTGTGCATGGTGATAGATATGGATCTATTAATAGTCTTCTACATGTTGACATCTGGTTATGCCAGCAACATTTGTTGAAGCAGCTTTGATATTCCATTGTAAAGTTTTGGCTTCTTTGTCAAAAATCAGGTGTTAAATGGTGATTTGATTAATGTCAGGGACTTTATTTCAATTCCATTGGCCCATGTCAGTTTTTATGCCAATACTAAGATATTTTTATTGTTATAGCTCTATAGTAGAGCTTGAGATCAGGAATGGTGATGTCTGTTTTTGTGTGGTTTGGGCATCAGGGTAATTGTAGCCTCATAAGAAGAGTTTGGTTATGTTGTTTCTGTTTTGTTGTGTTTGTGTATGTGTATGTGTATGCAATAATTTGAAGAGTTTTGTTTAAAATTATAGTAGAATTCTGTACTGAAACCATCTGGTTCTGGGCTTTATAGGGGTGGGTGGGAGACTTTCAATGACTACTTCTACTGCTAAGGAGGTATAAGTCTATTTAAATTGTTTATCTGGCCTCCATTTAATTTGGTCTGTGGTACCTATGAAGAAAATTGTTCATTTCTTTTAGATTTTCCAATTTTGTTGAGCACAAATTTTTGAACTATGATCTGATGATTCTCTAGATTTCCTTACTGTTATGTTTCCCTTTTTTTTGTTTCTGATTTTGTTAATTTGGATGTTTTCTATTTGTATTTTGGTTAGTTTAGATAATGGTTTGTCTATTTCACTGATTTTCTCAATGAATCATCCCTCTGTTTCATTAATTGTTTGTATTGTTCTCTTTCTTTCTATTTTATTGATTTCAGCTCTCAATTTATTTCCTGGCATCTATTTTTTCATGGGTGAGTTTAGTTCTTTTGTTTTAGAGTTTTCAGGTGTGCTGTTAAGTCACAAGTGTGAGATTTCTCCACTTCTTTATGGAGGCTTTTAGTGCTGTGTATTTTTTCTCTTAGCACTGCTTTTATTGTATCTCATAAGTTTGATTATACTGTACATTCATTTTTATTGAATTCTAGGAACGCTTTAATATCTTTTTATTTCTATCTTTTCCCTGTTGTGATTTAGTTGAACATTATTCAGGTTTCATGAGCTTGCATGCTTTCTGCAATTTGTATTGCTGTTAAATTCTAACTTTAAGCCATGGTGATCAGATCTAATATATGGGATTATCCCAAGTTTCTGTATCTGTTAAGATTTGACTTCTGGCCAAATATGTGATCAGTTTTAAGGAATAAACATTAGTTTATTCTATTAATATTTTTCTCTATATTTTTGCTTTCTTTTGGTGTGAGTATGTGTGTGGGGGTATATGGTAGTAAGACAGAGGCTTTTAAATAACAGTCTGTTCTAAGACCACATTATATACTTCAGGCTGATCTCAAACTTACAATCCTCCTGATTCAGCATCCTGGAAATCAAGCACTACACTTTGTTAAGTTTTCTTTAAGATGAAACTTTTCCGAAGAAGGATGGTGATTTCCAAGTTTAACTCAAATTTGTAGCCTCTTAGAAAATATTAGAAAAGCATGAGGTTGGGAATGGACTTGGATTGGGGTGTACACATTTCTTAATTCTTTATATTAATTTCATCTCCACTTGTTCATTAAAGATGATCTTCACTTTATATCAGTCATTAGAATTAATGCATAGGCAAAACAACAATCGTCTTAGTACCACTGTTCCTAATAGGTGATAGAATTTAGCAGACACATCATACATACACATAGTAGGGTTATAATGATTAAGTGACAATAGTGAGTACCATTGGAACAAATCAAAGGAATATTCTACTTGTCACCTTCAGATGCAAAGTTAGTCATCAGATAACAAGGAACCAGTAAACAGAACACAGATGCCGTGTGCAAAAGATCTACACCTATTGACTCTAAAATGTAAGGGTCATTGCTAAGTTTGCCTTCTGACTAATGCACTTTGCTTTCATTTTCCAATATTTCAGCAATATGTTTATAGTACAACTTCATAATTAGAACATGACTGACAACTCACCTTCCTTCTGTTCAAGCTTACACCCTATATGCAATCAGTCTATACCCAGATGTTATCCTCAAATTGGATGTACTTGTTAACACTCAAGATTTTCAAATGAACTACCTGTCCCTTCTCACTTACTTTTGATATTAGTTTGAAGCTATCTTTTAATATGCTACTAACATATTTGCCAGAAAATGACTGGAGCACATTTTAAAGTCTTTAAGAAATAGAAGGATGCTCTGAGGGTCAGCATTAACAAAATATGCCATCATAAAAAGAGACCTTTGGGATGTACTTGCTAAATATGTCACCATTATTTTCTAAGTATTGCATCAAGAGATTTTTGTTATTTCTGTAGAAGTTAGATGCCACGTTTATCGTTTGCTTGCTGTTAGGAAAGGAAACTGGCCACTTTCTACACTTTCTTGTATCTGGTCATAAATTAAGATTCAATATTGCCATCTGGCATTAGGATTGCAATATTTGAATCTATGCAAACTGGATTCCAAGTTCTCTGAAATATTTAAACATACCTTTCTTAGGACTTTTAAAATGCCTTTCTGTGATGAAATTTTCATGACAATCACCTACCAAACTTCCCATTGAGTTTTGAGGAAATCATATCTTTATATCTATATAGAATTGGATCTCACACATCTTTGTTGTGTTCTCCCCAATGACTCTAAAGACAGGATTTCACTGCTTAAGTAGACTACGCTAACTTCCTCTTACCAGGATCTGGTTTTCTCAATATTTTATTCATGCGGAGTTTTCTTTTGGTAGCATTTTATCCTATATCTTGTTTTGGCTTTTTCATCCATTGTCTGCTCTAAAAACACCAGTACTTAGCCTTAATTAAAAAAAAAAAAAAGTGGACTATGGTTGTGAAGACACAAGAAGATACTGTGAAATAGTTTTCAAAAGTAACTGCTAATCCTTATTAGTAATTTAGAGAATTTGTTTAATTTAATATTTGCAAAATCTTAAGCTTCTATTTCTTGTAGGTGCAAACATTATCAACTACTGAAGTAACTCAAATCCAATTTTCCTTGGTTCCAACTGTTTTTCCACCTTCCCTCTACCTTGTTAGATGCTATGGAACTCATTCCTCATACAGTACCATCCTTCTTCTAACCCTCTTTGGATGTAACTTAGTGACTTTGGCTCCACCTACAGAAGAACGAAATATTCTTTTCTCCTTCCTCCTTCTAACCATGAGGGAAAGCTTATAAAATTTGAAATAGAGAACATTAGCTTCTAAGTTATTACTGTTCTTCTTTACCTAGACTATTTTGCAGTTGGACATTTCCATGAAATGTAACAAAAACATGACTGAATAGACATTCAGTAGTCCCATTAATATTTGACCTTCTTATGTTTCATATGTAAAATACTAGATATAGAATATGGAGATATCAAGGGAGGATTTCTTGTGATTTTAGGGTAGAAACAAAGCAATAATGTTACCCAATGAGAAAACTGAAGTGTTCTGTTTTCCTGACAATTTGTCACGTTGCCCACATTATCTTTGATAATCTCAACCTGGACCTCTTTCAGGATGGTACCCTAAATAGATGACTGAAATCTGTATCATTATCAAAGAGCTGCTATTCCTAAAAGAAGTACAGGGTGAGTGTATGACAGATAAACTACTGTAATGACAAAATCAACTATTCCTGTCTCTACTCTCCACCTATGTGAATCATAACACATAAGGCAACATAAAATATTTCATATATACAGATGTGGGTAGAAGAAGGAATGAAAAGTATCACAAGCCACAAAATGGCATTATTAATGTTAGGAAAGTTAAGACTAGAGATATTGAAAGGAAGAAAACATCTGTATAATAATAAGATGAGACCTGTACTCTTAATCTAATTTCGTAGATCTACCCATGCAAAATACATATATTGAGGTTTTCAGAAAAGCAAATAACATCATAGAAATTAAATAACCTTCAAGGCCATGCAACATATTATTTCTGAAGAAATGATGTGTAAATAATCAGACAAAACAATATACCATAATCCCTTCATATCTCAGTCACATACACACACTCACAAATATGTTTATACATATATAATAATATTTATATATGCTTATACATGTAAATCATTTGCATATGATGAATACATATGTCATAATCACACACGTATATGCTGAATAGAATAAGCGAAATTTATCAAAGTTTACCACATTAGAAGGACTAGAAATCATACTTTGTATTTATGAATTAAGTGGCAGGTAACTTCTGCTTCTTATCGGTGTGACTTATAAATTATAGCCTTCCATATGAGCAGTGATTAAGTTTGAGAGAGAACAGGCGGAAGTAGAATAATGAGAACACCAGATGTGAAGCGACCAGTTAGAAGGATAAATTAACATCACAACCTCATTAGTCATATAACCCTGAATTTTTCTAGAAACAGGAGTAGGCTTAACAGAAATCAAAAAAATTCATCTTTCACCTGAACTTAAACACAGATAAAAATCAAAGTATAAAATGCAAAATACAAAAACAAACTTTATATTTCTCATTATTAGCAAGAACTTTTAGCAATGTCAGTGAGGTTTGCTGTCCTGTGACTAAGCACAGCTCTGTTTATTAACATTAGCCATACATAGGGAAATTCTAAAGAATTGAAGGAGATTTCCCTCGTTGTCCCTGCCCCAATTCTACCATCCTATCTCCTCATGTTCTATTCCCACATCCCCTTTCCTCCCTCCCCCCATGGTACCAATTTCTCAGGAGATATTATCTATTTTTCCTTTCCTGGGGAATCTATGGATATCTCTCTTAGATTCCTTCTTATTACCTAGCTGCTCAGGAGTTGTTACCATTGTGGGGTTAGAGAGAAACGTAGTGCAAGAACCCATAAAGATGATCCCAGCTAAGACATCAACCAATAGTGGAGAGGGTGCCTAAAACAGACTTCCCTTAAAATCAAACTGAACACCCTGTCATTATAGATCTTTCATCCAGTAACTGATGGAAACAGATGCAGAGATTTATAGCTAAGCACTGGGTAGAGTTCCTAGTCCAGCTGAAAAGCGGGAGAAGAAATTATATGAGCAAAGGGGTCAAGGTCATGATAAGAAAACCCCCAAAGACAGCTGACTGGAGCTATTGGGAGCTCACTAACTCTGAGATGACAGCTGGGGAACCTATATGGGACTGAAATAAGCCATTTGAATATAGATGATCAATGGTTTGTGAGGTCTCTTTCAGTGGGACCAGAATTTATTCTTGGCTCATGGGCTGGTTTCTTAGATTGCCTACAGAGGAACACGTTGTTCAGCTTTGGTGCTAGGGTGAGGGCATTGGTCCTACCTCAACTGCACATGACACACTGCATTGACTCACCTTGGGAGTCTTTTCTCTGAAGAATGGATAAGGAATGTGTAGGGGGAAGCTGGGGATGACTGGGAAGAGGTGAAGAAGGAGAAACAGTGGTGGGTGTGTTTAAAAAACTTTTAAATAAAAAATATTGAAGCAGACATAAACAGAAGGAAATATACATTGATCAACTTGTTCTGGCCATTTTTTTAAAACATGGATTTATTTAATTTGTCTTAGATGATGGAAGAAAGAGTATTTCTTGACTTAATGTAGATGGATAGGAGCAACTTTGCAGTCTTAGTATTCTGGTTGCATTACAGTGATATAAAAACCCTAAGAAATCAGGATTGAGAAATATAGCATCTACATGTGAATCCTGGTTCCAGATGTAACATAATTGTAAAAACCCAGTAGAGAAGCACAGCTAATTGTGTGGATAAGTTCCAGATACCAAGCATTCATTATGCTCACAATCAAGCCCGTGCTGCAGGCTATTCTGGTGTGAAGAGAGAAATTCTGTGAACTGAATAAAAATATAAAAGTTATGGTAGGGGTTTCCATATACAAGAGTAAATAGAAAACAATTATAGTAAGACAACATATATTTAAAATAGTTAATATTATGACAAAAAAGAATTGACAAAAAATTAACTGGTAAACAAGAACACTAATAGACCTTCCTGACTCATAGAGCCCTGCATAATAGCTCAGGAAAGATCTATTCTTTTAAAGACACTAATACTCACACAATAATAGTGGGTTTTTTTTAATATGCTACCCTCACCATCCAGAAAAAAAAATAAACAGAAAAATTCTGGGGTTAAATAACATCATAAATCAAACAGACATAGTAAATATTTACAGAACATTTCATCCAAATATGAAATAATATACCGCATCTGCAAAATTTGACACAAAGCAAGTCTCAAAAGATACAAGAAAACTGAAATAACACTATATATTTTATCTGACTACCACAGATTAAAAATGGATATATACAATAAGGGGAAGGAACAAAATGTTTAAAAATTCATGGGAATTGAGCAACTCACAGCTGAATGAAAAAAATGAGTCATATGGAAATTAGGAAGAAAATTAAAATATTTTATAATAGAATAAAATGAAAACACAACATAACCAAACACATGGGACATAATAAAAGTTATTTTAAGAGACAAGATCACAGTACTGTTTATCTACATCTAAAACATAAAGAGCTCACATATTAGCAACTTAATAGTACACCTGAGCAAAATTTAAAAATAAAGACAAGGAGCAGTTATTAATTTATATATTCTCTCTCGTGTGTGTGTATGTAACAAAATGATTTTATATGAAAATTAGTAAGACTGACTTGACAAAACTTTATGAATTAACTAAAAGATGGGAGATAGAAAATTCTAATTAACAAAATTAGAAATGAAAAAATAATATTCTTTTGTAAAAATTGAAAAATATAAATGAAATGAAAATAATAATATATATTATTGTTTTATATATATAAATATTATATATAAATATTATTATTTTATATATATATAAAACCTACCAATGCTAAATCACATACAAATAAGTGATTTACAAAGACCATGTAAGTTACTATTTGTTAATAAAAGACTGTTTTGGCCTATGGAAAGGCATCTTAAAGGCAGGTGGAAAATCTGAACATAGATAAAGGAAGGTGGAGTCAGAGGAAGACACTGTGAGCTGCCACCCAATTAAGCAAGATGTAAAGAAATACAGGTAAGCTATGAGTCATGTGGCAACACACAGATTAATAAAAGTGAGTTGAGTTAAGTTGAAAGAGCTAGCAAGAAATGAGCCTGAGCCACAAGCCAAACAGCTTGTAATTAATATAAGCCTCTGTGTGATTCTTAGGGACTAAGGATCTATGGTCCATACTTCAGGACTAGGCTCAGGCAGGACTTCTGACTACAAATGACATTCTGAACATGGAGCATGTATGCCCAAATAAATCCAGAGAAAGCTTAAAGAGGGTTCTAGATCGTAGAGACAGAGCCTAAAGAGCTTCCTAGTTGGGACTCTCAAGTGGGCTGCGGTACTGAGTAGCATATGGCCTTGAGCTACAAAATGTCAGGCTTGTGGTGTACAACTTAAAATGCAACAAAGCAGGTTTCCAAAGTCTCATGAGAGCCTATATACAAGCAGAATCTGCATATTATGGATTTAAGGTTTCTGTTCTTACAGACAAAAAAATGGAACAGAGTTAAAGACAGCTTCTTAGTAACAGTGTTTCTTGGGTGGTCTCTCTTTGTTGGTTGTAGGCAGAGGTGCAGCTCCTTTAAGAGAGGCTTCCTAGCTCAGCCTTAGTAGCAAAAACCTAAAGGCCATTTTAAGAGGTCTTTCTGCCAGAGGTGACAGTTCTCTATTTGGTGGCAGTATGGACCCTACAGTGGTAAATGTGGCTCCTCCTAGTCTCCTCTCCTATGAAGCTAAATTCTGAATGAAACTAGACCAAGAAGCTGGATAGAGCCAGCCAGCCACCCAAGCCAAGCCATTAAACATAGCTAGCTTTACCAGATGAAGGTGTTGTCAGAAAAAGATAAGAGAAATAGAGTAAAGACATATTCGAACAAAAAAAAATTCCTCTAAACAGTTTATGGTAAAAAGAAAAAAGAAAAGAATAATTTTTTTTTAAAAAAATAAAGTTTTATATACATATATATGTATAAATAAATATCACCTAAAGATGGAAAATATACAGAGTTTGGATAGTAAATGTTATGTTTGATGGCTAAAGGAGTAAGAGCCGCTAAGAGACATTTGAATATAAATGCTTCTGGATTAATCCAACCTATATATTTTCTAAATTCCTTGACTTCCAAATTGAAGTTAAAAGATATGGTACTTTGAAGAAGATGATTTCTTTTTATTTTCACAGAAATAAAAAGGCTACAAAAAATATGGTTTGATTCACCAAGATTCCCTGAAGGCAACTTGTTGAGATGATACAGCCTCACAGACTACTACATGTAGTACTAAGTAATTTCTGACCAGTCCATTCCAGCCTGGTACAAAGTCAAGACCCAAAGACTCACAGTTCCATGGAAACACACAGAGGCTTATATCGTTTATATGCTATTTGGCCTATGGCTCAGACTTATTTCTAGATAGCTCTTACATCTTAACTCTTCCTATTTCTCTTAATCTGTCCTGCAACATGGATCCTAACTTACCTGTTTCTTTACAACTTGCTTCTTGCATGGCTGGAATGACTCTCTCTGACTCTGTATTCCTTCCCTTTTATCTATGCTTAGATTTCTTTCCTGCTTCTAAGCTACTACTCTGCCATAGGCCAAAACTGTTGCTTTATTAACCAATGACATTCACAGCATACAGTAAGACATGTCACCTCAACTAAAGTCAAGATTTAATCATGATTCTGAATTTTCTCAGGATTCCCATAAGATTGCAAGTGCTCCCAATCAACAGGACATAATTTATGGAAAGCTGTGCCCAAATTCCCAAAATATTGTTTGTAAATGTTTGTTTTCATTATAAATGGTTAATGGTCATAGTTAATCTTTTTCTTAGGAAAAAAAGAGGGATATGATGGAAATAAAAGAAAATTACTGAATCTACTTTAATCCAAAATACAACTATTATTCTTAAATACTTTACATTGGTGTGGACTTTGGTTTATTGATACAAATGACAGGTTAATTTTATTATACTATAGTATATCTCTACTCTTGTTTAAGGTATTATGCTTATGTAATTCATTTAAAATTATAATGTATCATTAAGAAATACAGATTAAAAGTTAGTCATCTATGATAATCAACTTATAGTCATGTCAGTTAAGTTTTTAGATATCCAAGTTACACAGATAACCTTCAAACACTTCAAAGACCTACAAAATATGACATTTAAAATATTTTAAGAACTTAGCCTTTTCTGATGATGAGACCAGTCTACGTCAAGAGGATACTGGGCATTGAAGAAACTCCATGTGGAGTTTCCATTCTTTGTGGAAAAGGTTGCCCACTGGTTAAGAGACTACTCTTGCCTTGACTACTTGACAGAATCCTATATAAGCTAGACATGCAGAACCCATAGGAAAGTGACCTTTGAACTTTGGTAGAAAAAGCTGAGATTGTCCTTCAGGTTTTTGCTTCACAGAGAAAACTGCCAGACATTCTGTAGAACACAGGGAGAAGTGACTGGCTAACTATGCGAAAATGGGAGGTGAAGTCCTTCTAATTTCCCACTGTACTGAAAGGTATACAAGATGCTTTAGGCCTATAGGCTGAAGACAGGTGTCCTAACATTACAAAGAATCTTTGTGTGACTGTCAATGTATCCAGATGTCTCTGTAATTATCAGAATTTGGAAGTTTCTGGCAATGTACTTTCTGTTTACTTAGGTAATATTATATCCTTCTTGTTATTTAATGGAATTGAAGATAGATAGCTATAATTATGGCTTTCCTTGCTTATAATAAAAGGTAAATTATATATAAAACTTTGGACTTATGAGGATAATATAGATGACAGAATATTTTGTCTAATTTTGCTAATTATAAAGAGACTAGATATTGTGACTATAGTTCTTGATTGATAGCTATTTTGTTATAAGTAATTTTGCTATGTTGAAATTGAAAATTTCTTTGTTGTTTAGACAGAAAAGGGTAAGTAATATAGGATATTTTTCTTTATGCTGTAAATTACCACCATTTGTTCATAAAAGGATGTTTTGGCCTATGGCAAGGCATTTTAAAGGGAGGCAGAAAATGTAAGCATAGAAAAAGGGGAAGGAAGGTAGAGCCAGAGGGAGATTCTGCTATATGCCACCCAATGAAACAAGTTGTAAAGAAACACAAGTAAGCCATGAGCCACATGGCAATGCACAGATCAATGAAAAGGGGTTGAGTTAAGTTGAAAGAGCAATCAAGTAATGAGCTTGATCCATAAACCAAAAAGCTTGTAATTAATATATGCCTTTTTATGATTCTTTGGAATTAAGGGACTGTGGATCCAGACTTAAGAGTTAAGCCACGCCAAAAACTTTCTGACTACAGAGCTAATGCTAAGGGTCATTAGAAGCTTCTTATTATAAATACATATATTAAATAAAATCTACATAAAATGAGCAAATAATGGAGCCGACAAAGTTATAAGTAGACATCCACTAACACCAAATGAGACCTCCAGTAACAAGTATGGGTTATAAGTAATGGAGTTGTTGGTCAGAGAGGCCACCTAATACCCCAAACAACTCAGACAATTTCCAAGATTGCTCATAAACTGATGGTAAGACCTTATTGTTTAAGAAAACCCTTATATAGCTCACTGAACACAAATAAATCAAACCAGTACCTGCCTAAAGCCTTCATTGACTAGTGTTCTTGGCACTAGAAGATCTTCTGCATGCTAAGGAGAAGGGAGATGATAAAGACTAACCCACCTGTAAACCCTTTTATCTATAATTATATAACATGCCTGCATATAAGCTGGTACAAGTTTTAGTCTGTGGTCTACTGACTAAATGACCAAGGCAATCCTATTAAAAAAGCCATTTAATTGGGGGCTTCTTAACAACTTTAGTTAGTTCATTATAATAATGGTGAAAAGAAGGTATGGAACTGGAGCAGTAGTTGGGAACTATAGATCTTGATCTACAGGCAACTGTCAGAGAGAAACACTGATCTTGGCTTGGGCTTTTGGAACTTCTAAGCCCATCCTCAACAACACAATTCCTCAAACAAGAACGCATCTACTCCAACAAAGGCACACCTTCTAAACAATTTGTCACCTGGGGACTAAGAATGTAAATTTATGAGGTTATAGGAGCCATTCCCAATTTAAAACACGACATTCCACTACCCAGCCCTACTAGGCTTGTAGCAATATTACGATGCAAAATATATTTAGTCCAGCTTCAAAAGTCCCTATACTTCTTTACAATCACAACTGTCTCAAAGTCCAGTTTCTTCAAAGTCTCAAAACTACCTTAACTTTCAGTCCCTGTAAAGTCAGAATGAAAAGCAAATTGCATACTTCTGACATGCAATGGCACAGAATTCATATGATCATTTCAAAAGAGGAGAAAGAAGATGCAATGAGGAAGTGCTGGAACAAGGAAGACAGAAAACCAACAGGGCAAATTCTGCATCTTTAGGTCTGATGCCAAAGCACTCTTCAGATCTCCAGCTCTATTTGGCTATGTTGATGCCACATACTTTGCTCTTTTGGGCTGTTTCTAAATCATGTTGGCAGCTCACTTTTTCAGGAGTCCCACAACTCTGGCATCTCCCACATATAATGGTCTCCAACACAACCCAAGCTTCACCTTCACGGCTTCACACAATGATCACAATGAGCCTACATCTAGGGAGTATCCTGCCAAATGTTTGGCATCAGTAGTTTCTCTTAATGTCAGAGGATGATTCCATAGCCCTTTCTTGTATCCTTTTGGCCTCTAAATTAAGTACCAAGAGGCTAAAGCTGCCGAGTTCTGCCACCTTCTTGAGTTGAAATATGATCTTCTCAATGACTTGCATCTGCATTAGCTTGGACTTCTTATGGTTTCTAGGCCAAGTTACACACACCAGACTTGTTCATTTCATGTGTTTCAGAACTAGCTGGATGTGGCTCACTGAGATTACCATGTCTTTTATTCGATTTAGCAACAGGCTTTCTTTAGGCCTTTAACTACTTGAGCACAGGACTTGACTCCAATATTACATTTTCTAGTGCTTTTTTCTTCCCAAACTATATATTTTATATTTCTTTTTACTCTGCTTTCTCTTTTTAACTATAAAAATGATGAGTGATTACTAATAGCTAAGTGACATGGCCACTTAGCTGACTTGAATATCTAGTAATACATTTAATCCAAACTTTTCAATTTAGTCTGTTGACTTTTTTTTTAAGACAAGGCAAAAGGCAGCCACGGATTTTTGCCAAAATATTATAAGATTAGTTTCTGGGACACATGCTAATATTCTTCCTCTCTGAAACTTCTTGATCTGGGTCCCCATGGTTCACACTGCCTTCCACAGTTCTGTCTTCCATGCGTTTGCAAGTATGTCCTATTATGCCTGCATAAACTATTTAACTGCTTTTCTAGTCCAGAGATCTGAAGTCTTTCATATTCTTACTATCCACAACACATGGTCAGGCTTGTACTGGCAATACCCCAGCCCCTGATACCAACTTATGAATTATTTAATATTCTATTTCTGTGAGTAGTCACAATGATCATGACAACTCTTGTCAAAGAAAGTATCTAATTGTGGGCTTGTTTATAGTTCAGAGAGATAGTATAATATCATCATGGTTGGAAGCAGATGGTCATGGCACTAGAACATAGCTGAGAGCTTCACATCCTGAATCACAGGCAGCAGGCAGAGATAGATAGATATATAAATAGATATAGATAGATAAATAGGGTATGATAGAAAGAGATGGAGAGACATGAGGGGGTGTAAGGAGGAGAGAAGGGAAAAGAGGGGAATTTTGCTTGGTGCCCTGGGCTTTTGAAACTTCAACGTCCACTCTAAGAAGCACATATTCTCAAACAAAGACATGTCTACTCCATTATGACCATACCTCCTATTCCTTCAAAACAGTCAAATGGAGACAAAGCACATAAACCTATGAGCCTATAGGAGAAATTCTTATTCAAACCACCATAGTTCAATCTTGACACAAATGTTCTGGGAATAACAAACTCCTCTGTGATTGGATTTAAGGGCCACGAACTGAGATGGAATACAGATGTGATACTGGTTGAGTGGCCAAAAACATGAGACTAGATAGGCATAGCACATAGGATAAAGCCAAATACTATTGTTCTGCTAAAGACATACAGTAAAATGATTTTTTGATGCATTATCCTATACTCACAGAGTAGCATGCCATTCAGCCAGCATGACAGAAGCAGCTTCCTACAGTTGATGGAAACTAATACAGAGACCAGCAGTGGACAATGTGCAGATGCTGATATCACTATAGATGCCACAAGTTAGAAAACAAACATAAATTATTATTAAAGGAGCGTGAAAGTACAGATTCTTCAAGCTTCATAAGCAAAATTCATACATTTGATGGCAAATGTCACTTTTCAAATACTTAGAAAAAAATTAAAATTTAGTAGGTATATTACTTCTAGATTTATTAATGTGAGAGCCAGCCAAACATATGCCAAGAAAATAAAGGACAGATGACAATTAATAGGCATAATTGATGTAAGGCCCGAGATTAAACAAGACAGACATAGGGCAAAATAATCAAATAGACAATGAGAAACACACTGTAGCAAAAAAGGGACAATTTCTTCCAATCAATTAGATATTTTAATATCAATAATCCAGACAACAGAGAATAGATATAATGAAGATATAAATATCAAGGAAAACAAGCATATTAAATACAAATTAACACACTTCTCATCTACCTGGAAACATGAAATGAGAACAAATTAACAAATACCAGCAAATCTAAAATAAATTAAAGCGTATGTCCCTGCTGTCCAGTAGTATAGACAGTACTACTTTACAAATGCATGTGAAAGTGCACTGTTAGGCCATAGATAAAATTCTAACTAGAAATTTAAAAATCATATGCATGGTAAAGAAGCACCAATATAAGTAAGTGTTCATCTGATTAATAATGCAGAGCCATCAACCATTATCAGATCACAATTGAAATTTCAATTTCTAAATATTTGAATTCTTGATTCAGATAAAACTGCAAAATTCAAATACTCAGTATTTATATAAATAACATCTTAAAATGAAAATATAAGTATATAATAGCTGACTTTAAAAGGTGCCAAACATTTTAAAATGGCTAATATAAAGAATAAAATAGATTAGTAAAGGTTATTAACATGAAACCACTATGAAATTAGTGCATAAGAATGGAGAAGGGCAGAACTAATATAGCAAAGAATTATCATTTCAAATGTGGTAATATTTCTGCATATCTATGCAAAAATGTGAAGTATTTACTGAACAATTTGAAATGGAATCCTAGGAAGGATAGAGCATTAGAATGTACCAATTCCTTTGAGGAAGAATCATTTAAGTTCAAGTTTTGTTTTAAAAAAGACTCTAGGAAACATTAAAAATGTTTCAAGACAAACTTTAAAAATATGTGCTAAAATAAATCAGATGGAAAATATGATGTCATATATTAATTTAATATTATTATCCAAAAGAAATTATGCGAAGAGGACAAACACAAGTAATAACTTTAAATAAGATGACCTTAGCACTTTTCTTAGTTTTAATAAACTTAAGACATTTTTCCTCTTCCTTTAGTATCTGACTTTCATTGCTACCAGCATCTACTTTGGAAAGTTTGTAATTGAAACTTCTTCCTCCTCTTTTGGGAAATATAAATTTTCTCCCAGACTCTTACCAGCTACATCCCAGGAGAGTCATTCACAATGGCTTAGAAGCAACATTTTAAAAACACAATCATCAGTAAAGACAGAGACCCTCTACTCTGGGCTGGAGGAGCCTCGCTTCCGTTAGCACTGATTACCAACACAGAAGTTCTAAATAAACCCAAATGCAGACTGGCTGTTGAAATACTGACCTCATTCAAATGCTTAAAGTCTCAGCCTTAATTTCTTTCATTCTGACTGCCCTTTTCAATATTGTTCAATAAAGCCGGTCTGAACAATTAAACTTTGATTTTATAGTAAAAATCAATAACATCTTGTCTACATATAATTGTCATTCAGACTAAAAATAGGTAATTATTTGTAGCAAAAAAAATAACTGCAAGCAATACAACAGTCTTACTGATTGAAAACAAGTTCTGGAAATTTCAGGTTGAAAAAAATTGAAGAAAACTCATGATCTTAAAAAAATCATTATCATGGTATAATTTGACACATAAATTTGATATGATAAAAAGATATCAGAAACTCATATTTATATAAGGCCAACATGAGGCATTTTCTTTAATAATCTGTGGAAAGTAAAAATAAATAGCTAAGCTATATGAAAGCAAAAAACCAAAATATTAATAAAATTTTTATACTTCACAAAGTGTCCATGGCTAAAATAGTGATTGAAAACACACTAATATAAGAAAAAAGCATATTTAAGAAAAAAATGAAGAAAATTTAGTGAATAAAAACAAATTTATCATAGAACACATGCTGATATGTGACTCGTTTGATTAGGACATAAGCTTATATCTTCTCTTATGTGAAAATTTAAGTTCTAAATGGATCAGAAATGTAACTCTTTAAACATCAAGTCAAAACATGTACTCAGAGCAATAACAGGTACTTATTTTGTGACAATATATAGTAAAACCTTCCCGGGTGTGATTTAAAATAGATGAGATAATGAAAACAGAGTATATGTAGTCATCTATCACTGAGCAATTAAAATACGTCTTAACAAATGGGCTGATACATAACTCCATCATCTAGTAGGCATCATAAAGGATCCTTAGACAACCTGGATGGGATATAACAGTCATTGAACATGCTTTGTAAGTAGAAAAGATTCTAAAGTGCGGATGGTCATATAAAGGAAACAATAGTAAGATCATTAACAAGAATAACAATACATATGGTCATGTGTGGTATATTTAAGATGACTAACATATAAGCACAAAGTTCGTTTAGAACATCACTATCACGAGTATTAAGTCTAAGTAACAAGATCATTGGGTTACAGAATTTTGCCAGCCTTTCTATTATCACACTGGCAGCCTATCACTAAACAAAGAGTAATTATGAGAAAATCACCTCATGTGAGTTAGTAGATATTAAAACTCAAAAGTCAAAGATGAGTGGTTTGTTCTACAAGCTCTCTATTGGGTAATATCCAGAGGAGAAAAAAAATGACCAGTTAAGAAACATCTGTGGTTTCGTCTTTATTGTAACATTATTCACGACAGTCAAGGGACAGAGACACTTTCAGTGTTCATCAACTGGTAAATGACTAAATAAATTAGGATATAATGAAATGCAATTCAGCCATTAATCAAATGGATTGGTGTCATTTGTGAAAATTCACATGGAAATAGAGATAATTATATTAAGCGAAATAATATAGGAATAGGTAGATAGATGTGTGATCTCACTCCAAGTTGGAATCTGCAAAGGCTTTTTTAATTACAAATGATATTATGATGATAGTTCCCTGTGACTGGACAGAGGAGAATAGAGGGAGAAAGGGGTGTGAAGATACTGATTAATGAGAACTAAATTACAGTAAGAGAGCAAAAGAAGAAAAGTAAGTGGCTAGAGTTTAGAATATTTTCGCTAAAAGCTCAGTAAATGCTTGAAAAGCCTCATATAGATTCAAATGTTACATGTTACTTTATAAGTATATAGAATTTTATGATTTATTTGTATTTTTAAATGAAGCTATATCTAAAAAGAAATAATTGAGAAACTGATAAAGTATCTACATATTATATAACATTAGTTATCTAAGTTAAAAAACTTTTCAAGTTAAAAGAAATACAACCTACCAGTCTGATACACATGTTGCAATGGTTACGAATAATTTACATAAAAGTAGATGTGAATGTTCACTAAACAGAGAAAAGATACAAATTTATTAAAAGGAAAAAATATTGAAATGAAATAGCACAAAGACACCATTTTTCATATTTTAGATGAAAACTCTGAAGAAAAAGGCAGTTTTTTAAATATATTCTGTTGGTAGGTATGATATAAAGTAATCATTCTTAGACATTTCTAATAGAAAAGCAATCTTAAAACTCACACAGCCACTTTGATGTTTTGCTAAAATCGTTCAAATTCAACAAATACAATCCTTCCCTAGGAATAAACCCAAAGTCACAGTAGTATACCACAAAGTTGTTTGTTAAAATAATTGGGTTAAGATATTCTGAAGGCCAGAGTCTTTGTGCCAGTTCAATGACCCAGGTTTGAATGTCCAACTCCTGTATAAAATGTCAGGAATAGTCATGATGCGTGTAACTCCTCCATTAGTATGTATTTAAGAGTACATTATAGTACTATACTCTAGTGTGTATAGAACTGAATACAGTAGTGAATGTCATTGACTACCTTGGATTCATGTAAATTGATAAATAAGCCTAAACAAACAAATAGACACATATTCTAATAAGGTTACCCCCCAAACAAAGAGGACACTTGATATGCTTTGTCACAAACTTGGCAGTTTCAACAGTTTAAAAAAAAAATGATACAAGAAAACACCTGAGATTTATAACCAACTTATCAACAACAACAAAAAATCCAGTGTAAGATGCATAATTAGAGAAAAATTTTGTGTATGCACTGATATCTAGAATAGCATGTAATTGTTATATCCAAATAGTCTGAAAAGTTAATAAAATCGAAATAAAAATTTCATCTAATAAACAAAATGCTGGCAAAATTGGAAAAATCAGTTTTTATACCAATGAAGAAATCTATCTAGGCAAATTGCTACTGGGTAGTAAAATCATTAGATAAAAGATTATTAAGAACTTTATCTTGAAATACTGCTGCTGTGATTTTCTAGACTCACTCTGCAATGTCAGGTTTACTATCCTACGTGTGATGAACACAGGATGAGCCTACTGGTGAGGCATAATATAGAACACACTTCAGCTCCTAGGTAGTATTATTTTGCCAAACACTAAGAGGAAAAATCATCTACATTAACTTTTGGGCTAGTAGAAAAGTCATGAAAGACAATAAATAGTTTCACCAAGAAAGCAATAAATTTAAACCCAATTGATATCCACTTGGTTACTAAAAGAACACTGTATATAAGCTAAACTACCAACAGCTGAGCCAAAAGGAAAAAGAATTCTTCTGGATTAATAGTATACATCCCAGATAGAGTCAGATATAGTATCACAACTTACCTGAAAACCAGCTTGAATAAATTGGTCACAAAATTATAACTTTTGTCTGATGTGGGAATGCCTTTCTGTATGTTGTGAATCTCAATCTTTAAATAAAGGAGCTGTTTTGGGCCATGACAGGCACCATAGAAGAAGGAGGAGGAGGAATCAGAATAGGTAGGAGAAGCAGGGCGGAGTCAGAGGCAGACTGAGCTGAAGCCCAAAGGAGCAACATGTAAGGAGCACAGGTGAGCCACGGGCCGCGTGGCAGACAGATTAATAGAAATGAGTTGATTTACGATGTAGGAGCTAGCTAGCAATGTGCCTGAGCCATAGGCCAATCAGCATAAAGTTAATATAAGCGTCTGAGTCATTTCTGGGGGCCTGAGCTATGGGCATGCTGCTAAGGGGTCTCGGGCAGCAGGTCTGTGGGTCTGGCTCTCTGGCTGCTTGGGGACCAAGAAACCCCACTGCTACATTTGTCAGTCTAGGTTATGGTAGAGTAGATGTTGATAATATTTAAAAAACAATATTTTCTTAAAAGTTATTTTGATCTTGAATTTTTAAAAATACTTCTTTTGAGATACATACAAAATACTAGAGATTTGATATGATATCTAAACTTTATTTTGAAAGATTCTGGTGACATTTATAAAAATACAGTTAAAATTTGATGGAGAATATAATTATCAACAATAACAAAATACCTCTTACTTGTAGCTTTTAAAATTATTAAAACTTCTCTAGTTGTATTTTTCATTCCCTTTACCCTCATTTTTATCATATCATGACAAATTCCAATGTGTAATATCCTGACCATACTCTGCATATGTTTGTATATTTTCCTAATATATACATTGTGTAATCTCAGTAAATGATCCTGATAATCAAAATTGACAGTAAATTATAAAATTTTTGTAGATTATCTTCTAAATGCATTTTAACAGATTAAGACAGATCTATAACATATCATAAGCAGGTATTCTCATGAGACTCAGCAAATAAATGGGTACCCACATCACGGTTTTGTAATACATTTAAAATGTGACCATGTGAACATTTGGAATAAAATTATGAGAACAAGTAACTATGAGCAATTAAGTGTGTTGTGAAGAGGATTTTATCTGATACTAAGTGATGATAATTTTGTTGTCTCATACAAGCTAGGGCAATGTCACCTTCTCTCTCAGCATGCTGAGGAGTAAGGTTTGTTCTTCAGCATACAAACTCTAAGAACACAGTGCAGACATGGTAACATCTCCTAAAAACATACACCTTGTTATAAGAACAAGTATCCATAGAGAAAGATTAATCATGTTTACATTTCATAACAGCAAAACATATTCTCTCCATTTTTCTTGTCAAATATTTGGCTTATGAATTGTCAACAAACTAAAATGGGTATAGTGTCAAATTTTTATAAAGTATAAGTTTTAGATTTTATGATTGAAGAAACATATTTGAAGGGTAACATTGTTCATTACCATCAGTGTATTTTGAGATTTGGATTATATGGAGTTACTATTTTAGGAAATTCAATGACAACAATATAAGACAGATGACTTTGGGGAAGTAACACGGCTTGTGAGACCTTTCATCCAAAATAATATGCTTAATAGTTGACTTTTTGTATCAGTATAATTAATAACTAGCATTTATATCTCACACTGTAATAAAATTTCACATGTATATTCTTAGCTAGCATAGCAATCCTGTAAGTGATGGCTTATTAATGGCCCATTCCCTTCAGAGCCTTAAATTCCCATTGCTAATCAATGATTATGGAAAAATGAAGGGACATTTTGATGTCTAGCAAATGATTACATATCTTAAAATTTCCAGAAAATAATTTGTTTTCATAAGTAGTTCTTTTTCCTATCAGTTGTCTGAATTTAGAGAAGCTCATGCTCCTGAAGGAGGAATCTGTACAATGTACTACATTGTTTTATTTTGTATTTCTAAGAAAATTTACAATTTACAAGTGACATTTGCCAATATCAATATGTAGCAGTGCTCTGTACTTAAGTAATCCATCTGTTTATTATGTTCACCATTTTATTATAAAAAATTATGGCAGTCTGCTTGTGCAGATGGTTGAAAAGTATCTATTCTTGTAGTGTGATACAGATATTATTCAGGGAGCCTTAGTGGTCCCTGAGAATCAAGACCCCTAAAGGGCGTAGCCAAAATAAATTAAAAGCTGGGACACCAGTTCCAAGCACTGTAAATAAAATTGCTGCGTTCTGGAAAGAGGATAAACAGTCATTGTGAGACAATTTTTCTTTTCCAAAATCATCTTAAATTTCAAATTACATCGTGAGTGTCCATATACCCCTCAATAAAAATTAATCCTTTATACACTTTATTACAAACAAATATCATTACAGTATCTGGTACCTCACGTTGGGCTCCATCTGTAGAATGAGATTTTTGGCCTATCTGGCTGATAGTTTAGACTCACAAATATGTAGTTTTAGGTTTTGGCCCAAAGTAACCCTATGGTTTAGACTTTCTTGCCACCTCACTGTTGCTTAGTACTAAATAATCACACAAAGGCTTATATTGGATTTTTATTGTTTGACTTATGGCTTAGGCATATTGTTAGTTAGCTCTTGCATTTTGATTTAATTCATTTTCATTAATCTGTTTTGCTATGTTGCCAATAACTTATCTATTTTTAAAATATTTTGTTCTTTGGGCATCTGGACTGCACCTCTTTTAACTCTGCCCTCTTTAATCTATCTATGCTCTGAATTTTCACCTACTTTTAAGGTGCCTACCATAGGCCAAAACAGTCCCTTTATTTACAACATAAAAACATCTCGCATCATATTTGTCTGTATTTTTTTTTCTTTCTCTTTATCTGTGATCCTTGGAGTTTTGGATGAAACTTCTGATTATTCAGAAACTGGTAAGCAGAAATGCCTGAATTGGTAAAAATATATTATAGATCTAAAATATGCAGTCTAAAAATGGAATCTCTTTAGAAAATTTGGAAGAAAATTGATCCAGTTTAGTTTTCCACATTGATAACCCCCTCTTAATTCTGTCTTGGAGGCCTCAGGTAGGGTTCACTATTTACACCATTATTGTGCCAGCTTTGAGAATATCCTCTCACCTCTGTTTTGGTGTACAGCTTTCATCAATGTTGTTCTAGCTTTGGTTATTATAAACTATTGATATAGCAGGTGGATGGTTTAAATAAAATTTCAAATTTTAATATTTGGTATATTGAGATTTTCTTATACTAAACTAACACATTTTAAAAATTTTAAATTAGAAAATTTGCAGTATTAAATTTAAATTTATAGAAATGAAGACTGGAAAGATGGCTCAATATTTAAAAGCACATACTGGATTTCAAAAAGTTATTTCAGTTTATGAGCACACAGACTGAATAGCCCAAATGGCCTAGAACTCCAGCTCCAATGGATTCACTGTATTCTTTTGGTCTCTACAAGACTAGACTCATCTTTTATAAACCATCACAGAGATACAGACATATGAATATAATTAAAAATAAAATCTTAAAAAAATCACAGGACTTCCTCTAAAATCAAATGGATGGCCAGCCTAATTGTAATTATAGAATCTTCATCCAACAATAGAGGCAAAAGCAGAGATCCATAGCTAAGCACCAGGTCGAGCTCCCAGTCCAGCTGAAAAGAGAGAGGAGAGAGTATATGAGCAAAGGATCAGAATCAGGAACATGAGGAGGATGAGACAGAGGTTGGCTCCAGCTACTCTGAGCTATCTGACTCTGAAAAAATAGCCAAGGTCAGAATCAGGATCATGAGGAGGATGAGACAGAGGTTGACTCCAGCTACTCTGAGCTAACTGACTCTGAAAAAATAGCCAAGGAACCTTCGTAGAAAGGAACTAAACCCTCCAAAAGTAGACAGCTGTCAAATGGCGTGGGCAGTTTGTGGAGCCTCTTGCAGTAGGAACAGAGTGCGTTTCTGGTGCATGAACTGTCTTCTTGGGGCCCATTTCCTATAGAGAAACATGAAACTCAGACTTAATACTGGGGTTAGGAACTCTGAAGATACACTAGATACACTAGAATGAACTGACCCACATTGGGACTCATTGCCTTCCTTGGGGAATGGATGGAGGGGGAGGATGAGGTAAGGGGAGGCTGAGAGAGGACTGGGAGGAGGGAGGGGAAGAGGAGCAATGATATATGTATATATACATTTGTATATATATACATATATATATATATATACATTTTAAATAAAAATAGAAAAAATAAAATAAAAGGCAGACCAAAAGTTAAAAAAATCCAAATGAAACAGGCACAGATGTATTATTTTTGAATTCGTGAATTTGTTGTGATAAAATTGAGAAATGTTACAGGTATTCCCTTTTGAAAATCACTCTTGCATATAATATTTAATGATTTTTTTATAGTGTTATAGTTTCTTCTCACTGCTTGACCATTATTTTAAAGTTCCCAATTTGCCTCATTAGCCCTCTATTGTACATACCTTCATTGAAGTCACACAAATATATCTCTTTATTAGAAATCATTTAATGGGTCAAAATGTTTGTGTGTGTGTGTGTTCAATACATTTTTAAATTAGGATACAAATAATCTATTTAAACAGATTATATCCTTCTGATCTAGATATTTGTATTGGTGCTTAGGATGAGAATCCTGCTCTTTGAATTTTCTTTCTGATAGAATTCTATTTTTTATTATTTTCTTCTGTCTCTTTTATTTGTAGAATAGTTTACTCTGGAGTCTACTTCTCTTATTTTCTTTTGGTTTGTTGAAAACTACTATTCTAATATATTTTTTAACTTTCTTCTTGAATTTTCTATAGTATAGTAGATAAGATATTTACCACATTATACCATAAAATAATTCCTTGCTCAGTAGTTATATTTATGATAAATTTAAAATAATACTGAACTTATGAAGGTAAACATCTCTGTATTAAATATATTGGCTTTTTAGTCCAATTATTTTTTTTTCACACTATTTACTAGGAAAAGAAATCAAGTGTCTTTAGCAGGAATCCCTGGATAAACGATCTGCAGAGAAAGCAACAGTATGAGAAACGAGGCAGGATAGAGGCACAATGAACTGCCAGCTTAGTCTCAACTGTAGATGCATATTAATCAACTTATGTAAGCTAGTTTTAGGATTGTGAATTATCTAATGAATTTCCACAATATCAAGTCTCCTTCAGGACAAATTTCAGAAGTTTGTTGACTCAATAATTCAAAACCTCATGCCAGTGCTTGTTAACGTTCTACTGTGAACTGGATAGTTAATGATGAATTTTAGGGAGAACATATATCACTCCAATATGCAATGGAAGCCACATGGTATCTACTTTACCAACAAGGAACTGGCTTACAGTCAGGGCAGCCAGTTTGCTAATGTGACAATAATAAAGTCAACAATTTGGGATTGAGCACTGGCCTTCCAAGTATGTCAACGTTGCTATTCACTTCATTGCTCTTTATGTAAATTATTTCATTCAACAGTGGTTAACTTTCACGAATGTGGTATTACATTTTACCTTCTTGTAGATCCTGATATAGGGAATTACCTGTGACATAAACAAACAAAAACAAATAAACTGCATATAAATAAACAAAACAATCATTCACTTAGTTCTTAGCGTTTCAATGTCCCGTGTTTAGTGTGTGAATAAAATTAATTAAAATACAGCATAAATAGTTCTCACAAAGAAAAAAGTAGTATAGTTCAGAAATAAAGCTTATTAAAGAATAATTGAAAGTAAAATGAAAAATTCTGTCTTTTTAATTACTTCTTTGAGAATTTCATGCGACAGATTTTGATCATTTTTCACTCCCACCTTCCTAAATTTCTTGCAGATCCATCTCTGCTTCTACAACTACTTAACCTTACGCTATTTTTCAATCCAAACATGTCCAATTTGTGTCGCTTATATAGTCTTGGATGTTGGGTCTTCCAATTCAATATGACCAATTTACCAGTGGGTCCATCAAGCAGAAATTCTTTTGACTTATAAATCTTGCAATAGTAACACAGTTTCTTCTTTAGCTCAATTGATCAAACCCACAGAAGAAAATTTAAAAGTGTAGAAAGCACATAATGTCTACTTTCATATCACAGTGGGTTTAAATAAGAAATCAATAATAAAAGACAGATGAAGAATTTTAGAACACTTAGAGAATTAAAATCACACCTATAAATCAACTGAGGATAAAAAGAACTCTTGGAGACACTGAAATATAAATAAAAGAAATAAAAATCCAATTTATCAAAATTTGTGAAATACAGCTAAGGAAAAATTTAGTGGGAAATATATAGTATGAAATGTATAAATTATAAATGAATGAATGTAATCAATCTCCCAAACTTTCAGCATAGGGAACTAGAAAATCAAACTAATCAAAGAAAAAGAAATAAAATAATACAAGTCAGAACAGAAATCAATGTGCTTTAAAATGGGGAATTGATGGAAAGAAATCAACAAAACGTAAAGCTGGAATTTGCCAAATATCAGTGCATCTCTGTGTAGTTTAATTAAGAAAAATAGTACAAACAGCTAATGTCAGAAATAAAAGACAGCTGTCATTTGAGATCCATGAATATTATTTGGAAAAGAAAAGAGTGTACTAGACAATTATAGGTCCACCTATTTGATGACTAGATGACATGCACCAAGTCTTTGGAAAACACATTCTGTTCCACACACTTAAAGAGTTTTACACTACTAAAATTGTTAAGAGTTGAAAAATCAATAAATATAATACTATTTTTCTTCTGTTGCTGCAATAAACACTTGACCAAAAAATACCTTAAATTCTTTTTGGCATTAGTGACTAGAGGGGTATATTCCATAATGGTGAGAATGGCAGAGCAAGAGGAACAGGAAACTAAGGGGTCATATCAGCCACACACAGGAAGAATAGAAAGAACTGGAAGGAAGCACAAAGCCAACTCTCAATGATGCTCATCCTCCCAGAACGATCCATCCTACAAACTCACCAAGCAGCATCATTACCTGGGTACCAGTGTTCAAATACACCCACCTATGGGAAATATTTATTATTCAAAATTTCTTCAAAAATTTTTAAGTTAATACTAAAAGGAAAGAAAGAGAAATAAAAAGAAAGGTCATTTGTGTAGATAGGAGGGAATCCTCACATTATTTTAGAAACTGGCCATGAATGGAGATGAATCAAGCACTGATTCTACCTTTCTATCAGAAGTACACTTTAAGATAGCCAGTTACTTTGGAAGAATCTTTACTGTTAGTAAAATTTGCAGAAAAAAGAGGTAGAGTAAGAAAATACCAGTATTGTATGAACTTAATGAAGGATGAGAGTCAATGATTGTTAAAATCAATATGAGATTAGAAAATGCGCCAAATGTCTGAAACAAATGATCTATACTCAAATAGCTGGTCATAACACACAGAGACAAACATGACATATGGGAACTCTTCTGAAGTGTTTTTGACAAAAAATGATCCTGTGTCTAATCAAAGCCACAGAAGCCGCATTAAATCTCGAAGGAGCAGTGAAGAGAAAGCTGTATCTAAAATACCACAAGAAATCTCCTTTCATTAGCAACACTTAGATGTGGATTTGGATAAGCACCTGACATAGAGATCTAATCTTCCGCATCACAATGATGGTCTAGGTAAAGGAATAAAGATGAAGACGATCTTTGCCAAAACTTTAGAAAGGAGTCGCGTTATTCCCCGAAGTCAGCAAAAGCTAAAGAAGATAAAAAGAGAGAAAGATTGGGTCCTTTTCCACCAGCGGGGGAAAAATTTCTTTGGTTAAAGTCAAATATACTGAAGCAGAGCCAAGAGAGAGATAAGGAGGAAATACGACTCCTGTGAATGGCTCAATTTGCCTCTTTGGCCCAGAAGTCATCGTGTTCTTGTTATTTTAGTGCTGACAATTATACTCAATTCTTTATTTTAATTAGCTTTTAATTTAAAAGGTTATTTTTCATTTTACATACTAACCACATTTCCTTCTCCATCTCCTTTGCCCACTCATCCTCCAGCTCTCCCTCTCCTTACCTCCCCACCCCATCCACACCTCAGAGAAAGTAAGGACTCACCTAGGGAGTCAACAAAGTCTGATATATCAAGTTGAGGCAGGAGCAAACCCCAACCCCTGTATCAAGGCTGAGCAAGGCATTCCTCTACAGGAAATAGGCTCCACAAAGCTAGTCCGTGCACTAGGATTTCACTGCCAGAGGCTCCACAGACTGACCAAGCTACACCACTACTGTCATCCATATCCAGAGGGCCTAGTTCAGTCCCATGCTGGTTCCACATGTGTCAGTCCAGAGTCAGTGAGCTCCCAGGAGCTGCTGTCAGCCCTTTCTGGGGGTTTTTCCTTCATGATACTGACACCTTTGCTCATATAATCCCTCTTCTTTTTGGACTAGACTGGGAGCTCTGCCTAGGGCTTTGCTGTTTATCTCTGTGTTTGCTTTCATCAATTGCTGGTTGAAGGTTCTACAATGACGTTTAGGGTGGTCATCAATTTGATTGCTTGGAAAAGCCAATTCAGGTCCCCTCTTCACTATTTCTAGGAGCCTATGCTGGAGGGTATGTGAAGTAAGGGCAACAGTCCTTCAGTGCTGTGGGAGTGTAGACTTGTACAGCTAATTTGGAAATGAGTTTGGTGTTTACTCAGAAATTTTAGAATCAATCTATCTAATGATCCACCAATACCACTCTTGGGCATATACCGAAAGGATGCACAAGGACATTTACTCAATTATGTTCATAGCAGTATAATTTGTAATAGCCAGAACCTGTAAACAACCTAGATGCCCATCAAACAAATGAGGGGTAAATGTGGTACATTTGCACAAGGAAGTAAGTATTACTCAGCAGTAAAAAAAAAGATGACGTTTTGAAATCTGCAGTAAATAGATAAAACTAGAAATGAAACAAAACAAAACAAAAACTGTCTGCAGTGAGGTATCTATGGCCTAGCTTCGAAGAAGTCTACGGAAGCACTCATTGAGTTATTTCTCTAGTCTCCTTTGTGTGTGTGTGTGTGTGTGTGTGTGTGTGTGTGTGTGTGTGTTTAAAATTTGTTATATATTATACATTATATCAGATATTACATATTAAGTTATGTATAAAGTAATGTAAGTTTTATATATATTACGTTTATGTGTCAGTTTATATATAATTATATATACAATTAACATATAGAGAGGGAAGAGAGAGAGGAGAGAAATGATGACCTGTCTTTCTCTTTCATTTCCCTACATTTGAGTTGAGTTTAGGTTTTCTTATAACATGATGGGAAATATACAGATACGTTTTTCAAAGTCTATGAAGCTACCTACTCAGTTAGATTTTGGGACAATATTTGGACTAATTATCATTACTCCATGATAATATGCTGTTAACAATTTGGAAAAAAATAAATAAAAGTCTTTTATGCTTCTCACAGACCTATTAAGAGAGGAAGCATCAGTCTGAAACAAAGACTACACATCCAACTGGGATAATAGTTATTCGTCATGCACTTTTAGGATTGATCATACAAATTTCTAGGCTGTTGACTTCTTTAGCTCATGGGACACATGGTAACTTTTGAAGTGATATTATTGTATGGAACCAAAATAAGGTTATTGTCGGGAATCCTACTTCTCATAAAATTTTTCTTTTTAGATCTATCTTTTATTTATGAGCTGTTATTTGCAAGTTTTATCTGAGGCTATGATCATACCTGATTTCAGAGAACAAATCTGTTGTTTACATTTGTGTTTTGTAGTATTCCCCATAAAGTGCTATGGTCTTGATATCTAGTACAGCTAGTAAGAACTACTGTGGACATTGAGAGTAATAGCATCAACTGACTTAAGCTATAAATTCAAAGTCACTGTATTGATTATCTAAAATTTTATAGTGGCTGTGGATGCCACAGGATCACTGTTCTCTGCACATAGGTTAGCCTTGGCTTGCTATGATCTGTGACGCACAAATAGTTTCTTGCAACTTTTGATTGTACACAAATAGAATAATACATATTTTCCTTCTATGTTTTTATTTTTTACACACAGTTATTCTGTGTCTGAATTATTAGTGTTAAAATTTTCTTTCCAAAAGATTATTTAGTAATTATATTATATAAATATAATGCAACATTCAATAATGCCATAAAACCAATTTCTGCTTTTTATCTCCTTTGTCCATTCATAATGTGAAGTAAACAATGATTACGTTTCATGCTCTGACATAATAATAGTTCTATCTCTGTGAGATTGACTTTCTAGCTCATAAAATTGTGTGACTAAATTGCTTCCTATTTTTACTTTAAATAACTATTGACAGATCACTTTCAAAGTATTGATAGCAATTTATATCTCTAGTTGGTGTGAGTGAAAAACCTAATTTCTAATAACCAGCATGCTTGCTCACACTCTCTTCTATCAAATTTCATGTCCAAGAAATATAGTTTCATTGTGAAATGTTAATGTCTCCTCTTAAATATATTTTAGAATACCTTTTTATGAAACCATTCATTAATTAGATATTATCATTTGTAAATGTTTGATTTTTTGAATATTTTTAAATTGTCAATACATGGAAATATTATCAATTGCATTATATTTTATTTTACAATTCATTATTAAATATTTTATGTAATTCTGAATATGAGATTTGAAGTTTCCTATTTATTGATCTTCATTAAAAAGAGATGACTGCCACAAAATCTTATGTATCTTGTAAATTTTCCTTTATTGAAAATAGAGTTTTTTCTCACATACTATGTACTAATTACATTTTCCCCTCCCTCTACTTTCCCCAGATTCTCCCTATTTCTCTTCCTGTCCAGAGCTACTACTCCCTCTATGTCTCCACTTAGAAGATAATATAATCTAATACTTTGAAAAGCTTTACTTTAAAAATTCCTTGTGGGGGCATGTGTGTGTAAGTATATGTGTGTGTGAGTGTGTGTGTATATGTGTGTGTATGTGTGTGTGTGTGAGTGCATGTGTGTGTATGTGTGTGAGTATGTGTGTGTATGTGTGTGTATGTGTGAATGAGTATGTGTGTATGTTTGTGTGTATGTGTGAGTGCATGTGTGTGTATGTGTGTGTGTGAGTGAGTATGTGTGTATGTTTGTGTGTATGTGTGTGTATGTGTGTGCATATGTGTATGAGTGTGTATGCATGCACGTGTGTGCGTGTGTGCATGTGTGCACATGTTCATGCATGCGCTCACATATACATGTCTTCATGAATGAATGTCATGAAGTGTCTAGGGGCCTGCAGGTGTGAGATCCGGATTTTTAGAGCTGACGGTAAAGTGGTTGGGAACTACCACAAGTTACTGCAAGGAACCAGCTCAGACCCTTTGTAAGAGTATACTCTATCAAATGTTAAGTCATCTCTTTAGCTCACAGTATATCCTTTTAATTTAAAACTTTTCATAATGCTGGAATTAATTTTTGGTTATGGTTGAACCATACCAAATGGTTCTGCTTTTTTACATTGATGACAAATTTTTAGTACACGCTGATAAACAATTCCTTGCCTTTTAAATAGTAACAATCACTTCTTGAATATATACATCTCCATATATGCATGCACGTATGTATGCATGTATGTATATTCAGGATTTTACTGTTGGAATTTCCACTTTGTATTATCTATTTGTCTTTTTTTTCCCATTTACCCCCTCCAAATTTGATTTTGTTCTAAAGATTCAACCTACTGTCTATTGTAAAAAGCCTTTCTGTATCTTACAGTTTCTCTGTATGAGATGTGTTTATAGATTTTAGGTTCACTGGGAAAAAACTTATGAAGGAAAGGCAAATCAAGGAACTGATAATTTTATAAACTTTTTAATAATTGTGTCACATATTTAATTTTAATAGTAATCAGATGTGCTACACATATTTTACAAATACAGACATTAACAGACATGCTTTTTGTTTTTAAAAAATCAGATATAATATAGAACCTATCTCCAACTGGTATAGAATTCATCTTTTTCAATGGAGTGTTTACTGGGAACAGAAACCACTGCCAAGTGCCTACAAAGGGAGAATAGCAATGAATATTCTTACTTCACATCTGGGCTACAAACCCAGCTGAATCTGGAAAGACATTTAACAGTTTCTCATCAGTAAATCAAACATATGGTAGGATATTATTTCAGATATATTTACTACAAAAAATAAATTCTAAATGTTTATAAGGTAATGTTCATGAAATCTTACTTTTCAAAAGAAGTCATACATTATATTCTGAGCGGGTCTTTTGCTCTCTCCAAACTCCTTCCAGATTCTCCTAATCTTCTTATTTATTCACTCTGTACTTTCTTTTTCAGTATCTTAAAAAAACAACTGAACAAACAAATAATAAACAAAAACAAGACTATCTCACACACACCCCTACAAATCAGAAAAGGCCAGTAAAATGAAAAATGCCCAAGCCATATGAGACAAAATTTTCTAAATATTATTGAGTTTATATTGGCCATCTACTGATGTGCATGGGACCTGCCCAGAGATAGTCCTTCTTTATGCAAGATTAATCTTTCATTTACATGCACGAACCAATTACAGATAATTTCTTGATTATAGGTAGGAGCCTATGTTCACACATAACTTCTTTCTGGGATCCCATCTGGCTTGGATCTATGGAAGTCACCTGCATGCTGCCCTAGTCTCTGTGAATTCATATGTACAACAGTTCTGCTGTGTTTGAGAGACAATGTGTTCTTGGAGTCATTCATCCCTTCTTATTCTTAAAATTTTTTTAGCCCCTTTTTGTATAAACTTCTGAGCTCTGAAGGAAAAATTTAACGAAGACAATTCATTTAGAACTGAGTTCTGTAATATTCTTCACTCATGTAGCATATATGTAACCCAGTTTGGTGTTATCAGGTATTTAGTTAAGGTCTTTTTTCCTCCATTGGTGATTCCATATTTTATTGGGTTTCACATAAGTGTATATTTTACGAAGCTTCTTAAGTAGTAGGTTTCCACAATGTCCCTTAGTGTTAGTGGACTTTCTCCATATCCCAGGTATTTCCTTCACTTCTCTCTTCCAGTCCCTTTCCATTTCATCTTTCAGCTCCTGCCTCCCACAATATATCTCACTCCGCAGGCTATCCTCTCCTTCTCTCTATCCCTTTATTAGGTAGCTAACCTCTGTGGCTATATGAATTGTCTCTCACATACAATACAATTGAAAGTGAAAAACCACTGATAAAACTTACGATATCTGTCATGTGTGGTCTGAGTTATCTCACTCAGAATTATTTTCTAGCTTTATACATTTACTTAAGAATTTCAATTTTTAACAACTGAATAATATTCTGCTGTGTAAAGATACCATATTTACATAATACACTCACCAGGTGACGGACGTGTCAGCCATTTCCAATTTCCTGGTATTATTAGGAAAGCAGTAATGCACATGGATGAGCAAGCGGCTCTGTGGTAAGATGTAAAGTTCTTTGGGTATGTGTCCAAGAGTGGTTTACTTGGATCTTAAAGTAGCTATTCCCAGCTTCCTGATGAATTTATACACTCATGTTTTATTTGGCTCTTCCAAAGTGCACTCCCATCTGCAATGAATAAGGGCTCTCATTTCCCCACAGTCTCACCCAGGGCTATGAACTTGTCACTTAGAACTGTGCTCATTGTGTTCAGTTCAATATATTTGAATATACTATATTTTTGGTTCTATTCAACTCTAAAATGTTTTTTGGTAATTTTTTACTTAGTAGTGAGTTGAGAATCCCATTTTCAATCACTTCACACTTGGAAGACTACTACCGAGGGTTAAGAATCTGATAATCTGCTTATGTCTAAGACACTGAGATTTAACCCATCCTGTTCAGTCAGTTAGCAAGATTATTCTATCTGGCTTTCATCAACAAATGATGTGGCTTATTTTACAACCACATCTCATTGTGTTGAAGATAGAATGAGTATCTCTGTTACTTTCTCTACGCAAATTTTAAAATGACTTTAGGTGATATGAAATGACATTTCTGATTCTTAAAATTATTAGAGGAGTACCATTTTCATAATTTTAGTTTATCATCTCTTCATGTCCCCAGAGTTTATTGTATACCAGTTCATCTTTAATTAAAGGCTTGACTCCAAACCTCTGCAATTTTCTTTCCTAGAACAATAATTATGACATCTGACGATTGTCTAATGCTTTTCTGATCATAATCAAGAGAATTTCATCAGATTCACTCCATGGCATGTTTACTGTCATCCCACCAGTGTGTTTTTACACCATAAATATGTATTAAAGGAATTAATAAGATTTATTTTTTTTGTCCTTCTCTGTTTGGACCAGCAGAAGTAGAGAGGAGCAGAGTACCTATAAGCAAGATATTTTTTCCATATTGTTAATTCATTCTTTAAAAGAACAGCATCAGAGTCAATTAGCCATACCTCATCTACGTATTCTGTGACCATTTGTCTAAGCAGAGGGTCAAAAAAAACAAATGCACCATTTTTTCTTCCTGGAATTGTGAGAGTCTTCATGTATCTCTAATGCTTGTAGATGCCATTATTGTTCCATTCTTATTTTATAAAATGCCCTTATCAGAATATTGTCATATGCATTTTCTATGAAATTCCTCATAATCCTTTAAGTATTCTTCTTTCTGGTTAATTTTTTGACTCCTTTATCAATTCACGCTTGTTCTCTTTCGGAAATTTTTTTTGTCACTTTCTCATTTTCTTAATACAAGAGAGAATCTTCCATCCACTTTAATAAATGAATGCACACAGATGTCTCATAAATACTTTCGGTTTTTTTCCTTCTACTTAGTGAGGACACCAGCCTCAATCTACACTGAATGATAAGAGGCCAAAAGCAGAAAGAGAAGTACACTGCATCACATCCTCTGTTCCTAGAACAGTTCACCTCTGTCAGGGGGCCAGGCCTTCACAACGCAGCTCCCTCTGTGACTCCTGTGTCTTCTTAATTTATATATAAATGTATAAGTGTGCACTAAATCTCGCTTTCTTATTTAGATGAGTACCTATAATGTGGACAAATTTTCCCATCTATTTAGTATTTCTAGCAGGTCACCTTTTCTATAAGATAGAGCTCTTGAAACCATAAATATCACCCTTTTGGAATCTCTCACACTTTAATCTTCAAGAGCTTTAAATTATCTGATTATTTTTAGCCTTTGAAAGCTGAGTCTTAAATGGAGGGATTTACAATGGCCATCTGTTGCTATTTTATGGTCCTGTTCCATTAAAATCTAGACTTTAACTCACAAGGATACATGCTTTACCCTTTGTCACATTCATCCAATATAAGCCATTCCCAAGAGAGTGTTTAGAGAATCTCCAATGTGCTATTATCAGGTTCACAAACTGGATTCTAAGTAGATTTGTAGATGATTACAAATTTAACCTTTTTAAAATTTCTTTTATTTCTCCCAAACAGACTTAAATCAGTTGACAGAAAAAAAAATGACTACCAATTAACACATATGTATATATACACATATGTATATTTATAAATGAAAATAATTTATATCTATATGAAAATCATTTTTTTTATTCCATAGATATCGCAAGTGATAATACTTTAATTATTTGGAAAATTAAAATAATTTGTTTTTAAAAAAATCATAAAAATCTATGAGCAAGAGACCCCCAGTAGAAAAGTTTAAACCATGTGTTTCTGGGTATAACGTCTTCAGATTAAGGAAACTGCTCTTTTCCTCCTACTTTAGGGTGGTGCTCCTTACGAGAATTAGCCAAGTGAGTGATGACCACAAAAAGTGAGTGATGACCACAAAAAGAAAACAAATCCCCAAAGTGCTGACTTCTCTGCTATTTTTTTTTGAAACTGCCCTTTAATCGGCAGATAAAGTACAGCATAGCACTATGTGAACCTTACATCAACTCATCTGTTTTCATTAAGCACATTCATAATGTTTTTTTTTTCCTGTCCTTTTTGGGGTTTATTTGTTTGTATCTTGAGACACAGTTTCTCTGTTTAGCCCTAGCTATCCTGAATTTCAATTTGTAGATCAGGCTAGCCTTGAACTCAGAGATCCACTTGCATTTGCCTCCAGCAGTGCTGGAATTAAAGACATGTTGCCACCATGCCCAGATGTAAAACCTATCTTATTGGCTTCTGTAGTATTGAGTATATTTGTTGAAATGAAAAGTTTGATTCCTTATATTTCTCTGAGCAGAAATGCTGACCATGTTATTTAGTAGATTATAGGGAAGCCCAGGTTGAACTGTCATTAAACTCTTTAACCAGGGAGGACATTTACAAGGTATCCAGTAAACTGTTTTAGGTTACTTCATCAATGTCTTTATGTGAATAACATTATCTTTATGTTATTTCTTCCTGGATATTAGTCAGCTTACTCCTGTCTGTGGTAACTGGTGAGGTTTTATGACACTATTTGATTCTGCTACATACTAAGCTCTCCTTCCTTCTCTCTGTAAATCAGTTGGGAGTTAGTAAATAGCATTATATGCCATACATAAAAAAAAAAAAAAATCAAGCCGGAGAACCTGATGAAAATTTCTCAGCTCTCATTTCATCTACTATAACAGGTTCAAATCTTAACTGTCTGAAACTCTGTCAGGATTTTTGTTATTTGAGAAACACAGTAAAGCATTTGGACTTGTGCCTACTTTGGCTTTATTCTCTAGAGATCAATAACGGCCAATGTCTTATAACCTGATTCACAAAATCACGCATCCATGTATGGCTCTTTCTCAGAAGAACTGGTCAAATGATTACTCTAATGTATGGAGAAACATACTGTTCAATCTCACCTCACAGTCTTAGATAATTCTGAATCTATGAACAGCTAAAGATCTTCTGTGTTGTGATGCACAACTCAAGGCTTTTGATACAAGTATATAACAAATTTAATATAAAGTCCCAGGAAACCAGGGCTGGAGTAATCTCTTAATGATATGCTGCTCTTCCAAAGACCCTATAAATAATTTTCAATGTGGCATTTCAAAGCTGTCTAGGATGTAGTCCCATGGAATTTAATGCCCTCTTCCAGTGTGCATACATACATGCAGACAAAGCAACCATATACACAGAATAAATACATCTTCAAAAACATGTCCTCACAATTACAGCTATTTTTGTAATATTTCAGATTTTTATAATATTTGTTTTTATTTCTTTGTGTTTTATTTAAATCTATTTTTGCAGAATAAGTTCCAATGTATGGAATGATAATCAAAAGTTATAAAATATAGGGTTAATGCATAATCTACATACCTTATACTTCAGATAATTAATTTGTAGACTCATATCTTGAAAGGTAAGATGAATTATGAGAAGTACCCTTGTATGTTATTGCAAGGCTAGCCAGGGATTTGTAGTAATTATGACTTGAAAAGTTCCATAGTCCCATGTTTTGCTTTTGTTTTTACCATTTACTTCTCTATTGCCTTTGTTTTTATGTATCAGTGCTGGGGCATAATCCCAGGTTCACAAGACTTAGCCAATCACTCTATCATTAAACTTTATATTTATATCATATCTTCCTCATTAAATATATTTTTTCATATATATCTCATTAAAATATTTCATGGAGCTTTCACAGGCAAAGCTAGAATTACATTATCAGCACCTTTACCCTTAGAAAGTTGATGGGAAAATAAATGGGACTGTTATAAAGGACTGCAATATAACTAAGAATCAGGGCATTGTGCACAGATCCCTTGCCTCTCCACTTTCTCATGGGCTGTCCTTTCAAAGTGGAGTGTCAGCACTGAAGAGCACAGATACTTATTTTCTTTTTATGAACCCATTTTTTTCTTTCTACTTTTTAAAAATTAGATATACACACTGTACTTACATATATACTCTGTAATTTGCTCATAATCACTTTTATATTACCTCTACTTTCCCCTTCCTAGTCTATTAAATGCTCACAAATTTTGATTTCATGTCATATATACCTTCACATGTATGCATATCTATATATACATATATTTAAAACTAGATCCCACCTGTATATAAAACCCCCCATTTTGTCCTCTTTTGACCCATATCTGTTTGGCGAATAATGAGACTCCGGGATAGATCTCTGGAAAAATTGGAGATATTAGAGAGCGTAAACACCACAGTCAGATCTTACCCAGCTGTCTTCCAGCTTCCTCAGCCTGACTTCTCTTGGTTTCTTCCCCTTCTGTCTTTCTATGCCCGCCTTAAATACTCTTTTGGTAAGTTAAGGCATGGCCCCACCACTGCCTACCTGGGAGCCTGGAATTCCTTCTGTAAACTAAGATGACCTGAACTCAGTTGGGAGTAAGGGCGTAGGTCACCACTCCCAGGATACTCTCTGTGCTAACATTAAAGGTGTGGATCACCACTCTCTGATCCTCCTAGACTGACTGTGGTTAGATCCCTCTTATATCTCTGAAACTTCTGGAGCTTTTATTAAATCCTCACATTTATCTCTTAACTTTAGACCTCAAATCTCTCTCTTTGTATACATTAATCATGTAAGAGAAAAATATAGTGACTATATTTCTAAGTTTGTGCTAAATAATTAAATATAATGATTTCAAACTATCTGTTTTCTTAATATTATAACTTTTTAATGGATGACTAGAAATATACAGTTTACTTGTGCCACATTGCTTTGTCTGCTCCTATATTGTTTTTGAATGATTCTATAGCTGAGGTTTTATGGCTGGTACACCAATAAACACGAATGCACAAGTATCTATTTGTGGTGCTGACTTGGACTGCTGTGGATATACACTCAGAAGTGATACACTCATGTCATATGGTAATTCAACTGTTCGTTTATTGAAGAGCCTTCATGTTGATCTCCATAAATGACTATATTAATTTATATTTTCACCAGAAATGAATAGGCTGTCTTCTGACAGTCTCACCAGCCATTCACGGCATTTTTCTTATTGCTGATACCCATTTTGAATGGCGGGTGATATAATCACAGTGTAGCTTTCATTTATATGTCTCTGGTTGCTGAGGATGTTGATCTATTTTTAATATTAATCAAAAAGTAGCATTTTGTTTTTTGGAGTTTTTTAATTCATTTGCTCTATTATTAGATAATTATACGAGTGTGTGTGTTAAAGCTTATGACTGATATTAGGAACCAATTCTAAAAACTGTATATATGCTACTCAGAAGAAATAAAGAAATAAGGAATATGGTATGAATTGTAAGTGGTTGGGAAGTGATTATCATACAGGACTCAATACATGTGTTGAAGAAAACGAAGAGCAAACCAGTGAACAGAAGCTCCTAATGGTTACTGATGATCAGGGCGGCATTGTCTAGGCCAGCAAGGGAACATCCATATATCAGAAAGTGGAACATGCCCAAAATGCTGATTTGTAGAAGAAACAGTTTGACTATGTTAAATCTTTCACTTAGCTGATCCTGAAGATGAACACTATGGACCACTTTAAGATAAATGATCCCATTATTTTCTTTGAAGCAAAAAACATTCTAAAGGAAAACTTAGCAAATTAATATGTCATGAATCCTCCCAACACAAAGAGTTAAAAAGCACAAAATTCTCTTCTTGATCATCTATGAATTCTTTTAGAATATTATCCTTGAGAGATTAGGTGCGAAAGAATACAAGATAATGATTTTCAATGTAAAAATTTACATTTAAATTGCATAATTCTTGGTGAACAATAGATATTTACTATTTATGATACTGGTTATTATTCTCTTTATGGCCAAAGTGTGAATATGTGTGACAGGGAATCCGAATTCTTGTGTGGTGTATGTATAAAGAATATCCAAGCCAATAAATGTGCTCAAGATACACTGTTTGCAATTCACTTCAAGATATAAAGACGTCCCTAATAAATTTCTACCAGGAACACCACCTCACTGACAAAAGCATAAGGTTATTAGGTACATACAAAGAGTGAGTGGTATGGCAAGGTGAGAAGAATCATTGCTTCAGCTGGGATAAAAGATGAAATGGTAATGGTTAACAAAAACAAAACAAAATAAATAATACGTTACTTTGAAAATAAAAATTTATTTGAAGTTTCCATTTAGGGTTTGTTCTATATCTTATGTCATTCATATCTCATGGGTTTATTCATAAGACAGTAAGTGAAAGCAGAGATGACGTCACTTCCATGGCAGCTAAACATGATGTGTGCCAATGGGGCTTTCCACCCAGGGAGAGCTCACTTCACTGTGGCATCTTCTTGGTCATCTTTTTTCCTTCTTAAGACTGTTAGTCTACTCTGTCCATTTCATATATTTTGTTCAAATTTACATTTAATTTCTTTTAGGATCTATATCACACATACATATAATATAACCTTACACTATCGAAAAAAATATTTGTAATAAAAATAGGATCATTCAAAGTGAAACACATTCTAGGATCCATCTAAAAGCCTGATTTTTCCTTTGGTAGGGTTAACATCTCCAATCACTTTCACAATACCTCTGAGTAAACTCTATATAGTTCTCAAGTGAGTTTTAAATATATCAATAGGTAATTTAAGAATTTTCATTCATGTGAATTCATCTAAAAAAAAAAAGCAACCTTATTTTGTTTTAATCAAATGAAGCTCTACTCTTATTTTCTTTGCTGACCCATGGGGCATTGTACACAGTGGTTGGTTGTAGCTGCTGATATTTATGAAAGTCATTAATGCAAGCATTGGTGAAAATAGAAAATACTTCCTTTAATGAGGCAACTTAATAAGAAGTGTGATTAATATCTTCTATAAAGATTTTTACTTTGGGAAAGTTTGATTGGAGCTTAAGTCTGTGGGTACCATGGTTCTCTAATTACTAAGCAAACAGGTGTACAGTCCACAAAATAAAGTAATTCATTTTCACATATTTTCTTGTATTTCCCTTCCTTTTATTTTGAAGATAAAAATAGCATTACAAGCCAATTAAAACAAATTTTACTCTAGTGCATGAAATCTAAATCTCAGATTTTAAATACACTTATAATTCACAAACAAAACACATGCTTTACCTTTGTGTTATTTATTTATTTTGGAAAATCCTCTGCTGCTATTTTTGTAAAGGATTTAAAATCTGGCCTTTAAAATAAAGTCAACCATATATGTCTGCATCTTTAAATACTGCTGATGTGACCTTGAGAAAATTACTAAATTTCAATGTGTATAATTTTCCTCAAATTGAAGTAAGTTTGTGCTTAATGATTTTATTATGATGTTTAGTCCATTAAAAATGATGCAAGAGCTTAATAAAATGTGCTATCCACAAAACAAGGTTAACTAAATGACAGTCATTAGCTCTTATGTTTATCAATACATTTATTTAATGTGTCTACAAATCTATTAAACTAAAAATTGTTTGAATAAAATAAAACATGTAATACAATATTAACAAAGCAGCTTCTGGCTTGAAGTCACACATGACTAAATTTTTTTTTTAAAAAAAAGAGCATATAATAGGTGGATTTGGATTTGAAGGGAGGAAAGGAAGCAAGAAATGATGTAATTATAATCTCAGAAATGAAAATTTAAAAAAATCACATGTTCTAGGAAAGTTTAAGCATTAACATTATAATAATTAGAATGCACTACAGCAGCACTGTCTATGATAAATTTCTACAATATAGACAAGTTCAGCTAGTGTGTATCTCAAGGAAGAACCATTATGTTGGGAAATACCTTAGTTGTGAGCATATACTCAGCAAGACCATGGTTCTGATTTCTATAAAGATGAGTAAATAAACTTTTGACTAATAACGGTTCTCAACATGTATGTATGTACCCCAGCTCTGGGAAACTGTTGAGTCCACCTGCAGCAGGGGTTTATATTCTGTGCTAACTGCTCAAGTGCTCAGCTGCATAGCAAGGCCTCTTAAAGAGCTGTAGCTGAAGTTAAAGTTAGTTTTTCTCAGGCCTATGTGGTCCTTTTCTCATCAGGACTATACCACCCCTGTATAATCTTAGGCTCTTATAACTCAAATTAACCTGCCTATATTAATCTACACTTTCCATTGGCGCCTCTAAGTTGCTAAATCTACTGGTTTATTTGAGTTACTTCTTAGAGTGCCCTCTCTGTCCAACAGTTCCACCTCTTGCTTAGCTATTGGCCATTCAGCTTTCTATTATAACAATCACAGCAATATATCTTCACATTGTATACAAATATCTCACAATGTGTGTGTGTGTGTGTGTGTGTGTGTGTGTGTGTGTGTGTGTGTGTGTGTGTGTGTATTCACATGTCACAGTGCGTTGGTTGAGGTCAGAGAACACTTCAATGATGTCAGTTCTTTTTATCATGTGGGCCCAAGGGATCTAACTCTGGTTTGAAAGCAAGAGGTTTTACCATCCAGCCATCTGGTTGGCACCTATATCAATCAGTACATTAAAATGACTTTTCTTTATGTTATCTTTTAGCAATTTAAATTATAATTGGAATTTTTTCAATTTATTATTGCATTAAAATGCCAAACTTATCTTGTGTAAACTGAATAAAATGAATGCTCCTTTAAAGCTATTTAAAATTTTAATCTTAGCTGAAAATTTTCAGAATAAAATTAAAATCAATGATGGAAAATATTACCAGTATGAAAAAAGATCAAATATTGTAAATAGGTCAGTTCCAGCTAAATTAATTTCTGACTTTAAAGCATTTTAGCCTGCGATAGAGTAGACCCTTCCTGAGATGTAATTATTTTTTAAATGGATTTAATGCAGATTGACATAATAAGCTATTTGTCTGTACCTCTCACTTCAGGAAGAGTAGAACCAGGCTTTCAAATCCGACCTCACCTCTGGGTTATATTGAATAGGTGAAAATGGATGCAAAAGCCAGTTACGCCTTCATCTTGCTGAAGAGACTCCACACACAGCACATTCACATCAAGAATAGGAAGCAGAGCTTAGCCACTGTATAGGAGGTGGATGGATGAGCCTATCAGTAATTGCTTTGTGTTGTGTCCACTTCGGGGAGTACAGAAATACACTGCTTGACCAAATTTATACTGTTCTGAGCTTTACCTAAGAATCCGCAACGTAATTATGAAAGAAGAATACAGACTGAATTACATTATAAAACCAAGATATGGAATGTGAGGTAGGTAGGAGAGAAAATGCTTGGGGGAAAAAAGGGTCAGTCTGGAGATCAGTTTACACCAACTTCAATTCACTATAGAATAAAACATAGGAGTAAAAGGCTTTTACTTAACAGTAAAAAGCATGACAGCAAAGATGAAGCAGTGGGAAAAACTTACACAAGATGACGTAAAGGACTCCAAATCAACAAAACTGATTAAAGTTAAAGAAATGTATACTTATGCAAATTTTCATTTCAGGTTATAGTAAAGGAGGCTTGATTTTCTGTGTGGATAAGTGAACAGCTAGATGAAATAATGTTGATGATGATATACAACTTATAAACCAGTACAAAAACACATTACCAAAAAAAGCAATGTTACTTATTACTTCCCCTTACTTTTAGGGATCATGCAAATAGAGGCATATATATCTTTTATTTCAATGTTTTAAATTAGTTAAGATAATTTTCAATGAATGACCTGAGCATTCTCACACATCATTTTTACAGGAAATGGCAAATCATAAATATCCTAAGTATATGAAATTGGCCATATATAATGAAAGAATATTGCTTATTTCATTAAAATAGAGCCTCTAAATAATTATTTTTAATGTTTACTTATTCACTTTTTGTGTATGTGTATGTTTGCATTAGTTTTGTGCACAATGTGTGTTCAGGTGTCTGCAGAGACTAAAGAGCATCAGATCCCCTGGAGCTAGAGTTATGGGCAGTTGTGAACCCCATTATCTGGGTGCTGAAAACAGACCTGAGTTATCTAATAAAAAGTAAAACACCAAGTACTTGTAGCTACAGTCCTAGTTGAGAAAAGAATTCATGTCAAGGAAATGTTTGAAATGGAATAATAAATCTGAAAAAAAAATCTTAGCAAACAGAAAAATGTTTAAAAATATAAAATGTTTGTAATCCTGGATTTTTATTTAATTGAAACTATTTTTCTTATTCTAGTTATAGATGTTCACTCATGATGAAGTTGGTTTTAGAAGAACAAATAAAATACTCACATACAGCAGTCATTTATTTGGATTTATTACTAGAATAGTGAGTACGTAGAATATATTTTTTTCCCCAAAGTATTTTTTTTTTCTTAGAACCTTTAATGCTAAAGGTTGATGAACAATACGACTCCTTAAACACAGCTGAACAAAGTCAATAATAGATATGATAAAGTAGTTGGGGAAACCTGAGATGCCCCAATCCTCCATATATACCCATATAAAAATATACACAGGCAACTAAAGAATCCTGCGATCAGGAGAAAATAATCTTCTCTAAGAAAAGACAAAAGTAGATTGGCCAACTCCAAACAGTCAGCACCCCAAATATACATATAAATAACATTATACAGACTAAGTAGGTTTAATTTATGCATTTAGAAATATATATATGTATATGTATAAATGTTCTTTACTACTAAAAATCTATGAATTTTATTGGTTTATTTATTTTTATTGTTTTCTTATATATTACATCCTCACCACAGTTTCCCTCCATCCCAGTTAAGGAGAACAATGAAGGATATGTGAGTGGTTTTGAAGGAAGAAAACAAAAGCCTGAAATGATATAATTATAACCCCTCCAATAAAATAAATACAATTTAAAAAGTATATAATATTTATCATAAATACTTAGGCTTGATTATATTTAACTTGATTGTTGAAACATTTGATTACATTACATAGTACATTTACCTTTGGGTTGTTTATTTTAATTATTTTAATGAATGTTGACCTAAACCAAGGCATATTATTCTCCTTTGAAATTTTAATGAGAATTGGCAAATTATTTAAAAGCAGTTCATTCTCTAACCTTTATCATTTTAGTCCTTAGTGAACTGATAATTTTCATAGATAAACCTTGTCAGTTAATTCCCAGAGTTTACACATGCAAAGATTATCCCTTCTTGGTGACAATGTTGGTATGAAACATCAGAAATGTGATAACAGGTGGGTGGAAATGACAAGTTACCGTAATTTGGTTTTAAAAACAGGAATTGCAGTGCAGAGCATGAGCATCTCATTGTAGACAGGCCTGGCTCACATCCTTCCCTCTGGTACTTCATTGATTTCAGATGCAGCCAAGCTGAGAGATGCATCCCTCAATCCAGAGCACAGGCATTTTACCTGGAAATGCCATTAGTGAGATTTTTCTGAGAGGACGGTGTCTGCCAGATTTTCCAGGTGACCTGTTGTTCAAATGTTATCACATTGACACAGACCAAAGGAACCTTTCCTTTTACCCAAGAGGATTAGTGAGTTGCATGTGAGGTATGTGGGAAGGGAGAAAGTTCAGTCTTTGAGTCTTAAAATAGCATCCACTGGTGAATTAGCTCACTTTCCTTAGTTTTTAAAATGGCATGTGAACAATTGCAACTGGAATAACTGTATTCTATTTTGATTATTTTACAATTAATGATGTCCTCATGGTGACATTTTATTAAAAATGACTTTTGTTTACCTCTCAGATATTCTCAGCTAGAACCCATTTTCTCCTAATCTCTCTTATTTCTGGTCACAAGATGGTTCCATCCTAACAGGCATACTTGTAGGCTTCAGAGAGAGGTATTGAACTCTAGAAAAGGAGCCTTTTCAAAAAAACAAGGGAGGGGAGTAAGAATTAAAGGGTGGTTGTTATTCCAGCGGGGACAGCAGCCAGATATTGCAGAGGATAGTCATCACATATGGATCGCCTGAAAAAATTAACCACAACTCATGTTCAAACAGACACTAAAGACACAAAATCAGGTGGAATAAAAAATATAGTTTAAATGTTTTCCAAACAGATTTAATACTCTTAGTGATGGAAAGTGCTAAAGAGCTAGGTATGCTCTGGCCACGGGTGTGTTCATGCTTTGATGGTAACAGAGAATTGGGATGATAAGTAGTAATGCAGAGTACTGAGAGTTAGCCTTGCACTAATATTTTAAAAATCACCTGACCAACCTCACAAGCTAGCTATTTCATAAGTTCCAGCTCTTTAAAGACATATTTCTAGTTGATAAGAATTTAGCCAGGCAGTACTGACACATGTCTTTATTCTCAGCACTGGGGAGGTAGAGGCAGGTAGATCACTGTGAGTTCAACACCAGTCTGATCTACAGAGTGCATTTCACGACAGCCAGGGCTATACAGAGAGACTCTGTATCAATAAAATAAAATAATAAAATAAAATAATTAAGTAGATAAGCAGATGATACTGAAGGAACCTGCATATCACTTTAGTGAGGATTGATTATCTGGAGAATGTGTTGTGGTCCTAGAGAATTCTGACAGGGAAGACAATATGGAATGCTAACAGACAGAAAATACTAAAATTTCCAAACATAAACTAAGTATATAAACATTGTTAACTGATTTCATATAAGTAAATTTTGGGAAAATAATATCATATTATAATTGATGGTATTTATGGTAATGTAGACCTTGAATTCCTTAAATGTATATATGTTAAATGACTCGGTCTCCTGTTTGGTGCTATTGGGAGGTACTGACATCTTGAAGAGTTGTGGTCCAATAGGAACCAGTTAGATTACTGTAAGCATGTCGAAGAAAGGGACTAGCACCCTCTTCCTACTTAGGAAGTAAATGGTTCTTCTGCCACAAGTTTCTGCTGCAATGTTCTGCCTCACAGCTGGCAAACTGCTTATCCAACTGAATCTCCCAAGCACAAATTCAACTTTTACCTTTATGTTTCAATGATTTCAATTCTTTGTTATAATAACAGAAAACTGACTAGCACAAGATGATATTCTGATTTCTGGGCAGTGGCATAGGTATTAATTGAGGATCAGTATGCCATGGTTTTATAATCTATACTTTTGGCTCAAAACGGTGATGCCTAGCCTAGGTTACACAGACAAGTATATTAGGTGAACATTCCCAGGATACTATCACATGTCCTTTGAATGAAGGAAATGTTATGAAACGAGCTGGAAAGTCTTAAGCATTTTAGAACAGGTATATTACTGAAGCATTTTGTGTGGTCAGACAGTCAGAAGAAGAAAACCACTATTCTAACATGCTCTCAGGAGAACTCAAAGGTGACTTCTTTTGATTCAAGGTAGGGGGTAACACAGATTTCTCTCTAAGTCCGTCCCTTGAAAAATGCTATATTTATGGAATTATGATTGAACATGTCACTGTGGGGGGAAAAATACCACTAAAACTTAAAGACCTTTGAAAGCAGCTTACAAATCTAAGTTACAGTAAGAGTATGTGCAACTCTTTGAAGGCATTAAGCTGTATAACAGTGTGCTGCCAGCCAGTGTGGAATGATGACAAACAAGAACACATAAGAAGATAAAAATGCCAGTTCCAGGGACAAATGACCCGAAAAGGATTAAATTAAGATACAATGAGCAAAGAGATTTGTGAAGCTCAGTCGTTAGGGAAGTTATAGGAGCTTTACTATGGCTAATTTTTCAACCTGGGTGTGGTTTCGGCTGTTATGGGAAAATCAGGGAATAGTAAGCTCTGTTTGTTTGACCTTTTCTTTCAAATGTCATTTAATACCAAGGAGGCACTTGAATCCCACTTCCTTGTTTATCTAAGTAGAGTGAAGCAACTGAATAAGCCTTCTTTTGTTGTTGTTTTGAATGCTTAAGATTTATGTAAAAGTTTCCACCAAAATATTCCACAAACAATTCAAATCAAACTAAGGCAAAGAAACAAAGGATGAAGAATCACTTTGTAATTGATATTTATACACCGGTGAGATGATGATAAATGCAAGAATAATCACTAGGCAGCTACTTTCAATACCTTCCTGGAATGTTTATTGAAATTTTAGTAGGTGTTGTAAGAACAATGAAAAAAAGGTAAGTTGTGCTTATATGAACTTCTAAAGTTGGAATCTTTTGAGTGATCAGAAAAGACTCGCCCAAGGAAACTCGCTTGACTCGTGGATCTTTAGAAGGATGAGTAGATATTCACTAGAAAATAAAACTGATGAAGGAAGGTCTATCACTATGTGTGCAAACATTACCTGATGAAGAGGGGGAGCTGCTTAAATACACAGGACTTAATCAGAGAGACAAAGGTAGTCAGTTTACAACAACAGCATTGTAGACCTGGAAGGGTTCATAATGAAATCAGAGGAGAAGTTGAAGAAGGAAGAGGGAGAGGTGAAGTAAGTACAGTCTACTCATAAATAAAATTTCCCCCCAAACAATGGTAGGGTGTACAGTAGCAGAAAATGTGATGAGCTGCATGAGCAACTGCTTTTTTCATTATCAGCAAGAACTTTTATTTCATCTTTAAAATACATTTTAAAGTGAAATTGAATTACACCACTTTTTCTTTCCTCTTTCCTCTCCAGTGTCTCTCAGCCATCCTTTCTCAAACCCCTCCCAGGTACCTCTGCTTAATAAACTTTTTTCTTTCATTATTATTACATATTTGTATGCATGTGAATTCTCTCTCTCTCTCTCTCTCTCTCTCTCTCTCTCTCTCTCTCTCTCAGACAACCAAAAAGACGTTTATCCCTGAGAGATGTTAATTTTTCTTCTTGCAGCTGTCATTAGTTGCCTATGATTCTTTGTCTAGGTCTGGGCCCACACATAACTCTCCTCCTCCATTAATATGTCTGTTGATGTTACTATTGTTTCTATCTTGTTTTTGTGGTCAGTTCAGTTATTTCAATGAAAGATTGTTTCGATTGTTTCAGAGCAAGTTTCCTGGTACTCTGGCTCTTAGAACCTTCTGGCTTCCTCTTGACCATGTTCATGAGTCACAGAAGTGGAGCTATGATGTAGATGTGGCCACTGAGACTAGGTTCTTCATTGTTTCCTCATTTCCCCTTGTGTCCAATCTTGTGTGTGTGTGTGTGTGTGTGTGTGTGTGTGTGTGTGTGTGTGTGTGTGTGTGTGTGTTGATCTCCTCTTGCTGTAAAGAAAGGCTTCTTTGGTGAGGGGCAATTACAACATGTAATTGTGTTTTAGAGATACAATTTAGAATGTAGTAAGGAATTATGGTGGCCTAGAAAGGTGGCTCGGTAGTTTCTTTTCTAAGGCTCATGACATTACTATTCCTGGGTTTTCAATACTCTGCATGATTTCCTTCCTATAGAAGGTTACCATCATCATATGCACACTACTTATTACAGTTTTTTTTGCCATTCTGAAAATTATGATTTACAGGTGTTGCAGCTGAGTAAGACTGTTTTATTGCTTCCCTTCCTTAGCAGCTTATGTGTGATCTCAGAAGTTAGACCACAGCCTTTCAGGCCATGCTGTGTTTTAAGTGTGTGATGTCTTCTGCAATAAAGACCGGTATTCAGCTCCAGAGAAGCAACAAAGGAATATTCCAATAATCTATATTGTTTGGGGAATCACTTTGCCTATCTGTATAAACCTTTTAAGTTAGATTACTCATGCCTGGTCCTGGAGCTTTTGTTAGACTATGGAAGCCCAGGAAGCCCAAGTGGTTTAACTTCTTTCAAATATGTACACATATTTAATTAACTTCATATATAGATTTTAGGTAAATATAGAATAAAGATAATAAATTGAATAAATATAATAATTGTGGTGGGATTGAGGTGTCAGCTGATAAGGTCCAAAGACATTTATTCAGGGTCCCGGGCTCCTGAAGGGGGAGTGGCCAACCCTGAATGGTGTCTTCAGACCTTATCAGCTAGCACCTAAATCCCACCACACAACTCCATTCATAAGGGGCTGTTGGGATCCTGTGAAAAATCACAACAAATAATGGCAATAAATTAAATAAATATTTAATTATATACCTAATAATATAGTTAATTAATTTATATATAAATTAATATGCATTCTATATAGTAGAGTATAATATATATTATCCTTAAGAAATTAGTTAAAAAGGCTAAGAGATTCAAATTTCTATTTACTATTGATTGAGAATAACACCAAAACACTGACAGCTTCATCAAAACCCTAATGAGATCTGTATGACTTTAAAGGTATAAACACCTTCTAGAAGTAAATGATTAGTGTAATTGCTAAAGTGATTAACATTGAACTTTTGTTCCTGACAAATTAGAATTCATCCAAAACATTTTACATTTAACAAGCAGCCAGGCAAGAACTCATATTTCTTTGATCTAACCACTAGATTTAAAAATAGCTTGCAACTCTAAACAGTATTAGTGTGCAATTTGTATTTCCACAATGATATAACTTATGCTTATGATGCAACAGTTAAAATGGCAGCAATTTGTAAGATAATTTCACCTTCCTTGGTCATCTTGATGGAGTGAATGCAAGTTCTTTTCTTCTGCTCTTAACTATTAACATTATTATAGTATGCATCACATAGTAAATCTGTTATATATCACCCATCTGTCTATCTGTCTGTCTATCTGTCCGTCCATCCATTCATCCATCCATCCATCCATCCATCCATCCATCCATCCATCCATCCATCTATCTATCTATCTATCTATCTATCTATCTATCTATCTACTAATCTGTATGTTGTTTACAGAAGGAATAGAGGTTAAGAAAGCTTCAGCAAAATTCAAGAGATTTAAGAAGTGGACCGACATAAATAAAAATAAAGTCTATATTGATAAGAGAGAGAGGAAGAAAAAAGCAAAGCAAACAACCACGGTGGTCGGGAACAGATTAAAAGAAGCAGCAGCTGTTCTGGGTTCAGACAAAGGTGCACACTTGACCTGGGTGAGAATCGAATGCACAGAACCAGGTAAGATTTGTAACAGTGGGTTCACATCCAGAAAGGTGAATAGATAGACAGAAAACAAAACAAAACAAAACGAAGAACAAACAAACAAACAACGAACCCCAGCATTAAAATAGGCTGCATCACCAGAAGAAAACTGGGGGAGAGCTGAAGCCTCGAAGACATCTTCAGTTCTGCTGCTTTGTCCTTTAGAAAACACTTGAGTTTCACAGGTTGGTCAGTGTAGGTCACAGCTGGGACAAAAGATATGTATCCAGGACTTTGTGAGGGACCTACACAATTTCCTCTGTTTCCTGGACTGGTTCCCCAATGAGATATGATTTTGGTATGCTTATGTCCCCCATTTATATCAAGTACTCTTTCTACCTGTAACAGTAAATGATTTCTCAGTCTGTACCACATGGAAGGTGGTCTTTGCATGTGCCCAGGCTCACAATAATCCTCCAGCCTAAAAATGAACTAAAATCACTGCTTATAAAATGAGTTGCTCAAGTGAAGACAGCCTAAAAGCCCAGAGTAGAGTATGAACTAACTTAGAGTAGGGCATTGCCTGATCTGAACATTAAGAGATTAATTCTAGAGCTAAAATAAATGTTTGTCCTGATAAGATAGACATATCAAGAATCATTTCCTTTTTTTCCCAAATCACAAATTTAAAAATGTGTCTATTTATAACATACAGTATTGTATTTTAGAATGTTTGCATTTTAGACATTGATAAATTAAGATCATCAATATTTGTGCCATCTCATTACTTATTGATATTTGTGAGAATGTTCAAATTATATTATCAAAGTTAATTTATAGAATATTGTTTATTACCTATCACTGTACTTATAATATTTCTCTTGAACTTATTCTTTCTGTGTAAATGCCATTTCTGTCCTTTGGTCATTCCTTCCCTTTTAAAAATCATCATGCTCATTTATGCCACCAGATCTGCTTTTAAAGTACTATATAAAAATGAGATGATTTGTCCTTCTATGTCTCTAGCTTATTTCACTTGGTGCCCATCAGATTTATACATATTATAAAGGACAGAAATCTTTATTTTACTGTTCTTATTCTTAATTTGATCATAGTTTTATCTTAGTACAGAAGAGTGCTCATATAAATACACACACACACACACACACACACACACACACACACACACACACACACACACTCAGAAGGTGATTTGGGCAGAAGGTGATAAATACTATGTCATTGAACCTTTTCTAATATTGATTTAAATGAGACAAAAACAAATTCAGGGATTGCTTATAAAATATCAATTTTATACAGACTTGACCTTGTCCAAAGAAATGTGTTTTAAAAAGGTTAAATGTGTGGTGAGCTAAGTGGCATACAATACTCATTACCATTAACTCAATTTTCAGATAAATAAATCTTTTTTGATTTTATTGCTAGGAGTTAATCCAGTAGAATGGTTATCATAAAGTCCAAATGTTTTGGGATTTTTAGTTGTTCTCTTCAAATGACGAACATCATGGCAGCTTTTGTTACCACCTAATTAATTCTCAAACCAATTAAGATAAAATCATACATAATAATCTTCTACTTATTACTAAGTGTATAAAATTTGCTTTCATCATTTAGTTCTTTTGACCCACTGCTGACAACGCCTGATTAGTGAAACTCTTACATTCTGGGTTTCTTTCCTATTAGCATAAATGGACATTTGGAAAAGAAGACCCTTCAGTGTGTTAATTCAAATTGACATTGAACATTTCCACAAATCGAATGCCCTGTAATCGTTTGTCTGAATACTGCATTGGGCTTCATATTATCTTTCTGTTTTTTAAAACATATTCCTGCTTGATGATAACATAATTATAACACAATGTGATGTAATTCATCTGATACTTGGTTAATTAATATTTGTTCATAATACCTTCTATGAATAAAATTATAAATATTAAAAGTAAATCTTTAGTTTTGTTAATATTGAAAAGCAAAAATGTAGATCACCTTTTTCATAAATTTTAATTTTAGTAATTCACTATTATATTTTAAAATTCTAAGTAACATTCAGTATATTTTAGATAAGAATTCTAAAATATTTTTAAAGAAGTCATTGTATTTTAATTAAAACATAAAAATGGTACTAAATATACACACTTAATTGCTACAATATGAAAGTTTAATATGCACATGTAGCTTGGGTAAATACTACAATAATTGAAACTGTTTATTCTTTTAGTAAATATAACTAATACCATATTAGTTCATTTATTTTAATGTCATTTTGAAATCCAGTGAGCAAATATTTTTTTCATCTGGATTTGAAAATGTTAGAGAAAATTAATAATATCCTAATTTATTTTACGTTTATCCCATACAAGTGGTTTCTATTAAGCATTTAAAAGAAATACACATTTTAGAAACATAACAAGGTCATCTATTGGATCTCATGTAAAAGTCGGGGCCAACTTATACATGGCAACACAAAAATTAATTAGCCTGTACCAACATCTAAAATAGCAATAAGCTTTTGGTCTTTTGTTTATTCTTCAACTCTTCATTAATACAACATTTTAAAATTCTCAGTAGAGTCACCTATAAACCAGGTCTCACCTATCCAATTGCCTAATATAGTTTTCTTAATGGCAATGATAACAGCTACAAAGAATGTGGCGTCCAATCATGATTTAAAAGGGAAAAAAATAATTCTTTAAATTTCTTAGAGAAGTTGGTTACAGATGTGGAAATTATGTATTGACATAAACAAGGGCAATGTCTTAACTTTGAGATGTCATCTTTAAAGCTATCACATTCTTGCTTCATATTATATACAAAATATTCACAACATTTTACTGTCATAGTTATCAATAAAAATGTCTTCATTGCATATTATTAAAATCCCCAATTCTCATTCCATCTCTGCAACAATTTAAATACTGGAGGCAAAATTTGATTGTTTTTGCCTCAGGTCACTAATCTTGCAAAGGCTGAAAGTGTTAGTAACAGCATTTATCTAAATCACAGACCAAACCCAGGGGCAGGGTAAGTTCATAGTCTTGATAATGGTTAGGATATTATCATAAAGAATTATATAAATGAAACATGGACACTATTCTCAAATATCTTTCCAAATAAAGAGTCAGTACGGTTAGATGGTGATGATTAAATTGAAATTCACAGTTTGTCATGATTAAGAACAGAGATTGGTAGTTCTTAACAGGTATACAAATATACATAGACAAACAAACATTTTTAGACTATTTTATTTTCAGGAAATGAAATAAAAATAAAACTCCTTCCTTAATTCCTTTCAAGTGTTTAAAAATGTATTCCTTGTTAACAGGATCATTGTATTTGAATTTGAGTGAACTATTTTTCACTGAAATTGTCAGTTTACCCTCAGACTAAGTCATGAATTTCTATGTACTGATTTAACCAACTTAGAAGACCTTCAGATATTGTTTCTTAAGAAAAAAGAGGAAAGGTAAAATATAAAGCTCATGTCAACAATGTCAAGAGAAACAAGGATCATAAACCAAACAGAGACAACTGAGTATGTATTCAGATAAAAAAAAAAAAAAAAAATCTGGACTTCTAAGTTGCTAGGAGATGCTGATTACACAAAGACTAGTGACACTTTTGATTTAACTTTGATCAAGTTTGAGGAGATTTTTTTTAAAGTTTGCATCTGAATTTATAGCCTTTTTTCCAGCCTAAGAACACTGGGCATGTCTTTGTACCCACAAAGACATTAATCATTCATATAGTGTATGCATTGTGGCTCTTGGATAAGCAAGTAAACATGTTCGCTCCCCTTGATAGTGGAACAACACCAGTATGCCTTTCTCAGCTGCTGCTTTTAATGCCTTCTTATTCAGCATAAAAAAATCAAAAGATAACTCTTTTTATGATTTGGTTTTATAGCTTTGATCATTTATCAACCTAAGGTTATTTAAAAGAGTCTGAGATGTCAGTTCACAAGAGAAGAGCCGAAAACACACCACTATGGAAGTTTATCTACTAGAGAAAATATGGACATTGATAAAATAGAGTTACTGAAATTATGACTCTGTGTTTTCCAGGGCTAAAAATGATTTTCAGAACTTTTCTCTTTGTGCTCAGCTTGGAGACAATAGAGGCTGAGAAATGCATTAAAATATTTGAAAAATTAAAAATTCATGGTTTTATTTACATTTTAAACTGAATGTTAGTTTGTTAATTTTGATGGCATTCTTGAGAATTTTGTGCACGAGTAGCATTGTGTGCACATTACTTTCAATTCTTCCTCTCCTCCTTCAAACTCACTCTGTGTTCGCCCCCATTCCTCTCAAATTCATCACCTCCTTGAATGAAGGAGTGGAGAAAGGATATGGAGAGAGACAGAAAGAGACAGAATGGACACACAGAGAGAATCTGAGAGTCTGTTTATTATGGTTATATATGTATTTGATTTGGGCTGATGGCTTTGGTTTGGATAACATACCCTGAGACAAGTTACTGGAGAAAACTGATTATTCCTTTCTCAGTATCTGTTAATTTCCCATAGCTCTTCATCTACAGTTATACCCTTAGGAGATTTGCTCCATCAGTGTTAGCATGCCCACTGGTATTCTTGTATAGATATTGTTTTTCTTTACCTTTTTCTTTTTTTCTTTTTACTTTATTATTTCTTTTATAAAAAATACCATTTTCATCCATGTATTCCCCTGCTCCTCCTCCCTTCCTGTCACCCAATTCCTCCTAGTCAGCCTTCAGCCTCCTCCCTTCCCATCTACCCATCCCCTCCTCCGAAAGGGCAAGAAGTCCCAAGTGGGTCAGCTCAGCATGGCACATCACATCCCCTTCAGGCAAGTCTTATTTACCCATCCCAGTATCAAGACTGGTTGGGTGTTCCTCTGCAGGGAATGGGCTCCAAGGTTTCAGCCCATGAACGGGAACATAGTCTGATCTTACTCCTTAAGGCTGCATATACTGCCCATGCCAATAGACAGTTGCCTACCCTTGGAGTGCCTAGCTCCTTTTCTCAATGGATCTCCACTGGCTATTCTTGATTCAGGAGCTCCCCAGAACTCCAGTCAGCCATCACTGTCTTGTTTTTGTAACTATAATATTTTTTTACATTTCTTGGGTTAATCTTCCTTGTCATACATAGAAGACACTATCTCATAGCACACAGTACTGGTCCTCTATCTCTTCCATACTCCTATTCTCCTAAAGAGAGCTTTTAATGAACCTTACAATGCTGCTTTGTGTATGAATAGTTCATTTGGACATTTCACAGTCACTTGTCCTCAGCATTTTTACAAGTTTTTATTTCTGTAATGGTCTTCATAAACTACAAAAAGAAGCCTCTTTGATGATGTGTTAGAGCTACACTTGGCTAGGAGAACAAGGTTAAGGACTTAAGATGCATTTAGTAATTATACTCATTTAGGATGGTGACAATCAAAGGTTTTCTTTCTGGATCTATGACCTCACTAGACATAACACCATCCGTAGATTCCCTTTTACTGGGAGGGCCTTAAGTCCAAGTATAAGACTTGTACTTAGGAGACCATGGCAGAATTTCACCCTTGGGGATCATTTGTCATGTTAATTGACTGCTAGAGTTCTTAGGTCTTACAGCTGGGTAGAATTATTTATTCCTTTTCTTCTTTGGTATTTTGCAAAACATTTTCATGCTAGTAAAAGTAAGCTTGAAGAAGGATTTGTAGATCCTGTGTCCAGTATGTGTGGTGTCTCCAGAGTAGGGTGTGAATTTCAATTTCTGGGAGAATACAAAGGGCAATGGTAATAGCCCATATTATTTGGCTCTTCTTAGACTGCCTTGACCCACAACGTCAAGGGAGGATTCCCTTGCTTGGCAATAGCAGTTCTGTTCAGTTTTCTACAACTCTCACAAGAGAGTTCAGGATTTCTTTGACTATCAGGGTATTTTATGGTTCCATATACCTTTTTACAGTTTTATTATTTTTTGAATAATGCTACATGAATTTTGTGTATGATTGTATGGAATCTGTAAGTGTTGTTGATAGGGTGGTATTTACTGATTCTACCACTCCACAACACATGTAATTTTTCAATTTTCTAATAGTATCATCCTCAGTTTTTATCTTCATATATTAGAAGTTTTCATTGGTTATATTTAATAATAGATACTTTATTTTTAGAGGCTACTTAGAGTAAGCCTCTTTCCATGAAATCTTTCTTAGGGTATTTATTGGTGTATATAAAGGCTTTTTGTAAGTAGATTCCATATCCTACCACTTTTCTGAGTTGCTAATTTTTTTAGACGTTTTCTGGTAGAAGTTTTGGGATTGTCTATGGCTTTAACATCATAATTTGGGAATGCAAACTACAGTTCAACTGCATAGCATTCTCAATAGTCTAGATGTTCTATGGGTTAGATGTATTAGGGTAGACAATATATTAAGTCATTCTGTATTCCAGAGATTTAAAGAGCTCTGTTGACAAAAAGTGAATCCTGAGATACACAAACCTGATTGTCTAGTGAAGAACCAGACATACCACACTTGGTGATCCATCCTAAGGATCTTTAAGCAAATATGGTGACTTTTACCATGTGAAGTATGAAATGACATACTCCTGACAGGATTTCAGGAAATTTGGCTTTATCACTCTAGACAACAAGATTTGTACAAGAATGGACGCAATGAGAGTGTTGATGAGAAAATGTATTTGAGAATTAACTGAGAAGATAAGAAATCATTCTCCTTTACTCCTTCATGTAGAAATGACATTCCTCTAATCTAGACTTCAACGTGTTTATTTATTTAAAAAAAATGTCCAACCATGCACTGATGACTGAAATCCTATCTCTATCCTAGACTTATCTCAGTTTCTGGCTTTGTAAATCCCTTTACATCTTTTCTATCTAAAGTTTCCGTTGTACACTGATGGTTAAATAGATGCCTTACGATGCTCCCAATCTGAGACTGTCTCACGGTCTATAACTCTCTGCTATCTCTCAGTTGGTCAAGGTAGTACTTTATTTTTAGAGGCTACTTAGAGTAAGTCATCCTTAAAATATACGTCATCTGCTTCCCATTTAGACACATTTTATTTCTTAGGAATCAAAGACAGTTTTTTACTCTTCTATGTCCCTCATGGAGGCTCTTCCAGCTTGCAGTCTGCCACTTTCATCTGCATTATTGTAGTCATTACTTCATTAAGTATTTCCGTGCCTCCGTTTAATCTACTCTCAATTTCTATGATACTGCTTTCACGGTCTTTGCAAAGTGAGTTGGGTGTAGTGTTCTGGTCAAGTTAAAGCTTTCCTTGGTGTCCTATTGTTTTATAAGAAGAAAGACATCCTTACAGGTTTTGTTTTGTTTGTTTGTTTTGCTGTGTGTGTGTGTGTGTGTGTGTCTGTGTGTATGTGTGTGTGATTTTACTTTTACCACACACTCTATAGTCATTTACAGTTCTAAATTTGTTACCTAATTTTCTACTCTGATGGCTGTATTCATATTGGTTTCAAAGGTTGTAAGTACTCCTAGATCTGGAAATTTCATCATACTCTTTCTTCTGGCTGTACTATAGCTCATTGATCTATTTGTCTAAAATTTCTATAAATAATAATTCCTCATTGTTCTTCCAACATCTTATCCACAAAAGAAATGACATATAATCCCTATAAAGACACATGGATATAGCACACCTTGATTCATAATTAGATCATAAATCACACTTAGGTTTATACACTGATTTTGTTTCACTTTAAAACTAGCTTCCTCACTCAAATAAGACAAGACACATGGTTAGTTGACTCAGTAGAATTTCTTTAGATCCTAGAAAAAATTATTGAATGGATAATTAAATTAATAATCAATTAAGGTAGATAAAAAATTCAACATATGCTTAATATTCATGGAAAACAACTGGCTTTTTGTTCTTTTGAAAGGCAATTTAAGGTCAAATATATAAAAAGGTACATTAAAAGTTCATAATCAAAACCAACTATTTTTAGATTAATTATTGGTAAATAAAGAAAAAGCCACATCAAGATACCAAGGCCTTTTCTCTTGATTTTTACTTGAATTACATTTTCCCAGGGCATGCTAATCAGAGATTTTGAATTTTACCATAACAAAAAAGTGGCACAAAGCTTTATAAGATTTTTTATACCTAAATTCAATAAGTGATTTCAAGAAATTGCTTGAAAAAGTTTTAAAGGTTACCACACGAATACCGAGGAACTGATGAAATAAAATTCTACACATTACATAATAAAAAGGTCTGTTTCCTTTAACTTAAATCTATTACTCATGAGTACTCAACAAATCTTGTTATAGATTGTCTGTGGAGGTCTTTGTAAGGAAACTTTCTTTCATAAATTCATCTCCTAATGGCCTATTTCAGTAGACTAACACAATAAAAATATGCCCTGGGAATTCAACTTAAATAATATTGAAAAGCTTTAAACAAGAATGCTTCTCTCTGACCAATGTCTCAGTGACTTAGAAAAATGAGAAAAAAATTAAGAAAGCTGAAGATGAGATGCTTTACATTTCCCTGAGTTCTCTTGTCTTTTATTTATCTGGTTTAGAAAGAGGCGTTCCACTTTCTTCCTCAGAGAGGTAAAATTGCAAAAGCTATTTTGAAATTCAATTCATAATGCATTAAAGAGACTTCATATTTTTTTCAACTAAAATTTTACTGTTTGGGGGCAAAGTATTAGGTTCTAGGGCTAATAAAACTCAGTTATTTGCTATGTGCTGCTTTAAATTTACATCTATAAGAAAGTGATGATAATATACGAACCTCACAGATTTGGGGGCCTGTTTTAGAAAGTATGTTTATTTAGTTAGCACTTATTATCACAAAGCATTAAAAAAATCTGTGTAATATTTTTAAATATATTTTCTAGATAGGAATAAAATTAAGAAATTACATTTACAAAACAAGTGACACTAAAATTGAGGAATGCATCAATTGACAATTTTTAGGTGACTAGAGCTTTAAATGTTATTGGAAAGACAGTCCAGTCTGGTGAGCTACCCCTAGCATGATTACCAAGCAGCATGTTTCCATAGGACAGCCATATTAATTAACACTTACTCTTGTTCCAAGATGCTAGTGATTTCTTTAGTTCAAATGTTTTGGTGTCTAATTTGATGTGATGAGATAATCTGACCCAGGCAACATAAGGGAGAGTTGGAGATGTACTTCATCTTGGCAGGGATGGCCATGATTACCATGGAATGAAGGCCAGATTGCCATGACACGTTAGCAGTCCAAAGGCAAGAGTAGGACATGAGGAACAAGCTCTAAAATAACACTTTCCACTCACAGTGATACACATTCCCCAACAAAAATCCATTTCACAAAGGTTCAAATAAGTTCCTCACTGTCTTTATCTGGATAACAAACGGAAGACTGGGAGACAATATCCTTCAAATATTTAGTGGCAATTTAGAAGTCAGTGTAAACATGGTGATGTTTGTGACTGATCCTCTAAGGAGCTTACATGCTCAATATCAGCTCAACCTTCACTATAGTAGCTAAGAATTAAAGTGTCATGTTGATGAATTCTGTCCCATCTTATGTATCAAGATGAGTGTTATCCTCTTATGAAATTATTAGATTTACTACCAAGTAAACAAAGATACTCAACATAAAAACAAAGACATTGCGAATGTTCTAAGGTGAGAACAGATGAATTCTCATACTGCAGGAGAAATTCCACACAGCACAGACCGTTGACAGCAACAGTGAAGACAGGACACTCGTGTCATTGTGTCATCGTTTATTCAAAGCTGCTTTAAAAAAAAATCTCAAGAGACAAGGGCAAAAATACAGTTTTAGCAGTGTCAACTATTTTAAAGTACTGTTTTTTTGATTTTCTGCCCGTTCATCTTTTCATTTGTGAGTGCTGCTTGCTTGCCTCCTAATGTATAGTTTGCTTTGATCCAAAAGCACTATCATGAAACAAAATGCAGTCTTAACGCTCACATATATTGGTATATTTTAGTATTACTTTTTTCAGTTTAATTTATTATAAAATTTATTTTTAATAGTATAGTTTAGAATTTTATTTTGTGAAGCATAGGGGAAAAGGTATATGTGGCTTATAATCTGTATTAAAGTATCTCTCTAGAAGTGTTCATGAGTTTTATTTTAATTAGTCAGAAACAATTTTTTTTAATTTTTATTGCTGTGTTAATCCGTTTTTCTTTATTTGTGCCACTTAGACTGTACATTTCTTATATATATCTGCAGGGACTTATAACAACAGATTGAATTTTAATTAAATTATCTGTAAACTTTTTTAAAAGGCTGCTGAGAATATCTGCCATGGTATCAGTGCATTATTTTTTCCGAAGGATGATAGAAATACTTAAGTTCATGCTGAGAATTTTTACTGTTTTTATATCAAACTGCTTATTTATATGAGGATTTGATATCTTAAATAGTCTCAGCAGTGCTTGATTCTCAACTAGTTTCCCCTGCTTTCTGTGACTAGGGTAATAATCCTGAGTTATTCATACAGATTGTTTACAATCTTTTAAGTATGATCTTGCCTTCCGTGGAGAACATCGATTGTGTTAATTTTATGTTTGGGGTTAGGTTATTGTCTCACTTGCTCTGACTGTCCTTTAATCCACTCTGAATAGCTCAGGATGGCCTTGTTTTGGCTGGGTTTAAATTTATGGCCCTTCTTCTTAGTCTCTTGGGTGCTGGGGTTTTAAGTCAATAGCAACAAATCTAAAGAAAAATAGGAAATCAATTATCCCACAAACATCACCATTTTAAAATTCAAAGTCACAAATAGGTATTTGAGAATATTCTTTTCTCACAAAATAGGGATGATAAACACCATGAATTAGCAAATGTTTACGGAAAAATCAGATTAACTAATGAGTTCTATTATTCTGAACACTGCTTTTTCTATCTATATTGATATTGGTATCAATATCAATATCTACTATATATAATCTATACCATATATGTGTATATTTATTTTATAACATACTTCTGTCATCTGTCATCTGATTTCTGATTCTGCAATCACACACACCACATAAATACTAGCTTTCTGAGTATCTTCCCCAAATGACTTTGAACATTATCTTGGATTTCACCACATCACTTTGATTCCAATGTAGGAAAAGAATGCAGTAGATACTTTAGGGGCCATCTCACCTATAGAAGGCCTTCAATGAATGTAATGGAGTCTTAGCACCCTGGGGAGGGAGTGAGAGGTGTCCTGACTGTTTAGGAATTCAGGCTATTCCTGTAGAATTGTTAGGACAGCTCTGACAGCTGGAGCTGCAATGGGACAGCTCAGCTATGGAGGAAAGGTATCCTGACGGTTTAGGAAGTCAGGCTGTGTCTGATGCTGGGGTTCATTCACTAGAGGATGGTCTCCCCAAAGGATATAGCAATCTTGCTCCTCTCCTGGAAAGCCATTACAGCTGAGCTTTACTCCGACCCTCTTAAGGGGCCTTCCTAGCAGAGCTCTGCTTCTCTTTGGCTAAAGATGTCACTTTTGCTTCACTCTTGGTAAAGGGGAACCCCGAGCCAAAATGTAGTAATTTCCTCTGGCTCCAGCAAACAGTTGTTAATTTCCTACTTTGCCTTGCTCAGTCCTAAGCGGAAGTCCTTGCAAGGTTTTTCTGCTTAGTTCGCTAAGGGACTTCTCAGCAAGTTCTTCTATGTGCCGCTTTTGGACTCTAATTCTAAGGCCAGGGCATATTTCATTCTTTGGCTCTGATTCTAAGGACCTAGTGTGTTTCTTTGGTACTAGTTTCAGAGTCAGGGCATGTTTCTTTGGCTCTGGGTTAAGTGATAAAGTGTTTGTTTCACTGGCTCTGGTCTCAGATTCTTTTTTTCATTGGGTCTTGTTTCAGGGCCAGGGTGGATTTCCATTGATAGGCCCTTTTTCCTACAGTGACTGTACAGCTCAAAATCAGCTTAGGTTTTGGTAGTTCCCTTGTACCTTCCGCAGAAGGCCTAGATGGAGACACACTGGTTTACACCAGTGTAGGTGACATATTCGAACACTTCCTGGAGCTAAACTAGCAAGCCTTTCTTTGGAAGTTTATTTGAACCTCATGGGATATTGAGTGTCTCCACAGGATTTTTCAATTAAAAAAAATAAATGAAACCACTTGAAATCAATAGATTTAAATGCCTATTAGATACACATCAATAGAAAAAAATTATCAGAAACTATAACAATGCTACTGTCAAACCCTGTACTATCTAGAGAAACAAACATCAGTAAATGAATTAATATATTTAATGTTTAGTAATAATTGTTTTTTCACAAATAACAATACTAACTACTGAAAGCATACACACTGATCAATTACAGTATAATGTGTACAAACTTAATTCTTAATCGTATTAAGCCATTATAAATTTGTTTGTTATTAATCAGTGTGTATATGTGTGCTTGCATTTGTGTGTGTGTGTGTGCGCGCACACACTTATGTTTGTGTATGCTCATATGGATGATGCCAAAGAAAACAAATACTTCAAAAGCAGAAGAGTAAGAGAGGTGTCACCAGTATTAATTAAGGTACTAAGAGAGATAAGGACAACAGAAATGTTGACATTTGAGGAAAACCTGGACTATGATGAAAATGTAAGCCCAGAAAGTATCTGAAATATTAAATAAATCATTCATTATATTGCACAAATACAATTAAGGTAGATACCTTGCAAAAAGAGATTAACCATGGCCTTTCAGTGGATACTAGAAAGCAATAGGTTGTGGATAAACAAAGAAGAAAGAACATCTTCCAGGAACAAGGAAGCTGTGGGCTTTGGTGGGAGAAGGATGCTGTTTGATTCCCAGAGTTACCAGTGATTAGGCTGTTGGCAAAAACACGTAAAATAAGTTGATCAGTAGGAGGATAAGCTGCAGACTCCGAATTTACTAGAAGAGCAAAAAAAGAAAAATCAGTCATATTTGCTTAGAAGGTAAAGATAGATATGTGAAAAAATACTAAAACATGGAACGGATGGCAATTATATGACTTTTTCCATATGGGTGGGCTCTGAAGAAATGATATAGATGTAAGTATATAGGTATATCTATCTATATAGAGAAATATATGTATATATACATGTGTATATAAATATAAATGATTTAGACATGATATAGAAGATACAAGATATAACTATGGAAATAATATATATTTTATAATTGAAAAAACCAGTGAAGTTTGCATACATCAATATTTTTCATTAATCAAATCAATATATTGAACACTTTTACAATCCTCATGGCTTTAAAATTACTTCAGCATTACCCACCTCAGAGATAATCACTGTAATACTATAAAGTAAAAAAAAAAAAATCACTTATTTTCTTATTATTGTAGTTTATATAATATATACTCTGGGTCTGTTTTTTTTTTTATTCAACGTAATATATACAGAACTTATGTTTGAATTACTGCATATTGTAACATTCTAGGAATATAAATAGTCTATTAATGTCATTCATTACTGAAAGAAATATAGCATATGACCTAACTTGATTATTATTTTTAAAAAAATATGAAAAATGCCTTTAAACAAGTCTTATAAGGTTTATGGGTAACACTATTAATTTGGTGCTAGCTAGAAATAACCTGTAACTATAATAATAATAATAATTAATGTTATTAATTAATTAATATTATTATTAATAATTATTATCATATACATACATGCATCCACAAACATACAACATGCTGAGTGCATTTAAGGCTCACCACATAGTCATAATGGCTAATATCAAGAAAACTCCTACCAGTGAGCATGTAGAAAAAGTGGAAATCTCATTTACTATTAATAGCAAACTGATGCAGCCATTATGGAAATGAGTGTGGGGAGTTCTCAAAAAGCTAAAAGTAGATTTATCATATGACCTAGCTATATCACTCAGTGACATAATCCCAACAAATGAGTCATTATGCTACACAGATTAGTGGTAATTGCTGCTCTATTAAGAAAAGGCATAGAAAGAAGACAATAAAGGTGTCCTTCAATATATAAATAAATAATAAAAATATAATTCACATATTCAATGGGATTCTATTCAGCTGTAAAGAACTTTTTAAACCCAGGGAAGGCTAAGGATTACAATCTCTGTATTCCCTTTAACAGAATATTAGTTTTTCAAAATACAGTAGCATATATGCATGAAATGTCATGATCAAACCTGTTATTCTGTATACTAAATTAAAAACATTTTAAAACATCAAAATTTAAGTCAGATATGTTGGCATTCTAAATAAGTCTTAAAATATAGTCCTAGTATGTTGGCCATTTTCTGTTGTTTAAATATGTAGAAAATTTGAACTTATAAGAAATTAGAGCCATCTAATACTTCTTCTAAAATTTAAAGAAAATCTGAATAAATCTTAGCTTGGGCCTCTTTTCTTGTATCTTCGTAATGTATAGCAAAAGATTTAGCATAAATGTACTATTATCTAGTATATTTGTACATTGATAAAAGATGATAATACTAGCTGATTTTCCCCCATTGAGAAGTCTTTCCTGTATATAAATGACTTTCAATCATTCTAAAAAATCTACACACCAAAGTCAATATTTATCCTACAATTTACTTAGTTTACTATTTTAGATTTGTGGGTACCCCAAATTATTTTTTTTGTAGATAATTCCAGCAAAAAAAAACCTTTATATGAAAAATAATTACTTTAATTATATTTTAGGTGCAATAAATGCATACCATGATAATAAAATCAAAATAATATAACATTAAAATGAAATGAAATTAGAGAATTTTTCATGCCAATGCTCCCTGAAATTGAGATTACCTTATATCTAAGCCCCCTTATATATACAAGTTATATTTTGTTAGATATTATTTAAGAGGAAAGAACAGTTAATCAACATCTCTGTTCTTGTGGTTTGATTAATTTCAGAGCCATTTAAGAGTACAAATGACGAAGAAAGAAAGAAATCAGGGAAACAGCACCTTTCACAATAGTTTAAAATATCTTGGGATAACTATAAGCAAGCAAGGGAAATAGTTGTATAACAAAAACTTTAAGACATTGTGCAAAGAAATACAGTACCACCAGAAGATGGTGGTATCTCATATGATTATGGATAATTCAAATTAATAACTATGAAAAATGGCCCTTCTACCAAAAGCAATCTGCAGATCCAATGTAATCCCCATCAAAATTCCAAAACAATTAACAGAGATTGAAAAATAAACAAACAATTGCCTCCATTTCATATGGAAATATAAAAGTGAAACCAATTCTGAGTAATAAAAGAAATGCTGGAGTTATTACCACCCCATGTTGTAGGCTGTGCTGTAAAGCTATACTGATAACAACAGCATGGCATTGGTATAAAAACAAGCACATTGTACAATAAGATCAAATTGAAGACTGGGCATTTTCATATGTCTAATGACTTTTAACAAAGAAAACAATACACCCTAGAGAAAAGAAAGCATCTTCCACAAACTGTGCTGGTCAAATTCAATGGCTGCATATAGAAAAATGAAAATAGTTCCAAATTTATTACTCCACAAAAACAACAACTCCAAGCGGATCAAGGACTTTACAGTAAATCCAGGAACCCTGATTCATATAGAAAAGAGAATGGGAATGGGCTTGAATTCATTGACACAAAAGCTGGCTTCCTTTTTAGATATATATAAAAATATATATATTTAAATGTTTTCCCCATATTCACCACTGCTCCCTCTCCCAGCCCTTCTCCCTGTCTTCCCTTAGGCTTCCCGTTTCATTCCCCAGAGAGGGCAGGGAATCCTAAAATGAGATTTCCCCCTAGACATGGGTTCTGAGAAGCCAGTTTATTCACATTGGCTAGACTGAGTGCAAGAGGCTCCAGAAACTGCCCATGCCTTTTTACTGTCATCTACAATCAGAGGGTCCAGATCTGTTCCATTAAGATACATTGGTTGTCATTTCAGAGTTGGCAAGTTTCCAACAGTGCTGGACAGTCTACTCCTTGGGTCTCCCACTCATGATTCCAATCCCTTCGCTCATGCAGTCCCCCCCCCCCCCTTCAGCTGGACTAGTAACCTAACTTCTGTTTAGCTAGGGATTCTGCATCTGCTTACCTCAGCTGCTGGATGAGGGTTCTATAATGGCACTTAGGGTGCTCATTCATTGATGATAGGGAAAGGTCAGTGTATGCTCCCTCTCCACTACTGCTATGAGACCCAGCTGATTTCCTAAACAGAATATTCACAGTGTACACATTAAGGCCAACAACCAAGAAGTGGAAACACATGAAGCTAAAAAGCTTCTGTATAGCAAAAGATTTGCATCATTTGAATTAACCTGGGAATCTAAGAATGGGAAAATAATTACCCATTATATGATGGATAGATATTTAAAACCTAGAATATAAAAGCACTAAAAATCTCATACATCAAAAAACCTATAATCAAAATTTAATATGCGGTTATAACTAAACAGAGTTCTCAAAAGATGGTTCCCAATAAGGGGAAAATAAAATACTGTGTTAAAACAGATAAAGGAAGGATAGAAGCATTAACTAAGAAGGATGATAATGTAAGGCATAGGAGGGCTTATTGATAGTGACTACTAACAATAAAAATGTTTTGTAATGTCATATAGGAAACTATCATTGAAGAAGCTTCCTAAAATACATACATGTATGGAAGGAATTTAAATATAATGAGTTAGACGATGCCCCAGCTACACACCTATGACACCAAATAAAAATCTCAGTGGCAGAATTTGTTTGCATTTCATGAAAATGTTGGCCAAAAGCAATCCATATGCCACACAAACATCATAGATTATTGCTAGATCTTTGGTTATTCTCCACTCTGATTTTAAGACCTTATTGCTGAAGATATCACCTTGTGTAATTGGACATAAAGAGATAAAGTTGTTATTCACCAATAAACTTCACTTTATGTCCTAGTATTCTTGGCACTAGAAGGTACTGTATGCTATTAGATGAGAAAAGTAGTGACTAATATCACCAAGTTTCAAATCCTGAGGACCACAATACCGATCTACCTTCAAAATAAACTAGTGAGAAAATGACACACATGCTATGGAAGTTCAAAATCACTTTTTCATAGAATGTAAGGCCCATTGTTAGTGATGACATCTACATATGATACTGATAATGTAGCCAAGAACCTGAGACTTGATATGTCACGGGTGGAGGGAAAACCCTACTACTATTTTGCTAACAGAACTTAGAAATAAAAATCACTCCCAATAACATATTGCTATACATATGGAACAATGGATTATTCAACTATCATCAGCTTCTTCTTATTGAAGATGGCAATTAACATAGAGTCCCACCTTTGGAAAATACACAGAGAGTTAGAAACATTGGGCTCTTAATCCTAAATGGGATGTCTTTGTCTAAGCCCTCTTTTCAATACTAGGTGATCTATTCATAAAATAAGGTAGAAATAATATAAGAGTTGGAGGTGGTGGATAATTCAAAGAAATGGAATGTTGCAGGGATGACAGAAGTGATACACACGAATTCATAGAGATGATGACAATACACATTAGACTTGTATCTGTTTTAGTCAGACATATGCCCAGCATTGAGAAGAGGAAGTAACATAAAGCCACACCATTAGACAAAGAGTATTTGGGTTTGATACTTCTTGGCAGTGAGAAAGTATGTTTCCTTCAGTGAAATGTCACCATATATATCAAAACTGCAGGGCAGTCCCCGTGCATAGAAACAGTTGACTAACTTAAAACAAACTCCATAGTTTCATATTTTTAGTTTTCTTTTTGTAAATGCTTTTTGTTTTGTTTTAGTATTTTTGTCTTATTTTCTGCCCATTTTGTCTGAGAAGGATCATGAAGGTGGGTGTATAATGAGAGGATCCGAAAGAAGTTGGGTAAGAGGAAAGAATATGATTCGTAGCTTTACATAAAAAATTAAAGAAAAAACAAAAACAGCAAATGCTGCAATAAAAGTAACAAAACATTTTAGAAAACAAAATTTTCCAAACTTGGGATATCAGAGTATTTTTAAAATTCTCTTTAAACTTTACTGCAATAAGACCTCACACTCAAAAATCATAGAAACAGTATCAGTGCTTTATCAACTCACAATAGAAAAATCTTGGGAAATAGAAATCTAAGAATTGGGGATGGATTAAGTTCGGCAACAAAAGCCCTGTTTTGTTTTGTTTTAAAGTTGGCAGGTACATTTTTCACAGAAAAAAATGTGAAAGAAAATACTGTGATTTAGCTGCTGTATTTAACTCCATTTTCTTGTTCTCAAGAAAAGTTAAACTTACCTAACCTGAACTCTAGAGATGTCAAATTTAGTAAAGACTTTGCAAGATTTTGGTTTTTGGAATTTACTCTTCTTTGGATACAAAGCTTAATACTGTCTCCCAGATATCACACTGACTGGAGTATTAAGATTGATCTTGACTGTACTCTTCTAAAAATACATAGAAAGGAGAAGTGATCTGGGGAACATCCATGCTTGGTGCTAATCATTGATCTACTTCAACTAAATCTACTCATCTACTCTTCACTAACTTTAAAAAATGCAAGCTGTTTAAAGTAAAATGATCGGTAACATCTAAGAACATGTTTAACACTAGGAATCCACTCTAGAAATTAATGTAATGTATCCATATTTTCTAGAGTGTTTCAATGAAGATAAGGTTACTTGAAGTAGACTTGTAATACTCATTATTTACTGGTATGTCTGTGGAAAACTTAGTAGCAACTATTTTTTACATGTGTATGTGTCAGAATCTCAGACCCCAAAGTGTTTAAAGCAACCAGTACAATTCAAGTAGATTTAGTGACTCTCAAATTGAAAACTGATTAAGTTAATACAATGTTTAAAACGGCAGTCAGAAATATGACTCTTAACTCCCTTCATATCTAACAGTCTCTACATAAAACCAAACTGCCTCATTACTCATTACAAAGCAATAGAGTTTCTGAGTTATAAATCCTTTGACCCGGTCAATCTCATTTCCTCTAGTATAAGTTCTGTGCTCAAGAGGTACCAACCTCTGCAAATCTCCCAATCATAGTGATATCATCAGCAAAACTCCTGACAAGTTGATGTGCTTTATCAAATCAGAGACAATTAACCACCAAACCATTATAAATGTGGAAATACTATATAGAATAAAACACTATTTTTCTATTATTTTTGAATTAAAAACATCTCTGAACTTCTCTACACCTTTTAAACAGTAAAATTGGAGTTAAATATTAATTGAATATGCACTCAGTAAATGTTTTAAATGAAATATAGATGTGAAAATTAGACTAAGATAGGTTTCTTATAGTTTTTGTTATAAAGGTGCCAGATATATAATCTTCAGTGGAATTTAGATTTTCGAGAAATTGGTTTATTACATGATATTTGCCATCTTACTCAAATATTTAATGGGATATGTGCCATGTATGTATCTGTATCTGTGCTTAAAACGTGTACTTAAGATACCACTTATGTAGTCTTTTGAAACACAATTTCTTGTTACTATATAATGAAACCTCAGAGCCAAATATTGAGGAAAAGCTGGAATATCAGAGAGAAGAAACAGATCACAGTCAATTTTCACCCATCGAACTTCTCAGGGTAAAAGCTATCTTTTAGAGTCCTCATCCTGGTTCAGCCTGGCTCATCACTTTGACAAATACCACACTCTCTGCCTCCTTATGTATCTTCTTCACCCAGTTGTTTCACTTCAGGGTTCATCACTGCATTATAATTCTAGAATTAAGATTAAAGGTGTGAGCTACTACTGTTTGATAATTAGGCCTTGAACTCAAACAAACTCAGAAAATCTCTTCCCTTGGAGTTATGTGATTAAAGGCATAGATCACTAGGTACTTCCTCTGTGGAGATTAAAGGCTTGAGTTATCACTCTCTGATCTTCTTAGCTTGACGGTAGGTGGATCTGTTCTCTGATATTTCAGACTGGTTTTTATTAAATATAAAATATATCACCACATATCCCATTTTGTGTCAAAAATTAAAAAGTCATAATTGATATAAGAAAAACCATATACAGTCTGTACAATAATTATGTGCAATATATACAAACAATAATGACATGAGTAATGTCCAGTGCATTAATAAAGTTCATTTTCCAAGTTCAAAGTAAATATTCAATTATTTATCCTATTTTGGTGAGTCCGAAGATTATACCTAATCCACTTTGTGCTTAACTTATATTACTAACTAAAAACTACATTTTGATGTCTCTCAAACTTATACACTTTAAGTTCCGTGTTTCTTTCCTAATATCCCTAAAAACCTATAACTATCTCATTTTCAACTCTCAGAGACCCAGGGAGAAAATAATATTAACTAAGTAAATATCACTTCAAGCAACTTCCAAAAAAATATAAGATATGAAACAGCTGACTGCCTGATTAGTCACCCAAGGTTCTTTTTTATCATTGAAGCATCGATCTTCAGCCTACAGGCCAAGTATACTGACAGACTCCTCTGTGAAACAGGTATTCACAAAGGCTTTCCTACCTTGTCTTGGAAAGGTGTAGCAATTCTTATGTGTGTGTGTGTGTAGCCTGCTTGTCCATTTTGAACATCATACTGTCAGCAGTTAAGGCAAGAGTACTTGCTTCCTTAGTGGTTAACTTTTATCACAAGGAAGGTCAACTGTATATGGAGTTTCTCTGATGTCCATAATCTTTTCTGAAGCAGATTGGTACTGCCTGAAGCAGATGGCCCATTATCTTAATAATAGTAAGAACCTATATTATTAAAATATCTTAAATGCCATATTTTATGGATCTCTGAAGTGTTTGAAAACCTGCCCATCTAAAATATATCTGTTTGATCTTTAAAACATGCATAATATGACTATAAGTTTAATTGTAATATCTAACTACTAACTTGTAATTCTTTATATTCTAATTAATTGGTAATAATAACTTGAAAGGAGTAGCAATTTATATTATATTGTTAGATGAACTACATAGGTATAATACCTTGAACAAGAATAGAGATATATGTACAGTAACAAAGTTAATCTCAACTTTATATGAATATATACAATTTGTATACAATATTTAAAAAATCCAACCCAATGTAAAATATTTAAAGTAATTGCTTTTTAAAAGTACATTCAATAATTTACCAAATCTCCTATCATATCTGTATCTGCTAATTTTTTTCTTTTAAAAAATAAGTACTATGAAACTAATCTATCATGTTTGGCTTTTTAATAGCCATAACCAATAACATTATTTAACCAATTGCTCTAAACAGTAAGAATCATCCATAATCCATAAAAAGACCAAAAACCACCCACCCAACCTCTTGGGAATATGGACACAGTGTTCTTAAATTTACTTCTTGCTGTTTGGGGGAGATGGCATCTTTAGGGGATCCTGAAAAAAAGTTTGTTAATTGTCAAGTCTTGAAGTAAGTAAGTAGTTGTATCATTTGTTGTCCAGTCTCTTCATAACGAGAAAATGCATGGCTTGTCTCAAGTCCTGACTAGAATAGTCTGTAAAGTTGGTTTATCCCAGCAAGCTACCTCAAAATTGTCCTGAGCAGTTTGTAATCCAAATCCAATCTTTACTTGGTGTTTGTCAGCCTAGTGTCTTTGTCAAAGTCCACAGAAATCAATGTTGTGGGGCCCCACCTTCCTTTTGGATATTTCAAGTTTGCATATATGCATTGTCATGGATCACTGCAGAAAACTGATAGAGACTAAAACTCAAGACAATGTGCGGGATGCTCAAAAAGCCTTTTTTTTCCTTAGAATTATTTACTACTCTATATGAACATCAATACCATGACAAAAAGTTTAATATATACATATAATCTTACATATTTTACTATATGTATATATAAATAATCTTACATATTTTAATATAAATATTTATTCAGCATCTGATTAGTAACAATAGAATAGTCACTTATTTTTAGTTATTCTTCTGTTTCATATCAATCAGGTGGTTCTATTGATATGATACAGAGATTTCACATTTTCCTTTAACAAGTATGTTTGGTTTAGAGAATGAGGGAGCCACACTCTAACTCCAAAGCCAGTTTTAAATTATAATTAAACTGGAACTTTAACTTTTCTTAAAAAATAAAGACATATAGAAGTTAAGCAATGAAATTTTACCCTATAGAGTATACTGGTACCAATGGGTCTGATATTCTTTTGTTTGTAAACTTTTCTGAATAGCCTCTCTTCTGTTTTAGACGTCTAAATGTCCAAGGTCTTTTAACTTCTTGCAGATGGGTATGTCTGGTGTTCTATAAAGACAAAAACAAAAACCTTACCCCAAACCAAGTTTTTAATAAATCATAAAGAATTGTAGTATGGGTGAATGAGTCATAATTTCTTACTTTCATGAAATTTCTATTGTTCAAATTTAGTCTTTATTAATTTTGATGGTATCCATAACTTTTTAACCTATGAAAATAAAAGCAAAATCCCTTCCCCAACATAGCACACATCATGGCTTCCATTCTGAGGTCAGTACATCTTTGAAGTAGACAGGCTGATTTATTTCAGCTGTTTTTCCTATAGTCCAATGCCTTTCAGCAGTTGTTGTTCCTTTCTCATTAGCATTAAGAAAATTCAAAGTTAATAAAGCATTATGTAGTCAATTTCTAGAGGTCTATGCTATTCCTTTATGTTTATTTAGCATATCCTTTAGAGTTTTATTTGATTCCTTATTTCTGCTTGTTCTATAGGATTGGATGGTATACCTGTAATATGCTTTACGTATAATAAGGAAAAATTGATTCATTTTACTAGATACATATGACAGCACTGTCAGTCTTAATTTGTACAGGTATTCTCATGATGGCCATAACCTTCTAGCAAATGTGTGTAGTAGGAGAGTTCTCGGGTCCCGGGCGGCCGAGACACACAGACCTGCCACCCAAGCACGCTTAGCCACCCAGCTGCCCAGGCCCCCAAAAATGACTCAGACGCTTATATTAACTTCATGCTGTTTGGCCTATGGCTCAGGCACATTGCTAGCTTGCTCTTACATCTTAAATCAACCCATTTCTATTAATCTGTCTGCCACATGGCCCGTGGCTCACCTGTGTTCCTTACATGTTTCTTCTTGGGCGGCTTGCTCGATCTGCCTCTGCCTCCACCCTGCTTCTCCTACCTATGCTTTGATTTCTCCTCCTACTTCTTCTATGGTGCCGGCCATGGCCCAAAAACGGCTCCTTTATTTAAAGATTGAGATTCACAGCATACATAAACGCATTCCCACATCACTTCCCCCTTTCTGTCTAATCAAAAAGGAAGGTTTCAATTTTAACATAGCAAAATTACATATAACAAAATAGCTATTAAGCAAGAATTACAGTTACAATATCTAGTCTATTTATACTTAGCAAAATTAAAGAAAATACTCTATCATCTATCTTATCTTTATGAATCTAGAGTTTCATATCTAATATACCTTTCAAATGACTAAGAAAAACTATACCTATAACTATCTAATCTTCAACTACATCAAAGACCACAGAAGGATATATTTACCCAAGTAAACCAGAAGTGCAAGCGACTTCTAAAATCTAGAAAGGACAGAGATGAAACCTATCTGCCTGGACAGTCACCCAAAGTTACTTTATAAAGTTGGGGCATCCATCTTCAGCCTACAGGCCCAGAGTCTCTTTTCATTTTAGTGAAGCAGGAAATCTGCTCTGCCCATTCTGGCACAGCTCATCAGTTGCTTCTCCTTGAGTCGTGAAGAATGTCTGACAGTTTTCTCTGTAAAGCAGGAAACTGAATGACCATCTTGGCTTGTTCTGCCAAAGTTCAGAGGTCATCTTCCTATGGAACCTGCATGTCCAGTTTAAACAGTATACTGTCAAGCAGTCATTATAAGAACAGGTTCTTCTCCAGTGGCTAACCATTACCACAAATAGAGTAGACTCTATATGGAGTTACTTCGATACCCATTTTTCTCTTGAAGAAGATTGGTGCTGCCAGGAACAAATCTGTCTCACTGTCCAGAAAAGTCTAAGTTTTTAAAATATTTTAAATGCTATATTCTGTAGGTCTTAGAAGTATTTTAAGATTACCTACCTAATTGAAATATATCTTGGTATATCTAAAAATCTAACTAACATTTCTTAATTATACATTACAATTCTAAATCAGTTACAAAAACATCATATCTTAAACAAGAGTAGAAAAATTCATACAGCATAAGAGAATTGACCTTAAATTTGTATCAATAAACCAAAATATATACCAATATAAAGCATTTTGAGATTAACAGCTGATTTCCTGATCTAAGTAAATTCAATAATCTAACCTTTTAAAAAATCATTCATATACCATATCTCCTTTTTCTTTTTAGAAAGAGATTGACTATGACCATTAACCATTTATAATGAAAACAAACATTTAGAAACAGTATTTAGGGAATTTAGGCGTAGTTATCCATTATTACTTCCTGCTGATTAAGGGGCATTGAAAATCTCATGGATTGTTGAGACTGGATCATAATCTGCAACCATGAAGCTAATCTAATCTGAATTTGAGGTCATTTTAGATTACAGAAGGAGTTCCAGGCTCTCAGGCAGACAGTGGTAGTGCCATGCCTGAGAGAAGAAAGTATTTAAGGGAGGCATAAAAAGACAGAGCATGCAGAAGAAGCCATGGCTCACATTGTTAGTCCCAGTACTTGGGAAACAGAGGCAAGAGAATCTCTGAGTTCAAAGCCAGCCTGGTCTTCAACACAGCCAGAACTGTTACACAGAAAACTCTGTCTATAAAGAAAGAAATAGAGAAAGAGAGAGAGAGATAAAGAGAGAGAGAAAGAAAGAGAGAGAAAGAGAGAAAGAGAGAAAAAACTGAAAGAAGTATATCGGTCCTCTGATATCTCTGACTGTTTTTACTATATTTGAAATATATCCCTGTAGGGGTATTTTGTTGTTTTCTGGTAAAGAATTGTTCCACCCACTGGTTTAATAAAAAGAGCTGGTTGGCCAAAGGCAGGCAGGAAGTGTAGGTAGGGCTACCAGACTAAGAAAATCTCTGAGAGCAGAATGCCAGACAGAGCACCAGCGAGAAGCTGCAGGATGCAGAGGGCAACCATGTAGCTTTAAAGAAAGGTACCAAGCTGCATGGCTGAACAAGAGACATGGGATAGCTTAAGGGTAGAGAGTTAGCAAGCAATAGGCCTGGGCCTAAGGCTGATCAGCCTAAAACTATTGGAAGCATCTGTGTGTCTCTGTGGGACTGCGGGACTGCGGGACTGCGGGTCTATGGGCCTAGACCTTGAGGTTAGGCCAGAAAGTCTGGGCCAGAAACCTCATACTACCTATCCCCACAATAATCAATTCTCTCTCAGCTCAGGTGACAATATTTTTTTGGATTATTTATGTCCTTGTTACCATTTAAGGTTTTGAACAAATTATCCAGTTCATCATTTTTAATCCAATACTGGTTAATAAATTGAAAGTGTCCCCTAGAAATCTCTGGAAATCATTAAGTGTCCTTAATCTATCTTTCCTGATTTATACCTTTTGGGGTTTAATTTTTTGTTGATCTATTTTGTAACCTAAATAATTAATATAATATCCTCTTTTATTTTTAGGGGCATTTTCTAATCCCCAAGAAGACAGTTTTTTCTTTAATTCTTCAAACATTCTTTCTAAAGCATCACTGTCTGAATTAGCCAACAAGATGTTGTCCACATAATGATAAATGATATATTATGGGAATTTGTTCTGAATGGCTTTTTGGCACAGAGTGGAGCAATTTAGCATTCCCTGAGGGAGGACCCTCAACTTATATCTCTTTACAGGTCAAAAATTATTATAAGTGGGCACTATAAAAGTGCAGTTTTCTTTGTATTGTAAAGAAACAGACTTATAAATCAGTAACTATAATAGGCCATACTTTAAGTAACAGAGAAGACAAAGGAATTCCAGACTTTAGAGAACCCTTTGGATGGATCACCTTGATTATTGCTTTTATATCTGTTACCATTCTCCATTTTCCAGATTTCTTTTTAATAACAAATATAGGAGAATTTCAAGGGCTGGTTGATTTCTCAAGATGTTGAGCATTTAACTGCTCCTATAGCAGCTATCTTAGGGTCTGCAATTTCTCTTTTGTTAAAGGTCACTGATGCACCTATATGTGGTGGGATTCAGGTGTCAACTGATAAGGTCCAAAGACGCTTATCCAGGGTCCCAGGCTCCTGGAAGGGGTGTTAGCAGAGGATAATTTCGATCTATTGACCTCTGGATTATGGGCCCAGCATGCTTCCACTGCACCACTGTGGCCATACCCCCTCCAGGAGCCCGGGACCCTGGATAAGCATCTTTGGACCTTATTAGCTGACACCTGAATCTCACCATACCCATATAGACTGATCTGTTAACCATTTTGAAGATAATACTGTGGTTGTCTTTGAAAGATCAGAAGTGGTTGTGCCTTGTTTCTGTACAACCTGAATGGTTTGTAACTTTCCCATAATACCTTCCAATTTTTTCCCCAGAAATATGTGTTTATGGTTTATTTTTGTGTTTGGAGAACTGTTAATCTGATTATTACATTGTTGTAGTATATCTTGTCCCCATAAATTTATAGAAACGTTAGCCACATGTGGCTTCAAAATTCCTCTCTGTCCTTTCATTCCTATATATTTGAGCCATCTTGCACTCTTTTTTACATGGAATAACATCCCAATTTCCAAAAACTGAGTATTTACCTCCCGAAGGACCCAATTTGGATGCTAAGACTCTGGTGCAATTATTGTTACATCTGCCCCTGTGTTCACTAAACCTTCAATAATAACACCATTTATTCATATTTTTAACTTTGGCTTTGTTGATTTATAGAAGATGACCAAAATATTTATATTATAATTTTTCCTGAGTTTTTCTATAGATTTTATATTGTTCAGTGCTGTATTTTATTAGTAAGTTTTAATTTCTTTAATTGTTCTGGGAAGGTGTTTTTTCCATAATGGTAGTATAAGATTGAATTGGATTTGATATGGGGGTTTTTGAAAGGCAGAAAGTTACTTTGTTTGTCCCATACTGACCTGCACTCATTAGTCTAATACCTCTCCTTGCCACAACTCTGCATACTCCAGAAGGGAGAGGCATTCTCTTGAGATCATTCCTAACAAAGACAGTGTTTCTTAGAATGCTTTGCTTATAATCATTTTTATGTGACCTTTCCTTCCACAATTGTAACATTTAACATTTTGACTTATTCTTTTACCTCTAGAAATAACCTCTCCTGCCCAGTTATCCTCACAGTTATAAGGTTATATATTAATTGTTTCATGAGTCCAATCCTCCAAGGGTGCTGACCTTTGCTTTTTTTTTTAATGGTCTAGTTATTCTTTTACATTGTGAATTATCATTCTTAAAATCCAGCAATTCAATTATTATTTACCTAGTTCCTGAATTATTCACCTAGTTTCATTTTGTTTAGCACTGAAGTTAATCTCTGCGAAAGTCTAAAAGTTTCTTGGGGACTTTGAATTACTTTTGTGAAATATTCAGTTTTCTTTCCTATTTCTTTTAACTGATCCCAAGTATTTAAAGCTTCCATGGATGAGTACTCTCACCATATAATGGTTGCCTTTCTATATCAGCATAATCTCCTTACCCAAGAAGTTGGTCTTGGGAGGTTTCTATGCCTCTGGCTCTGCTTCTTTGTTCTATTGTTTTAGCCTCCTCCTTCCACCACGTTTTTCACTGTAGAAGTGTCCCAGCCTCCAAAACAGCAATAACCATATCAAACCAGTCCGTAGGGGTAATCTGGTTACATGGTGACCAGGAATTAACATTTTTTTTTAAAGTGATGAGCGCATACCGTATGTAATGATTGCTTTCTTGACTCTCCTTAATTCAAACATTTGTACCTGAGTCCAACTAACTTTTGTACAATTGTTATTGTTTTACAGTTTCTTTAACATTACTGGATATATTGATATTGACTGTTTGATAATCTTAGGTTGTTTTGTGTAATCTTAGAAGACAATGCTTAGATTGGTTCTCTCTTAACAGGCTTCTAAAGACTTTCTTCTTGCCATTCTCATTAACAGACTTTTTAAATGATAAAATAGAAGTAATCAAACAAATAATGTTCACATTAAAAAATATGATAACCATTATGATAACAATCTCATCTACTTTATTTATCTTTTCCTTTAATGGTTCCAATACCAAATCAGCTAGAGTAATATAAAAGAAAGACCAAACATCTTTCACTGCCTTAAACTAATTTCCCTTTAAAAAAAAAATCTGATTTACCCACCAAACTTGTTGTCAGTGACAGTTCAGGTGACTGTAAAACAGGACAGCTACCTAGTATCATAGCAGCCCAAGGAAGGGTCAAAAAGAGAAAAATAAACCCCACAACCTACTAAGAGAAGTAGACCACTGTCTGAAAATCTTACCCAAATGAAAGTGAAGAAGAATCATGTGTGGCCAGTTCTGTCTAAGCCTGAAATCTAACTCAGAGCATAAAGCCTAGCAAGCCACTAAGTACTTCTCTGACCATGTGTTGCTCTGTCTGGCAAGTGGCTTTATTTATGTATGTATGTATGTATGTATGTATGTATGTATGTATGTATGTATGTATGTATGTATGAATGTATGTATGTATGTATTTATTCATTCATTCATTCATTCACTTATTTATTTATTTATTTATTTATTTATTTATTTATTTATTTATTTATTTGAATTTGTACCACTGGCTGGGTACCAAGTGAAACAGGAATTCTAGTTGTTGTTAAATGAAAACTCACTGCCAGATATTGGAGAAAAAGCTGAGATATAAGAGAGAGAGAGGAAACAGACCACAGTTAATTCTCACTCATCCAAATTCTCAAGGGTAAAAGCTACCTTCCTGAGTCCTCAGCTTAGCTCATTGCTTCTACAGAATATAACACCCTCTGTCTAGAACTCCTTAAATATCTTTTTCACAGTTGCTTCACTTCAGGGTTCAGCTCTGTATCATAATTCCAGAGTTAAGATTAAAGGTGTGAGTTACCACTGTTTGGTTGTTAGATCTCTGTCTCTAGAGTTAAGGAATTAAAGGCATAGGACAGCATTCTGTCTTTCTATTCCTGGGATTAAATGCATGAGTTAACACTCTCTGACCCTCCTGACTGGACTGTGGGTATGTTTGTTCTCTGATATTCTAGACTTATTTTATTAAATATAAAATACATCACCACATTTTGTCACAGCTATATACTCTAAACCTTTAAACAGAATTTTTAAAAATACACGAAGTTTTAAAGGTTCTATATAAGACCCACATTTTTTCTTTAAAGTTAGTTCCTCTTTTCCTGTCTCACAAAAATTATCCTTCTTTCTCATTCAAATTAGAAAGTATTATTTCATATAGGAACTTTGAGAAGGGATGGTAGAAATTTAATTAATGAATTTAAATTTTTCCTATTACTGTTATTTTAAAATAGTACCCAGATTTTTGAGTTTAAAAATGAAAATTTCTGTATACCTTTTGTCTTTTGTGCTACTGATGATTTTCCAAGCATAAATTAAATATAATAAAGAAATAGAATTCTTAGATAGTCAATGAGGTAAAAGAAAGGAAATTTACAACTTTGGCAAGATGAAAGTGGTTTCCAAATATTGAAATGGTTGAAAATGTGGAAATGTTGTTGGGAATATCTTAGCAGGAACTGGAAAATCTTACTAGACAAACTTCTTTGTATATCTGTGAAGGCCAATCCTAAAAGTAGGCAGCAGCTCTCCATGGGCTTTTTATCAGAGCTGTACCCAAGAAGAAAACAAGCTGAGTATCAGGCTTCATCTCTGCATCCTGAGTGTGAGCAATTGGACCAGATGCCTCCTGTTCCTGCCCCATACTTTCCCTACCAAGATGGACTACACTTTTAAATTCTAATGCCAATTAAGCCATTCTGCCTTCTGACAATATTATCTTTAGATCTAGTAGATTCGTACTACATTTAATAGAAGGCATTAGAAACTAACCACAAATATACTAAACTTGTGTCTTAATAATAAACTTATTTTGGTAGACTAAGAGCTTTAGTCTTTCTTATAGTGAGGCAATTATTAGTTTCTTCTGATCATCATTAAATATGTAACACATAAAATTAGGCAGAATGAATGATGAGTAACTTGTATGCTACTTTCTGAAGGCTACCTAATAATTATCAAACAACTTGAAATGAGAATATCAGAAGACTTGACCTTTTCTGATTAAATTTTAAAATAAGGGTGATAAACTTGCATATTGTACCTTTATCTTTTCAAAATTAATTACAATATGACTATAAATTTGACAACTGTTTAATTACAGGTTCTAAGATTTTTTTTAAAAAAATTTTTGGAATCACTAGAAATGTCTCAATTATATACAAATTGGCTTTCTACCAAAACCAATTCAAAATTAGTCTAAATTCACTTATAATTGGTGTCAGATAGCTAATTTTATTATATATTAATTGTACCTCAGCAGTGCGGACTTGAGGCCAGTTTGTGGTGAGCAAACTATAGTCTTGGCAATACCCTGGGTTCTCTGTAAATCTCTGTAAATTTTTGGCTCACAACTTTCCAGCTGAACAGAGTCAATAGACTGACTAAGAAACTATCTCAGAGAGTTAGGGCCCCTTCCCTCTAGGAAAAATGTAGATTCATCTTATACTATGCTAAAGGGTAGGATTAAAAAACACTTCTTCAATGAGATAGTATACTAATTATTCCCAGAATTGCACAGCCAACCCAATCCCTAGAAGTCAAGCTCCATAAGGTACTGATGTCTATCTGGACTCATTAAAGAGCATTTATTTATTGTTATTCAGTTCTGTTTGTATTTTCTCTTTTGGATGTTGGTTTAGAACTGCAAATGCATCACATGATATATTAGGTTTTCTTACTTCTTTGCTAACGCATGCATGCAGCCAGGTATCTACATGCCATCATGCAGCTGATCTCCATGCTGCTTTAACAAAAAGGTCCTGCCTTCCTTCTCCTCTTCTTTACCACTCTCTTTCTTGGAGTGACTCAAGAGATGTACAAATCATCCACTATAATATTTCTCTTTATATTCTAGCAGAAATGCCCTTATGTTTTCATTTGAGTCCACTTTTTAATATTGTTAGCTAATCTAAGAATGCCAGGAGCAGACCCCATTTTCCTGGTATCTTATGGTAATCATATGGATACCCCTTAGTTTCTAGTATTAAAAGCATATAAGATTCTAGGATATGGGTTTGCTCAGAGAAGATGGGAGATCTATTGTATTTATAAAAGGTGCTATATATGAAGTAGGCTGTATCAGAAAGTCATAAGTTCATGTGCTTGAAGAACTGTCAAGAGGGTGGTTACAGACAGATTGAACAGATAGTTCTTTTAAAATGTCATAATGTACATTGGGGCTAAAAAGGTCTTTGATTTTGATGAAAAGTTCATCTACTTATAAATATTAAGCACTGGATGATTTGTTTTTAAGTAAATTTTATACCCTGTATGCATATCCAAAGTACGAGTGACACAACTGGAAATAAGGGAAGCAAGAGAATCTTTGAATTTAGGATAAATAGGAGGATAGGCATAAAAAAAAAAAAAAAAAAAAACTAATTTATCATATGAAGACAATGTCCCATTCACATTGTTAGTAAGCTCTCAAAATGACTAAAAGAAATTAAGATTATACATGACTATGAGTTCTTTTCACTGAATATCCTGCTGGAGTAAAAATATGGAGAAGCCCACAATGATGAAGATGAGTAAACTACACTGTGATTTAAGAAATACTCATAGCCCTGTTTTCTGTTTGTACTTTAATTTGGTATGTTATTTTTTCATTCATGGACAGGATTTTGCTTTAGAGGCTGGATTTAGTGAGAGCATAACATATATAATAATTGTAAGAAGATTGCTAAGTGTCTAATATCCTCCAGATATTTGGGGGGATAATGACCAAAAAATACGCATTATGATCAGAACTCTTGAGTTATTCATGTTTCTTAGAACTTTACCTTTAAAGTATTCTATCCTTGACTTATTGTTTCCAATAAGTTTTCATACTTTAGTGTGCACATGGTAGCCTGAAGAATATTTTCATAATGCTAATTCACAGATACTATCTGAGGATTTAGTAGTGACATGAGAAGGCAGAAATACAGATTTTGAGTAAGCATTTTCTATATTTTTTGTTACTCTGAAACTAATATTTAACAACCAAGGCTCTAATAAGCTTGACACTGAAATTTAAGTGAAATGTCTATCACAGAATGGATAGCTCTGATTGATCACTTTTGCAGTCTCAGAGCAGTGTGCCATGTCAAGTCCCATTGCATTATTGTGTAGTGTACAAATATGTGCATTGTCAGGATAGCAAATTAATGGCAGACTGAGTGAGTATATACTCAACTACTCATTATATTCTGGGTGACTGTGAAATACATTTAGACAATTAAGTGTCTGGCCAAGTGAGAACTTGTATGTGTGTGATTAAGAAGGTAGGTTAATATTTAATGTGTAATACAGATCAATCTATGTGCATACATAGACATCACACTTTATATAACTTCATAAGCTGTGATGAACATTAAAAATGATGGTAGAAGAGGAGAAAAAGGAAGACAAAGTGTGGTGGGAGAGGAAGAGGCAGACAGAGCAGAGACACTAAGGACTGTGACACCATTAAAATAAGAAGAGGGTAGTGGTGCAAAACCAATACATGCGTTATAGATATTTCAGAGTGTTACTAAATAACTTCTGTAAAGTTTCATTCAAGCATATTTATTGAAAATTATTTCCAATAATGAAGTATGAGGTATTACAAATCATGCATAAATATTCAGTATGAGGTATAAGGATAAACTTAGTGCAAAGACTGCACCTTGTTTTTGTTAATATCTTTTGGTGTTTTACCCTCTAATTTTGTTTAAGCAGTCTTGGCACATCTACATGCTGATGTAATTGAAATAGCTAATCTTCCTGAATACCTCTAATTAAACTGTCATGTAAATTAGCAGAAGCTGATTGGCTAGGCATAGGTCAGAATTAATTTTTACTTCTTCTGCCACACAGTGCTTAGACCATGTTAAAATGATACTATGAACCCTGTATGACAGCTTCCTTCTATGCCAAGGCTTAAAGGATATAGGCATTACTACCTCTGAGTAGAAATCTTGTGACTATTATGAGTCATGCATAAAACAAGAAATCTTGAGATCTCAAGGGGGAAGTCTTAGTGAATATTATAATATACTCAAAGAAGTTTACAAGTATCTTGGAAACTTTACATCCTCGGGAGATCAAATTCACAAGATCAGATTTACACTCAATGCTACAAAGAGTAATATTTATGAAAAATGTATGTACTATTTTATGATTTAAAAGTTCCTGTTGAAGACAGTTACCATTGCAAATTAAGTTCATATTTGTAGACAAATGATAACATTAATAATTTCATAGAGTGCAGCTTTTCATGCATATGCCAATACATTTTATTTCTGTAAATGACAAAGCTATGATTTTTTATTCAACTTTCAGTTCTGCTTCTCAGAAATGAAGACTTTCATTTAAAAAATTTGTGAATCTATCATTTTCTCTCCAGCCATCTAATTACCTGTCATCTGCCTGAATGTGTCTCTTTTGACATAGCTGCTTGCCTTAGGCTATGTTCATAAAATTATTCTTCATAGACTTTTAATATATTTAAAATAAAATTCATTATATAAAATTTATCAGTGTTTATATTTGACCTGGTTTATACTTACTTATAGTAAGTAATTCATTCAGCTTTCAGAGTCAATATTTTTTATGAAACAAGAAGAGCATATCAGATTAATTAAGTTGATTATTGGGAATAAATAATAATTATTCTCTGATTACATTTTATAAAGAAACATTATTTAACTAAAAATCTCAAGATTTCCATGATCAGCTATTTCAGGGAGATTTTACACATTTTCAGTGCAGTACATGCACCTTTCATATTGTATTACTCCCTAGTATTCTAAACAAAATATTCATTAACTCTCCTAATTGAGTGTACATGTAGGACAAGGCTTTCCAACTCCCCAACAGTTTGTTTAACAATAATTCACTCAGAAAATCATCCAAGTGGGTGCCTTCACATCAATGTAAAATTCTCCCCAGTGTACAGCAGGTAATTATTTTTCTAAAGTTGAGTTGGACAATAATCTCTGTGTAAACATGACATTCTTATTCAGTCTGTTGATGATTGCTAATTAATTTTTGCCCATTGAGGTAATATACAAATTCATTTGGATGCTGTGACTTATATGAAATATTAATTAAATTCTGGCGGTTTTGAAGTACCACAGGATGATTTTAAGAAGTGGTCATTGATAAGCTTTTAATTGCAATCCATTCAATTGAGCTATTACATTTTCATAATGTTTTATTTTCCATTAGCTATCTGTCATTTTATAATATAGTTGTTAATTGAAGTAGATATAGTAAGTGTGAACTTTGTTTTCCCAGATGCATACTTTGTACGCCTGAATCATCCAGGAAGACAAATATACACATAACTGTAGCCATGCTGAATTTTCAGTCCTAACAAAGCTGACAAGATGGAACAAAACCTGTGAAAATAGCCTACAGAATATAGCACAGTCTCAGGGAACTGCTTTTTGTAGCTTCCCATTAATGGTGAGAAGTGAGAGGGCTGCATTACCCAGTATGAAGAAAGACCAAGTGCATAAAACATTCTGCATTCATACAATTTAAAGACATTGACATAAAAATGATTATATGCTTTTATTCAAAGATAAAATAAATCACACACAAAAAGAAATATCCTCCCCTCTGCTTTCAGACATGTAACCTTGAGAGAAACTTACTATTGAAATCATTTAATCATGTGTAAAATGCTCACTCATTCAAGCATTGTAGGATGAATATAATCTCTTGACTCAAAACATTCAAAATGGAGTTAGAAGACTTCTACAGTTAATTGATTCCCTATTCCTATGCAATTTAAGGGATGATTATTAAATATATATATATTTAATATAACATGTTACTTTAAAACAAATTAAATCCTAGCCATATATGAAAACTGTATACTACCACTTTACTTTTTTTAGGAACTTTCTTACATATTTTGAAATAATAATTTAAAAATTATCTTCAAGTAAAATTTATACAATAGTTGTTACAGTCTCTACAATGCTGATTTGAAAACTTCATTATCACTGCAAGACATTTTATTCTGTCAGAGAACACCTCTGAAGGAGTGATCTTTGGAAAATAGCTGATAATGTGCAGTGACTGCCTATCCATTTCCACTTAATAATAGGAGTATATTTGGACTTTAAACTTAACGTTTATTACACATTAAACTAATTACTATTTCTTAAGTCTGAACAAACCATTCTAAATTACTTGAATAGCCCTTTGCCCTCTGACACAAAATCAGAAATTATTTATTGCAATAAAAAAAACACTCTGCATTTTACTTTCACATACCTAAATTAAAGCATGTTCTGTGCCACAAACATATTGCTCTTTCTCCTATGCATTCCTTCTTCCACATGGTTCTTTTGCTTTATACTTCCCTGTGCACACACAGTAGATCATTCTGATTTGGCATTTTAAACTCAATACTTATCAAATGCATTATCTCAGATGTATTCTCTCTTAACTGAACATTTCATTTTTAAACTGGAAATATGTACAATACTTTATTTAGTAGTATTAAGATTTGAGGATGTCTTTTAGTCTGGTCATTGTGTCTGTGAAGAACAGTTTTTCATGCATTTCATGTTTCTGCGTTTTTATTTCTGAGAAATGGCATTATATGTCTACTAATGTTCTTCAAAGGTATTACTCTTCATTTCAATCAATAAATGCCTGTTTTTGTCCTGCGAAACACATCTTATTACTGCTACTTCTGTTGGAGATCAGAATCAACCAATAAAAATTCAAAGAAAGATTATTACTTTGCTGAATCTTGCAGAAATCTTACATATTTCAGGAAAAGAAATATGTTCCCTCAATCTGAGAGATAGCCACAGGGATACATAACTTGGTGAACAGATTTTTAGCTGAATTAACATGGGTTTAGAACCTGAGTAACTAATGCCTTTTTACCTTTTTAAGTTATTCTTCCTTGTTCTTGTATTTTCAAAAGAAATAATTCAACTGAGGGTGAAAGCATGTTTGAGTAAATGCTCATTTAGCAAGGCAAAGGATAGTGAAGATAGAGATTGGATCAGGCTGGTGAAAAGGAGAGCATAGCAACCCAACTTGTTCTGCTTTTAGATTACAAGAAGTTCTTATATTAATGAGGGAGACAGCAATCGATTGGGGTACATAGGCCTTTTTCTCCTCTCAAGCTACAGTGTGTACATTACCTTCTGGGGCTATTCTTCTTTGGAGTCTTTTGAAATGTTCACAAGGCAAGCTCAAAAGACAGTTAAAATGATATTGTAAAGAGTGTGTTATTATTGGATGCAATGTCTACACTGGTGTGTGTGTGTGTGTGTGTGTGTGTGTGTGTGTGTGTGTGTGTGACAACTAAGAAGGTGCCTATGCATCAAAATTTTCTAGAGAACAGGCAAAACAACTGCAGTTTCAAGTATATGTAACTATAAAGGTTTCCACCTTAGAAGACATATTTACAAAGATACAGCTGTAGTTTCTCTCGGTTATCTCATATTTAACCTTTCCCCTACTCTGCCTTGCTTATATCACAATATGAACACAGTGTCTACTCGTTATCATTAAAGGTGTAGAGACCTTTCTACTAGCTAGTGAAGGAAGTTCATGAATCCTACTAAGATGAAGGAAAATGATCCACAATAAGGAAATATGTGCTTCAGCATATTAATGCCACTGCAATATAAAATGTTTGACTATTACAATTTTTGATACACATTTTCCATCATCTTTTTTTTTTCAAATCCAGGTCACATATCTTGTAGTATATAACCTTCCTTGATCCTCAAATCCATCCAGACACTCTTGTGTAGTATTTAGTGTAAAACACACTAAAATATGTAGAATAGTGTGAAACAGAATAAAGCTGACATTCGTTATCCTTAGGTATTCTAGATTCCTTCCTAGAATACTTTTTAAATCTTATTTATAAATTTTTCTTTTTTTAATAACTTCAAAATACAACAAAATTCGCCAATGTGAGGTCAATTATTTATTGCATAATGGAGTTTATCCACAACATAAAATTTTGAACTCAGTAACCTCTGCCCACTTTCAGATCTAAAATATTAATAAATCTTGGAAAATAGTTTATGGTAAATAATTAGCATGCAAGGCTGAGAATAGCAGCTTAAGACCATCTAAGTGCACTGTGTCCACTACCTGGAGTATCTCTTTAGTCTCTCAATCCTCATCTTATTATCTATATGAGGAAACTTAAGGTGGAATTATGGTAAGAAATAAAACTGCATATGTATAAAGTGGTAGTAGATAGGAAATGGTCAACATGTTGACCACCAAGTGAAACACAAATTTCTAAAAGATTTACAAATATGTAGGCTTCTAAGTACCTAAAACTGATCTTCATATGCTTGTACAATCTAATTTTCTTGTAGCAAAGAGATTTATAAATAGCTTCAAAATGTACCATTACTTCACCAATGAGAGAACAAATCTACATGGAACAAATTACAGTAAATTCTTATTTCTTTCCATGAAAGAGGCTGGTCTTGAGTATATCTATGATAATCTCTTGTACATGACACACCTTCATGTTTTCTTCATTTCTATCATGAAAACATTGTTTTGTCAGTTCTTCCTAAGTATGTCTGAAGACCATGCTGTTTTTTTCTTGTAGTTCACCCTGGCAATTGTGGGCTACAATAGAGTAGGAAAGATCAGATCTGTTTATAGTGCCAATACTTTTCTTTGGATTATATGATAGGATTTAAGTTTTTTTTTTTCTTCAATCAGATACAAGCTTATCAGTTGCTTTGGTGAGGCAAATGAAGAATCATTTTTACATTTTAATTTCGTCACTTTCTGGGAATTACTTAAGAACCACTACTCATTATACACTTTGCTCAGCCCTTATGATCCTAAGCTTATCTTAATGGAATCCTCCTTGTCAATTGGGTCACTAAATGAAACAATACAGGTATTCCCCTTGCCATTCAGTAAGACACATGTAGCATGAATAAAAAAACTAAGCTTTACTTTATGCAAGTGCAAAGGTAGGCCTTTTGTTACAGCAGCAAAACTAGCACATACTAACAAATAAACCAGATTATAACTATTTAACTTCCTTTACCTATTTTTGAAGATAACTTTGAAAATATAGCTTCAGTATTGCCAATATGTATTTTATACTACTATGAAATTATAAAAGCAATGTTCTTTACCAAATCTGCACAAATAACATATTGTGCTTTAAATATACAAAACTGAAACAATCAGTATTTATTAAATATTTTTCTGAATAGGAATGCACCAACAGGCTCCATTTAATTTACCTACGTAAATTTAAAGCCCCAAAATCTATAATGCATCATCCTGAGAGGTCCTGTTTAGCTGAGTTTGGCTAATCAAGGATCTTAGTACAGAATCTACAATCAGTATTCATCCAAGACCTAAAGCTAGATGTTGTAAAGTCTATCAGGGAATGATGGACTTTTAGTCAGGTCAAAGCAGGTGAAATACAACCTTGTGCTTTCCTGAGACTGGTTATGATCTGTCAAACTGGGAAAAGCACTGCCAGGGCCAGGTACACATTTAAAACTCAAGAAAAGCAGATCCTGACACATTCTGTATCATCATTTTCTCATCATCCAAGAAAAAACGTGTAATCCCTGGGAATGTCGGAGTAAGCATCAGTACTATCAAAAAGTAGAATAAAAACAAGAATTTCCTTTTGAATAGCCTATTTGCCTTAAAATATTTTTAAATTAAGCGGTAGAAGTGGATCTGTCCTCTAATATCTCCGAATGTTTTATTATATCCCTGCATAAGAAGCCATGGCTCACACTGTTAGTCCTAGTACTTGGGAAGCAAAGGCAATAGAATCCCTGTGAGTTCAAAGCCAGCCTGGCCTTCAAAGCAAGTTCCAGGACAGCCAGGACTGTTACACAGAAAACTATGTCTGGAAAAAAGAGAGAGACAGGAGGAGGTGGAAGTGGATCTGTCCTCTGATATCTCCAAAAGTTTTATTATATCCCCACAAAGTAATGTTTAGAAATCAAATTTTATTATGATGTTAGTAAGGAATCATGAAGAAAAGAAGCTTTTCTATAAAATGTGGATTCATAATTTCTTTGTTAATTCTTGTCATAAAAATCAATAAAATTCTCCAATTAAAAAAAAAAAAACCTTGAAGCAAGTTTGGATGAGATCTAGTAGTATAGTTGTGTAAGAAATGCAACATAAAAGATGAATGTCTGAAAATATATCACCAAACAGCTTTTCTTCATCATTGTTCCTTTGAATAAGTAGACACATTCTACTCATGGGCCTTTCATGAAGCCTCTTATGCAAATATAATTAGTGCCAAAATTGACTATATTTTTTCCATGAGAATAATATATTCCAAAATGACTTAAATTGCATACATGATGATCACTGTGCCTCAACTAAAAAAATAATGTGATGCTAAAGATTGCACCTGATGCTTTGTACATGCCAGGCAAACACTGTTGCTGAGTTAGTTGGATAAGCTCAAGTTGATTTGTAGGATTGTTATCTAAATCAGTCAGATCCGTAGGATTTCCTTATATGTTCTTCTTCATATATGTAGCAAGTTTGAGTGAAGCATGCTACCAGGACTACTATGAATAGAGCTGTAATCTTTTCTTTATGTTTTCTATATATGACATATTCAGGAATTTCATTCACCAGTCTTCATAAAGAGCAAGTATATTTCCAGGAAAATAAGGCAATAACTAGCCACTGTGAAATCTTCTTAGAAGTGAGGAGCTTGTAACATACATCCAAATTACATTTCTATATACATATATTTGTTTTCTGACTAAAATAAAAACACTTATGCCCATTTTGATTCATTTTAAATTATTGATATTCTTAAGTGACTTTTTAGTCTGTGAAAATATATGTAATCTGGTATAGTGAAAAAAAAATGCTCTGTTAGCCTTATTCTTAGAACCCAAATCAGTATCAAGTCTTAAGACCAGGAAGATAAGCAGATCCACAAAGAAGTGTTTGCTCTGGGTCAGTAAACAATTCCAATGTTCTAATGGTCAATAATGAGGGCAGCCTACATCAGTTTAGTTGGAAATTAACTCCAATAAAATTATTGTGAAGAAAGAGCTATTTTCAGCTTTCCAAATTCTTAAAGGGGAGACAATATTGTCCTTCTGATGGATGATGCAATCCTTTGTAGTGCTGAATACTACCAAAGTAGGATAAACAAGTGGAAATTATTAGATTACTATTTGTAAATGATACAGTGGCAGTGATTTTATTATTGAATTTATACAATTGAGGTATTTAGAATTAAAATTTTACTTTTTATTTTTATAAACTTATTGTCTCTTCACTAATTTTACTAATGTAGCTTTTGTCCCAGTACAAAGTAAATCACAAAAGATCATGTGATTTATATATATACATATTAATTACTAAGAAAGATATTATTGTGAATATTTTTATGTCACTAATTTTGCTTTATATTTGATTCTTATGCTATCAGTATGTAGATTCTGTGACTATTCAGCTGAGTCAGTCTATATCACCATTTGGTGACCCACTGCTGTGTCCTCATATTTTTATCAATATATCCTTTACAATTTTCTTAGAAGTGTGGTCTCTTCTATTCATCTCTGAAAATACCTTTATTCTAGTAGTTGATTTTATATTGTTGTATATTTATGTATTTCAAAATTAATATAAAAATTATATTAATTTAGTAGATTTTGAATTTTCACTGAAATAATACATATCTGTGTGATTGAGGTAAATTAACCAGTGAAAAACATAAGGAAAGGATTCTTCTAACTTCTCAGGTAAAATGTAATTTCGTTTTCATTTCAACTATTTCTCTACCCTTACTATTACTTGTAGTGATATGGATGAATGTTAGATGATAGGAGTAGATATCTGATAATCCTTTTCATTCAATTTTTGAGATGTTTCATTGTTTCCTACTTATAGAATATACCATTGTTAACCAAATATCATCATTTTATAAACACACACATGAATGCTTCCATGATATCATCCACTGAAATGCCATCCCAACGTGTCTCATTTTGTTTGGTTTTACAGAGTATTTGACCTCACTATGCATCTCAGCTCGTATTCTTTGTAACAAGTTGTCAATTCTTAGATCAGTTCAGCTCAGCTTTGCCTTTTTATATCGCTTCTTTCCTTTCCTACTGCTAAAAGTCCCACAAATAGACCAAGAAATACAACTGTCACACATATGTAGAGGGCCTAGGTTGGTCTTAGGTGAGCAACTTTGCTGTTGGTCCAGGGTCTGTGAGCTCTTAGGAGCCCAGGATAGTTATCTCTGTAGGTTTCCCTGTGATGATGTTGACTTCCCTGGCTTGTACAATTTTTCTTCTCTCCCTTCAACAGGGTTCCCTGAGATTGGCTTTGGATCTCTGCTTCCATCAGTTACTGGAAAACAGCTCTCTGATGACAATAGTCATCAATCTGATCACAGGAGATGGCCAATTTAGACTACTTACTTTTCTACTATACCTAGGACCCTTAGCTAGGGTCATCTTTGTTGATTCCTGGGAGTATCCATTCCTTACACCAGGTTTCTACCTGATCCCAAAATGCCCTCATCGAGACATCTCTTTTTTACTCTCCTCTATGCCAAACTGATCCCTCATGCTCTCATTCCCACTAATTTACCCAGGAGATCTCTTCTATTTCCGTTCCCCACGCTATATTCATGCATCCCTCTCCCATCCCTCTTTGTTACTTAGCCTATCTTGGCTATGGATTTTATCATGGCTATATTTACTTTACAACTAGTTTCCACTATGAGTAATTACATACCATGTTTGCCTTTCTTGGTCTGGGTTACCTCACTCAGGATGATTTTTTTTTCATAGTTTCATCCATTTGACTTCAAATTTCCTGATATTATTTTTAACAGATGAGTATTATACTCAATGTAATAATGACAAAGTGAATCCAAGAACACATCTAAAAGATTATCCACCATGGTCAAGTAGGCTGCATCCCAGAGATGCAGAGTGGTTCAACATATGAAAGTCTGTCAATATAATCCACCATATAAACAAGCTGTTAAAAAAAATGATCTTTTTATTTAAGACTTGCTATTGTTTTAGTTTAAATCTTATAATGGTATGTTTTTGTTTTCTTTTAATAATTTAGCTGCTTTATTCACACATCTGAAAACTGAAATACTTTAAAATATAATTAACTGTGACAAAATCTATAAAATATAATCCACCCTCCTTAAGTGTACTTCCTGGTGTCTCTGACATTCTGTATTCACTTGAATCCGTTCTTTTCACTTCTTTGCAATGATATTATTATAAAACAAATCCAATATTCACTAAATATTGTTCTTGTCTCCCCCCTTGTTTTACTTTGACCTTATTTTAATGAATGAATTTGATGTCTCTTTCTTAGAAAGAACTGATGACTATGAAATTGTTTGAGAGTTTGCACATTTGAAAGTATTATCTGGCACATGGGATCAATGCTTGGTATAAGTTTTAATTCCAACCAGAAAACTATTTTCCTTTAAAAATTTTAAGGCATTCAATTTGGATCTAACCTTCAGTTTTGTTCATAAAAACCACAAAGCTATTCTGATGCCTAATAATGTCTGTCATTATTTTCTTTCCCTGAAAGACTTTTTGCTTATTTTTCTCTAAATGATAGAAGTCTAAATTTTTTTGGATTAAATATTGATGTGAATGGTATTAACCCCCCTTTTGTTTTTACAAAATAAGCCATGGGGTGCACCTACTAACACTATTTGCTAAAACAACACCAACATTTAATCACCCATTACATTCATACAAATCTCTTTACCCATAGACTAATGCAGCCCTCAGACCTCTTCACAGGAGGTTTACTTATTTATTTACGTATTTATTTTTGTAGTGGGTGGTGGCTCACAACTGATCAAAATGCTGAAAATAAATGACCATGAAGTACTCATCCACAAGTGGGACATCTATATCACTCCGGATGCCTCAGGGGCAGATAAAGGAGAGAACTGGAGAAATTGGTGACTACATCACTTATGAACTCATAGCAGTTCTGGTTGTCTGAATAAAATTGAGCTACTCAACCATAATCTCTCTACTTCTAGAATATGACCATTTTCAGCCATAAATTCAGGTTCACTACAGCAATCAACTAGTTACAAAACTCTGTGGTCATAAACGTGAAGAGTTCTTCACAGACACAGAGGTCCATATGGCTTCTGCCTAAAAACTCACTCCAATATGAGTTGATAAAGTTGAGCATCTAGGTAAAATGTAAAAGACCACATCATATTGGATCCACTGTCTAGAAATTATGCCTGGAAACAAGGAATGGAGTTTTTCACATTTTCCCAAGTAATCCACTAACTATTTACAGTATCCACCACAGAGGTGAGGAAATAAGATCCAAGCTGTGAGTCTAAACAAATATGAATGTAAAAATGGCCAATCATAAAATAAATTCCTGGGCCTTCTTCACTCTCAATGGTAGAAAAATTCCAAAACTACTATAATGTACATATTATTTTCAATGAAAATAATTCCTCTTACAGAACAGAGTTTATTTCTGGTGTATGAATTGACATCTTAGAGCCCATTCCCTACAGAGAAACACCTTGCACAGCCTTGATACTGGGAGGAGAGACTCCTACCCACATAAGCTGGATATGCCAGACCAAACTAACTCACCTTGGGATTCTTAGCTCTCCCTAGGGAATGAATGGAAGAATGGGATATTGAGGGGGAAGTTGAGAAAAGATGGGGAGTAGGGGAAGGAGAAGTAGCAGTGGTTGATATGGAAAAAACTCTTAAAATAATTTAAAAATAAGATATAAGTTAATAAAAATGATTAAAGATATGCAATAAAACACATTCATATAGAGAAAACTTCTAAATGGGTGACAGTATGTATAAAAATATGTAGGGTTTGGAGAGAAAATAAAAAGGGCATGGAAAGTCCTTTAAAAAGAAATACAACAATAAAAATATAATAAGCTACATAAAACAGAGTTTGGATTATATGCATTATTGTATTTTTTAAAATTATGTAAATGTTAATGAGCTAACTGCAGAAAGACATTTTTTGGTAAAGGCTGCTAAGTTAAACCAACACACATATTTTAAAGGTATCTTGACTTTGAAATTTGTGTCTAAGGACATGTTGCTTTGGAAGAGAAGTTCTGCTTCTGTTTCCAAAGAAGTTGAGAACCTGTGGATAGCTTCCAGGCTAATAAGGTTTGGTCAACAAAGACTTCCCGAAGGCAACTGGCTGAGATAATGCAACCTCACAGACTACTACAGCCAAGATTTAACCATAATTCTAATTTTTCTCAGGACTCTCATAAGATTGGCAGTGCTCCAATTGGCAGGAAGTAGTATGGAAAGCTATGTCCAAATTCCCAAAATATTGTTTGTAAATGTTTGTTTTAATTATAAATGGTTAATGATTGACTAATCATCATAGTCAATTCTTTGTAGGGAAAAAAAGGGGAATACGTTCTAAAAATGATTTTTAAAAAGGGGGGGGGTAGATAATTGAATCTGGCTTTGATCCAAAAAGCAACTGTTAATTGTGGTGAAATTTAGGTGTTAGTTGATAAGGTTCAATGTGCCTAAGCAATAGGCCAAACAACATAAAACTAATATAAGTGTCTAAGTCATTTCTAAAGGCCTAAGCAACAGCAGGTGGCTAAGCAGTCTAAGATGACAGATTTGTGTGTCTAAACCTCAGGCTGCTTGGGCCAAAATACCTCATTATAACGGTTAATCTCAAAATACTTTACATTAGTATGGATTTTAGTTTATTAATACAAGTTTATGATTAATTTTGTTATACTGTTTGCATATTTTTACTCTTGTTTAAGGCATTATGCTTAAGTAACTGTAGTGGGACTCTGTTCTGGTACACTATGAACATCTGTCCCTCCTAGCGGTTTAATAAAAAGCTTATTGGCCAGAGTCAGACAAGAAGTACACGTGGGGCTACCAGACTAAGAAAACTCAGGGAACAGGAAGAGAGACACAAGAGAGATGCCAGGGGAGATGCCAGCAGATGCAGAAGAAAGAAGACAACCATGCTAATCTGAGAAAAGGTACTAAGACACATAGTTAAATAGATTAATGAAAATGGGTTGAGTTAAGATGAAAGCGAGCTAGCAATATGTCTGAGCCATAGGTCAATCAGCCTAAAATTAATATAAGCCTCTGTGTGTTTCTCTGGGACTACATGTCTGTGGGTCTGGACCAGACAGGCCAGAAACCTCTTACTAAAGTAATTCATTTAAAATTGTAATGCATAATTTAAAATGTAGATTAATGATTAATCATCTATGATCATTAAACTTATGACCATGTTAGGTTTTTTGGATATGCAAAAATATATTTCAGTTAGATAGGTAATCTTCAAACACTTCAACGACCTATAAAATATGTCATTTAAAATATTATAAGAACTTAGACTTCTCTGGATGATGAGACATGTCTTCTCCTGACAGCACCAATCTGCTCCAAGAAAATGATAGGCATTGAAAAAAATCTATATAGAGCTTACTTTCTTTGTGGCAAAATTTGGCTCCTGGGCAATAAACTGGTCTTGCCTTGACTGCTTGACAGTATGTTCTGTAAAATGGACATGCCAGACCCATAGGAAATTGATCTCTGAACATTTCCAGAACAAGCTGAGATGTTCCTTCAAGTTCCGAGAAATCTACCAGATGTTCTTCAAGACATAGAGAGAAGCAACTGATTAATTATGCCAGTACGGGTAGAACAGTTAGATATGAAACTTTGGACTCACAAGGATAAGGTAGAAGATAGAATTTTCTTTAAAAATTTTGCTAAATAGAAGTAGACTAGATATTATGATGTGATTCTTGCTTGATAGCTGTTTTGTTATATGTAATTTTGCTATGTTGAAATTGAAGCTTTTTTTCTGATTAGAAAGAAAAGGGAAAGTGATGTGGGGTATCTTTTTGTACTCTATGCATATACTTTGTTACCATTTGTTATAAAGAGACTGTTTGGCCTATGGCAAGGCAAAATAAAAGAAAAGGATTACAACTTTTAAAAGGGAGTCAGGGTTAAAATATATGTGTGTATGTGTGTCTGAGGTGGGGGAGAAAAACAAAATATTTAAAATAGAATACTAAATGTTACTTATATAAAGCTTTACATTATAAGACAAGGAAATGAATCATTTTATTTCCATCATTGATAGAAAACATTCTCGATATACATGGAGTCCTTAGAAATCATTAAAGAGAAAGATCATAAACCAACAAAACATGGACAACACACGTAAACAGAAAATGTATTGAAATACGATCACCTTTTAGTGATATGCATCCTAAGATGAATGTGACTATCTATGGGTATATTTATTTTAATCAGACGGATAATTGTATAAATGTTTGGTCACAAACTAATCTTAAGAAAAAGGAGCATGGATAGGGAAGTTTCAAACTCTAGTGAGAAGGTAAGCAATGACAAGAATTTTGAAGACCCATGTGATGTTATTATTAAAAGAAAATACTAACACACCTTTAGTCACAACCATTCCATGTCTAGGTATTTATATTGCACACAAGATATGAGGAAAGACATCTGAAAGGAAGAAGTGCAATGACTTTGTCACAGTAGAACACAGACCCACAGACAGAGGATTGGAATCCTAATGAACACTGTTGCAACAATTTGATCACACTCCAGTAAGTATTATAAATTAATTCTGCATGTTTCTAAGTCATTAAGATGTTATTTTAAAAGTAAAGGCAAGGAACTGAAGCGAAGGGTTAAAGTCATATTCTTGTGACATCAAGAGCATATATAATCTGAAGAAAATATAAAGCGTTTACAGTGTTTTTCCTTTGACCGAAGATAGCTGATGGGAGACAAAGAGTGTTCATCCTACCAGAATATTTTGTTGTTGTTGTTGTATGTTACAAGAGCAGGATCACCTGCTGTGAAATCAACAGAACTGACTAAGCTTCCCTGAATGGTTTTTCACTGACTGACTTGTTTGTGAAACAATATCTTAGTGAAAATGTTGTTCTTTTCACTGAACAAATTATATCTGGTTTGATGAAAGCAGATTAGTTGTCTGAATAAGGAAAGTATTATTTACAGCAGCCTTTTGTTTATGTGACACACATTTTGAAATTTGTGTCCATACAAATGTCCGATAAGCACAGCATATACACAAAGTTTGAGTTAATGGAGTCCTGTTTAAATATGGTATCTATATAAGATTTCACTACAAAAATGACACTTAAATATGAAGGTATATTTACTCTCTATGCTACAAAAATATATCTTACATTTAAAAATAAATCACTGTATTCTGTGGGCATGAGGTGATGTCATTGGATAAAACGTCTTCCAAACAGGAAGGAACACTCCAGGGGGGTGGAGTTTCAGTAGTCAGAACATACAAAACAGCAAGGCAGGAGTGGTAGCTATCAGTGATCCCAAGACTCCAGGGGCAGAGGCAATGATACCAAGGCAAACCTAAATCAAGGAGCTCTGGGTTCAGAGACATGGACTGCCTACTTCAATAAAATAGCTAATGTCTGAAGAAGATGCAACGTCAGTTTTCTTTCCCGTACCCAGACACAAACTTGTACACCTATATCCAAACACACATGCATAAAGAGGTGTGAATGCACATGCCCATACATGCATATAGGTAAATACACACATAAATAAATAAGTTAATTCTAAAATATCCCAAAGTTTACTTCTTTCCCCTTTTACCATTAGGTTTAATTTCAAGTGCTAAGCTTAGTTTTGAAAACAGTCACTATTACATTTTACTTTAAAGTTGGTTTCCATAATTCATTTCCTTTACAAAACTAATGTGTCTTAGACATTTCCCAGGAATTCACTCTCTACCCATTTTTGTATTAGCACTAATTGTTCCTAAAGTTATACTTTCTGAAATGAACAGCTAGTGACAGTTGCTTTTCTTCAAAGTAACTATAAATAAGTGTGTAATAAATGAATACACAGTCTATCTAAACACTAATTTTCTTAGAATGTGCAAGCCACAGAGCTTCTGGTCTTACATCTATTCTCATGCCTAGTATTTTCTCTCAGTAGCTCATTATTGGTTATTATTGTCATTGTCACCGAGGGTCCCCAGAAAAATACTCAATATTGCTTTATTGAATTATGTCAATCATTAGAATCATCAGAACTTAGGGTTTTGTTGACAAATTCCTATAGTCTTCTGTCTTACCATGCTTGAGGCAGTGGGATAATGGGTTCAGGGCCTGGCTTGGTTGTACAGCAAACTCTACCTTTTAACCATATATATATATATATATATATATATCTCCTTTTCTTAATATCAGTGTATAACCTTAATATATAAACATGTTTTCATAGTGAATCTTTACTATTATTTCATGCAGATTAATTTGTAGTCCTCTGGAAAAAAAAAACCCTTTAATAATCTTTAAGACTGTCTCTGCATAGAAATTTTATTGAGTTCATATATCCAAAATGTCATTTCACTTTAACACTTGGATGATGTGGGAAATGCCTTTCTGTATGCTGTGAATCTCAATCTTTAAATAAAGGAGCTGTTTTTGGCCATGACAGGCACCATAGAAGAAGTAGGAGGAGGAATAGGAAAGGAAGGGCGGAGTCAGGGGAAGACTGAGCTGAAGCCGCCCAAGCAGCAACATGTAAGAACACAGGTGAGCCACAGGCCACGTGGCAGACAGATTAATAGAAATGGGTTGATTTAAGATGTAAGAGCTAGCGAACAATGTGCCTGAGCCATAGGCCAAACAGCATCAAGTTAATATAAGCATCTGAATCATTTCTGGGGACCTGAGAGCAGCGGCAGTGGGCTACTAAGGGGTCTTGGGCGGCAGGTCTGTGGGTATGGACCTCTGGCCGCCTGGGACCAAGAAACCCCACTACTACACTTGGACAATATCATATCTTTTCACAATCTTAGTGTCGTTTTAAACTGATTTATTAGTTGACATTTTCCATACAATTTTAGTTTTTAACTAATTTGTCTGTTTTATTTTGGCTTTTGTTTTTGCAAGACAATATTTCTCCATGTAACAGCATTGGTCATCCTGGAAGTCAGTCTGTAGGCCAGGCTGGCCTTAAACTCATAGAGATCCACCTGCTCTAACTCCTGAATGCTGGTATTAAAGGCATGCCCCACCACTGCCCTGCTGATTATGGGTTTTTTTGTTTGTTTGTTTGGTTGGTTTTTTGGTTTTTTTTGTTGTTGTTGTTGTTTTTGCTACAAACTGCGGCCCACCTTCTAATGAAAACTGGCGTACAACTTACTATTTAGCCAAAGCTATTCCTAATTCATGGTAATTTGCTTGTCTCAGACTCTTGAGATTATAACCTTTATAACAAGCTTTTCTTTTTCTTCCAGAGCTTTATATCCAACCCATGTTCCATAGCAAAATATGAACATATTGTAGTGATAATTTTTTACAATGGAATTAATTGCAAGCAATTTGAAAGTCTTGCTCATTAAAATTAATATATTTTCCTACAATTCAGAGTTTAGAATTTTGTTCTTAATTTTAATGTTCATGATAAATAATGCTTTGGGCCCAAACAGGAATTCACATATCAGACACACCAAAAACTAGTTCACCAAGAAAAAAAGTTCTTCCTACACCCTCTCCTTATAATAATTCCTCATAGTGGACTTAATTTTTTAACTTTTAGAAATATACATAAAGTTTTAGTATTGCTGTACTTTATAGAAGTAAGATATTTAACATAATTTAAAGTATATATTCAATTGTCTTTTATAATAGTAATAAAAATTTTCATTGTCAGAAATTATATAATCTTTATTATTATGCTTAAAATTGCAGGTAATTTTAGTATTTCTTTTTAAAATATATCGTGTTCAATTGTCCATATATTTATGTCTTTGTTTATCATTAACGTAGTTATCAATAAAGTTTTTATCTTCTAATTCAATAACTCTATAAAGCAATAGTAACAAAGTGTATGTTGTGTAGTTTCTCAATTTCAACAGAATATTTTTCAAACAGAACCATTAAAATGAATTGCCATATATCTTTAGTGCCCAAATTCTAACATGATCTGGAATCTAAGTTATATCCCATGGTTATTATTGATATTTTAAGTTAAAAGTAAGTTTTGAATCATTTCAAAATGTCCTTGCTGTTATTTTATTTGATTTTATTTTAACTTGTTATTTTGATGGTTCAGTTTTCCTCATTTTTATGGTGAATTAAACTCAGTTTTGACCTATTTGATTATTTCTAATATGTGTCTTCACTTCATAAATTTTGTAATTGTAGTTTATGTACTTTATCCAGAACCTAAAGCAAGTCTGCCATTTTCTTCTATTAAAGCAGTACTACCTGCCCGTAGAATTCTTTTGTTGCAGGATCTGCATAACCTTACACTCAAGGGGTGAGTGTTCTCTTTAGAATGGCATGTGAAGTCCACCTCAGTTTTTCAGTCTGCGCTTGTTCTCCAAGAAGTTAAATTGTGGATCGTTTGATTGGTTAGAAATCAGGTCAGGTTTTCTCAGAGTTCTTGTATTTTATTTTTACACTATCCAGAGACAACTACCTACTTTTATTTTCAATAGAATTTAATTTGTGTTTTTTTTTTTCTCCTGATCTATCTCAACAGAACTTTCTGCAGGCATTAGATTTTCCACAGAACCGAAGAACATTGTTATACCATTTCACTGTCATGCAGTTCTAAATGCTTATTTCCAAGTATTTAGACATTTACATTTGGTTTATTTTTTGTTACTGTTTGAGAGATTTGGGATTCTCTTTATTTTGTGCATGTATATGTGGGCACACATGTACCACAGAACGCATGTAGAGTCATAGGGCTGCTTTCAGGGGTCAGTTCTCTTACCAACAAGAGGTGGAGAGAGTGTGTGTGTTGAGTATTCTTCCACTGATGCAGGATTATGGCCAAGTTTCCTCCCCACTGGATTGACTGCAACTGAGCTGCTCAGTTCACCTTAAGATCTTCAGAACATGAGCTCATCATGTCCTCAATCAAAAGAAAGACTTCTGACAAAGGATTCCAAAGGAAAAAAATCTGAAATATGCTGATTAAATTATATAGAAACACAGACTTATCCCCTTAGATCCCATCACCTTAAGTATCTGCATATATGCTGTAGCCCTACTCAAATCTTAACTTTTCATTTGATAACCTGAAAGCTAATATTGGACAATGCCACTTCAAAGTGGCACCGTATTTGACATATGTACCTTCAAAGGAAAGTGCAGTAGGTCAATGTTAGAGAGAAAAACCCAGATCTGCAAATAAAGAAGCTGAACCAGTTGCTTATTCTCAAGATAAGCTACGCATGTCATGTCCCTATGCTCTTGGAGACCTCATTATATCAGCAATAATATTCAAATGAAAGAACCTTTGACTTCTTTTGTTTTGGAATTCTTCACCTGGTTAAGGTTATCTTCAGCATTTACTTCCTGAGAAATTTAATATCTAAATGTGTATGTGTGTGTGTTAACATGTATGAACATATATGTAGATTCGCATATACAGCATGCCTGTGAATGTACAAACAGATCACCGGATCATTCTTGTATGTTTTCTCATTAATTGTCCAGTTGTTTTTATCTTGTGCTTTTTTCATTCATTAGAAAATGTTTTCCATTAAGCTAGAAGTCTTCAAGAAAGCCCTAGAGACTACCTGTCTCCACATACCTAGTGTTCGGATTATGAAAGAATGTGACCATTCCCAGATTTTAATGTGTAGGTTCTGGTGATCAAATTCAAGACCTTAAAGATTCATGGCAAGCACTTTACAGAGACTGAGCTATGCCCCACCTGACAGACAAGAACTCAGACAAACATCATGTATGTGATCTGTATCACTCCCTAGCTTCTGTACACATTCTTGAAATTGCCTTTGAAGACACTGATGTCCTGAATCTCTAGCAGCCATCTGTAATTTAACCTAGTTACTTCTAAAGATAAGAATTTAGAATGTCCACAGTACCTATGCCATCCGTGTGCTAACTTACATCCCAGCACGCTCTGTTTCTTTCAAACCTGTAGCCATGGAAACATTTATCATTTCTTCTTGCTTTTTTTATACAATGGTTGGACATAATGGCCTCTTTTATTCAGTGACATTTAGTGATATTAGATGGTGAAATGAACTCAAATTCCGGATGAAGTCTCAGACAAGTGTTGCTGTTTCAGAGAGTATGCGAAACTGCTAATCATCATGATAAATGTCCCACTGCAGGCTAGTGAAGGACAATGGACTGTCACTAGCGAGCTGCAATCTGAATCACAATTGCTTTGTGTAATACGAACAGTTTGCTTAACCAAATGTGAAAATGGAAAAAATAAGAACGAGGAGGCCATTATTCGGAGATCTTACCTTAATCTTGATTTAATATAGAGTACAAGGAAAGTGCCCAAATAAATTAATTTTGATTCTATCCAAAGTTTGAATCTTCTTCTGACTATTTTTTATAATTTTTTCCAAACAATATATTCTAATCCCAGTTTCTGCTCCCCAAAGTGCTCCCAGACCCTTTCAACCTTCCTACCGACCATCTCTAAGCCTTGCATCTGTGTGCCATAAATATTAAATGCTCATGAAAAAATATAAATAAGATACAGATTTCTGATACAATCTATATACTTCTAGTATTCTTCTGATAAGCATTGTGAGCAAAACACCATTTCCAGTTTACTAACAAGGATAATCACCATGAGCAAAACACTATTTCCAGTATACCAACAAGGAGACTAGAGATTAGAGAGGTTTAAATGATATGGAACAGAGTGTCACAGCATACATCTTATAATTGCTATAAGCTTTCAATGCACATTAATCTTCTTTTTTCTGTAATCAGCTTCTCTTTTTGAAGGTTCTAATTAGTTTGCACTCTGTTTTCAGGAAGAAAAACCAAAATCTATGGATATTACTCAGAGCTTGTAACCTGGAGAAAAAGATAAAAGCACATCTTCCTATCTTTCTCACATTCAAAATTTCATTCATTTGGACATGTGAACTTAATTTTGCTCTATTCTATTTTTAAAATGTGTGTGTGTGCATATGTATGTGTGCATGTGTGCGTATACACAAGTCCTGTACGTGACAGAGCCTCCTGAGGTCATAAGAGGACATCAGATTCCATTATAGGTGGAATTACATACAGTTGTGAGCTGCCAGACCAAGGTAATCTTAGCCACTAAGCCATCTCCCCAGCCTTACTGCCAAATATATTTTGCACAAATAGAAGGAAAAGGACACAAGTTAAAGGTCAAGACCATTTAATGCACCCAGTCACACAGATTTGATTTAGAGGAGGCTCTTTCAAGACCACACTTTAAATTACTTCTAGATGTTTTCAAAATTAACTGAACGCCAAAATTGCTTACTTGTATGCTGTTACACAAATCCTGCCTGTGATGTGGGAAAGGAAATACGGCCTACTAGGCAAAAGCCCAGACACCTGATTAACAACTCTGAAAGCTCTGCTGTTTTTAAATTTTTAAGGGATTAATAAAGTTGTTCAATCTCCAGTGTGTGGATAAATGGAAACTTAGAAATGAGCTAGGCATACAAAGAGCTGGGAGGAAAGATTAGTTATTGATATTCTTCACACTTAAAACAATCTCCTTGTCAGGAAGAGGGGAGAAGATCACTATTCCACACACTTGAATTTGACTTTTATAGTCAGTAGCTGCAGAATTTCATCGCAAAGTAGAATGCTCACCTTGAATGGAATAAGAGGTGCTTTATTCTGAGCCGAATGTGAGTGCCCATGGCTCCTGACCAAAGATTGAAGTTGCCTTGAGTAGAACATTTGAATCAGCGTTCATGAAGGAAGGACTGGTTAAATAAGAGCATCTCCTATCAACATCCTCGCTTGTAGGTTAATTAAAACCAAAGTTGAAATGACTTCAATCATTTCAAAAAATCTACCAAGACAAACTTCAATTACCTTAGACAGCATAAGATCTCAAAAAAAATGAACTGAAGAGAGATAGAACAGAATGAAGGTTAATACAAATGTTGTCAGATTGATTTTCTGTTATATGGTATGCTCAGTTACGAGTGAAAAAACATAGTTCTTAAAATTTTTAAGTTTACATGTGTTTGTCATGAACAAAAGGTAACATAATTTGAGGTCAGAAGTACAAACCCATAAACTTATGCCATGAAGGATATCTTTTGTCACAGGTGTAGCTGACAGCACATGACAGAGTCTCCCATAAGAATGAGAAGAGCTTGTAACCTGGAGTAGCCTTCATTGATAAGAACAGCTTTTTCCCACAGATCACGTGGCTTGGACTCCAGCTCTTCCTGCTCAAAATTTGCTGCGAGAAGCTTTTTAAAACCCATTTTAAATATTAACTTATCACTTGACTTGGCATGCAATGTAGACTTGTCATATGGGTTGCTCATGCAGTTCCATTTTCTAAGTTGTCTAGTAATTGTTATGTAAAATTTTCAAGAAAGGAAGATTAAGAAGTATTAATGTGAGTTTTGAGCCAAGTCCGTAAAGACACTTGACAACAGAACTTTTTGAGACATAAATACTTACCATTTTTTGGTCACTTTAATAGCTTTTGAGTTTACTATCACCTCTTTTGTAATTATGGGTACATTATATATGTGTGTGTATGCATGTCTTGTATGTGTGTGTGTGTGTATGTGTGTGTTGCATACACACACACACACACATACACACAAACAAACAATATATATGTTGTTTAGGGCTGACCATTATGACTTCTCTATGCAACCACCATATATAACTCTTTATCGAGGGTGGAGCCTTGTAGAATTTTTTTTCATCTTCCATGTTGGCTTGTCAACAGATATGGTCTTGTACAGGTTCTGTGCAAGCCGCTTTATTATTTAGAATTAACAGAAAAAGTATCTCTGACATTTCTAGTGGACATTCTATTTCAACAGGGGCTTAGTTCCTTTGGCTTTTATAATTTTCCACACTTTTTCAACTATGTTCCCTGAGCAGTGGGTAGAGGGTGTTTTGTTATAGATGTTTCCAGATGAGCTGGGCATGCTCCAGTCACTCTAACTGTGGACTTTGACCAATAGTAGATATCCATAGTACCTTCCATCTTCTACAAAAGGAGCTTCTTTGATGAAGAATAAGTTAAGAATAAATATGAGTATAGTAGGAAGCTGTATTAACTTAGAAAAAAAGCAGCACTTACTTTTCCTCTATGTTCTATGTCCTCACAATCAATGTGTTATTGGCTATGCCTATAGCACCAAAAATGAGATCCCATCTATGGAATGGGCCTTAATTGTAATTAGACAGTTATTGGTTACCCCAAAATCATAAGCACCATTGGTGTGCCACTGGAGTATCATTGGTTTATTTGCTGATCTGTTGATAACCGCTGCTTTCTACCCCAGCACTCAATATCAGCTTCTGAACCCTTAAATGCTAGTTCTTGCAGAGAAAATTTCCAGGTCAGTATTCGCTTGATTCTTCAAAGTCATCTACTCACTATGTGTAGTATCTTCAGAAATATAGTCTTTCCTTCATGTTTTGGAAGTCCGTGGCAATAGCATATTTTATTTGGGGTGTTTCTTCACTCCCAAACCAACAACTCAAATGGATCTATTATTTGCCTTGCATTTGGATATTTAGTTATATGGTTCCTGGGGAAAGCATTTTCACACCAGTGTTGATATAACTCCATTTTAAACAATATATTCAGATCTGTCTATCATTTATCTCTATCTGCAGAAACACAAACACAGATATTTATGTAATATATGATATAGAATGTATTTTAAAGTAAACTTAGGAAATAATGTTTGCGTGTGATTTTCAAACGTTTTTACTGTTGTCATTCCTTGTTCCTCCCTCTCCCTCTGTACTATTCTCCCTTCCCTGTATTCAGTTCATTCTGCCTGTTGTTCCTAATTTGGCCTCTTTCCATCCATAGTCACTATGCTCCACTACTTTCCTCTATAGACTAGCATTTTATTTTTTATTGCGGGTGCTTGATATGTGTATGTCGACGTACACTTTTGTGCCTAGCACTCTTGTAATACAGAAGAAGGCATCAGATTACCTGGAGCTATAGTTACAGATGGTTGTGAGCTACCATGTTAGTTCTGGGAAGCTACCACTGGTCTACTGGTAAAAGTCAGTGTTCTTAACTTCTGAGCCGTCTCTCCAGCTCATAGGACAGAAAAGTTTCATGACATATGTTAATCTTGCTCTATCTTTACCATTTCTTTGTCCATTTTGGAAAAAAAAATAGCCATTTTTATCATAGGACAAAAATATATTTTACTATGAAACTAGCTTCCTACATTTTCTTATCTAAAAATACATTTTGTGCTTATAACTGTTTATGTGTTTATATATCTTAATCATACTTGATAGTTCCAGTCTATATGTTTTCTTCTTTATTTATCAAAAAATAGAAAGAGAGAACCTCTTTGTCTTAACTCTTTATATTTCAAGCCCAGGAAATTCTACATAAAAACAGATGCAAAACATGTTAACAGTCCTGATCCATTTTTGTATGCTCTTACCAACATCCTTAAACGAACTATTTGTTAAAGATTTAAGTGTTGTTTTAATAGGTATGTGGGAAATGCTTTTGCTAAATGCATCAACTTCTCATTTAGGCTCACAAGGCAATCAAAATCAGCATGAAAGCCTGACATCTATCTTTCATTTTATGCTTTAGCAGGTTAATCATGTGTCTTAATCACTATTCTATTGCTGGGAAGATACAACATAATCAACTCGGCTCATCAAAAAAGCATTTAATTGTGGGATTGCTTATAATTTTAGAGGTTCATCATGACTGGGATCATGGTGGTTCTCAGGCAGGCGTGGTACTACGGATGAAGCTGTGAGTTCCTCATCCTGATCCATAGGCAGAGACAGAGAGTGAAAGCCTGGGTGTGGTATGGGCTTTTGAAACTTCAAAGGTCAGCCACAGTGACACACTTCCTCTAAAAAGTCATGCTTCTTAATCCTTCTAATCTTTTCCAAAGGTTTTTTTTTTTTTTTTTTTTCTAAATAGCTTCATTCTCTGGTGACTAAGGATTCAAACATAATCTGGGGGTTGTTCTTACTCAAACTACCACAGCATATAATTTCAGTATAAATATCTAATTTAAGGCTTTAAAAATGAAACTACAGACAAGTCACTGGCCTAAATTTATCATCTCGACTAAGAAACAGAGAAGCTCCAAAATAGGCCGTCCCTGGAAGGCACTTACTTACCTATGATATTGAAAAGCTGACCTGTATCATGAATAATCATCTCCAGTCAGAGATGCTGTCCTATTTCTTGACTAGAACTGAGATAATGAACAGTGTTTACCTTTCACCTTTTAACTCTGTTTTTTCCCACTGTTTACACCCAAAGCTCATGTCAACACTCCAGAGACCCACGAGGGGATTATAACGTTCTGCTCATTCTCCTTGTAAAAGCGCGTTGATCCTGTTTCCTCCTCTTGTCCTTCTTTATCATTAGGATCAGTCCTATCTGGTTACTCGCTTCTGGGATGGTTTAAGACAGCACTATTCAAGGCAAATCAGATACAGAGATGGATAATCTCATGGATAAATCATGGCCATCAAGGTGAAAATAGATATCCAACACAATCCAAACTCTGGGTCTGCAGCATTCCACATCTCTACAATTACCAAGTTCTAATTTTCAACTGCATAGATTATTAGCCGTAAGGTTTTTTTTTTTTTTTTGTTACATTTGTTAGCACTGTGACCCACTTTTTGCAGTCCTGATCAGTGAGCAAGTACGTGTCCTGAAGTTCTGACACCATCCTACTTAAAGCCCGCTTTAAGAGGAAAAAGACGCCACCCCCATTGCTAGAGGTCATGTGTACCTCCCAACGCTGCTCTTTCCTCTCTGTTCCCTTTCTTTCTCTATCTCTCTCTTTTAATCTCCATTTCTTTCCTTTTCCATCCCCTGGATGTTAGTAAAGTCTTCAAGTGAGCACTGCCTGCAATCAAGTCTTTCCCGTGGTTTCCACCCACAGTGATTGATGCCTGCCTGTCTGCATGTCTCCACACTCACTGTGGGGCATCTAGGCTTCCACCCACTAAGGTCTCTCTCATTCCTTATTACAACACCATTCTCCAGTGTAGGTATGGTTAGTTCTGGCAGAAGTCCCATCAAGTGGTTCAACAGAGAGACACACATACACCATATATTTAGGCACATCTAATCCTAAAATACTTAAAAATAGGTTGGTTTAGTGCTGAAATAGTCCATAATTTTATTAGTAGCATACTTCCTACTGCAGTTGGAATGAAAGCCTCCTCAACTGCATGTCACCAGGAGGCTCTCAGGCAGAGCTCTTAACTGCCCAAAAGATCCTTAATGAATGATGCCACTGTTAGGCAGTTAGTCAGAAACAACATGTAGGGTGTGGTGGCACATACTTTTAAACCCAGCACTCAGAAGACATAGACAGGCAAATCTTGAGCTTGAGGCCAGTCTGGTTTACATATTGAATTCTAGGAGAGTCAAGGTAGACAGATCCCAACTACTAAAAGAAAAAAAAATCTATTAAATGTAATACAATCCTTAACAGATTTTAGAAAACATATTGATGAAGTTTTATTTAAAATTTCTTATATGCACATTTATAAAACTGAGGAACTTTACTGATATGAATTGCACAGATACCATACTGCGGAATCAATGATAGCACTGTAGGAACGAAAGTGCCTCTGCTTCCACAGACATTCTGTAGGAAATTCTCTAGCCACTGTAGAAAAAAAATGACTCTGCTTCTAATTTCTTTATTCCAGGTTTGAGTATAGTTACATTAATATTAGACATTTATTATGTGAAATCTCCAAACAACACCTTTTTTGTTATTGTCCTTATTTCTTCTTTACAATTAATTAAATTCGTGCATGTGATTAATTAGAGCTGTGAATAGCTAACCTTTGTTTTCACAAGTACATGTCTCTAATGAAGTTGTCACTGAGAGCCTCAAAATAGATCAAGTCTGAATTCTGCAGCATACTCGTGTTTATGTGTTGTGTACCTGTGAATGATGACTCTAGGTAGGAGCAGCTTCACCTCCTACAGCTTTGTGATTGTGAGTCATACCTTCAGGTAATTTCACTTGACTCTAAAGAGACACTGCATACCATTTTTTTTAAAGGTGAAGATTCAGATCAGGAAAAGCACCTGCATTTTAAGCAACATGAAATTGCAAATACTTTCTGTCTGAGACTGTTATATAAGTCAAACTATGAATCGTTGCTCTTGATAAGTCCAGGAATCTTATTTGATTCTGTGGTAACAAGTCTCCAAGTGCTCAGCTGTCTCTTTGGCCCAGGTCATCTGTGAATGAAAATCCCAGTAAGAAAGTGTCCACAGTAAGGATTCGTTAGTCATGTTCAGAGTTGATTCAGTAGACTTCCTTGGAAAATAAATTCAGGAATTTTGTCAATGACTTCATGTCATTTTTATCATTAGAACTCACTGACTGAAAAATACCCTCTCAGAATCTCAGTCCTGCCCTTTGACTAAAAGACTCCTTAATCAAATCTCAATATTAAAACAGAACAGTATCTAGATGTTTTTTTTATAACATCAAGATATTTTAGTAAAATTTACTATTTGACCTAAAAAACAGATGTTCTTTCTTGCTATGTTTTCTGATTTGTAATTTGATGCCCTATTTTGAAAAACAAAGTATTCCATAAAAGCACTGCATATCCTTGTCCTTATTTCATATACAATATGACTGCTATTCCACAACATTTAATTATTAGTAGTTATAGGAAGTAAACTAGAGATGACATAAAGTTTACAGTGGATGTTTGTAGGTTGCACACAGATGTTGTTCAATTTTTCATAATAGACTTGAGCCTCCTAGAACTTGTTGTCTATGGACACTTTGAAACAGTCACACATCTAATGCCCCAGTAAAACGCAAGTATGTCAAATTAGTAAAACTAATCTCAGAGAAGAAAGAAAACATTGGTCAAGATATGCTCAAATGGCAACGACTAAAGAATGGCCACACCCTGACAGACAGAGTTTTCAGACCCTAATATTCCTATGCATTCCTATGATTAGGAGATGCCATTACAACTTGGTCTTCCAGAAAACAAATCCTAACATCCCTCTTCTACCTTAGCTTGGGATGCTCAATATAAATTGAAATGCATATATATGAAATTAGCCTAAATTTATTGACTTACCACCCTTCCCCAAAGATGAACACATTAATAAATAATGTGTATTTATTTTTTATATAAAATATCTTCTGGGTTTTCTCTTCCATCTATTCCAGTTGTATTTGTTCAGTTAAGACACTCATGGTTTCTTAGCTAGAGAATGTACAAGAAAGCACATTCCATTATGGCACAATAACCTTCAGAGTCATTTGCAGCATATTGATTCCCTACATATTACCATGTATATGTGTAGCGTTTATGTGCATGTGTACATGTGTAGAGTATATATATATATGTATATATGTATATATATGTATATACGTATATATATGTTTGTGTGTGTGTAGGTAGGTACTATATAGAGAGAAATAAAATATATATATTTGATATAGGTACAATGACAAAAGAGAAAAATGAAAAAGGTAGATGCTAACTGGGAAGGACATAGGGAGAATAATACAGAATAATACAAAGGGAGAAATAAAAAAGATAAACAATACTGGAATATTTTTTAAATGCATAGAGAAACACTGAAATATATATTATGCATGTTCTATAACATTATAAAATAGCATGTTTCTTGGACGTGGGAAGCTTTATTAGAGGAGAACAGTAGTCCCATCTTTAAAATCAACATATTTTCTTACATTATAATATAATATAACATAATTATATTATAATTTATATTTATATATTTAATAATAACATATAATTAAATAATTTTTCTTCTTTCCTTCCTACAAACTCTTCTATAAGTTTCTTGGGTTCAGGCTCAATAAAGTCTCTTGTATGTATATCTTTAGGGATGACCATTTGGTAGTGGATTTTTGTTTGATATGCAATAATGCTCCCCCCAAGCCACAAATTATCATTCAAAATGCCAGTGTCAGGCTGGGTAAATTTTTATTTAAACGTTGATTTGAAGATTCCAAGATAATCCCTGCAAAATCTAGACTACCGCCATTGTCAATTCTAGAATTCTAGAATTTCAGCAAGTCCTTATTGCTGAATATAGCACATACTTTGGGCACACGATTTGTAAGAATCAAGGTGGAAATGACTTGACAGTTCATCCTTGAGGACTAGCTCTTACAGCACTGGAAGGTGCTATGCAAGAAAAATGTCAATAATATTATCCAACTGAGAAGCCTGAGAAACACAATGGGAACCAGACAGGAATGTTTTCCACAGTAGACACTAACTGTACTTATATCTTGAGAATAACTAACTAATAAACAACGGCTATTTAACTGGGCTGAAGGACTGATGAATAAGAGAAAGTTTATTTTTAATACTGTAAACCTAATCAAATACCTATGGCTGAGAAGTCATAGACCTTAGTAGAAAACCTGCTACTATAATTTTCTAAACCAATGTATTTTAAATCCGTATTCAAATACTTACTCATTCAGATATTCACATAGAAGTGTTGCCCTTTTCACCATCAAAGAGACTTCTCTTATTTTTGATGGAGAGATTTAGGGGAATCCTTATCTGGTCCAAAAGCACAGAATGACTGGCCATGGGGTACTGAGCACAAACTGGTACATTTATAATGCGAAGTTAAACCTCAGGCAGCACCATGATGAGGGGAAGGAATGATGGCTATCACCAAAGCACAAGGATATTTGCTGCTAAATCGTAACTTCTAAATACCACAAGAAAAAGCATCCGTGAAATCCTGCTGTATGGTTGCCTACACATGACCTGTATAATGACAACATTAGTTGACAGACAATGCCAGTAGAAGTAGATTCAATATACCCCGCCCCTCGATAAAGAGTACTTGATTAACGACTACTGAAGGAGAATGAATCTTTCCTCCAGGGAAAAGCCCTTTAATTAGAGACCTAGTCAGAAATATTGAGCCCTGAATATACACATGTACATAACAACAACAGAGGAGGTCGCATGAGAGTGGTTAGAGGTGGGAGAAAGGGTGGAAAAGATGTTGATCTAGTAACATATCTGCAATTCTTAATCTTTTATCTAAATCATTAATATATTGGGGAATAGAAACTATGTACTTTTTTGTTTCAGCAAGGTAGTGGAAATGGAAAATAATTAACCCCAACCAAATTAAGTTTTTAAAAGATATAAAATGAAATGAGTTACTAAGACTCCTCAAATAGCTAGTCTCTCAGTGAAAGTAAAACACAGCAAATGGTTTTTTATGCTTCCCTTTACACACTGATTGCTGTGTTAACAGTTTCCTGTGAAATTCTGAACATACGCTCTGTTTTGGTCCAGGTCTCCCAGATGAACAGGAATATGACTTGTAGTAAGTGAAAGGAAGATTAATTCTTAATTTATACATAAATAAAATTAAGGAACTATTTCCATGTGTAAACCTAAGCCTTGTTTGACATCAGTCTTACAGAATTAATATCAAAGGGTATGATTTGAAAACTTCCAGTTGTGTTTTTTATTTTAACTTGAACACATGGACCTTAAAAGTTAGGACACTGGTTCTCAATACATTCATTAGATTATCTTCTATGTTTGAACATTTGGAAATATTTAGGAGTGGTATTAGTAGATTTTCAGGTTGATTTATGGGAAGCTTGTCTTTGTGACAGTACAAGTGACCCTAAAGAACTTATACCAGTGACATAAACTTAATTCAGAAAAATAAGTGTGGCTAGTGGTTGGGAAATGGGGAAACGAGGAGTGTTGATGAATGGATCTCACACAGTGAGGAAAATCCAGAGTTCTAATGCTCAGGGTGTAGACTTGCTGTGTACTTCAAATGTGTTGACAGCAGTTCTCAAGTGTTCTCACCATACACACTTACAAAAGGATGTGTGGAGGATGAATATTCTCATAGTTAGATAGTAATTGCCATACAATGGACATGGTATCATATCAAACAACTCATTCTCCCAGTTTACTTCTGTAAAGTTGGGGAAAACACCCTTTTTAATATAGTGATATTATACTGGAATTTAAGGTCAATATTAATCTCAAAATATTTTAGAAGAAAACAAAATGTATGCTCCCTTCTTTTACTAAAAGTGGAATGTTTCAACAGATTTCTAAAATCAGATACAGAAAATGAATTTCTTTTAGTGTTTACTAACTAGTATTTTGGTATGTTTATGCATCCTTATATTTTTTAAGAAAAAGCAAGGAAATAAATGAATCTCAGATTTGTTTAAAAATTATATTACTGGCAAAACAACAAACACAATTTACAGATGAGATTATACAAATATAGCCTAAATCAATAGATAAAAACCAAATATTTTCATTCTTTTGAAATTCTTTATATTTTGAAACTTTATAAATAGCAGTATAACACTATTTTTTAAAAATTATAGGCATATTGAATATCAATTAAATGCATATTAGAGAATTTAGTTTGGATTATTCCTTTGCACTGGTGAATATCATTCACATATGTGTGATGGGATTCAGGTGTCAGCTGATAAGATCAGAAGACATTTATCCAGGTTCCCAGGCTTTTAATGGGGGAGTGGCCAGCCTCATTTAAGAGAGGCTGCTGGCATCTTGGGTGCCCTGTTTTGTTCCTGACTTCTTGAAAGACTGGATCAATGTCCATTGTCCATTGCATGGATCATTAGATTGCTCAAGTGTCTATATAAGCTGTTACCTGTATCGTGAGTATTTATTTACATTCCAATAAATATTAATCTTGGATTGGTATATTTTAAGAGACATTTACTATAATACATATGATTTAATGTGGAAATATATGCTTTAATCTCAACTTTCACAATTTTATTGTCTTTTATTCCTTCAAATTTTCATTTTTCCCCTCAGAATTATATGTCTTCTAATTGTGTAGGCATTGGACTGAGTTAAAGGTAATAGGGTCTGGATTTGAAATCCAGCACCAGAAATTCTTAAAGTCCTAAGTCTTAGAGACCTTATTTTGATTTCTTTGGACTCTTTGACTTCATTAGAATCAGTGTTTTCCTAAGTGTGTGTGTGTGTGTGTGTGTGTGTGTGTGTGTGTGTGTGTGTGTGTGTGTGTGTGTGTGTGTGTGTGTTGATTAAAAAAGAGATCATTAGTTGAATAATAAGAAGTCCCTTTTAGTTCTTATTATCAAAGCTTCCAATACCCCATGTTTCTTTTCACTTTATTTAACTTCTAAATTTTTTTTATTGCTATTTAACCCTAATTTTAAGAAGACACACATAAACAGGTATGTGGGTAACTAAGATTTCTCATCTTCTCCTAAGTTAAGGTTAATGCATTAGAAGGCTAAAAGCAAATCCTGTCTTTACACACATTTGGAACACTGCAAAGGTCTGTGGAAGCTGTGTTCCTGTGTGTCCCCCAGGAACATTCAGAGGCCCAGGGTGACCCTATGGCCCAGCCTAGGCATTCACAGCACTGAAATCTTACTGCCCTTAGTACTTCTCAGCTTCCAGGCCTTGCCCTCTCTGAAGCAAGATGAACGGTAGAAGCTGGAAACACACAGTGACATTAACATTGTATCCCCACAGCACCTACATTCAGAAAACCCAACAGAGAACCCCATCAGCCACATGAGTCATTGAGGATGTGCCTGGGAACTTAATGAGGTCACTGTGATCTGGGACACTGTGGGCTATGAAGAAAACCAGAGTGTTAGGTTTTTTTTTTTTTTTTTTCCTTTAGTAACTTAGTGAATTACATAATATTTCATTTCCTTTTCTCTTTCTTCTCTACCCTACCCTTGGTCCTCATTAAATTAAGTGAACTTGATGTTCTTCTACGGTGTAAAACTACTTACACAAACATCCTTACTCTGTTACAACATAAAGCTTCAAACAAAACCCTTTCTCCACACAAAAACAAAACAATTCTATCACTGGCATCCACAGAAAGTTTGTAATTGTGCGATGAATTTATCTTTAAAATATTTAAAATTCCTTTGAATCCTGAAAGAACAAGGAAGTTGTCTTTCAATGTCGGACAATAATTAATTAAAAACTAAGGAAGTAATGAGATTAATCCATAAACTGAGTGTATATAAGTACAGACGTTCATGGCATAAAAGTTAATTAGTATGGTGAGCATGGTGGAGAGTGCTCTTAATCCCAGCTTTTAAAGGCAGGGACAAGGGGATCTCTAAATTCTAGACCATCCAGAACTACATAGTAAGACCCAATCACAAACAAAAAGTAAGTGACTTGGAAGCCACTACTTTCTACCAATGCACTTGCTTGTTATGTAATGGTTGCTCTAAATTTTCTCCTTTAGTTTATAAAATTAGCAACTGTAAACTGCTCATCTACATGCTTATAGGCATGTCAAGATTTACTCCAAGATCCTAATTATTTGTTCTACCTGCAGAATGTTCTGGGACAAGAGCATGGCAGAATCCTCATTAAAAAGACCAGAGAGAGTTCATCCTTCAGCTGATGGGAGCAGATGCCAAGTCCCAGAGCCAAACATTAGGCAGAGCTCAGGAGTTCTTTGAAGAGGAGGAAGGATCAGAGGAACCAGAGGGTCAAAGACACCATGAGAACATGGCTCACAGAATCAATTGACAGGGACTAAAGGAAGCTCACAGATCAAGGAGTATATAGGTCTCTGACCCTGGTACTCCACATGTGTGCTATGGCTGAGTGAGTAACTTGGTGTTTTTGTGGGACTCCTACAGTGGGAGCAGGGAGCTTGCTGAATTGTGTTTACCTGTGGGACCCATTTCCTCCTACGGGTTGCCTCATCCAACCTGGATATGTTAGTATGTGCCTGGTTTTATAATGCCATATTAAACTTTGTATGGATGATGTCCTTGGGAGGCCTCTTTTCTGAGGGGAAACGGGTAGAAAAGATTTATATAGGGAAGAGAGGAGGTGTGGGAAGAGGTTGGGGGAATAGAGCGTGAGTAAACTGTGGTCCGGGAATAAAATATGAGAGTAGAATAAGAAAGATGGATGAAAAAATAAAAAGCAAAGGAAGAGAAATGCTTTTAAATTCCCACAGCATCCTTGACGAATATTCTCTCCTCTTCTGGAAGAGAACATAGTCAAAGGCTACTGGCCTGGATTAGGCATGTCATGTCAGAGAAGTGACATTTACTGAGATCTAAATTTGAATTTAGTGCTGTTGTCTGAGTATATCTGCCCCACCCCCAACCTATATGTTGAAATACTGACTCAAGGGGTAACAGATTACTAGAGATAGCACTTTGGGGAACTGACTTTATTCATGGAAGTCAACTTAATGCTCAAATAAAAGAGATCCTAGAGAGCTACGTTAGCTCATTCACATGGAAGGATGCCCAGAGAAGAGGTTCACTGTGTTGCTTCGCCTTACTTGACTCCTAGACCTCACAACTGAGGCACATACATTTAAGTTTTCATACGCAGTTCTGTGTTTCTTTTGTTATAGCTGCAAACACAGAATCAGATAGCAGCGTAAAACTTTGTAGACTACCAACAGAGGCAAAGGGAAGGAACGCTGTAATTTAAGATCCTGAAGACAAGGGTGGGTCACAGGCTGAAGTGGAAAGGTATTCACAAGGCAGGTCACCATTAAAAAGACTTTAAAAAAAAGTTATGTTATTTGTTTTATGTTTTGCAAATGTTTCTTTGGCGTAAAGCTTGTCCAAGCTGATTGCACTGAACAAGGTGTTTTCATAGAAACCAAGGATTAGGCTCTGCTCTTGAACACACTGCCTGTTCTTGTTAACTAGATAATTTTCTCTCTTTCTTATATAGTGATGGATCCCTGAGCTGGGTTTTTATTGTTGTTGTTTTTGTTTTTTTAACATCTTTTCTATTATATTTAAGAAATTAACTAGCTTATTTACTTTCTGTGAATTTTTATTTTTATCATATACTTTAATACAGATATAAAACACATTCTAGTTTCTTTCACCTCATACCACTTTCAGTTTCCCTCTCTTCCCTACAAATCTCCTACATGCCTGTGATTTTGTTTTGTTTTGTGACCTATTCTGTTTAATAAAGAGCTCCTGTTTGACCTTGGTGGGTTCACCACTGAGTATGCCTTGGGGGATAATTTCCCTTCTTCTTGAACTTTTTAGTAGCTCAACAGGATGTGGCAGGGATCATAAGCCCTTGCTGATTCAGTATTATTGACCCGGTCAGTCTTAGGCCAGCCCAGAGCAGAGAGCTGTTGTGAGCTCAAGATTGTAATAAATATGTCATATCCAGAAAATGGCATTTTTCAGACCCGTCTTCAGCCTTTGACATTTCTAAGGCACCATCTGATTCTGTGCCTTGGTGTATTTGGTTAAAGCACATTCTACTGTGTTCTTGCCATGAGCAGAGGTTAGAAGAACCATGAACTGAGAACATCAAATAATATTTTTCTGGAATCCAGTGCTGGCCCAGGGCAGACATTCTATTTTGCTTTAGAAAACACTTGCAAATATTATATCTTCTTATTTATTTTTAATCAACATAAAAAGTCACAGATTTTCTTATGCTCTTTTCATACACAGTTTGGTTTCAATTTTCCTGTATCAATTATCTCCCCAGCCCCTTTCTTTGCAATGCCTTTTCAGAAAGTGTTTCACTGTCATATCTCATAAGTATATCAACCTCTTCATGCTCTTCCCTTAAACTATTTCAAACATTTCTACTGGATTTCCTTCTCAGTTTTACAGCCTCCAGATACAATGAGAACATCTAAATACAGATATGTACTTAACAAGAAGAAGCTAGAGTCTGCAAATGTCAAGGAACATGTGGGGTTTGTCTTTCTAACCTTCTTTACTGCATGTGAAGTGATATTTTCCAGTTCCATCTATTTTACTCAATATTTCAGAATTTCATTTTTATTTTCAGCTAAATAAAAATACTTTTAATATGTATCTCATGTATTTCTTTTTTGTTATTCATTCATAAGCTGATGGACATATAAGTTGACAGTGTTGCCACTGTTGTAAATAGCATAGAAATCATACTAATTAGAAGTACAGCCAGGCTATATAGTATTTATATTCTTAATTTTTTAAATAAAGCTCCACAATGATTTCCATATTTTCTGCACCAACTTATACTGTCACAAGAAATAGATGTGAGTCTCTGTTTTCTGAAATTTTCACCAGCATTGATTTTCATCTGTTTTCTTGATTGTAGCTATTCTGATTGATTGAAATGGAATCTCACTGTACTTTGTGTTTTTGTTTACCTGATACCTAAAGATACTGAATACTTTAAAAACTATTTACTGACCATTTGAATTTCTTCTTTTATGAACTATTTGTCATATCAACACTGAATTGCAGACACTTTAAAATCTACTCCAAACACATAAACTAATTTGAGATATATTTGTTTGTTAAATAATAGCTAATATCACTAAGATTTATAAAAATATCTTCATAAAAGTATTTCTATTTTTACTCACTATCTAATTGTTTCATGAATAGCTTAACATTGCTATTTTCATTTTGTATAATGTTCCAGAAATATTCATACATGGTTTTTAAAGGAGAAACCATGCCAATCCTTATTATCTTCACACATAGGGTCATGCCATGCAAATTATTTTCCACTATAATGCTCATATCACTTTAAATTTATTAAACATAATTTCCACATAGCACAACAGATTGCAAGATCACAACCTAGTGAGATTTGAAACTAATACTCATGTGACCCACAGACCTACCCATGTGCTCAAACCTAATGAATTTCCACCAACTCTAGCATCTGGTCCTCAATTTTTCTGTGTATATTACTTGCTACTTACGTGTGGTGATCAGAGAGAAATGAAGGTTCCCGTGGAATATAGTCTTAAATGGTCTGATTACCACCATGCTTTAACTCAAGACACATTGGGATATAAACTTAACACAATATCAGAGAAAAAATATTAATGCTTTCAAGAAGGTGACTACAAAGTAATTAATTTGAAAGTCAGGGCCCTTTGAGGGGTATGAAATTTGGCAAGCCCTATCCTGCCTTTTGGAGGCAGCCCTGTTTATATTGCTATGTCCTCTCATACACACTTTTGAAATACCCTGAAACATTCAAAGCTCTCAAACATGCTATATGCACCCTCTCTTTAGCAGCTTGGGTTTTGATTATTCTCTTCAGAGTGGATATCTCTTAGTTATAAATGACTCACTTGCTCTTATTTTATTTTGGGGCATTAATAAGGTTTGAACTTCAAGTCTTTCTCATTTTTTTGAGGTACTCTACAGCTGAACTACATGTCTGAGCCTCTTTTGAACTCTTCATGGTAAATTGCAAGACACCTTCTCAAAAAGAACTTAATTAAGTAATTTCCAAGCACAGTCATACTTAACACGATTCTCTCTTATCCTATGTCAAATTATTCTATTTTCTTTAAGGTCATATAACATTTAACTGTATTGTGCTTGTTTCTGATCACCTTGTACCCAAACACTACAAACTCCAGGGAAACAAGGACCGAATCTCCTAAGAATGTTCAATACCGGCTTACATGCCAAAGATAATTTGAAAATTTCAATTAAGCACATAAAATTATTCTATCCAGAAATGAAGCAAATAAAATAATATTACTTTCCTAAAGAAAGATTACGGAGCCCCTATCTCCATCCCTCTCTCTCTCCCTCCTTCCCTCCCTTCCTCCCTCCCTCCCTCCCTCTCTCCCTTCCTCTGTCTCTCCCTCCCTCCCCCCCCCCTCTGTGTATGTGTGTGTGTGCATGTGTGTAGACTTGGGCCTTAAGCCTAGCAGGATTTTATTCCAAAGTTGGAGCTAAAACTTTTCAGAAGGAACGTGTAATCATAAAGTTCTTGATTATTCACAGTAAATTTTAATTAGGCTATATCAAGGAGATACTCTGAGTGGTGAATTCACAATATCAAATACATATTTTTATCACTATATATGTCATTTTATTTATCATATTTCACAGTACAGAAATGGCAGGTAAATATTAAAGGTTTTCTGCTTCTGAACTGATCAATTTTCAGTGTAGTATATGCTTTATAAAATCTTACTTATCATGCTAATACTGTCAATTTCAAAATATCAAAAACTTTGATAGCTAAAAGAGTATAATGAGATGCTCAGTTTCCCTTTCCAGCCTTTATTCCTTATTTTTCTCTCATGCTATTTCTTTTTCTCTCTTTAAATCTCTTCTTTTATCCTCTTTGTAAACCATTCTAACCTCTTTCTGCTTCCTCTCAGTCACCACTTCTAAGACTATAATGTTTCCTGTAGACCTCTGAGACGAGACTTACAAACGGTGACTATTAAACCTGATAAATACAATAATTATTAAACAGTTAGTTTTACATAATTTATTTTCATTAAATGTCCTTATATGACAAATAAAAATAAATATATAGTATAAGTTCATAGTAATTTGTAGTGAATTTGGTAGCTTATCAAATTCTAAATGTTAAACAATGCTTATGTTCAATAGCATTTTTTCTTATTTTGCGTGTGTGTATTTCTGTGTCAGACTTTGTGCTTGAGTGCATGTGCATAAGTATGACTATGTAGAGACAAGAGATCAGAGATATGCATCCCCTTCTAGCAGTTTAGACAATATTTTTGGATTAAGTGCCCCTTTCTTAACCTGAAGCTCAACAATTAGGCATGTGCTACTATACCAAATATTTTGAGGAGAGTATTGGGATTCCCTTTTTTTGTGTGTGACATTTTACTGACTGGGATACTTTTCCAATACAGGAAATATTTCCATAGATATTCTAATTAGGCAATTTTATAGCATTAAATTAAAAGATGAAAAAATGTAGGGTATTATTATTTTTAACAAGTGGCCAACAGAACTGATGGATATATTCACAATCATGCCCCATCTTCCAACCTAAACAAACGAATACATGCAGATATTCTAATGTGACCACATTGGAAAGGCAATTTGTACTGACCACAGATTTATGTTCTAGTGTTCTGTCAAATAGATTCTAAATAATTTAATAGTCCTTTTTTAAAAACAGGATCAACTTTGTCCTGAACAACTATTTCTGAATTTCTCTAGTTAACTGTTAAACTTCTCTGGACTGACTATACTGTCCTAATTACCTTTAATCCTGATTTTTTTTCTTTAGTATCTTTCTACCATTATTGAATATCTGTAAATTTAATTTCAAAATAGGAAGATCTTTTCAGAATATGAGCCAAGTTCCGTCTTATTGGTATATCTTGTAAATGATTCTCATCTCACTAAAAGTGAAATTCTAAGTCTTTACAATGGCCTTTGAAAACATATACCATGTAATTCGAATCTGATATAAATCTACTCATGTCTACTGCTGCCTTTCTGTGGTTTATTTTTCCCATCTGACAGTTTCTGCCACTCATCCGAATACACTGAACTATTATCCATGTCTCCTGATTATCTTTCTATGTTTATGTTTACTGTTTGTGTGTGTAGAGTTGTGTTTCTCTCTCCTTTTATTAGCTTACAGTTAATCTACAAAACAACAAGCTTTATTATGAAATTGTATTTTTCTCTGTTTTGTCAGCCACTCCTCATCTTCCTCATTGCCCTCTCTTCCTCCAGCTGTAGCACACTGCGTTCCATTAGTCAGTCCTCTTCCCATTCTCACATCACACACAATTGTGCAATACTTCTCATGATTACTTAAAGTCAGTTTTCTCTTCTCATGCACCCTTACTAGTGTCATAACATTTACCGTGACAACTCACATACACACATATATGAAAATTAAAACTTTGGGTCAGCATAAAAAGTATTTTACTATGTATTGGTTAGATCATTATAACAATTAAAAAGTCTATTTTCCTGAAATGTTTTATTTTTTTCTTAATGGCTGAATAAAATTAAGCTTTGAAAGTAATGGTTAATCTCACTTACTGACTTAATGAAACCTACAACAACCTGGGGATGTTTTGGGTGGGTGATTATCTTTATTAACTAATTGATTTGTGAACACCTATTAACACCTATTGTGTGTAGACATACCCCCTGTGAAGGAATCTTTGTCTATTTAGAAAATAAAAAAAAATAACTGAGTGTGAACACTCATAACTCTCTGCTTGTTGGTCTTGAATATTATGTGATCAATTGTCACAAGCTATTAATAGCAAGACTTCCCACCACCATGAACTATATTCAGCCAAAACAAATCATTTCTCCCTTAAGTTGTTTCTGTCACAATATTTTATCTTAACCATTGGAAAAGAAAAATAAAATTCCCTTTCTATTCTCCCTCTGCCCCTAAATGGTCAAGGGTACCTTTTTTTATTTTTGGTTCCTGCAGCTATTCCAGGATATGTACTCACATATGAAGGAAACTTCTCATTGCAACAGACAGAGATGCATCATTTCAGAAAATCACAACCAATCATAACACTGATCCCTGTGCTGATGAAGACATCTACAAAACATCTCTGGCATCTAAGGCTCAGGAAGAGAGACTAAGTGTTTGCTGTGAGACTATGTCCCTAGCAATGACAGATGCTAAACCAATGAAATACCACCAAGATGAGTACCTAACATAAACTGAACAAAGACAGTTTCAACAGACCCCACAAAGTAGATGGGAAAAGCCTAGGAGGCATAACCCTACACAAAGAACTACAGGCAAATAAAAAATGTTCATAAAGGGAGATCACACGAATCAGTTATCCAATACCAAACTGCTCTGAAAACATATATAAAAGAAGTATTACATGGAGAGAGCTATATTCAGGAATGTATGTATGTACATATACATATATTCATGCAGCAACAATCAATGAATAAAGACGCCATAATTCTGGGAGACATCAAGAGGGGTATATGGATATGTTTGGAGGGAGTAAAAGGAAGAAAAAAATCATTTTAAGTATATTATAATTTCTCTCCACCCTCTCTAAATATACAAATATGTATGTCTATGTTTGTATATTCATTTATGTTTGTGTATGACTGCTTATTTCATTTATAAAATTTCTTTTGTTCTTTTACTGACTGACACTGGATTTTTTTCCTCATGATAGAAAATGAAGAGTGCCATAACAATGTGGAAATTATAAGCAATAATAACAAATTACAGAACAACTGAAATTTTAATAAAAGTAGCCATAACATCAACTAGAATGTATTAAGCGTGTGGTCAGGATTGTTCTTCATTGGGATGATGTAGATCCCTTCTATTTAGATTGACATTTGAATCATTGGGATGATGTAGATCCCTTCTATTTAGATTGACATTTGAATCATTTTCACAGATGAGAGGATACCACTCTCAGGAATTTAGTTAAGGCAGGTATGTGTGCCCTTAGAGATTAAAGGATTTCTGTAGACAAAGTTCCCTTCCAGAATTCGAGAGAGTGTTGCAATCATGCCTCTGAAGAGTGAGGATGGGACTGGCAACAAGGCATTTGCTACTGAGCCTCTAAAAAGGTGTGGAGTCTCATCTTCCTCCCTCAGGACACTGTATGGGATTCTAGAGCATTCATCCTTGAGCTCCTGTCTGGCAAGGGCAGAGGAACCAGAGTCTTTTCCTGCAACTAGCAGATTTCAGTTTCATGGTATCTGACCACAGTTCTATTATCTCAGCCCTTTCTCTGCTACTGCTCACTGTCTGTGGACATATTCTAGTGGTTTTGAACAGTTCAGGATGTTTCTCATCTCTCTTTTCTCTTGTATAAGTAGTAAAGATTTACATTAGTAAAATTTTACATTAGTCAAATGTAGTAGTGGGTTTCTCTGGGTCCGGGGCGCCAGAGGTCCGAGACCCACAGACCTGCCGCCTGAGACCCCTTAGCCGCCCAGCCACCTGGGTCCCCAGAAACGACTCAGACGCTTATATTAACTTCATTCTGTTTGGCCTATGGCTCAGGCACATTGTTAGCTAGCTCTTACATCTTAAATCAACCCATTTCTATTAATCTGTGGGCCACGTGGCCCGTGTGGCTCACCCGTGCTCCTTACATGTTGCTCCTTGGGCGGCTGGCTCGATCTGTCTCTGACTCCGCCCTCCTTCTCCTACCTATGCTCTGATCTCTCCTCCTACTTCTTCCATGGTGCCTGCCATGGCCCAAAACAGCTCCTTTATTCAAAGATTGAGATTCACAGCATACATAAACGCATTCCCACATCAGTCAAATATGCACAACTAAGCAATAATAAATCATTTAAGAATGTAATATTCTTATTACCTACACTGTTGTTTGGAGAGATCATTCATTTAGATGGTTTTAGCAGTTGTTTCTACAGAGAAAAATCCCCTAAACAATGAAGCTATCCTTGAGCTTTTTCCTTTGTTTAATTTATCTCTTTTAGATACCACTATATAGATATCAAATCCTTCAGAATTTCTGCCTTATTCCAATGCCATCATCATATTTCTGTTTCGTTAACACAGAAATTTATACTAACCTATTATTTTAACCCAAAAGATTAAAATATTATATACTTTTTGAGTTTACAAAATATATGGATACTTCCTTAACAACACATTGTTATTACAATAATATTTTTATAATAGTACGAAGAAGGTGTTTTGTTAGAGAAAAACAATATGGTTGTTGGTCTGTATCTGTAAGAGCAAGAACTAAGGTTGAGTTCTATAACTTGAATATATGACTCTAATAACAAAACAACATTAGAGAGTTCCAGTGAAACAAATAGACGGTAGCTATTTGTGTGCATTTACAAATCTTTCTAAGCATCCAGGAGCCAACAATAGGAACTGCTCCCAAGGATAAGCTGATTGAGGCCCTCCTACCGTTCCACAAGGACAACTATGCCATGCACTTACTTTGATGAGCGTGGGAGTCTCTAAATTAGCTTTTATAAATGGAAATATAAGAATGAGAAAACGAGGCGGTATAGGATTAAAAATGTTATGTGAATATCCTAAGACACTGAAAACAAGATTTTTGTTAGAAAATATACCTTCTGATTTATTTCTTTCTGTTTTTTTTTTCCTTTAAGCATATCCACTCTATCAGGTTTTGAGATCTTATGTTTGGACATGTAATGTTCAAATGAACATTTTTTCTATCTTTTAATGAAGCTCTCTAGCATTGGATGAGACTGATTTGAACTTTTCAAGAATTCAAGAAAGAAGTGAAATTTTAATCCCAACTAATGCACATGTTCGAGCTCTGACATCACTTAGAGCCTATAGAAACACACACACCAACAGCTTTAGTGGTCATACAGACACGGGCCAAGTTAAGTTACCTGAGTTCTCATGTCTTTCAGAGCCCTGGGTACTTAGGATCTCAAACACTGTCACCAAACACGCCCATTATAATCATAGCCTTTCTTTTCAGAATATGATATTAACTACCTTGGGAAAAGTACATTCTTTTTATATAGTATTTTAAAGCATAAAAATAGTTAAATTTTAGAGATACACATTGTTCTCTTTGTCGGCATAATTACAAAGGCAATCAAATATCAATGAAGACAGCATATGGTCTAGAAATGTTGCTGTGCACAATTTAGGAAATTAATATTTCTCTGCCCCCCGTAATTGTGTGTTTCTGTTTGTGTGTGTGACAAGATTTGATAGTTATTTTGTTCAGAGTTGTTGAATAAAGAAATGCCTAGGAAGTTCATGACACACTCTATTCACGTGTCAGATAGCATTTCCAGTGATGAGTAGATTACTGGGACATTGTGATAATCAATGCTTTAAAGCCTCGAGGTTACATGATATGATAGCTTTATTGGAGAGCAGTAGAAGGTATGAGGCAGGGGGTACTTAAGGAAGTAGGACACTGAAGAGTGGCCAGAAAGGTCACATCTTGCTCAGCTCCCTCCTGTAAATCTACTCTCCACTTTTTACGTGCCTTAATGTAAGTTTCTCTACCAAGTCCTCCCTGCCATGATGGGGTTGGTGTCCCAAAATTATGAATTCAAGTCAAACCTTTCTTCCTTTAAATTACTATGCCAGACATTCTGACATAGAAATTGAGGCTAATATAATTAATGAGTGGTTTATGCTAGTACCTATTTAAGGGAAAGGACACATAACTCAGGCAGTTTCTTATCTGCAAAGCTACAAAGGCTGATGCAATTAGATATGCTGTTTTCTTCCTATTACAAAATGAAATTTGGTTGAATATGTTGCAGATCACCATAGTGAAGTTTCTCTTCTGAAAATAATGTTTTCTATTTCATATGTGTGAAGCACAATGCTAACCATAGTGTAGGTAAAGCTGTCTTCCATATTTTACCTTGCAATATGTGTAACAAACTCTATTCTTCTTCTATAGCACCTTGCAAGTATTACCCTCTCTTTACTAAAGAGACAGAATATATATACTGTACCTACTATTGATCTCTATTTAAATCAATAGAGTTCTAGGGCCTTTTATATAAGTCCATTTTACTCTTTAACAGTCAGGTATAATTAGACTAAGCTATTATAGAAAAAAACTTAATGGACAATGATGGCCCATTGATGATAAGGCAAACATATGATGTTTTTCAACTAAGAAATAATTTATGATAGCATGCACTGGCGTAGAGAGGAATGAACATCTAAAGATAGTCAATACAAAAAACAGAAAGAACAAGGGATGAGTTTTTCCTTGTACAGCCAATGAGAATGAATACAACACATCACTGAATTAAGTGGAACCCCAAATATGGGGACAATTGAAAGCTTTGATCAAACTGAACTGCATCCTTACAGAGTTTCTTCTTGCAGCCAAAGAAAAAGTAGAATGCCAGACTTGGATGATAACTTTGAGGATCTAGCATATTTGGAAGAACAACAAAAAATATAAATAAGTAGACTGCAAATAACTCCTAATATGATCCAAGTGGAAGCATTCTATATGAACCAGGTAAAGATGATGAGCAGCGAGGCTCACTTGGCTTCTTTGGGAAGGCAAGCTTTTCACTGAAGTAGATAGACAGTTCAAGGTGGGTTCAATAGGTTGGAGGTCCTTGACTGCATTTGGACAGTTAAGGAGGTGTTAAGTCATTTCTACCTATACAGGAGACCACACAGCTAGCACATCTATTTAAGCAGGGTGTGTGGATTTTCACATAAAAATGTGTAGGACTGAATATCAACAGTTGTGATAGAGTTTGGTAGCATGTGGAAGCCTCAGTTTAAGTCAGCAGGCCTGCAGTGCAGTGGGAGCTATAAACCTTCAAAAGGAGCTCACAGAAACTGGGACCTTGAAAGAGAAGCACCTTTCAGTATAATTTTGGGACATTATCTTCCTACTTTAAAATATTCTTCACTGAGTTCCCTTCGTGGCAATGTCAGGAATAGAGATCATTTTAGCATTCAGCTAATTTTTAAAGTAGTGTAAATCCATGCCAAGTGATAAGGGCTACACTCCTGGTGGTCCTAACAATTCCTTCCCCTTTCAATAAGCTGTAGCAAGTTGGTTCTAAGCCTATAACCTCAATTTTCAGAGGAATATTTCTTTAGAAATCTCTTAATTGCTAATGTTTCTTATGCATCTTTTAAACATACAGACTCATATAAATCTTTTTAAATGCTACTTAGTAGATTAACAATGTAAGGATGCCATTATTAGGAAGCTTCAGTCCATCTATTTTACTTATCATCAAAGAAGGTCATGCCTTGTCTCCTAGGAAGGCGGGAGTTTAACCTCTGTGTAGTCATGAACGAGCAAGTACAATGCAGCTGATAATAGAGAGGATCTCTTGGTCACAAGCAGAACAGAATGCTTCCATATCCCAGGACCCCTCCCTCTCCATTATCTTTTTAGGGGTTTTCTTCTAACTCATTTTTGAAATTTAGCAATGTTCTCACACTCTGTTCTGGCAGAGATGAATTCTGACTCAATCCTGTCTCCCTTTCCTTCTGCAGTAGCCTCTGTGAGCATCCTCTCTTTGTGTCTGAGTACAATAGGGCTTACTGAGACATGTCATACCTGTGGGTATAATTTCTGTCTATACAAAATAACCATCCTGCTTTCCTTCCATTCTCTTTGATAATTATATTTTCATTATTATGACCATTTGTTTGTTGAGAAGAAACTTTTTTTTAAAGGATAAAACATTTAATCTTTATTACATTTTTGGGGATTCAGTTCCCACGGCAAGCAAGACATAGTACATTCATCCCATGGCATTGGCAGGGAATGGAAGGGACTGCTTATGTCTTCCCATCTTTGTGAAACACTTAGTATAAAGAGAAGTCATGTAGAGGAACTGGGTTCCCAACTTCATAGCCTATCTTCACAAACTTCCTCTGTTTAAGTTCCACTTGTCAAAGGTTCTATAAACTCCCCAATGGACAGACTAGTAAGAGAACAAATGTACAGATATATGAGCCTGGGGGAGACATTTTAACATCTAAATGTAACAGAGACATGAACCTCTCTTTTCTTTCATATTCTGTTTATTACCTTTTATATACATATGTGTGTGTGTGTGTGTGTGTGTGTGTGTGTGTGTGTGTGTGTGTGTGTGTGTGTGTACAAGTATGTGAATCTCTGATGTGTGTGGAGGACAGAGGAGCATGGGGGGGCCCTGCTTCATCACTTTTTGCCTTGATCCTTTGATAAATTCTTTCTCCCTGAACTTGGATGGAACAGGATCTGACAGGAATCCCCAGCAATCTCTGAACACTGTGCTTGAAGACACAAGGAGCCGTGTCCAGTCTTTCCTGTGACCGCTGAGGTCCACTAATGCCAGTGCTCGGATGACAAGTGTTATTCTCTCATTCCTCTCTTCACTGTCAGTCCTGTTTTTGTTTATTTTCCTTCCAGATTCTGAAATCCTCTCATTTTAATCTCATACTCTAAAATGCCATTAACCTATAAAATTAGGTACAATTTCACAAAAGGAAAGATGAGTCATTCTTTAAATATAATTTAAGAGTGTATGTACCAAAGGGTTAAACATGTCAGTCCCGATGTTTTTATTTTGTCAAACGGAACAATATGCTATGTTTTTCTCAGATAACTGTTATACCGTTAAAGAGATATTTTAGTCATGTCAACTGATGGCTCTTGTACAGCTACGAAATTCAAATAAAATACTGAGAATTTGACTCATCATTCTATTAAGAAGAAGGTACAACTACGGACAAACTAGCTTGTCCTTGCCTTTCCAAGGGCATCTGAATGAGAATCAAACAATCCTGGCTTAGTTTTATGAAATTTGGAAGAGAATTTATACATATCTCTCCCAGACTGTATTCAGGATTAGAGGTGCTGGACATCATACCCCACCCCTACATTTACAGTCATTTCTGTCCTCTGTGCAAAGCATTTAGTCATAAGTGATTTACTTTAAAACAGGAAACAAAGCATCCATGATGATTTCTCAGTGGGTAAGGAAGAGATGGTGAGCCTGGTAGGTGTAAAGATTTTTTTGCAAAAAACTTCCAAGATGTAAGGGCAGGCACAAGGTTCAAGGTCCAGATACCCGACATCCGGAAGCTGTGACAGTTGTTAAGAACCAAGGCTCCAGTCACCCAAACCCAGTGATTGTTGCATTTGCTCTTGTGTGCAGAGTCACTCATATTCAAAATGAAGAGAAATAAGCTTTGACAGAGCACCTACAGACATAAGTCTCTAGCTATTTGGAGACAAACCTCCATTTCTCAGAGTCGCGAACTGTTTAAGACTCTGGATTTAAAGAAGCAAAGCTTATATTTTAGTACCATAAGCCTCTGGATTCTCTGGCCTGGAGTCATTAATCCCTAGGTCTTAGGGCCCAGAGCAGTATGCCTCTGCGTTTATGAGTCCAGTCTTTAAAACACCCATGTTGAGAGTCCAGGGCTGCTAATATTAACTAAATGTCCCCTCAACTATTGTATTTGAGTAGAGTAAGATTCCCTGGGTATCCACTTGTAACAAAAGTGTTTTCCTTCACTAGAATGTGTTCTCAGTAAAGCTTACCTTACTTTAGAGTATATTCAAGTTTAAGAGTAATATGTCTGTCAAAATATGTAACAGAATCTAGAACATGGAAAACACTGTAGTAATTTTTTTTAAGTGGCAACAATGTGGGAGACATACAAAATCTACAGAATTTTAGTACCCAATTATCAGTGGTTTTAGGATATACGAAGACCTTGGAATTTATCTTTCACAGATAAGAGAATGCTCTGTATAACTGTCCAGAATAGGGAAAAGTGCACAAAGTGATTTTTCATAGGGATGCACTTGCAGAGAACATTCTGAACCATAAAATGCTGCTAGGTGTTCACCACAGTACCTGGATTCTACTATTTAAAACAAAACAGATTTACTATGTCAAAATGACTTGATATTATGAAGACAAATATTTTCAGTTTCCTGGGTTTTATGGTTATAGAAAATACATGAAAAGATGTTTTCATGATAATAAAGTATGTTATACACACACACACACATATACACACACACACAATCACTTTGAAGAAAAGCTTCTAAAACTGCAGTGACTGAGATAGCATTCCCAGTATCTTCTGGAAACTAGAAAATACATACGGTTGGAGCCCATCATAGAGGAGAAAGGACCAGCAATCTATACTCTGATCCATTGAGAGCTGCTGCCTAGAATGAATGTACCAAACAAAGAGAAAGGTCTCCAAATAGGAGCTGCTTATAAAAGAGCCACAGTAACTGTGATAGGCAGTAGGCCTTAAACATGGCCAATAGCTAATAATCCTGCTGAAGAAAATTATTTAGGTCTGTGCATTAGGACTATCTACACACTGGGGGAATCTTACTCTTAAATCTTATAACAGCATCATGCTGTCCTCACATTTGTATCTTATACGTCATAATAAAAAAATAAATAAATAAAAACAAAACCAAAATCATGCAGTTAGAACCTAGACAAAGCTAAATATTAGCTATGTCTTTAAGATTCCAAATCACACTTTCTACTAAAAATTAGCTTCTGAAAGAGTGACAAACTCTGGCTTCCTGACAGAAAACCCTGTGGTATGGAAGGATTGAGAGCACAAATGTGAAAAATAAGGGAAGCAGATGCTTCCATGAAAGTCTTTCTTCCTCTTCACTTGTAAGAAGAAATAAAAGATTATTCTTCTGGATGGTATCTAAGTTATGAAAGATTTGTGCCAATGAAGAATTCATTGATTTATCTCTTAGTTTCTTATCATTTCATCAGGGTTCAGACACTAAACTAGGGTCAGGATACAAAACCTAAAATATCTCCTTGAAAATAAAATAATAAAAATATCTGATCACACATGTTCAAGGCTTTTTCACATTAGAATATTTGGGAAAATAGTAAGTCCTGAGGATATTTAAAGTAAGCATGCTGACTGCTGTATCTGTCACAATGTCAAAAGCCTGATGAAGAGGGGCAGCTCTTGATGATGTTGTAAATACGATGTTTATTTGTAGTTTAAGAATGCTTATATACCCTCTTAAAATGTTACATATATTCAAATGTGTTTATATTTTACAATATATTAATTAAGAATCCTTAAGGAACTTTAAATGAACAAATTCCTTTGAAATAATAAATTAACATGCATTTGGAATATATATTACAGGTCATTAAATGTCTCATTTTTATCCATTTATAACATTACATGGTCAAGAAACAGATTTGCATCAATATATACAGTCTAAATTGTCATCACCTCTCAATGTCATAAAATCACACTTGTCTACTGGCCACTAGCATGTGCTCTGCTCTTTGTCAGTTCTTCAGAAAGTCTTGGATCAGCTTACAGTTCTCTGGTTTACTTTGGAGGTTTTAAGAAATCTTTACATACCCAGGTACTCATGCTTCACTGTACATGTTTCTCTTTCCATTTCTTCTTCTCTATCTTTCCTTTACCTCCCTGTTTTATGGAGCTTTTCTTAGGATAAAAATGTTTTCTCTTATCAGAGTTTTATTTCTAAACAGTGTCTTATTATGAGTCATACTTAGCCTATAAGATCTAATAATTTTTAACCTATACATTAATTATATAGAATTTTATGTGTTTTAAATCTGACTTTTATGGGATTTTATGTTGTACATTTATGCTTATGATTCACTTTGAGTTGATTTCTATAAAGGTTTCTCCTTTAACTCAGTTTACTTTATGGGAGGAAACAGTTTGTGTATGTACATACGACCCCATCAATACAGTATAGTCTTAATTACCATAGCACTATACAGCAATACAGTTTTAATTATAGTTATATACAATTGTCTTGGTCTGTTATGAGGACATGAAGTCATAACGCATGGAAGTAACTAATATGTGTCTTTGAACTATGACACACAATCAAGAAATTTTAGCTAATGATTCCATAATTGTAACAATATCCTGTGAAAGAGACAAGGTTATTTGGAGAATTTTAGGTATTCCTTTAACTCAGTAAATAAGGATTTTTATGTTAAAATTTCATCCTTTATAGGGGGATAAGTAGTGAGATAGAAGGAAGGTTGCAATTTATTTTCCAAAAATATTTATATTATTTTATAAAAATTCAAAATTATATATTTACAGTATTTCAATACAATGTAACATTCTATATGTGCCAATAATTTTTTAATGATTAATATAGTTTAATGAACATATAATAACCTCTTTTACCTCTCTATTTTTGTCATGGAAGACTTGAAATATACTGTCTTATTTACTTTGAAACATACAGAATGATGTTATTGAATATAGTCACCGTTTTGTCCAAAGATTTCAGGACTTGGTTCTATTTTCTGTTGAAACGTTCTTAACCTTTGATAAAGACGATCCACTTCCTCTTTACTAACTTCCGGCCTCTGGTAACAATTATCCTGGCTTCAACTTCTGTGAGTTCAGCATGGTGCTTTTTATCAAAATGAAATCATGCTGTTTCAGGCTATCTGTGTCTGGGGCTGATTTAGGTGTCTCTCAACACATATTCAGAAATAAGGCTACTTCTAAATGGTAGCACTCTTTCTCCGGGCCCCTCTCTTTTTCTCTCTTCTTTACTTCCTTATCTTTTGCTTTTATCTTTTTATTCAATCGATGCATATTTCCTTGAAATTTAAAATTTTTCTCTTGTAAGGAGTAAGAAGGCATTGAAAGTTTTGTAAACTGATTCTACAAGATTTGGGAAGCAAAGAAAAGTCCCAAGATTCAGAAAACTACTGAAACTTACAAAACTCACTAGAGCACTCCCCAGGCTACTCAGACATTTATGATGGCTAGTACACCCAGGCTTAGCAGAAAGGTGACACAGCTGCCTTTGGGTCACCTATACTCCTGTAAGTAGCATGCTACTTGGACTCCTGTACATAACTACAATAAAGTCATCAATTCAGCATGTTTGTGTGAAATCATTTATTCGGTTTATCATTGGTGTCCTACTATCTGGAAGAAATAAACATTTTTCACATCTCCCCATGAAGACTCATAGAACACAATAGCACCTGAACAGTACCTGAGAGTATAGCCTCTGTAATTTGTGCTGAGGTATGCAACTGTGGTTGATCCATATAAGGGTGCAACATATATTAGGACAATAAAGATGCGGGTATCCTTCTTTGTGTAGTATTGGATATCACGTTTCCTTGTTGAAATGTTGGTTGTGTGCTCGAAGCAATGCTTGATAAGACTTGTAACCAAGGCTGATATATCTAAATGGGAATTTCCTTGGTAGGCATCCCAGGATGACTATGTTCCTATTTTTCATATATGATGCCATGTTTTCCTTTTGAATCAGTTCTACCATCTGGGTTTTGGGATATAATCTACCTGGTGATGGTCTAGGGAGTAGATCACAATTTCTGAAAGTGTCATACATGTGATAGCATCATAATAAGCCTGTGGTGTCATTTGTACAACCATTGTTAAAAATGATTCAACTGAAACTCAACTGTATACCGCCAAAAGAATTTACACACACACACACACACACACACACACACACACACACACACACACACACACACACACACACACACACACACATGTTGTAGTAGGTTCTTGGTCCCGGGCGGCCGAAAGGTCCAGAGACCCACAGACCTGCCGCCCAAGCACGCTTAGCCGCCCAGCCACCCGGGTCCCCTAAAAACGACTCAGACACTTCTATTAACTTCATGCTGTTTGGCCTATGGCTCAGGCACATTGCTAGCTAGCTCTTATATCTTAAATCAACCCATTTCTATTAATCTGTTGGCCACGTGGCCCGTGTGGCTCACCCGTGCTCCTTACATGTTTCTTCTTGGGCGGCTGGCTAGATCTGCCTCTGACTCCATCCTGCTTCTCCTACCTATGCTTTGATTTCTCCTCCTACTTCTTCTATGGTGCCTGCCATGGCCCAAAACAGCTCCTTTATTTAAAGATTGAGATTCACAGCATACATAAACACATTCCCACATCACACACACACACACACACACACACACACACACACACACACACACACCCCACATATATGTTGTGAGGGAGAAGGAGAGGATGAGATTGTGATATTAGTTTGCAATTTTTTATAGCTACCAAGATGAAAGAGAAAGAATATATAAATTATATCTGTACTAAATAACTTTCCCCACAATCCTAAATCTTGAAGCCCATGAGAAGACAAACCAGACACTGAAGATGAAAACCAAATGGGAAAAGTGATAGAAGGTGCTCCTTTTATCTGACCTTTGACACGGAGGAAGGAAAATATCTGATTCAGGATGCAAATGAGGCCTTAGTGATGATTCACTATTAAAAATAATTATGACAAGGAAAGAAAAAAAGAAAGAAGGAAGAAACTATTATATTCAGGAACTTCATTCAAAACTGCTTGCATTGAAAGCACTTTTAAAACACGCAATAAAAGAGCATTTCACAGTTTAGCTTGTGAACTTACAGGATGATCAGGAAAATGGGGTCAGACTGAGTGCTGGACACAGGGAAGCTGAGTGATACAATGGCCAATGTCACAGTCAGTAATATAGACAGAAAATTCCTTTTTGATTAGTTTGACCAAGAAAAGCCCAAATTTGAATTCTCCATTTCTCTCCTCTTGTCTTCTGTCTGGTATAGTTTGTGGTTACAGGTCTGTCAGTTGTCTGTTGACTGTGTCTGCTTTGTATCTATTTGCTTGATGTAGATGAGAGTTTCTTCACTCTATTGAACAACACAGAAAGCATAGTATTGGAAAGGAACAAGCAATTTAAGGGATGAGATAACTTGACCCTCCTCAATTGACCAAGGATAGCACCCCAAACCACAAACTGATAATATCAACCTATGTTCACATATTGCTACCAATATTTATAGAATATACACTTCGGTTAAGCTTGTTTTCAATGTGTTGGCGATGATCATCAGATGATTACCTCAAACACACACACAAATGCATATACATTATTCTGGATCAGAAACACAGAAGAGTAACTAACTTAAGAATGAAATTACATGTTTAGTTTAGTGTAATGGATTTATGATGTTACATTGTAAATAATTGTCTTGCCTATGAGTTTAATAGAAAGCCCTGGTTGGCCAAAGGCAGACAGGAAATGTGGGCAGGGCTACCAGACTAAGAAAACTCTGGGAACAGGAAGAAACGAGCAGAAATGCCACAGAGACTCCAGAGTTGCCAGACAAGCCAGATGATGCAGAGGACAACTATGCTGCTCTGAGAAAAGGTACTGAGCTGTATGGCTGAACAGGATAAGAATCATGTGTTGCACATGAGACTCGGGGATATATCTCTGAGGAAGTCGGAGATATTAGAGAGAATAAACACCAGAGTCAGATCTTACCCAGCTGTCTTCCAGCTTCCTCAGCCTGGCTTCCCTTGGTTCCTCCTTCTCTATACCTGCCTTAAGCCTTAAATGCTCTCTTGGTAAATTAAGGCATGGCCCAACCACTGTTTGCTTGGGAGCCTGGAATTCCTTCTATAATCTGAAGTGACCTTGACTCAGTTGGGATTAAGGGCATAGGCCACCACTCCCAGGATATTCCTGGTGCTGGGATTAAAGGTTTGAATCACCACTCTCTGATTCTCCTAGACTGACTGTGGTTAGATCTCTGGAACTTCTGGAGCTTCTATTAACTCCCCACATAGACTGTGGGTAGATTCCCTCTGATATCTCCGAAACTTCTGAAGCTTTTATTGAATCCCCACAATCATGGGTTAGTTTAAGGGTAAAGAGTTAGCAAGTTATATGGCTGGGCCTTAGGCCAATCAGCCTAAAATTAATGTAAGTGTCTGTGTGTCTTTGCAGGTCTGTGGGTCTGCGGGTCTAAACCTTGAGGCTAGGCCCAAAAAGCAAGGCCAGAAACCTCTTCCTACAGTTTAGTTTGTATCACCTGATTACATGAGAAATGCAGATAAAAGACAGATTAACCTTTAACAGACTGAGTACACAGTAGGACAGCCGATTGAATACCTTGTAATAGTATCTCAAGGAATATTATTAACTTAGTTGTAAGGCCTTATAAATTTTATCTCTGAAGTTTTTTTGTTGTTGTTATTCAGAAAAAAAATTAATAGCACAATACACCTTTCTTTGAGACAAGGGCTGCATAATTTGAGGTGGATATGAGGAAAATCAGTCCCTGGTGAACTACTTTCTTTGAGTCATTATGAGGAATACCCAGTTCCCATCAGCCGGAATTTATATGACTATCTGGGACTGGAAGGCAACAGAAAAGACAGAGGCATTGCAGAGACAATAAAGCATGAGCAAGGTAGTGGCTACCCATTCCACTGTGTTACTAGCACTGTGCTTACTTTAGAGTTGGGGGAGGTTGATCACAGTGTCTTTGGTATATCATGAGTCACATTTGTGCTCTTATGTGTATCTGTGTGTGTGTTGTGTGTGTGCATGTGTGTGTATGTGTGTGTATGTGTGTGTATGTGTGTGTATGTGTGTGTATGTGTGTGTATGTATGTGTATGTGTGTATGTGTGTATGTGTGTGTATGTATGTATGTATGTGTGTGTATATATGTGTATGTGTGTATGTGTGTGTATGTGTGTATCTGTGTGTGTGTTGTGTGTGTGTTGTGTGTGTGTGTATGTATGTGTATGTGTGTGTATGTGTGTGTATGTGTGTGTATGTGTGTGTATGCATGTGTATGTTTGTGTATGTGTGTGTGTATGTATGTGTGTGTATGTATGTGTATGTGTGTGTATGTGTGTGTATGTGTGTGTATGTGTGTATCTGTGTGTGTGTTGTGTGTGTGTATGTATGTGTATGTGTGTGTATGTGTGTGTATGTGTGTGTATGTGTGTGTATGCATGTGTATGTTTGTGTATGTGTGTGTATGTATGTATATGTGTGTATGTATGTGTATGTGTGTGTATGTATGTATCTGTGTGTGTGTTGTGTGTGTATGTATGTGTATGTGTGTGTATGTGTGTATATGTGTGTATATGTGTGTGTATGTGTGTGTATGTGTGTGTATGTGTGTGTATGTATGTATCTGTGTGTGTTGTGTGTGTATGTATGTGTATGTGTGTGTGTATGTGTGTATATGTGTGTATATGTGTGTGTATGTGTGTGTATGTGTGTGTATGTGTGTGTATGTGTGTATATGTGTATGCATACATGAACACACACCATATCTCATGCTTGATCTTACCCAAGTTACTGAGGTTTGGCAAATCTGGCCATATGTAAACTGTACTAGAAATCAACTCTAAAGAGCTAGAATTACTTAGAAGAAGACGGAATAAAAAAGAGAGGGAAAGCAGATCTTTGAGTTCAGTCTGGGCTACTCAAAAGCACATGTGGCCATGTTCGTATCAAGTGGTATTTTCAGGAGAACAAAAATGAAAAGCCAAATGCTGTGCTTTCATTGAGTAGATGGGACAGGAGGTTCCCACTGCATACTTTGGAGAAGGAGGTATCTTTGGGAGGAAAACACCACAGTGATTCCTTGACCAAGGTGGTCTAAGTTATCTGAATCAGGCTGCACATTGTAAACAAAGGCTTCACGTAAAATTAAAAAATTTTGGTAACCCATGCAAGCGATTTACACTATTGAGGCTATTGGAGACACATGTTCCTTAGTGTCCTTACTTCATAGTAAATTCCAGATTCATGAGGTTCAAATATGAGATAGAACTGTACAGATAACAGGGCTTAAAGTAGACTTGGTTATGTACAATTATACTCCTGTTCCCTTCATAAATGCTTCTATGTTTCTGCTAAAAGAAAACTTTCTGAATATGATGTCTTCCTGGGTGATCCTGTGTACCACTGTTGGTAAATTGCCCCTGAGAACATGAAGCATTAGGTTTACTCGTGCATGGCTCGGTGAGATATGAACTTATAAACTTTCCTACACCCAGCAAAATTATGAAAATCCAACTGTAGACTGTCTGGTTTACTATCTTTTCAGATTTGTCTGTGTTTGAAAGTAGAGTTTGTAGGCCCACAACATAGTATAATATACTATAGCAAAGGATCCATAATGTTAATTTAAATATTATTAAATTACTTATGATGTGGATATACTATCTTTAAGTGCGGCTTAGATATGATATTTCATTTGCCCAAATTTTCACACAGAGATATTTATTCGTAGTTTTCTGGTTATAAGTTTACTCATTTACTTAGCTTATCTCATAAAATATAATATGATGCAATATTAATTTAGTCTGTTTACTTACCTTTATGTATTTTATTTCTGTAATACAATCTTTATCTGATAACCATTTTTCTTTATAAAAGGAATGCAGCTGAGTTAATTTTATTTCACCAAGTGATATTATCTTTCTAGCAGACTTGATTGAATTCTTATTTTGATTGTATTTTATTAAGATTTAAGATCGCTAAACTCTAAAAATGTACTTTTAAATACAATTCCCTCTGAGCAAATTTTATTTTAGTTTCTTCCACATGCAAGCAGGACACATTTAAAGAAGTAGTGACATACTGAATTTTTATGTCATTTATCAATGACCTTATCAGGTGGCTGGAAGTTGGGCATGTAACCCAGTTAGTAAAGGGGATACCTAGCAAGGTGGAGGACACACATCTGATTCCCAAAAATCCATCTGAGCTGGGCAGAATGTCACACTCCTGAAATGGAGTGCTAGGGAGGTAGGGTCAGAATTCTGTGGCTTCAGCAGACAGCCAGTACAGCTGAGTTGAAGAGCCCCAAGCTTGTTGGAGAGAACTTGTTTCTTGTTTCAAGTAAGTGGATGGTGTTCCTGGTAGTGAGACACACACACACACACACACACACACACACACACACACACACACACACACACACACACACACACACATGCATTTTAGAACACTTTATTTCACGTAGCCATAAAGGCATCAAATCAAGACCAGTCTTCTGAAAGGCATCAGGGTAATGACTTATGGCACCTGAAAGCATAAATCCCTAAATTGGGGTCAAAAAGCGTCAATGAAATTTTAGCACAGTAAAAAAAAAATTCCATTTTTTAATGCCCATCTTTAGCTTTGAAAGTCATTGTAAAGACACTTTACTTTTCAATTGATACGGAGAAGATATTTTGTGTTTTAGAACAAGATTTCATTATTAGTTATTTCACTGAAGTTTAAAGAAAATAAAGAACATATAAAACCTAAATATTTTACTCAATAATGTTTATGTATAATAAATATGAATTCTTTATTAAGTTTAAAGTCATTATAAAATTAACTTTGACAACACTTTTTAAAAATTAATATGTTAAATAAGCTCACCAAGTACCCTAAAGACTATCTGTTTTAGAACATAAGGTTAAGTACATACTTCCTAAGGTTTTTGCCATTATATCATCTGGATATTTTATAAATTAATTTACTCTAAAACATGCACATATAAATAAAAGTTTAACAGTAGTAGGATTCATAAAAGCTACTGTAACTCTGACATACCCAGATACATTCCAGAATAGTTACAGAAACATCTTCTATTATAATTAATACCATTTATAAAACTTACCTGAAAAATATAAGTGCAACTTAGGCTTGTAACAGATAGAAACGCACATTTACATTACTCAATTTTTATTCTGACATATAAACTAAATTCAAAAGTCATTTTAAAGAAACAAGCACATCCACAGAACAGTGATTTCAATGACGTGCCTATTTCAACATAGTGATTTGAAGCTGTTTGAGAAATTTGTAGCATTAGAGAATATTACTCTGGTAACATTTCATCCAGAATAACTGACAGCTATTCTCTATCACTTAAAATGTGCCTTCATTTCAATTTTATCCTGTAAGAGACTGAGTCTTTTTTTTTACATAAACAAAAATTTAAAATCCAGGTTTTAAAAGTGAATTATTATTCAGCTTTTCTAGATGTATATTGATAGCTTTAGAGATTATGTAATAGCTAGACTAAACTATCAAGAGAACTGAAGTACTAAATTAATCATGTTATCTGAAGGTGATAGTAATTGAGATGTTGATGATCAGATGATAAATGTCTGTCCAGACGCCTAGGTAGAGAAAAAAGTAGATGCATGTGTTTTATAAATAGGTTCCCATTATTTCATGTTTGACCAAATCAACTCATTAACTTTAGCAATAACAAGGTGTGTATAAAATTTAATTATCTAAGCAATGTTAAATTATACTTGGAAAGAGCTTTATTTAACTCATTTGAAAAGACTCCAAATGATGTAAGGAATTATGAGTGACAGAAGAGTAAAGATAGTGAATGAGACACGATCTCTTTCCCATGCTGTCCTGAGGCAAGGGAGACACATAGGAATATTGAACATCATCCTGTGTGAAAAGCTTTCTAATGGGTAAAAGCCTAAGAAATTAGGGGGTTTAGTAAAAGAAGAAAAAATAACTATTTTTATCAAAATGGGAGATTAAACAAGACTTTAAAATCTCAGTAGAAAATATGTATTAGAAATAAGCTGAGAATAAAATAAAAATGTGTATTTTAGCTCAAAAGAAGATATTGAAACCATTAAGGATGAAGAAATATAAGAAAGTGCTGGAAATGTAGATGTTTACAATTTAAGCTGAATACATTATCATTGAGTTGAAATTAATTGATACAAACTTGGTGACTGCAAAGATTTACTTTTATTATTTTATGTGTATGTGTATGCTCCTATGAGTACTCATAATGTGTGGGGGTGGCAAAATTGGCCAGAAGAGGACATCAGATTGCCCTTTAGCAGAGTTGGAGGTGATTGTGGGCTAGGAACTGAGCTCAGATCCTGTGGAAGTGCAGCAAGTATTTTTAATGACTGAGCCATCTCTCCAGCCCTAATTAAGAAGATAAAAGAACACCAATGTATTAGCTCCGTAATAGTTGTCATGGGTTAAAATGAAGATGGTAACAGTATTTCTCATTGGAAACTTTGTTGAGACATCTTCTATGATTTGGTAGGAAACAATTCCTTGAGATTTGGAAGTAATCACTATTGACATGCTTATTTCTTTTCTGTCTAGAAACCACATGCATATGAAGGCTTATGTATGATAAATGTATTGATTGTTACTAGTGTCTGAACTAAATGAAGACAGATGTTGTCAATATTGGTTTAAAATGTGTAATTGGGTATATATGTATTATTTCTTCAGTGTAAATGCCTAAGTTTGGTTACTTATTTATATATTATTTATTATATATTGCATATTATATTACATATGATTTAACTATGTACATAGCTATCAGCTTTCCCCAAAGTGTTTTTATTTACACAGACACACATGCTCTTCAATTACAAGAAATTCAATACTTAAGCAATTGTATCTCAAAATTTCAGTTTGCATTTGTCATATGATTAATAATATTGAATAGTTTTCTTGGATTAACTGGTCTCTCACATGTTTCTTCATGAAATATTTGCACCAGTGTTTCTATATTTTAAGTTTTATTATAATTTTATTATAATAATTTGAGTTATTTGTAGAATAAATATTTATAATACTTATGTATCTTACACTTTATTATAAGGTCATGGTTTTTCATCTTTGCTTTTTTTCTTTTCTGAGCCAGGGTTTTTATATGTAATAGCCTTGCCAATCCTGAAACCCACTCTGTAGAGTAGCTGAACACAACCAGAAAACTGCCTGCCTCTGACTCCCAAATTCTAGGATGAAAGGTATGCCTCATTATACCCGGCTAGTTTTCAGCTTTCATAGTAATAGATTGTGATCATGGATTGATGATTTTGATATCACTACGTCTATCCCAGATTAAGTTTAACTACATATGTCTATCTCTTGTCAGCACGAGCTTCTGCAACATGACTTTTCCCCCAAAGAGCTGCAGCATCTAACACACTTGACTTGTGTGGTGTGGTAATCAAGAAAAGACATAGATACACACATGCAAAAAAATTGGAACTGGATGGTCTGATCTAGTGTCATTGTTGGAAAAACCATATTATTTCTCTAGAAGTTCAGTGTGTTTAGTATACAGAATTTAACAGGGAATATACATTATTGCATGAATCTCAAATACGGGGTGAGGTTGTTACATACAGATGATGAAGGAGGCAGCTTTTATGTTATAATGTTGGAACAGTCTCTGTAGACAAGCAGTCTTCTGGCTTTAAATATTCAGACGAGGAGAGAATGCTGCCTTGGCATGTTCTGCACAAACATCAATATTTACACTTGTATCCCCAAAGAAGTCTATGCCATCCCTTTGAGCCTCAGTTAGAGAAGAATTTGTCATTTTATGGGGCCGATGCGTTGGAGTCCTTGATATAGACTTGTACATGTCAATAGCATGGATTCTATCGGACTTGCTCATCCAAAGCTTCCTCTGCTCTCCAGAAAGAGCTCAAGGATTTTTTTTCTTGTGTTTGTGATTCATTTAAGCTTAATTTTTGTATATCTGATTTGTTGTTTTTCACACTGATATTAGCTTATTTTTTTCACCTTTTGTTGAAAGCATTCCTATTTTCATTGTATTGCTTTGGAAATGGTGTTGAAAACCAAGTATCATATACATATTTAAAAATAAACTTAATGCACTATGAGTTTTTGGGGTCTCCATGACTTTCCGTTAGTACGTAAGCTTTGTCAATAGTGTATTCTGTTCTTTACCCAAATTCTCCAGTCAGTATGAAGTATGGTAGTGTGAGTTCTAAAACTTCATGGTTTTCAGTAACTACTTTGCAAAGTCTAGATCATTTGCATTTTGGATGAATATTAAATTCCTCATGTAAAAGACTAAAGAAAGATTTTGGGTTATAGTACCACAGCTCTTAATGTGTAGATTAATTTTCTGAAAATCAACACCTCAACAATACATAGACTTGCAGTTATTTAATTTCAGAAAAAAATGAAATAAAAGCAGATGTTATACCAAGGCAAATACATATTTTTATATTATAGACATCATTTTCTACCACCTGTTTCTTTCAGCAACGTTAGCTTGGGTGGCCTCCTCTGGACATAGTAAAATGTCTCTGTGTTTAGTATACATTTCATTCTTCTTTCCAAAAGACAGAACTTGTCTGCAGTTATGTTATAAAATAACTGTGTTGGAGTGAATATCTCTTAAGGGTGCTTGTTTATGAAGAGAGTGAAGGTCCTCAGAAATCTTTTATGCTTTGGTTTCTAATTGTTTTATTTAACATTGTTTATTTTTATGTAGTCACATGACAACTTGATTCTAAGAAAGTAGATTGGGAACAACGGTATTGAAATTGGTGCTGGAAAGACAGATAATGGATTATATGACAAAATACTGGAAATAAAACATGATAAAGTGCTGAACACTACTTAATGAATTTAAAATTAATAAACCATAATCATTGAATATAATGGAATGTCTTTGAAAAAATAGAATATACACAAGAAGTGACTAAAAATTAAAGTTAATATAATATGGACAAAAATCTAAGTGCTTAGTAAATGGAGATATAATATCAAAGAAGGGACAAGGGAAAGAATGACTTGAAAGTGCATTGACAGATGTCATCCAAAGTGAATAGAGAGGAGAGACTTCTTAAAAATAGACAATAAAACATCAAGTATGAGAGCTGATGCAGCCTGTGTGGTTACAGCTTAAGAAACAAGAGACTTAGCAGTTATGACAACACATTTCACCCACACAGATATAAACGTGGGATGTTGTAAGGCCCAGTGGCCAATTACTTAAGCGTGTATAAAACACTAGTTTATTCCCCAAGTAATTAAGCTCAAAAGTCAACACTGCCTATAAGGTGTTAAACAGCAAGTTTCTCATGAGAAGCTATGGAGGCCTAACTAAAAGAAGTAAGAAAATATTTGAACTGCTAGCAGAAAATAATTGCCAAATAGAATAGATGCTCAGAGAAACAACTTTACAGTTACAGGAAAAATGAGAACAGCATTCTCTGCCTCTTTCCACTTATACAGTGAGCCATCCTAGGGCCATCACCAAATTCTGTTCCTTAATTGGACCATAATTATAATCACCCCCAAATTATTGAGTTTAAACTCATTCAGATTCTGTTATATTGTTAATTAATATGAAGAAAAATATAGCTACTATGAAAATTATGATTTATATATTTATAACAATATATATTTATCATCTATGTTTGTGTATATGTATGTATGCATCTTCCCATCTAACTACTTTTGTCAACATCAACCACCATAAAAGTTACCAGAAGATAAAACTCTAAAAGAAAATATATCAAATTAGTCTATGACAGCATCATTATATCCCATGGATAGGCATAGCACAGTAAAACTAAAAGACAGGGGTCAGAGATACGGTGTAGCATTTGAGAGAACATATGGCAAAGGGGTCACAACAGCTGTAACTTCTAACTTCAATTGCAGGTGATCTGAAACATTCATCTAACCTCTATGCCCTGCATGTATTATTTATACAGATAAAGAAACACGCATACATATGACATATGAACAAATAAAAATAAATCAATAAGAAAACCTCCAATTGATAGAATCAAATACTAAGATCTCCTCAATTCCATTAAATGTATACATTTGAAGACATATATTCATAAAATAGACAAAACGTTTGAAAAATTCTAACCAGTGTACAAAACTTCTATTAAAATAATGACAAGGAAAACTAAAATAAGTTTAGATTTACCATATACTATGCATAAGTATGTATAAGTGATAATTATTAATCAAAGCAATGTAATAACTATATAAATAAAATAAAGTTGACTTAAATTATATTACATGAAGAGAAGGATTGTATCTAAAAGTGATAAATCTATAAGAAACTATATCTGGTATGAATGCTCTTGTGTATCACATTTCTCCAAGACTGAAACATTCCAATTGATACGAATGCTCTTAAGACAGAAAGTAAGCAAGTCAACATAGCTGAGGAAGTCCCTGAAACTGACCACAATAATTTGATCCCTTCCTGAGAGTAAACAGTAAAGAGAGTAAACAGTATTGTGAAATACTGTCAGATAAGCCCAACTAGAGAAGATTCTCTGACATCAGCCAGTCAGAAATTGGAGAAACCAGCCAAACTGTATGGAAGATATTGATATTGGCTGAACAGCCTGGAAAGGACACTATCCAGTGAATTGAGCTGACTGCAGGTTATGCTGTATGCTCTATGTTTCTAGGTTTTGTGAGCTGTCACCCAGTATGAACTGTGGTGCTGCTTCTCTCTTTTAGTCATTTGTGCTCCTGTAAGTGACCCCTTACCCAAATTGCTGTAAGTAACCTCAATAAAACTCTCTGGATCACCAAACAGGATATTGGTGGTATCATTCTTTGGTCTGTTGTAGGCTTTGTTATAGTGAGTAGTCGTGTGTGTGTGTGTGTGTGTGTGTGTGTGTGTGTGTGTGTGTGTGTGTGTGTGTGTGTGTGTGTGTGTATTATATCTCCCAAGAAAATGTCTGTAAAACAACTCTAGCACACAGCTTTAACCTCAATACTTAGAAGAGACAGGTGAATGTCTGTGAGCTATAAGGCAGCCTGGTCTCATAGAAAGGTCCAGAACATTCAGGACTACATAAAGAGACTCTGTCTCAAAAGAAAAAATAAAGGAAAAGGAAAAAAAGAAACATTGGCATTGGGAACCTTAAGCAGGTGTTCACACAATAAAGAAAGAAGAAAAGGTAAGAAGCAATCATAGGTGATACATTCTTACATTTAAAATTTAAAATCTTTAAACAAAATTTATTTTGTTTTTTTAATAAAAAGAGCTGCAAACAAAGCAAAAATTTCACACATAAGATCAACCATAATGATGGATGAAAACTGTTAAAATCCATAGTTATAACTTGAGGTATAAATAATGCCTTTTTAATAATTTATAGAATGACTGTGCAGGGCACTGGAGAGAACACAGAAGTCAATATCATCAATAAAAGAGCTGATCAATATTCATAGAATTCTCTACTTGAAACCTCCAAAAAGCACATCTTTTATTTTCAAGCACTACTGGAAAAGTTGGCAGCATATTATCTAGGACCTAGAGCAAAAGTCAACAAATTTTACAGAAACAATCATACAGTGTTCTCTGGCTGTAATGGAACTACACTAAACATTAACATGAAGGACCGAGAATAAAAAAATACTCGGAGATTAAAATCCCTACTTCTGCGTGAATCACAGAGTAAATCCAAATAAAACAGATAAAGGGTCATTATAGAAATATTTAAATAACATAAATGCTGGAATGGAAAATGGAATAAACTACTTGACCATTTATCACCAGGAATTAAAATACGATGTGATAAAGAAATTAGATACAAGTGAAAAGTTAAGCAACCTGTTGAGACTGACGTGAGCATTCTGACTATGACTATGATATGAAAGACTGACAGGTCAGAAGGAGGGGCTATAAATGGAAAGAAGCTAGAGATGCACCAGTGTGACTAGTTTATAAGATATGTAAGCATTTATAATTCATGGAGTCCTACACTTGTCAAGGAACTTCTAGCTCTGAGTTAAATCCCAGCCCTCCACAATTCTTAGTCATTCCATCTCCAAATGCTGCTGATCTAGCCTATAAAGGCCTTCTCAACATCTATGAACTCCACATAAACTTAATAGATCTTCAGTTGGCTTCAAACTAGCTTCATAGACATTCTTCTGTCCACAGTCCTCTTAATGTCCAACCAATTTCCTGGAGTTTCTAAGCAATTAAGATAAGAAATAAAAGTTAATGCAGCTCATTGACAAGTTCCAGCTCTAAACCATGACAGGTATATCTTGGAACATAACATTCCAGTTCACTCAGCAGAGCTGAGTCATTCCTGGAGTGAGGTTTCTGTGTATTTCTTGGTTTATTTTGACTCTGGTGAATTAGCAAACATAGCTCCTTTTTGTTGACACTCATGTGGTTGCTCATATTAGCTCTGACACTAGAATGTCATTCACTCTTTAGTGTGGTCATAGCTTTCTCTAGTGACTGTGCTAAACCCAATATCTGCTCTTCTTTCCCACCTTTCTGTCAGAAAGCACTCACTACTGTCTTCATTGTGCCCTGAAGTTTATCACTAAATTAGTATACATTGGTAAAGTAGTATGGAACAGGTGAGCATTTATAACAATTCTGTCTGGAGCCTACATATTATAAACACTAGAAGAATTCTAACATTTTTCTTGATTGATTTCCTTTAAAACAATAACTGTAAAGATTCGCATTACTTGTGGAAACTAGTTTTAAAAAAAAATCTTAAGGATATTCACCAAAATCTTCGTAAAACATACCTCATAGTTTAAAACTTATTCTTCCCTAAAAACAAAGCAAAACAAAAAAGCCGTTAAGCTGTGGTGGCCAAAGACACAGTAAGCATTGTAAATGATTCTATATCCTCAAAACATGACACTGATTAACATTTCAAAGTCTGGATATTTTTTCCATTGCCTACATTTAAAATTGCATAGGTATTTTCACATATAAAGTTTGGTGTCAAGTCAAGACTTTGGCCATATTATCTTAAGGGCCTATATCTCAGCTGTTAATATGTAACTGTAACAGGATTATGTTCTTTGTCTCATTACTCTTGAATGAAAAGCCCATAGAGACAGATAAAGTGTTTTAAGTTCTAGAAATTCTCCCGCTGTTGTCACTGTAGATTCGGGCAAGATAAGCAACTCAAAATGTGTTCCCCCATGTTACAAAATGGTAGTAATACTGTCAATATGACACAGTTCCTCAGAGCAAACCTAGGGTCTGGAACATGCTAAGTTAACCTTCTACGATTAAGTAACATCTTTATGTCATAAAGTACTTTATGAAGCTGTTTTGAAAACTGCTTTGATAAAATAATAGTTATTTATTATCTAGTTAACAAGTGCTCTTAAATATTTAGAATTAAAAATATTATAGAAGACAAAGTTTTGAGCATAACCATAACACAAGCATACTCACCATACTTAACACAGTAACCGAAAGCTTATTCTTTAGTGTTGGTATGTTAGAGACACTCAAATTCAATCAGTGCTTTATCACCTCTAAAGGGGCCACGATATTTGCAATGCCTATGACTTGATCTGGACCTCACTTACTGGCCTCCGTCTTCTAAAGAAATTCCCAGTCACACTACACTTGTTCCTGTGGAAGGATAGTTTTCATAGGTGCCCTGATACCCCAGTAAGTGCCATAGGCTTTGAAAGACACATGTCTTCTGAAGAATTTCCTAGTCTTCTGATCTTATCTCTCCTTGAATAACATCATATCCAATTAATATTTTGTACAAACATTGGAGATTAAGTGCTAACTTCATAGTAACTATGTGTGACCTCCAAAAACCAGAACTTGCTTGCAGGTTTACAGTTTTTCTACAAAGCTCCACAAGGCTGTGAGTGGCACTATCCTTTCTTTGGTATGTATAGGTTAGCTACTTTCAAAACTGAACCTAGGTCCCCACATGGAAATTTTGAGAATAATCGTTTGCTTTTTCTCAACATTCCTCTTTAATATTTGCTTTCTCCTAGGATACTGAATTTTGACAAAATAAATTGTGTTATATATGTGTTTGTATGTACATTTACATGTATGAGTGTGGAACAACACACCACAGAGTGCAAATGGTAGTCAAAAGACAGGCTCTAATGTCAGCCTTCACTTTCAATCCTGTTTATGGCAGATCTTTTGTGTGGCTCACAACTACAAATACCAGAAAATCTAACCCATGCAATTTTTTAGAATTGTCCGGTGTCCCCTGGTCTCCACCTCTCATCTCCCTGTAGGAACACTGAGATTACAATTATATGTATGTTCCAACAGATGGCTTTACATGTTCTGAGATGCAAAGACAAAAAAGTTTGGCCATAGCATGGGCTTTAGACACTGGGTCTTCTCTTCAGCTCAGGTTGTGTAAATCATGATAGAAATTAATTAAATTATCTTACTCTTAATGTTGCTGTGTTAAGACACCCTGACAAATACAACTTAAGAAAGGAGATGTTTATTTCAGATAACAACTTAAGAGTACATTACATTATGACAGAAAATAAAGGTGATAAGAGATTGTGGTAACTGGTCATGCTGAATCCAGTCAGGAGTCAGAATGATGATAAATAATGATGTTCAGATCACTTCATCTTTTTATATAACCTGAGATCCCAGCCTAGAAAATTGTGCCACCTACTGTCTACATTTTTGCCAACATTTCTTTTTTCCAAATCCTCAAAAATAGGAGCCCAGCTTTCAGAATGCTAGTCCCCAAATAGCAAATTCTTCCACATTCAGACACAGAACAGTTGGTCAGGTTTATTACTGCAACGGTCCTAGTTTTCTGTTTTAAACTTGTTGCTATGATAAAATACTTTTGCAAATTCAGCTTAAGGAAGAAAAAGATTCTTTTGACACATAGTCCCAGGGTATGGTGTGTTATAGTAGAGACGTCTTAATATAAAAATATTGAGACAAATCACATTCATAATCAACAAGCAAAGATGAGTGAATGTTTGTGCTCAGCTGTACAAATGACAGCCAATACTAGAGTAGATGCGGACGAAGGGGAACATTTCTGCATTGTTGGTGGAAATGTAAACTTGTAAAATGTAAAATGTAAACTTCGAGCCACCTTGGAAATCAGTATGGTGGTTCTTCAGAAAACTGGGAATCAATCTCCCCAAGGATCCAGCAATACCACTATTGGGCACATTCTTACTCCAAGGGCATTAGCTTAACTATGTTCATAGAAGCATTATTCATAATATCCAGAATGTGGAAAGAACCTAAATGCCCCTCAACTTGAGAATGGGACATTCACATAATGGAATACCACTCAGCAGGAAGGACAAAACAAAACAAAAGATATCCTGAAATTTGAAGGCAAATGGATGGATCTGGGAAGTATCATTCTGAGTGAGGCAATACAGACTCAAAAAGATAGGCATGATGTGTACTCATAAGTGGATTTTAGACATAAAGCAAATCCACAAACCCTGAACAGTTAAGTAACAGGAGGAAAATAAGAGACACCCATGGAACCTCCTGGGAAGGGGAAATAGGGAAAAATCTTCTGAATAAACTGAGATCATTTGGAGGAGCAAGCAAGAGGAACTGGGAAGAGATCATGAGAGAATGAGATGGTTGAGTGGAAGGAGCAAGAAAGAGGGAGAGCAAAGAGATGGATAACTCAATGCAGGGAGCAACTGAGGGATTAGAGAGAAACTCGGTGCTAGGAAAACATCGAAAAATCTACAAGGTGTCCCAACTAGGACTCCAAGCAAAGAGGTTGCCAAAGCAGGACTTCTCCTATAATCAAATGAATGACCAACCTAATTGTCATTATAGAATGTTCTTCTAGCTACTAATAAAGAGAAGCAGAGATCCACAGAGATCCACAGCTAAGCACTGTGCCCAGATCCCAGTACAGCTGAAGAGAATGATGTAGAGTGTATATGAGCTAAAATATCAGAATTATGAGGAGGAGACCCCAGAGATGGCTGACCAGAGGTATTGGGGGCTCACTGACTCTAAAATAACCACTGAGGTACCTTCCTGGAAAGGAACTAAACCGTCTGAATGTACATTTGAAAAAAATTAAATAGCCACATTACTGACAAGATTTATATACTTATATCAAGATTAGAATTAAATGTATATATTATATAATTCTACATAGCTTATATAGAGAGAATGATATTATATTACGTATATGTATGCACACAAACACACATACACACACAGAGAGACACATATCTCCTATAAGTTCTGTAACTACAAAGAATCTTGACTAGTATAGTAAGCGTGGAAAAAGATGTCTCAAAACTACATGAATTTTTCTTAGTTGTAAAATTGGTTAAACATATTTTTTTCTTCTACAATATCTTATTTTCTGTAATTTTTAGAATGTATTTGAACTAACATTTATAGATTCACAATACTGAGGCAGAGTAAGACTATTAAAATTAATATTTTCAATGCAGTGTCTTAAATAAGCTCATAGATTTGAATGCTTGTTCACTAAGTAACGGCACTATTAGGAGATGTGACATTGTTGGAATAGGTATGGCATGTTGTAGAAAGTGTATCACTGTGGGTAGACTTTGAGTTTTCAAAATCCCAAACCAGACCTAGTAATTTTACAACAATTTTCTCTTTCTACTGCCTGCAGATCCAGACATAGAACTCTTAGCTCCTTCTCCAGTATTATGTATGTCCTTACGCCACCATGCTTCCTGATATGTTGATAATGGACCCATCCTTTGAAACTGTAAGCTAACCTCAGATATGGTCATTGTGTCTCTTGATAGCAATAGAACAGTGAGTAGAACAGAAACTGGCACCAGGAGTGGGTAATTGTTGTAACAGGCCTGACCATGCTGTTTGTTGGCAGAATGTGGAGTTTTGGAACTTTGAACTAGGAAAGCAGTTGAACTCTTTAAGAAGGGGTTTGTGGGCCATAGTAGAAGAAGCATGGAAGACAGTAGTATTGAGGGCAATGTAGATTATAATGGCTCTTCTCAAGAGATTTAAAGAAAGAAGTAACTGTCCTGGAGACTGGTTTGTGATATTTTGATGAAGTATGGGATGTTTTATGCCTGTATTAAAAAATATGTTTGAGGTTAAATGGAAGAGTTTTGGATTAACAGCATTGGCAGAAGAGATTTCAGAACAATCTAACGCTGACCATGCCAGTTGGTTATCTGTGGCCATTTTATGTGGATCTTTAATGAAAAGGAGCAAGCTAAGAAAGGAAAAACACAAAAATGTTTAGAATAAGGACAAAAGGAGTATCAAGAAGCAAAAAGAGCTAAATTCAGTGTTTGAGTAAATGGAAAGTTTAAAGATAAGTTAGATCCTAAATGGAATAAAGGGAGTGGTCGCCTAAGAGCAAGTCCACAACCTGCTAGGTTTCCAATTTGTGAAAAGGAATTAAAGTAAAATTTATGGCAGGATATGATGGCGGGTGCCTTTAATCCAGCACTTGGGAGGTAGAGGTTGGCAGTCCCTCAGTTTGAGGCCAGTCTGTTTTACAAAGTTCTAGGACAACCAAGCTTAGGTGGTGAGGAAAATCATCAGAAGCAGGAAGCTGGTGACAATGTATTTGAATGTGGGGGCATGGTATATCCCAGTAAGCAGATGAACTTGGCAGTTTTGACCCTGTGGTTCTGACTCTACAGTCAAGACTGCAAGAAATGGGTTATAGACTCAACCTCTGTAGCTAAGAAGAACTGCTAACGCCCAGGGTATTTTTAGGATGCCCCTATATGGGAGCTCAGAGAGGCAATTGTGTGAAGCTGTGAAAGTGAACAATGGATTTCACTGGAGAGTCCAAGGTGCTGGAAATTTTAAAATCATGGGATTACTGCTAGGGATATCTTCTAATAGAGTTTAGAAATAACAGAAGCAAGAGAGCGATTAGAAATTAATAAAGCTGGACAGAGCTGGAGAATTGACATCACGTAATGGACATAAAATAGGAGTTTGCCCTGCTGGTTTTAGGTCTTTGGCTCTGAATTTCTGCACTATGCTTCCTTCCCTCCCTTTGAATGGTAATATATATCCTGTGCCATTGTATGTTAGAAGTATGTGATCTGCTTTCTTAAAAAATTGAATTACAGGGTATTAGAGTTAAGATAGTTCAATGAGTCTCAGGAGAGACTTCGAAATTTTAAACAGTGCTGAGACTGGTATAAGGCAAAGGGAGTTTTGAAGTTAGTCTAAATGTATGTCTGCATTATAATATGGTTATATGACTATGGGGACTAGGGAGTGCAATATGGTGGTTTGAATAAGAATATCCCACATAGGCTCATGGGTTTGAATGTTTGATCATCAGGGAGTAGCACTATTAGGCTGTTTGGCCTTTTTAAAGTAGGTGTTGCCTTTTTGGAAGAAGTATTTCACTGCAGGTGGGCGTTGAGGTTTCAAAAGCTCAAACCAGGTCTCAGTGGCTTTCTCTCTTTCTGCTGCCTGTAGGTCTAGATGTAGAACTGTCAGCTTTTTCTTCCACACCATATTTGCCTGCCTGCTGCCATACTTTCTGCCATGCTGATGAGGTACTAAACCTATAAAACTGTAAGCAAGTCCCAATGAAATCCTTCTGTTATAAGTGTTGTCATGGTCATGGTGTCTCCTCACAGCAAGTGAAACACCGACTAACACACCCGATACAATTAAACTATTCTGTGACTTGCAACATTCTTCACATCCATAAAATGTACCTTTTAAAGTCCTTAAAATCAAAACAAAAGGTTATTAGTGAAGACTGCTCCACTGCTTTGCAATTTGAAGTTCCCAATGGGTTCACAAGGGTCTCTTCAGATTTCAAACTTGAAATAAAAGCATGAAGAACAAGAGGAAGTGTGTACAAAAATCTCACCCCTAAATCCAATTTTAATTTGAAATATTTATTGAAAATATGTATAACATCTTTTTAAAACAGTACAGGGGAATATTTTAAAGCTCTTTATTCTTTCTCTTTTTAATTCTGATGTTGAACAGCCTTGAATTATTTAAGTCAACTGTCATTCTTGTAATGCAGATTTACATGTTCACATCATTTTATAGACATAAAATTGTGATATGGTTTCAAAGTAGAAAACTTTTAGAGCTTGAAGATGTCTTAAAAGGAGATGAATTTAATACTCTCTAGTCATTCCAAATGGCATATTGCAGTTACGGTAGCGTACTCTTGTTATACTCTTCTTTTTTCAAATGACAAGATACTAGCTTTGTCAGCTGGTAAACAGCTTTTATTAAGTATAGAAATTTAAAAGTAAATCAGAACTTTTAAGATTCAGAATTTCACTGCAGTTTCCATGTTGTCCATGATGAGATTTTTTTTTCTTTCTCCCATTTTCTTTTTTCTCATGAATATTATTTCATTTAATTCTTGGAAAGAAGATATGGGAGGGGTTGGGAGACATAATGTGAAAGAAAGAATAAATAAAAGAAAAGCTAAAAAGTCATTTTTTAAAAAAATATAGTTATTTTGAGCAAAGTAAATAATGTAATATTGGGCAATTTCTGTAAAAAAAATTTAAAATGTTACAAAGGATATAAGTATAAAGCTATATCTTAAAAAGGGTTAGCTATGTTAGATAAGGATGAATCTCATACACACACACACACACACACACACACACACACACACACACACAGGATAAAATTTTCCTAAAAATTAAAATCTAAAGAACAAAGCCACAGGAACTTAAAGATAATCCACAGAAGGTTTTATGAATTATGCAAAGTTTACAAAGAACAGGACTTCATTTATTTAATGATTAGTGTTTACCAATGTTCCCAAGGTTATAAAGACCAAACCACAGTTTTGTAAAAAAAAAAAAAAAAAAAAAAAAAGACTTAAAATATTTGATAGTTACTTATATCTTTATTAACTTTGTCAAGCTGTAAACACTTGGGGAAACAGAGTCACAGCAACAGATGTGGAAATAACTAATTGTGTACTCTTTTGTTCTTATCAATATCTCCTTAGGCAAACAACTGAATGCTCTCCTTTGTAATTATATTATTTAAGATAAAAATAATGTCATTTGATAATGTCAAATATTGACATTCCTAGAAATACCACTTTAGATGTGAAGAGTCTAAAGTAAGAGAAAGGAAAAAAGTTAAAAAAGAGGGGAAAAGTAAAATGAAAAATCTGCCAGCTTTGAAAAAAATTAATAAAATAAATAAGAATACTGTGACTTTTGAATAAAATAAAAATTGAAATATCTTCTAAAATATTTCTTTAGGTACATTAGCAGCCTAACTTATGCATTGTCAAATATTTTATAAAAGAAATAACATACCATTTTTGAATTGTGTAAGACAAGAAACAGGTTTCATACAGTTTACTTTCTGGGCAATTCCTATGGTGTTTAGTAGCCAATGGTATAAAGTTTATTGAAAGGAACTTTTGTCTAGAGACATTGAAGGCATATATTTATATTTAAAATTTATTGCTAAATACCCTAATAATTTTTTTATATCTTGATTTTCAACAACTAAAACCTCATAATAATATTACCCATTTCATAGGTATTATACCAAATTAACAAATGAAATTCTAACTAAAAAGATTTGAGGATCACAGTACTTAACTCAAAGAATAAAATATGTTATATAGATATAAAGCCATAAAGTTAATTCGGTAAAAATTTGTCTCACATATCATGAATCTCTTTCCTCAGTTAATCTACTACTTTCTTAAACTTAGACCAAGTAGGAACAGTCTGTTAAAATAATGGGTCCTAAAGCTGAAAAGAAGGTGGATACATGCCGCCTCCCTATCCCAGAAGCCATCAGCAATTGATAACCACGTGCCGTAAAGCAAATCTTCAGGGACAGAAGAGAATTGAAATAACATCCATATCCTCTCAGTCCACCATGTGTTGAAACAAAATTTCTACAACACAAACTACAGAAAGACTATAAATTTATGAAAACTGAATAACATACTGAACAACCAAACTCTATCAAATTACCAAAGTGTCAAGGAATAAATAAATAAATAATAGAGCTTCTAGAAGTCAATGAAAATGAATGTACATCCTATTCAACTTGTGGGACACATGAAAACAGCGCTAGAAGGAAGCTGTATAACACCAGGTGACTGTGTAAATAAGTTAGAGAATCCTCAGATTGGTGACTTAGCAGCAAAAAAATAGAAGTAAAATAAAACTCAAGAGTAGTGGAAGTCAGGAAACAGTCAAACTCAGGATTGAAATCAGTACAATGAAGACAGAGAACAATACAAAGAATCAATGAAACACAGTACTTTGTGAAAATCAGCAAGTTGGACAGACTATTAGCCAAACCAACTAGTAGTCAGAGAAGGAATATTCAAATTAACAAATTTAGAAAAGAAACGGAATATAACAACAGACCAAAGAAATCCAAATAGTCACTAATTCACACTTCGCAATCCCTCCAATAATATTTTCCTGGTCACAGGAAGTGGCCAGTTCAGGCACTGTATCTTCTTTTGCTAGAAGTCTTAGCTGGGTTCATTTTTATTCCTGGGACTTTCCTTTGCACTAGATTTTTACCTGACCCTGATATGACCCCCTTTTCATCAGGCACTTTCAGTGCCCCCCCCCCAACTCCACCGTCACCTAGTTCTTCATATTCCCATCCCACCCACTCACAATCTACTTATGAATTCTTTTCTATTTTCTCTTCTCAGGGAGATCTGGTCTTTCCTACTGAGATCCCTGCCCTCTGTTACCTAGTCTTTTGGGTCTGTGGATTTGTAGCATGGTTATTCTTTACAGCTAATACCCACTTATAAGTTAAGTCCATACAAAGTTATCTCATTCTGAAAGTTAACTGATGCCATTGCTTATAACAGCTGAGTAATATCCCATTGTATAAATGTACCACATTTTCTTTATCCATTCCTCCAATAATGAACATCTAGGTTGTTATCATGTTCTGGCTATTACAAATAAGCTGAACATAGTTGGGCAAGTTCCCTTGTGGTACGATTGGGAACCCTTTGGGTATATGCCCAAGAGTACTATATCCGGGTCTTTTGGTAGATCTATTCTTAGGTTTTGGAGAAACTAACATTGATTTTCAAGATGGCTATACAAGTTTGCACTCCCATCAGCAATGGAGGGGTGTTCTCATTCCACATCCTCTCCAGCATGAGCTGCCACTTGAGATCGTGAGCTTAGCAGTTCTGACAGGTGTAAGATGTAATCAGAGTTGTTTCGGTTTTCATTACCCTGACAACTTAGGTTGTTGAACATTTCTTTAAGTGTTTCTTGAATATTTGATTTACTTCTGTTGAGAATTCTCTGTTCACATGTTTTCCCAATGTTTTTCTTCATTTTATTATTTTTTATTAAAAAATGACTTTTTATCTATGTATCCCCTGCTCCCCCTCCCTTCCCTCCTCCCAATCCCTTCCAGTCAGCCTTCAGCCTCTCCCTTCCTATCCCCCATCCCCTCCCCCTAAAGGACAAGAAGTCCCAAGGTGGGTCATGTCAGAGTGGCACATCCACTCCAGGCAAGACCTATTTCCTCATCCCAAAGTCAAGACTGGGTTAGGTGTTCCTCTGCAGGGAATGGGCTCCAAGGTTCCAGCCCACACACAGGAACACAGTCTGATCCCACCCCTCAAGGCTTCACATACTGCCCTTGCCAGTCGACAGTTGCCTACCCTTGGAGAGCCTAGCTCCTTTTCCCCAATTGATTCATTGAGCTCCCCAGAGCTCCAGTTCCCCATTTTTAAAGTGTATTATTTGGTTTGTTGGCATCTAGTTTCTTCAGTTTTTTATTTATTTTGGAAATCAGTCCTCTGTCAGATGTGGGGATGGTAGAAATCTCTTTCCATTCTTTAGGCTGTCATTTGTTTTAATGATGGTGTTCTTTACCTTACAGAAGCCTTTCAGTTTTGTGAGGTACAATTTATTAACTGTCAATCTTATAGTCTAAACTATTGGTGTTCTATTCAGGAAGTTGTCTCCTATCCCAATGCATTCAATGCTATTCCACACTTTCTCTTCTATCAGGTTCAGTATATTTGGATTTATGTTGACATCTTTGGTCCACCAGGACTTGAATTTTGTACAGAGTGATCAATATGGATCTACCTGTAACCTTTGAAATGTCAACACCCAGTAATACCAGTGCATTTGTGAAGATGCTTTCTTTTTCTGTTGTATAATTTGTGCTTCCCTGTTAAAAATGAAAATCTGCTGCCCACAGGTGTGTGTACTTATATATGTAACTTTGATTCAATTTCATTGATCCACCTCACTGTTTTTATGCCATGCTGTTTTTAGTACCATAGTCCTGTAGTACAACTTGAAATATGGAATGGTGATACCTTCAGATGATTGTTTTAACTATACTGGTTTTTGTTTTGTTTTGCTTTTCAGTATGAAGTTTAATATTGTCCTTTCACAGTCTGTAAATAGTTATTTTGGCATTTTAATGGGGATTGCACTGAATCTGTAGATTGTTTTTAATAAGATGATCAATTTTATTATATTAATCATACTGGCCCATAAGCATGGCAGATTTTTATGTATTCTAATATCTTCTACAATTTCTTTCTTCAAATATTTGAACTTCTCATCATACATGTCTTTCATTTGCTTGGTTAGAGTTACACAAAGACATATTATTTGAAGCTATTATAAAGCAGGTTGATTTCCTGTTTTCCTTCTCAGTTTGTTTGCCATTTGTAAATAAGAGGGTTACTAATTTTTATTTTTAGTTAATCTTCTGTGTAGCCAATTAATTAAGGTATTTTATCAGCTGTAGGCTTTCCCTAGTGGAAATTTTGGGGTAGCTTATGTATACTATAATATCATTTGCAAATAATGATGCATTGACTTTTTCCTTTCTAATTTGTATCTCTTTATCTGTTTAAGTTATCTTCTCCATCTAGGTTGACTTATCCAAGGGTTAAAGTAAGGCACTAAAGTCTGACTATTAGTGTGTGGCGTTTGAAGTGAAGTTTAAGCCTTAGTAGTGTTTCCTTTACGTATTTAGATGGCCTTTTGTTGGGAGCATAAATATTCAGGATTGAGACTTCATCTTGGTGGAATTTTCCTGAAATGAAAACATATGGTCCTTCCTGGTCTCTTTAGATTGATTTTAGTTTCAGGTCTAGTTTTTTAGATGTAAGGATGGCTGCACCAGCTTGTTTTTGGGAACCATTTGATTGGAAAGTCTTTTCCCAACCCTTTACTCTGAGCCTGTGTATGTCTTTGAAGTTGAGGTTGGTCTCATGTATGCAGCTGATAGATGGTTTCTGTTTTTGTATCCATTATGTTACGGTGTCTTTTTATAGGTGAATTGAGCCCATTGATATTAAGGGATATTAATGACCAGTGATTATTATTTCCTGTTATTTTTGGTGGTAGCATATATGTATTTCCATTCTTTGGGGTTTTCTTCTTTTTATCAGTTGTTTGTGGTTTCGTGGGTGTATCTGGTTTCCTTAGGTTGTTGTTTTCCCTCTAGTGCTTTCTGTAGCATCAGATTTGTGGATAGGTATTGGTTAAATCTGGTTTTGTCATGAAATATCTTGTTTACTCCAATAGTGATTGACAGTTTTGCTGGGTATAGTAGTCTGGGTTGGCAGCCATGCTCTTTTAGTGTCTGTATAACACCTGACCAGGACCTTCTTGCTTTCATTGTTTCCATTGAATAGTCTGATAGGTTTGCCTTTATAGGTAATTTGGCCTTTTTCCTTTGAAGCTCTTAGTATTTATTCTGTAGTTCTGTATCTTTATAGGCTTGATTACTTTGTGGTGAGCAGACTTTGGGGGGGGTCTAGTCAATCTGGTGTTCTGTAAGGTTCTTACATCTTTATAGGTATTTCCTTCTTTAGGTTGAGAAAGTTTTTCTTCCAATATTTTGTTAAATACATTTTCTCTGCCTTTGAGCTGATTTTCTTCTCCTTCTTCAATTCCAATTTTTTTTCAGGTTTGGTCTTTTCATGGTGTCCCTGATTTCCTAGACATATTTTGTTATGACTTTTTTGGTTTTAGTGTTGTCTTTGGCTGATGTATCTATTTCCATTATTCAGTCTTCACTTCAGAGATTCCCTTTCTTGCATTCTGTTCCTTAATCTTGTGTCTTTGGTTCCGGTTTGCTTCTTTAGGTTTTCAATTTCTAGCTTTGCCTTTATTTGTTCCTTGTTTATTACTTCTATTTGAATTTTTTTAATTCCTGAAATATTTCTTTCACCTGTTTATTTTCTTTTTCTTGGTTTTCTTTATTTTCTTTCAGGAATTTGTTCATCCCTTCCAATTTTGGTTTGTATTTTCTTCTATTACTTTAATGGAATTTTTTATTTCCCCTTTTAAAGCTTCTATTATCTTCATAAAGTTGTTTTTAAAGGTCATTTCCTTCTGCTTCCTCTTCTCTGCTGGGCTCAGGTCTTGATGTTGTAGAATCACCATGTTCTTCTTGTGATGTCTTGTTCTTTATATTGTTATATTTATTCTTGCACTGGTATATGTCCATTGCTTCTTTGGTTCACTCTTAGTCAGTTCTTAGTTGGCTGTTAGTCAGTTGTGGCCTTGGGGTTGTGTGTCTTCACTTGTAGTAGGGGTTGCTCTTAGTTGGGTCTTAGTTGGCTCTTACTTGGCTCTTAGGTGGCTTTAAACCATCATCAGAGAAGTTTCATCCAGTAACTGTTGGAAACAGATTCAGAGACCCTTAAGTCAATCATTAGGTAGATCTTGGAGTATTCTGGAGAAGAAGGAGGAGGAAGAGCAGGAGGGCAGGGTGAATTATGGGAAACATAAGGGTCAAAGACATCACAAGAAAACATGATTTATCAAATAACCTGGGTTCTTAGGGGCTCACACAGACTGAACTGACCACTAAGGATCCTGCATGGGACTGACCTCAGTACTCTTTATATTTGGGACAGTTGTATAACTTGATCTCCTTGAGTGACTGCTAACAGTGGAATCAGGGGTTGTCTCTGAGTCTTTTGCTCATTTCTGACTAGAAAGAGAGGAGAAGTGGATGGGGAAAGACACCAAGAATAGGTAGAGGGAAAGGATATAAGGAGAGGAGAAAGGAGAGACGGAGGTTGGTATGTATAATAATAATAATAATAATAATAATAATAATAATAATAATAATTACAATAATAATAAATTAGCCATGGGTTATATAATGTTAGAACTAATTTAATAGAGTCTTTCTTTGAGGTTTTCTTATCCACCATATTTTATAATGATAAAGCAATAATTAAGGTTAGAAACATTTTGAATGTACATTGTCTAATTTATAAAGACTATCTACTTTTGTTGAAATTAGCATGCTTGTGTTTAAAAGTATAAAAATGAAATTTATCATGATTTTTGTAAATAATAGTTAATTATGTACATGTATTTTTGTATTATATATGCACAAAGTATTTTAGTCAAATCTATCCCTACTTTCTCCCCTATAATTCTTATCCCATCCTAACCTGCTACTTTCTCCTCTAATTTCTCACTTTAAGCTAAGAAGCCACATAGTGCTACCTGTGTGCTAGGATATAGATTCACCTGGAGTAGGAGGAGTAATTTGGTGGCTTCCCAGCGGCTACATGAAAGAAAAAAAAACTGACTTTTCTTTTCCAGGACAAAGACACATCAATTGCTAGTAGTGTTTCAGCTAGTAGTAGGGGCTTTATAAATGGATTTCCTGTCCATGCTGTAATTTCGACTAGCTTGAGTTTTCTTTTGTAGGCCTTGTGCATACAATCACAACTATCATGAGTTCATGTGTCCTATAGTAATGCCATATCTGGAAAACTATGTTTTGTTACAACTGTCTACTACATTTGAGCTTTATAGTCTTCCCAACTCTTCTGTAATGATACCTGAGCTTTGACTGAGGAGTGTGACACAGATGTTCCATTTAGAGCCAAACAACCTATAGTTTCTTATTCTTTGTATGCTGAGGAGTTTGGAGTCTCTGTAGCAGTCACAATGTACTGCAAAAGAAAGCTTCTTTGATGTAAGTTGATAGATGTACTAGTCTGTGGGTATAAAGTTAATAAATTATGGAGAAGTTTAGTACTACTGTTATTGCCTTTATGATATTTAGTTTAAAAACATATGTGTAAAGTTTAAAATGTAGAACATTCATATGAGAAAAAAAACACAGTTTGTCTTTCTGGGCTTGATTTATTTATCTCATTATTGATATTTATAAAGGAAATGTATATGATCAAGCTATAGTGCACAATAATAAGTTACTGTATGAGGCAAAATAGTTTCTACTCCAGGGTTAAGAGAAGTGATATGGCAGAAGAGATAGGCTATCTATAGGGTAGGAAGGTGTAGAGTTTAGCTGATGGGCAATGTAGGGAATTCACAATGGATCTGAGGTTCTATATGGTAGGAAGCATCAAGACCTTCCGGCAGTCCAGAAAATGGAAGTGACATAAGAAGCTGCTTGATGTTTGGAATGAAAAGAAACAGATAAGGCTGGCAATGTTGAGAATCAAAGACCTGTAGAAACCTAGAAGGCCTATGAAGTGGAAAGGCAGATCCTAGTCTGAAAGAGTAGGGGTGGAGTCTGTGGAAAGCTTGAAGAGCCTTTGAGATATAAAGGAGCAAGCCTACAAAACAATGTAGGTAAGACAATTTCCTTAGGAACACATTAGGCCTATGCAATGGGAAGGGGACCAGAAGAACCCAGCTGAGGCACCAGTAAAGCAAGTATAAGAAGTGCCCAGATGACTCATGAAATGTAAAGGCACAGACTTATCTGTCTTCATTGGAGAGAAAAAATGTTTGGGAAGCTCCACGCAACCTGATGGGTTGGAAAATAACCCTGATTATTGGTGCAAGTAAATGGAGTTCTACAAGATCAGAATAGCATAAGAAGAATGGGACATAGGTGGCCATGTGGAAGAGGAGAGTCCCTCAGAAGCCAAGTAGACCGATCAGAAAGAAAGGGGTATGCCTCATCTGGAGTTGATCAGAAGAGAAATCCCAGAAGGCCTGAGTGGAAATTTGGAATGGACCAGAGTTTTAGGATATTCTTTTTGAAGCTAAATATGAATCTGTAATTTCACAATTTTTTTTGTCCAGTTTCTATTCCTTCTTCACTATACTGTGATTAGATTTTGTGATTTATTTTAGCAATGGTAACTAAATCAAGGTGACATTTGCCACGTCTGAGCAGAAGCTTTAAATATTGTTAAATGCAAACCTTGTTTGTCTTTTCTACTGTGGGAAGTAACATGTTCCACCAAAGGACTGTTGTTGCAGGTTGGATCATATACTGTATTGTGGTATTGGGGAAGAGATTATAACAATACATAACTGGCTAATGATAACAGTAGTTTGAGAAAGCCAATTAATTTACATTAGAAAATGAAGTCAGCCACTCACCTTCAAACTAACTATAAAAATAATAATATTCTATGTACAGATCCCAGAGTTTGTTCCTAAGGCTCTCTCTAGGACATCCATTCTCTGCTTTCACACCTGAATGAGCCATGGCACAGTGTAAAACACAACTTACCTTTGAAACAAGCTCACACTTCAAAACCTTTTCCACTTGTATGCGCTAGAATCCAAGTGTGGCAATAATGCATTCCTTTGTCTTCTGTATCACATTCAACGCCATAGATTCTTTAAAATACAGAAGAAACCACTTCAAAATAAACAGTTCAGGGAAGACTAACTAATAGTAGCTTATGATCTCTTGAAGGGATATGAAAAGTCAAAACAAAGTAATATTGACAATGTTTATTTTACTCCACTGCATATTTGTTAAGGTTTTCTGTCACATTTTTATTCAGACAAGTTGAAATATCCTTTCTGAGATGCGTTTAGGAATTGTAAAGTCTTATGATGCATTGTAAAGTGGCAATTGAAAAAGTCCGAATGGGTCCTTCAAAATGACTACTTTTTCAAATTCTGCACTGAGAAGGGAGGAGGAAAGGGAGGGAAGCAGGGGGATGCATATATAAAAATGATATCTCTTTTAATAAAAAAAAAGAAAAAATATTTAATCATGAAAAAATATCCAAGACCATGACTGATTGGTTCTTTATCATCAAAGACTGTTGTGAGATTCAGGATGGTGTATTGGCTTCTGTGTTCCTGTTCATGTGGCTTATGTAGGACAGATGTTAGCTTATCAGTTTTAAACCTCACTAATCATTCATAAGCATCATGTTATGGACTAAAATAATTTAATATTATAAGTTGATATATATTCTTGTCTTCAGCCCCAGTCAAGGCACCACAGAGCCCTAAAAGGTATTTTCAAAGGAGTGACATATGGCATATGCAGATATTTGATATCCAAATGTCACACATTTAATAGATATTCTATAGCGATTTATTCTCATTTTATTTTATGTATTCTGACATAACTATTTTAGTTGTCCACATAATATTTGCATACAGTTTTTTTCTGTTCTCTAAGTCTGTCTTTTATCCAATAAAGAAAACAATTAATACTGAAATTAAAAGGCTAATTTCCCCATTTCAGCAATGTTCTTATTCCTCAAAAATTAGGTGTTCTGATGATATTCTCTTAAACTATATTTATTCTTAGGTTCTTTCCCTTATTTCAACTTACATAGTATTAGACTTTTAATATTTTATTATATTACTATGACAGAAACATTATAAAGAGAACCATCCTTTGCATTTAGGAGTGTGTCATCATTGCTTAATGTCAACAGGTACCTCAATCAATGTGTATTTAAATTTTTAATATGAACAAAATTCTGCATAGAAGAACATTCATATTTTCATTGCAGTATTGTTTAATAAATATATTATTTAAATTTGTATTTTATTTTATTAGAAGCATTATATTTATTAGATATGTTCTCATTCAGTCTATTTATTTATATTTTACCATATTTGTTTGTTACAATTCTGCATATTAATTCCATAGATGTATACAAGCAGGTGAAAGCTCTTGTTTGGCAATCTTACCCAGTTCCTGTTCGACACTGGATGTTGTTCTTATATATATTACAAGCAGACTATAATTCTTCCATCACAATATATTTCTTCTCTTTTTCTCTTTCAAAAAGCACAGGCCTCCCAGTGTTATCAAGTAAACATGATATGTTAAGTTTCTCTGAGATTAGGCATCTCTATTTTAAGGCTTAAAAGACAACCCAGAGTAAAAGTTCCCAAAGTAGGCAGAAGAATCCTAACATTAGGAGTTTCACAAGAAGACCAAGCTACACAACCGTAAGATATATGCAGAGGGCCTTGGTCAGCCTCATGCAGGCTCCCTACGAACCCCTATGAGCCCTGGTTTATTTATTCTGTAGGCTATGTTCTTGTGGTATCCCTGATTCCCCTGGTTCACACAATCCTCCCTCTGCTTTTCCACAGGATTCAAGAGCTCTACATTTGGCCGTGAATCTCTGCAGCTCTTTCCATCAGTTGCTGGGTGGAGGCAGGACAGGGATTATAGGCTCCTAGGTTCTAGTCTATGAGCATAGAAGAATATAATTAGATATAATTTCATTTACTTTTTCCCGGACATATTTGGTTTTATTATAGGTCTCTCGGCTATCTGGCCTCTCACTCCACCATCCTAATGCTAATTATATTGAGTTCAAGGCCACTAAATGCTTTTGAAGCTTCAGTTAAAATAGGTTGTACCTAAAGAAATTTAATGTAAACCTTTGTGTGTCAGTTATTTCTGGGTTGATATATTCCAATGCATGGTTTATTGTTCATCATGCTCACCATTGGGTTGAGTAGAACAGACAGAGGAAGGTCATATAATTTTCTGACAACATATTAAAATTTTTATTTAGAGATTATGAGTGTGACTGTTTCGGTAGAGAACACTTGCTTGAATTCCATTCAAAAAGCTCTCGATATAATCACCGCTGCTATAAAATGAGCAATGATTTAACTCAATAATGTATATTATTGAGTTATTTTTATTGTACACAATGCTGTTATGAAAAATGTAACTTCTTCATTGGATAGCTTTCCCTCCAAGGCCTTCTGTAATAACAAATAATAAGAGTATAGGTGTTGTCATGTGTGATCCTTTGTGTTTCTTCCTCAGCATTCTAGATTGTGTGTCTGTTGGGAGATTCGGAGCAGGTCGGGGAGGCAAAACCATACAAATTATATTCTATGAAAAAAATGTTATTTTCAATGAAAATATGCCTTTTCATATGCACTTTGCTAATGAAAAAGAATCATTCACTTGAACTTCTGTTCTGCATACAACTGATGATTTACATTTCTCTGGCTGTTATTGGGCTCTATGTTAATATTTGCTCTTTGGTAGATTGGTCATGGTATGCCTGAGTATGGTTTACTTTAATTTGGTTCAAATTGCTGTTCTTATTCATTAATTTATGTTTTGTCTTATATATCAAGAATGTCTTTATCACAATATATTTTCTTATTAACTTATGTTGTATAATTTTTTATAATATGGGGAATATTTTGATCATCATCTTAAGACTGAGTATAGACAAACATCCCCAGGAAAAAAGTATATCTTTTATCATTTAGCAGTGAGCTTCAGACCACAAGTTGAGACTCATTTTATCGCATTCTATAGTTTCACTGTCAGTTCTAATCTTTTAAAGTCTCGAGGTGCCAATCTTGTCCATTCTACATGTCCAACTTCCAGATGTCAGACTGCCACCTACCTGTGTAATCATCCACCCTATAATCTCTGCTCAAATCCTTTGCTCTGCTATTTGGCATCATTTTCTCTGTACATGTCAGGGCTGAGTCCTGAACTTTATACATAGTTTCAACAGCTTGAATCCCCAGCTCTCTAATTTTCTCATCTACTCCAGCTATCAGAACACTGATTTTTAGGTGATTTGATTAGAATGCTGGAGTTGTATATTCTGAAGCTATTGCAAAATTTCTGTAGCTAGGTTTGGCTTTAGGAATTGATGAGAGGAAAAAAGAGAAAATGTCAAGGACCTTCCACCTGTACCCTCTCATCTAACTCTCCCTTGTCAGAAAGGATCATTGTCATCATTGTTGTCCTGGCAGTCACCCCAGCTTCTTAGTAGCCACAGTACAGATTCCTATATGAAGCCTCATTGATATAGTGCCCAAAAGAAAAAGATAGGAAGAAAACTAAGTTTCTATCTATGGTCACTCATCTCTCAGAGGTGGTTTCCTATACTCTCTGGCCACAGTGATTTTTCTCTTGGAGACTTCTCTGTTGTTACGCCATTCACATTTCTCCCCAGAGTTCTCAGCTGTATTTTATGAAAAGGTCAGCTTCCTCTGCCTTTGCTGGTGGAAATGTTGGGCCATGTAATTTTGAAGTCAAAGGGAGCATTCTTATTTTGCTTCTAGCCTGCTTAGTATGATGTCACTACAGTGCTATTCAGATCTCATCCTCAAGAACAGTGAGGGATGTGAGGGAGATGGTTGTGGAGATATGGGGGTTATTATTCTGTTGAAATTGTTGAATAGTGCTGTAGCTCAAGCAGATGGACTAGAAAGATTGCTTCTGAGTATCTACTTTGTGTTCCTTGTCTACTAGATACAGAAGAAGCATATTTTGTATCATAATCATCAAAATTTCTGCTTGGACTATATATTCATGCCATTTATAAATTCACTTTTTTTATTCATACCACCTCATCTAGATTTTATTTTAAAGTATTATATCATAGCTGTTTATGTAGGTAACCTTAGTCCTCTCTGGGAAATTAGATGTAAATGACTCTATATTTATTAGAATTATATTTTATGCCATAGCCAAGTCCATTCACATGATTGAAACAAAAAATACATGAATATGTTAAAATCAATTTTGGGAGGAAGGAATCTAAACAGAGAATAAAAGGAAAACAAGAGAGAGTAATGGAATCTGTGGATCACAGAGAGGAAGATGGCACCTAGAAGGGTCAAAGGGACCAGCCAAAGAGGGAGGCATACAGGAAAGGGCAGTGTGAATAGTGATGTAAGCCACAGGGTTGGATATGCATGTGTGAAATTACCAAGGTGAAACCTATGCTAACTAAACATTTAATAAACACATTAGTTCTGAATTGTATTAATTTATTTCACATCAAATCATTTTTATTTACTCTTGTTAAATATTGATTATGAAAAATATTAATGGATTATGAAAAATAATTTTGAAAATAAATCAATTTAGGTGATGTTCAAAAGATCTGAATACATAAATTTCTGCAGCTTATTATAAACTCTTGGTGTTCACATGTGAGTGGTGTCAAACTGATATGTAGAGACCTTTAAAGCCCAACTTGCAATGTTTCTAATTTGAATTAATATATTTTAAAGTTATACATTTATTTTAAAAAGATACTTTCTATAAAACTCAGCCACCCTCTTTTAGTCCTTGTTTCTCCTCAAAACCTAGTATTTTAACTCTTATTGTTGTAAACATATGTTTGTGTAAATATTTATTTGATAGTGACACTGAGTTGATATGCATAAAAATGTGTCCTTCATATGTTGATACCAGAAAAGAATTGAGTAATTTTCTAAGACCACTTACAGCTTCTATTGAAGGCGCCTCTGTTTTAGATTTAAGCATATTCCCATACATTTTACTCTACCACCCTGTTTTTCCATCTTTAAGACAGTGAATTGGCCTCTTTTCTTAGAGATTATTCTTCCCAATCTCCTGTTCACTTATATTGGACTTGGCTTTTTTCTCAAAGATCCTTATTTGATATTATCTTTCACATAAGAGACATGTCAAAAGAGTATATATAAAGAGTATATATTTCTCAAATGGCCACATAACACATCTTTTAGACCTCTCTTGAATTTTATGATCATAATCAGCACAGGGAAACATCTATATTAGGCTAATGTCTTCATTGCTGTGAGAAAATATTTGGCTGAAGCAACTGAAAATTTGGAGCCTTTGGTTTTTGCCTAGAGGTTGAGGAGATGTAGTCCACTACAGTGAGGAAGGAATACAGTTGTGTTCACAGTGGCAAGAGCCCATGGTTTTGAATCTTCATCTCATCATATTCCCTGGAATAGTAGTAGAAATGGGGCAATGAAGTTAATCTATAAACCTCAATACTTGCTCCATAGTGACACATTTCTTACAACTAATACTCCATTACTTAAAGGATCTACAATCTCCCAAACCTGCATTAGATCTGGAAACAATTATTCAAACACATGAGTCTGTTAGGAAATGTCAAATAAACCATACCATGTTTTATGCATAAAAGGGGAATGTATAAGGTTAAAAAAAAAAGACCTTTAACTCATATATAAGACTGTACTGTTTCAAAAATACATTTACAAAAATACATGAGGACAGATAGCATATTAGTGAGAATTAGTGTATAATAAAAGAGTTGGTAAAAAAAGTAATATTATAAGATAAGTAGAAAATATGATTCTGAACATACTAGATATTGCATTTGTGAACAGAAAAATAAAATTTTTCTCATTTCTTGCAACAACTAAAGTGCTTTTTATATGGAGGATGGGAGAAATTATAGTCATTTCTACAAAATATGGATGTGTTTTTAATTCATTTGAGCTATAAGAGCACAGAACAATTGTTTCAAGCTGAGTAGCTTTAAGCGCATATGGCATTAAGCATATTATTTGTGGTTCATGGTGTGTGTGTGTGTGTGTGTGTGTGTGTGTGTGTGTGTGTGTGTTTGTGTTACCTAAAGTGGGGAGGCTATTTGCTATGTTTTAAGAAATATCCTCATTCAACAATGATTGAAGGAAATGCAATATAATAGCTTCCTGAATTACTTCTACCCTCCAATGAAAAGATATCTACTGTGGAGCCTATGTACCCAGAAGGCTTCTTTTAATTAAACCTATAGTGTGTGAAAGAAATAAGAAACCCTTTGCACATTTTCATCTTTGATGCTTGTGCCAGAAACACAGCAGATTGAATGCCAGCCCTGTCTCTGCCACTTTATCACTGGGTGCATGACTCAGAGAGCATATAAACGTTACAATGAAATATTTATGACTTTCTATAGGTAGTCGTATAAATCATTGGTTGACACTTTATATCAGCCACCTTTTAAACATGTGTTACCATGTAAGGTCACATTGCTTTTAAAGATAAATATACAATTGACTTTGATCCTTAACTCACAATCATAGATGACTCTAACTGCTACCTAATATTTCTGTAATTATTGGTTAAGTGAAGCCAGAAACGACTTTTAAATGATTGGTAAGTGCGTTCTATATGGCAGAGAGGTGAACCATCGAGATTTTAAGTCTAGAGATAATCACACTTAAGGACTATTTTAAATCTATCTCTGCCTTTTATTTTTATAGTAGTTGGCACCATTCTCTTTTTATCCTCATGGCGTGTGCCAGTTTTACCAAATAATAGGTTTCACTATGACACTCTCATCTATGTCTGTTACATCCTTCAATCATATGATACATACTGACTTATTATGACTCCTTCTACAAGTTTACTTCTTCTCCAGAGTCCTATTTCTACGTTCATTACTTTTATAAACCATTACAAGTGCTAAATATAACTGGAGATACAGCCTTATATTTAAATTAAAATGACTATCTCTACAATTTGGGAGTTAGATATTGGATGCTATTCACATATTTATTATTCCTCTTCTTTGTGGGGATTTAATAAAGTTTCAGAAGTTTTGGAGATACTAGAGGGAATAAACACCACAGTCAAATCTTACCCAGCTGTCTTCTAGCTTCCTCAGCCTTGATTCCCTTGGAATGGTCTTCTCTGAGTTTGAATCCCATCTTAAATATTCTTTCGGTAATTAAGGCGTGGCCCCACCACACCTGCTTGGGAGCCTAGATTCCTTCTATAATCTGAAGTGACCTTGACTCAGTTAGGATTAAGGGTGTAGGTCACCACTCCCAGAATACTCCCTGTGCTGGGATCAAAGGTTTGAATCACCATTCTGATTTTTCTAGATTGACTGTGGTTAGAGCTCTGGGACTTCTGGAGCTTTTACTAACCCCTAGACTGACTGTGGTTAAAGCTCTGGGACTTCTGGAGCTTTTACTAACCCCCCACATAGACTGTGGGTAGATTCCCTCTGATATCTCCAAAATTTCTGAAACTTTATTAAATCCCTACACTTCTTTCTCTTGTTTCAACTTCACCAATACTTCTCTTCTCTGATTTAATCATTTAGAACAAGAATAAAGTTGTTGTATGTCATCAAGATTCTGTATTCATCCATTCATCCCTACATGTCCCTAAATATTCTTTATCTCTCATTGTATCATTTATCAACATTTTTACTTAACTAATATATCAACTTCTAATGTCCCTACCAACTCTTCTTATCTGTAAATGTACCATGTACTAACATTCTCACTTAACTTGTATTTCAACTTCTTCTAAGAAGGTCTGATAGTCAACTCACACACTGGCCAGTCAAGCCTGAAGTGCAATGTAGGATTTCGTGCTATAAATTCCAAGAGGTTGTTGGTATAATTATAAGTCAGAGTTCTCTGTGAAACCTTAGTTTAACAGTTTCCAGCTAATTGAATAAAAGCTATCTACATTATCCAGAGTAATATATCTTATTTAAAGCCAATTAATCCATATAGTATAGAAGTTAACCACAGCTATAACTAACTTGCCTTCATGACATCAATTAATTATATTGTTGCTTACTTAAATAAAAGGGCAGTATGTTCTCACCAAGTTGACATCTAAAAAACCCATCATACTTAAATTTTACTGACATAAATAAATAAACCTCTTGTCCAATATCTCCACCTCATAGATGATGACATATGAAGAGAATTAAATTATATAAGGATAATTTATAAAGACACATTGACTAACTTAATTAATTAAAGTATCTCTACAGTCCAGAGTAAAGTCTTCATTAGTTTTATAAACATTTATAGTAAGTTTATAATGTTCCCAAATTTGTGTTTTGTTTTATTATTAAGGCATTAATATCAAAATCAATTTATCACTAAAGACTTCTAGAAAGTTCTTTATAAAGCCTCATAAAAAAGTTTTATGAACCAAAACACTATAAAAAATTCCTGAAATCTATGTATACACACATATAAATAAAGTTTAAATAAAGTTATCTTATAATGGGGTAACAATGCCCTATTAGACACTAAAGACTAATAAGTGAAAGGTCAGTGTTTGAAACATATTTCTTCGGGTATTATTGGCCAACTTGTCCTATAGAATCTCAAACATTATAAGCTATTGCCAATGAACTATGGTATGCTCCAGGATTTTACATTAGGACTTTATTACTGAAGACTTCATATATTTGATTCAAAAAATAGGGAGAAATAAAGCTGGTACTGACTTAGAAGCTTCATCTCTCCTGGCTAGCTTTCATGCTCCTGGGAAGTGCAATTTATATTACTGGAAAAGAAAAATAATTATCAGTCTTACTCCATTGTGAACCCTGTGAGCTACAAAGACAATCAGCCTGGCAAAGTATGCATGATTGTCAATGGAGTAACCAAACTTAATTATTTTCAGAAAACAATTCTGTAGATAATTTTTGCATACAAGTAATCATACCTTTAGAAGAATAATAGTTGTCATTCCTGTAATAACTGAAATATCCCAATATTTAGTTCACGGGTCTTAGAAATCCAAATGCACATAAATGGTAATTAGTAGAAATATAATGGGCAATAATTTCTCTGGTAGAATTATATCATAGTAAGACAAATTTAGCAATAAAACTATGAGTCCCAACAAATATCTAATGTTTACTTATTTATGAATTTATTTGCCTATGTATTTATTGAGACAGTTTCTGATGTGCATTACAGGCTGGCCTGGAAGTCATAACATAGCACAGGTTGGTATAGAGCTGGCAATCATCCTGTAACAAAGTACTAAATGTGAGAAATGATCATACAGATAACCACATCTGACTTCTAACATACCATCATTGTACCTTTCTTTCTGGTGGGTTCATATATTCAATCTAATATTATTCTGAATATTTAGATTTCTTTTTGATTATTTATTTTTATACATTTGTGTTTTTAATGGAAAATTATTAAAATGGTAATCTAGAAATAATTTTACACTTAACTGATAATTTTGGTTCCACCGAGTACATTTGAGCATTCATGTATCAAAAAATTGCTTTTCTCTTGAATAGTATATCACATCTAAAAGTGGCTTCAGAAGAAAAACACAATGACTTGGTGGTTATTATTATTATTACTACTACTATTTTGGCCACGACGACATTGTAGCCTTCTGAAAATGTCTTTTCAGTTTAAATGAATAGACAGAAACATTGTTACTCAGTGAAAGGTGTATTGTGCTGGGGCCCATCCTGGTGATGGCCAAGTCCCAGAGAACATCCAGGTAAGGATTTGATGATAAAATGAGTGAGTCAGGACATTGGTGGTAGCAAAAAACTCACCACCTGGCTGATGGGCAGTCAGAATGCTTCTTTATTTATACAGAATTCAGTAAGCATACATAGATTCATGTTGTACCAAAGCATAGATTATACCATTTTTGTTTTCAGACATGTGTTTCACTTCTTCTTGTATATATTTTATATTATTAATAAACCATGGAAAACTGGTGTTATCTTTTTACAAATATTGCACTCATCTACTCCATAACCAAACTTTAAAAAATCTAGAGGCATATTACGGCCCTTTATCAAGCTGACAGCTCTTGCGGCTTCAAGGATTCTAGACAGAAAGGAAATCTTCAAGCCAGCCCAGGCAGGTTGCCCTGTCCTAGGCATTGTGTTATTAACTCCTTATATTCAGAGTGTCCAAGAAAAATTCTCAAGCCAAAGCTTCTTCAGTTATTATTCAATTTCTGGCATAGTATATTTACATCTTCTATCTTTATAGAGTTTGTTTATATGTCAAATCCTGGCCTTCTTTTTTATTCTTTGACAGATGACATAACTTTTCTTAAAAATGGAAGTCCAGATCCTCATTCTTTTATCATCTTTCCATACCATTCTTTGTGCATCAATATAAGTTCCTGTGTAGGGCAGAGGATCTAATCTAACTTACTTGCTGTGTGTGCCACATAGTCACCTAAGTATATAGTAGGAAGGTCCATGTTTTTTTTTTTTTTTCCTGATTATCTTGTTCCCGAGAAAGAACAGGGGCAAATGTTTCAAGAATTCTCAGAGATTCATGAAGAGACCTCAGATGCTTTATGTGCATCGCAACAAGGTATAAGGAAGACCTTCACGTAGACAAGGATATCTCCCCAAAAGTGAGAGTGGAAGTGGGGGTGGCACACACCTGGGAAGCATTGAAGCACTACTCCGGGAATAAGGCATAAATGATTCACAAGAAATTTACTATTAATACAATATCCCACATTGAACACATATTAAAATCTCCCCTCACCCAAGCGTGAAACATAGAGATCAAAACTAAAAATGACCAAGTTGCCATCATGCAGCTCAGCTTTGCTAGGTCTTTGTCAAGCAGCTTTGCTGGCTCTATGCCTTTTGCCAGTTTCCATCAAATATCCCTGTGCCAGTGTTGAAAATCTTAATTACTGTGCATAGAAAAATACATTAAATAAACTTTGTTTTGGTAATTGTCTTTGGATAATTAAAAGGAGAAATTGGAAGCATTTAGTCTGTTAGTACTTGTCCTACCAAAATCAAGTACAAGCCTCATTGTGTTTTGGGGCAATAAACTAAGAAGTTGCTAGTTTCTATTGACCTTCTGGCACTTGCCTTGAATAGATGTCTAGGTAATTTACCTCAGTTGTACTGACATTTTCTGGTTTGCTTTTCCTGCTCTACTTTCCATACACAGAATATGTGGAGCATTTGGCATGCCTGCATTTCTTTTGTCTTCAACACCAGCACCTATTGGTTTTATGCACAAGATTTGGTTCACAAATATCTACCCCCACAAAAAAATAATTTATGAGTAAAGAGAATCAAGCTTCAGGCTACAAACTTTAGCTCCATTATACTAACAGGTTACCGACTTGATTCTAAATGTCCAAATAAACTATGAGAGTAAAAATTTTAGAAGATATTAAGTTGCAAAAAAAAATGATAGATAAAAAGGTTAATGCCCTGAAGTATCTAATTAGTTTAGAATTTAAAATCACATTATCACATTAACCCAGAGAAGAACAAGAGAGTAATGGCAAGAGAAATTCCTCTTAGCTTCTTGCAGTATTTGCTGACATTATTAAAACAGGCCTAAGCATAGCATTCCTCTCAGCCTTGTGCAGTATTTGCTGACATTAATAATACAACCTAAACATGACACTTTATGATGTGTCTGTGTAGTAAGAGGTTTCTGGCCTAGACTTTTAGGCCTAACCTCAAGGTCTAGGCCCACAGACCCACAGTCCCGCAGTCCCACAGTCCCACAGAGACACACAGACGCTTTCATTAGTTTTTGGCTGATCAGCCTCAGGCCCAGGCATATCACTTGCTAACTCTCTACCCTTCATCTAACCCATGTCTCTTGTTCAGCCATGCGTCTCGGTACCTTTCTTTAGAGCAGCATAGTTGTCCTCGGCTTCCTCTGGCTTCTCTCTGGTGCTCCGTCTGGCATTCTGCTCTCAGAGATTTTCTTAGTCTGGTAGCCCCACCTACAATTCCTGCCTGCCTTTGGCCAATCAGCTCTTTTAATTAAACCAGTGGGTGGGACAATTATTTACCATGAAACAACACAATACCCCTACATATCTGCATCATTGATTTCTTCCTTTTCTCAACCACATGTGTTACCTTCCTTGGGTCTACATTTATATCCAGTTTCTGGTGGTTCATTAACACAAATGTACCACTATAATTCTACTCCTCTTTTTATGGGCATTACTTGATAGCTTTCCCATTAAAATCAAAAAGTATGCTCCAATAAAAGACAGAAAATGAAACTCTCAAATTAGTGTTATTTAATAAATAAATTTAAATTTTTACATGTTGACCAGTAGTTAATATGACTAACTTTTTATCTTTAATCTTTGTTATATTTGCCTATATTTTTAAACATAAAAGCTTTTTAAAAATATTACTTAATACCCAATTTGATTCATATTGGTAATGTTTTTGATCATGTAATCCCTACTAAATTCAAAATGTAAAATACTTATTAATCAAAAGGTCCTATTATGCCACTTTATAATAAACTCTTGTCTCCCCTAGTCAGACAATAACTCTGTGCTATTGAAAGTTCCAAAAAAATTCCTCAGAAATTAAATACTAACTTTTCTTGAGTTATTTTTAAGGCTTTTCTAGAATATCATCTACCAGATTGATAACTGGCCCTTTAATGTATGTGAAAACATTTTTATAATGAGTCAATTCATTTACATAATGATATAATATCTAGCCACTATTAAATAATTTCCTGATCCATTTTTTTCTCTTGGGAACGAGTCACTTAATTATTTATATCCAAATAATTTTATTTTCTTTCTTAGATGTCAGACATTTTCAAGTGCTAAGGCAATAAGAAACACCTTAAAGTATCCATTGAGATACAGTCAATGGATTGTAAGATCTTTATGTAGCCTCCTTTCAAAGAGGTGTAGTAAATATTTAGAATCTCTAGGGTGGTAGCCATTTAATGAAAATTTATGAATTAACAGTGAGATACTCTTGATTCTCACAGCTTCAGGCATCACCAGGAAGATAGTGTCAGAGTTATTACGTGGTTATCTAAGTGTACTTATCTTTTAATTTTTATCCTGGTTGGCTCTGTCTAACAGATATTCAAGATATTTATATGGTGAATTAATGCACTGTTATTTAGAGCAGAAATACTGCACGTCGTGAGGAATACATTATTGTAATAAATTTCACTTACAATACACCAAGTACAGGATTAATATTTATTGGAGAGTATTTTAACCCTACAGACACAAGTTAAACCTTAGGATGACTCCCGAAGATAGGATGATCCAGACAATGGATGCTGATCCAATCTCCAAGAAGGCAGGAACAAAACGGGCGCCCAAGATCCCAGCAGCCCCCTTTCAACGGGTCTGGCCACACCCCGTTCAGGCTCCCAGGATGCTAGAGGCACGCCTCCCAACTTTATCAGCTAACACCTGAATTCCACCACAATACATGTTTAGTATCTATCAGTGCTAGAATGTTAAGATTTTGTGACATGTAAGTATATTGACCATGATGAGAAAACATCTACATCTCTGCTGTGGTGGTCTCTCTATTCACATGACTGTTATGTGACAGAGGTACCTAAAGTATATAGCTCTTGGGTTTATATCCTCTTTCATATTGGCTTATTCCTGGTATTCATAGGTTTTTCTATATTCTAATCAAAATTAAACCATTTATCATGCTCTAGGAGTTTATTCTTGTATATTTTGAGACTATTATTTTCTTCCACTAGGTTACTTTTCTGTTGCTGTGCTAAAATACTCTTACATACACACACCATCACCACCACTACCATCAATAACAGCGTCAACAACAACAAGAGCTTATTCTGACCTAATTTCTCAGAAGCATGGAATGCACTGTGACAGGGAAGTCATGCTTGGAGATAGGAATAACTGACAGGAGCAGAAGGCTCTAGCTGGTCATATTGAAACTACAACCAGGAAGCAGAGACTCAATAGGAGCCCATGAGCCAAACTCAATTGCTTCAAGACCTACTCTTTGTGACGCACATGCTACAGCAAGGCTCTGCTTCTTAAAGGAACCATACCCTTTCCTCAAACACCAGCAACTGAGGACCAAGTGTTAATATATGAGCCAAGGCAGATCATTTTACATTAAAAGTACTAAATTTTATCCTTTTTTAAAATAAATGCTTTGTAGCCATGAGTGTACCAGAATAACATTTAAATAAACAATTACCTTTCATGGAATATTTGTTCTTCCTTCCAAAGTTTAAGGGTTTTTATTTTAACTTTATACCAAAACTAATAAAAGCCATCCACAAATGGGATTTCCAACACCAGTATCTTTAGTACTTCTTGATCTCTTGGGCCATAAATATTTTCTGGTGAGCAGCAGCCTTCTTATTGTGTCCCAAGCCTGCTCCAACGTAATTACTTGAACCAGATACATTTAGAAGCAGGTAAATATCATAGTCAATTAAAGGCAGTAGCACAGTTTAAAATTTGTATTTGTTTTTTACATCTGAAGTTGTCCAAACACATTTTTTTTTCTGGTTGTGAAGGCCTAAGATCCTTCTGTCTGAATAAAAAGGTTTTGTGATATGATTCATATTACAGGGTTCCTGAAAACATAGTTCACAAGATTAATTCCATTCTTCTGACAGAAACATATCTTGTTAGGCTGTCTTTTAGATATTCAGAGTATTTACATGATGAATTAATGACAGAGCAGTGCCATTTAAGAGTAGAAATACTAACCTTCTTGAGAAGTCTAAGTTTAGCATTCATCAATACTAGAATGCCAAGATTTTATGACAGATGTAATTATATTGACTATGATGAGAAAGCATCATCATCTCTGTTGCTGTGGGTTTAATTTTATTCATATGTCTTTTATGTAAAATAGAGCATTTAAATAATATAGCTCCTATTATATTATATTATATTATATTGTACTGTACTGTACTGTACTGTACTGTATTGTATTGTATTGTATTGTATTGTATTGTATTGTATTGTATTGTATTATACAGTTGGTACCAGGAGACACAGTGTCACAGGAAACTCTCTGATCCTCTAGTTCTCCACATCACACTTGCAGTGGAGTCTACAGAAATACTGGAACAGCCAGCAACATAACTCTCAGGTTTTTCTTGATTTATATCCTTTTACTTCGTTACCTTTTCTTTTTTCTCTCTTCTTCCCACTTTCCCCTCCTTCTTCTCTTTAACATCCCCTTCTTTTCTCTATTAAATAAGTAACAAATAGACCAAAGATTTTTCAGAGAAGATGATGCAAAGTAAAGGCCCCGTGAGTCTATATTGCTTGGGAATGAAATCCAGGGGAAAGGGAGTAAGGGAGAGTTAGAGTAGGGAAATCATGGATAATCAGGCTGCCACCTGGAATTGTTTAAATGTGTTTATTGTTTATTTCCACCATGTTTCATCTTGAACCAAACTTCTGACAAGCCATGGTTACAAATCAACACTTCTATGAAAAGGAAAGCAGAGAAGCCCATGAACCTTCTACCTACAGATTCCTATAATACTGTGCAAACTATTCCTTAATGGGGTATTAAACTTCACATGTAAGATAGCTCCAAATGGATGTATACGGCACCTCATCTGTTATCACCATTAGAAACCATCTAAGTTGAAGGAGGGAGAAAAGACAATAAGAAATGTTGCAATTATATTATTATATCAAAAATAAGATTAAATAAAACAAAAGTGCTTTTGAATATGCTCACAGTAGTCTAGCAACCCCTACTCTGTGAAGAATAAAAATATGAAGATGTCTTTTGAGCATATTTCCAATAGCATACCTCTCATCTACAAAAGCAATATGGTAAGGTCATTATGAAATATCCGTGATTAACATAGGTGACTTGTTTATCTGTGTGCTGGATATGGTGTTGGATTACTGTAGATGGCTTTTCCTGGGGTGACAGGTGCCAGAGCTTAGATTACTTTCCATTGGGTAATTTGATTTTTTTCAATATCTAACTTGAAAATTTCTTTGTACAGTCTTTAATTTTTGGCAAACTCTACTGTGAACATATGAAAAAAAAAAAAAAAAAAACTGAGTCTCTTCCTGTTTCACAGCTCTGTACTCCAGGCAACACTTTCTTTAACTGTCCCTAAGACTTCCTTCTACCATCATCATTCCTGGTCCTTCTCTCCCTGCACAATAGCCGATATTACCTTCTTCCTCTTCTCCACTCTAAGACACCACGTCTCCACTGTACTGTTCACTTGTATTACATACTACCATCAGAAGAAAAGCCTAGCTTAGAATGTGATTTCTTAGTCAGTGAAGTCCAGACACCCATAAAACTCAAATGTATTTTTTTAAAAAATAAGCCAATTTCCTGTTTACATTTAGTACTGAGCATTGTCGAATTTGGTACAAAGTACTTGCCTATATTTCACTATACAGAATAATCTCACATGGTTATTTCTTTTAAGTAACACTTAATGTCAGCTTTCCTTGCTCCCCATTTCCTTTCCTTCCAGTTTTATGGAAGAGGCTGTTTTTCAAAATGTATTTAATTGTATTACCCTTATGTGGAATTACAAGAGTAAATATTCACTTTGAATGCATTTCTGAATTCTATACTTGTCAACAGCCTGCTTCTATTCTTAAAGATTTTTTATACTTATTCTTGTGCCTGTGTCTTTGTGTGCATGTATACCATATGCGTGCCTGTAGCAAAGAGGTTTCCTGGTTCCAGGGAGCCAGGGCCCAGACCCACAGACTTTCAGCCCCAGACCCATTAGCCGTCCGCTGCTGCTTCTCAGGCCCCCAGAAATGACTCAGACGCTTATTTCAAGTTCATGCTGTTTGGTCTATGGCTCAGGCACATTGCCTGCTTGCTCTTACATCTTAACTCAACCCATTCTCATTAAACTGTCTGCCAAGTGGCCCGTGGCTCACCTGTGTTCCTTACATGTTGCTCCTTTGGGCTTCGAGCTCGGTCTGTCTGACTCCGCCCTGCTTCTCCTATCTATGCTCTGATTTCTCCTCCTACTTTTTCTATGGTGCCTGTCATGGGCTAAAACAGCTCCTTTATTTAAAGATTGCTATTCATAGCATATTCACAGCTTAAAAAGACATTCCCACATCACGTGCCAGTGTCTACAGAGGACAAAAAAAAAAAAAAAAAGGTCATTGGTTTTTCTGGAGATAGAGTTATAGTGGGTTGTGATCTGATTCATCTGTAGCTGTTGGGAGCAGAACTCTGGTTCTCTAGAAAATCAGCAAACACCTTTAACCACTGAGAAATCTCTACAGTCTTTAAGCTGTATGCTCAGAAATTTCACTACACACACACACACACACACACACACACACACACACATACACACACACACACATGAATACACACATACACACAAACACACACACACACACACACACACACACACACACACACACACACAGACCCCTATCATAACCCTGCTGGCTTGTATTATCTAATATTAGAAAAATAAACTTCTTAATGTTTTACATTATTTTTAAATTATGTGTTTCTGTGGGAGTATGTCCACACAAATCAGTGCCCCCAGAGGCTAAAGGTATGAGACATTCCTGAAGTTATAGTTGAGGTTTTGTGAACACCTGCTGTGGTGCTGGGAATTGAGCTCTGGTATGTGCTCTTAAGCACTGGACCATCTTTGTAGTCCTCACATCTCTCAGTTTTATAAGATGGGGTCTTGCATCAGCCTTTCCACTTTGAAATCCTTGCTCTGCTACTGATTTTTTCTTCCAATAACTATAGAAATATATATTTGATTATTATCATGATAGTTTTTGTTAAATGTCTCTTACTTTTTATTATTAATTGTATTAACTTATTTAATCCTAAAACTGACATTAATGTGGGACACATAGGCACACTTTATTACTGAGGAAGTTAATTTCTAACACAGTTGATAGGTGATTAAGTTCAGACATTATTTTAAGTATCTGACTCAAAGTAGGTTTAATTCAAGGGAAAGAACATTATCTCATTGCTAAGCATTCCCACCTCTTCGATCAGAAATCTAGAGCTGGATAGTTTAGATCAGAAGTTAAAAACAATCGCTGCTTTTGCAGAAGAAGATTAAGTTATCAGTATCCCATTGACAGCTCCAAACCATCCCTAACTCTAGTCCCAGGGAACCAGATACCCTCTTTTAACACTACAGACACTACTCATAAATGGGGTGCACACACACACATATATATGAAGAAAAAATATTCTTCCAAATAAAATATTTTCATATTTTTTTAAATATAAAAAAAGTCAGGATTTATTTCATAAATGTAACCACAACAATAATAAAGCAGTTCTTAATTTGGAAAAGCTAGATGGTACTTAAATTGAAACATGTGGAAAAAATAAACAAAACAACCACCACATCAGGGGTTGTTGCTATGACTACTGGACTAATGGTAGGGATGCTACATGTGGATAACAAGGGATAAAAAGACAGTGCAAGAAGTTGAGCAGAAACTGTGATACTGTTGCCCAGGTCTGCCCTTAAAGGTCGTGCAGGTGACCACCATGACAGGAATTAATAGGGCTGTGATTGTCCAACCTTGAGGACTTGCTGCTAAGATAAAAGTTCTTACTTTCCCAGAAGAATTTTTTATCCCAAATCATTTTCTTAAATAAAGGATGACCTTATGAGCATTCTCATTATAAGATTTATGCTTGGTTTTTGTTTTATTTGTTTAAATGTCCTTCAGGTCTTAGACACTTCATATTATTCATGTATAAGGTTCTAAATTATAAAGTACAAAACTGGGTGATGTCTCATTTCTGTCATAGAAGAAAAATTATTTTGATTTTTGATGTATCACAGCTTCAACTTGCATCTACAAAATATTGTAAGGACATTTTTATGTATTTATTTTGCCACTGGAAAGGCCACCCTACATTGATTTTGATATAGGACCCTGAGTACTTTCAGAATAGTACAAGTGAAGGATTTAAATGGGTTTCTTAATGATTAAAACATTCATTACAAGGCTAGCTAGCTAAAAGAGAGAGAGAAAAAATTACCCCCAAGTCTGCATGCTTCCCAGAAAAAAAAATCTTAAATCATGTTGGCTTGGCTTGACAGAAAATGTCAATACTGTTGAAAAGATGAGTTTTCTGAGGTTACTATAAATTCTTCTCCTTTAAGTCAAAAACTGTCTTTATCATTAGAGAGAAAACCCATGCGTCCACACACACTTGCAATAATGTGTGCAAACCAATGATGATAAATATTTTTAGAGGACAGAACCTAGCAAGAATGCACAGAATAGTCCAGTGTCTGCCCACATTCCTTTGAAGTTCCCTATAAAAAGAGCTTCTCAGTATACTGTATAGAGCACAAGCAGGAAAGCTTAGCTACTCTTGGTGGGAGGTCTCTATATGCAGCATCTCAGACTACAAACATGCAGGAGTAATCTGTGGTCAATGCTTTGTACAACACACCCTGTCACTAATCATACTCAGCCCAGTGGAAAGCTTCGTCATTCTCCCAGCCAGCCTAGGGAAAAGATTTGACATTCTCATGGGTCTCATTGCTATTCTTGATAAGACTGTGACCATATTAACAAAATATTTTCATTCAAGACTCCATTCATTTTTTCCAGCTATATTAAAGGTTGTATTTTAACTTTTGTTGGACTAGTTAGTGGAAGTGTAATTGTTTTTCCTGGTTAAACTAACAGCAGTGTTGATAATTTGATTCATTTTGTGGCTATACAGCTTAATATGGAACAGAATTGATTTCAGTTTTAAATCTAGCAATTCTGAGTGGGGTTTCTATTTAGAGTTAGATATCAAAAATCACTAGCTAAAGTCTCCCGGAGATGTTCTTGCAGCCTCCCAGTTGCCCTCTCAAGACTATCAATGTTGATGCAGACTTTAGAACACTGAACATGAAACTGACCTCCACCAACTGCCCAGTGGCATCTCAACTCCCTCAATGTTTATTTGTGCTTTCATTTTATATAGAGAGGAGGATAATGGGTGTTCAAGGACACTGCAGAGAACCACCAGTGTTGACACCAAGCAATACTCTTTGTGGATGTGACCACTACAGCAGCTGGAGTGTTGCTCTGTCCTTGTATTTTTCTTTTCAGGAAAGTTAGTTTGCAAGTGGTTTTATGTGTGACCTAAACACTATCTCTGCTCCGTGACTAAAATAAAATTAAGAGAAAACATACCTAAAAAGTATTCTTAAAGTTTTGCCCTATGCTAGTAATGACTGAGACTTCTTTTTACATGTTTTCCTTTCAATGACACTTGACAATAGATTGCATCCCTTGCTTACAATTATTATATTATCCTGGAACTTGACATACTTGAGATGTATTTTTTATTTTTAAGAGTTTTTTAGCCTTAGAAAACTCATTGGAAATATACACCACAGAAATTCAGTACATTGTTACCTGTAGTGATGTAATACTATATTACCTATATTAGCATAATCTCCCTTCCCAGGTAGTTGGTCTTTAGAGATTTCAATACCTCTAGCCATATGGTGTTATTCAATGATCTTAGCTTCAACCTTCCACCAGGTACTCCATTGAAACTGGGGAGCAGACTCCAAAACAGCTGTTACCATACTTGTCCAGTCTTTAGGGAGATTTCTATTACAAGTTAACCATGAATTTCAGATCTATTTCACAAAGGGTGAGTTTATGCCATCTGAGACTCTTATTTCCTTGAATCTCCTTAGGAGTCCTTCCAGCTCTTACCCAGTCTGGGAAATTTCCATTGCTTGGAAATTCCTGTAAGGTTACTGGATAAATTAGAGTTGGCTGTTTGAAAGCCTTAGGCTGTTTCTCTGTAACCTTATAATGCAATGTTGAGTCTAAATCTCCTCTAAATTCCTCTGTCTAAGTCTTTATCTATTAATGATCTGTTTTGAAAAGTTTTTCTAAGACTTTCAAATTAGCATTCATATTAACCAATTTTTAATGATAAAACAGAAATGATCAAATACTATTTATAATAGACATTATGAAAATGCCATCTGTATTACTTATCTTCATTTAATTTTTCTATTTTTATACCATCTAACAGATTATCAGAGATCAATTCTTCCTATTTTAACAATGTTTCCCATCTTTTAATGTGGAAAACAAACTCTCTTTCTGCCTTAAGCTAATTATTCATTTTAAGAAACCACAATTGACTCACCAAATCTATGGACAATGACCCTGCTAATGAGGGTGAAATGAGGAAGGAACACAAGAAAGGGGTCCAGGGAAAGCCACAGCCCACCTGGATAGGAAACAAGCCACAGCCAGCTGAGTGCAGGAGAGAGTGTGCAGAAGTGGCTATCTCCGGCCACCTCCTTAGTCTTTGCAGTAGTGACTCTGGCCAACTGTAGTGATGGCCTGTGTTGATAGCTGCAAAGCCACAGGCAAGTAGCTTTTTCATGAATTTGTGACAAATATTGCATGAATCCAAATTTATCTTATAAATACCCAGAGTCAAATATTGGGATGAAGCTAAAAGTTCAATGAGACAAAAGAACAAGCCACAGCCACTTCTCACCCAGCCAGTTTCTCAGACCTATCTCCTTGAATCCTCGCATCTGAGTTCTCAAATGAAATGGAAGAGGGTCTCAGGCAAAGGGCTGAACTTCTCCCTCATCCTGCCTAATCCTTCTGTCTCAACCAACTTTCTCACCTCCTGGTTCAACTGTGTGGATCAACATTCCCTGACCTTCATGGCTAAATCTGTGAGTGGCTCTGTCCTCTGATTTTTCAGTCAAAATTTATTAGATATACAATATATCACCACAGTCAAGGATTACTGGATCTTTTGATTGAAACATTTAAGAATTTTGTTGTTATTGCTCAATTATTTCAAGACTTGAAGACACTAAATCACTTGCAGTTTATAGAGAGTGTTTCACTAAGTACCCATAAAAGTACATTTATAATATAGCTCAATTATACCCACCATTCTGTAGTTAAAATATTTTGGGTAAACAAAATGCTATAAATAGTGTGAATTTATTTTATGGAACAAAAGATTTTTAGACGTTAGCCTTCCTTACACAGTTGTTTCTCAGTGATACTGCTAATGCAAACCTGTCCTAAAAGACCTGTCACACACAGGTGCACTCATATGCATATAAATATATACTTTATTTAGAAAGTGTATAAACTGGGTGTGTATGTGTGTATGTGTGTGTGTGTTCTTCTGGTATTTTACATCATGTGTTATCATGTCCTTACTAGTTTTATTTATAAAAACTCATATATGCCCTCAAATCTTTGTTCTGTTTTTTAACTTGTCTTACCCACAAAGTTTCTTTCTTTTTAGCAATTCCTTGCATTTCACAGTAGAAGCACAAATGTAAATCTGTTTACTTACATTTTGGCAGATTAGGAAGGAATAGCAGAGAATGTGCAGAATTTGCCACTATGCTGTGCTTCCAAAGGCTAGTAACTGTGGATTGACTATGGCCCATAATGCTACTCACTAGTCATACTTAGGTCCTCTCATAAATCCCCAATACCAAAGGATTACATGTATTCCTGATTCAACATTCCCAGTTGCAAATCCAGTATACACGCATGAGTCTATGGACCTAGAACACATAGAAATCAGCACTCTCAATGGGCCCTCTTCTATGTTTCCTTGAGTGTTGAAATAATTCAAATTTTCTTTGAAATGGGACTTGTCATTAATTAAATATGTTTCAAAATAGCATTTGATGTATTATTTTGTTGACTTTACAAGTACTAAACCATAAGTCATTTCCTCAATGAGCACACACTATCTTTCTAAGTTATATTTTAACATTTATTTAAAATTTCCAATTCATTTTATTACATAATAACTCAATTATTCAAGAGACCAAGATCTTCCTATGTGTTTAATATGAAATATATAAGTGTTTGCATACCTATATATAAATAATACATATATATATATTTAAAGTAGATTATTGAAGGGTGAAAATAATATTATCAGTTTAGCAAGTGTATAAGCTTTTTGATGAATCCTGTGAAAGAACTAAGGTGAACAATATTTTGGCTGAGTAGTAGAAAGACACAATAATAAGTGTTTTTCTGATTGTTCTTATGACTTTCTTTTTTAAATTATTTTTTTATTAAAAAAATGTCTTTTTATGTATGTATTTTTCTGCTCCCCCTCCCTTCCCTGTTCCCAATCCCTCCCAGTTAGCCTTCTGCCTCCCTCCTCCCCATCCACTTTTCCCTCCCCCAAAAGGGCAAGAAGTCCCAAGGTGGGTCAGCTCAGCATGACACATTGACTCTGGGCAAGTCTGATTTCCTCATCCCCCAGTCAAAACTGGGTTAGGTGTTTCTTTGCAGGGAATGGGCTCCAAGGTGCTAGCCCACGCACAGGAACACAATCTGATTCTACCCATCAAGGCTCCACAAACAGCCCAATGAACAGTTGCCTACCCTTAAATAGCCTAGCTCCTTTTCTAGAAGTATCTTTAGTGGTTGTTCTTGATTCAGTGAGTGTGGAGGTTGGCCTGAAGCTCCCACGGCTTAGCACTGTTTAGTGGCCTGTGGTGTTTACTCGAACCAATTGATCTGTTTCCATTACTGGAACAATGCCCAAAAAGATGCTGCAATTAAGGAATCAGGTAATTAGCAGAGGAAAAAGAAGCTGGCTAAGCTTGTGAGCTGTAGTGGTTACTCAAGGTCAAAGGTTAACCGAGGTATATAAAGCTTCCCCTGAACTCCAATAAATGACTTTTTCAAGAGTGACCTGCATGTCTCTTTCAATCTGCAGGCCTTTGCTTGATGAAGCTTTCCCAGGTGATTCAGGCATCACAGATGGAGGTGCCCAGAGATATTCAGATGCTTCAGGTGGAGGCACCTATGAGATTGTGTTGCAGATGGAGGCTCCCATTAACATTAGGAACTAGGAGAATCTGACAGATCATCCATTGAAGGCTGGCAGCAGGTGAGAAATTATTTGAGAAGGGTGAATTGAATTATATTGAAAACCTCCAAAATTAGAATTTCTGAGGGATCTACCTCAGAAATATAAGGATGGATTGAACTGAAAATCTCCAGAATTAGAAATTAAGAGGGGTTGCCTTAGCAATAGAGGATGGATAGAATTGAAAATCTACTGTAGGGGTATTGTGTTGTTTCATGGTAAATAATTGTCCCACCCACTGGTTTAATAAAAAGCACTGATGGGCCAAAGGCAGGCAGGAAGTGTGGGTGGGGCTACGAGACTAAAAACTCTGAGAACAGGAAGTCCAGAGCAGAATGCCAGGCAGACCCCCAGAGAGAAGCCACAGAGGACAACCATGCTGCCGTGAGAAAAGTTACTGAGCCCCATGGCCGACCAGGATGAGTCATGGGTTAGATGAAGGGTACAGAGTTAGCAAGCTACATGCCTGGGCATGAGGCTGATCAGCCTAAAATTATAGTAAGCCTCTGTGTGTCTCTGTGGGACTGTGGGACTGTGGGACTGTGGGACTGTGGGTCTGCGGGTCTGCTGGGTCTTAACCCTTGAGGTTAGGCCCGAAAATCCAGGCCAGAAACCTCATACTAAAATCTACAGAATTAGAAATTCTGAGAGGTTGCCTCAGAAATAGGGTGAATTGAAATATGGAAGCAATAAAACCCCAGTAGAATTTAACTGAATATTTGATTATTAAAGAAATAGGGGACAACATGAAGATTTGGAAAACAAAGCCCTGGTAGAATATAACTGAAGCAATTGGCCCAGGCTGGGTGGGTGGGGGGGTTTGAACAGAAGTCTCCTCTTAGAACTGGAAGCTTTTTGAATAACTTTGACTAGTCCTTGGTTCCTACAAGCTGGCACACTTAGCATTCACTTGTTAGAGGCATTTCACCTCAGGAGGACAGAGTATTTTCCCACTCTACTTTTTCCACTTTGCCTTGCTTAGTCACTTGGCTGAGGCTGAGAGTTTTTGAGGTTGTTTTTGGCAGACAGGACCCATCCTTTTGGTTCATGATCATGCCTCTCTGGCTAAGGCAGTTCAATGGTGCCCTTTTGAAGTGTTGGGAATTGTTTGAGGGGCTTGTCTTGAGGAACTACTTGTCTGCAGCCACTGCAGTGACTGTTGGCAGCAAGTGAAGTGGGTGGGGCTGGTGGTTTGGAGGCAGGGCCCAGGGTGAGCTGTCTTGGTGAAGGTGGGGGTTGTTTCCATAACCATAGCATGGCAGGAGGGCAGGAGGTGTTGTAACTGAGAACTTACTGGTTCCTGGGCTCTGCTTTTTTGGGAGTCAATGGGACAGAGGCCTCTGTGGTAGATGCTGTTGCACAGCCTCCAATGATTGGCCTTAGCAAGTTCAGATTCATTGATTACAGCCTTTGATCTAGAATGGACTCTGTTTTTATGCACTAACTAATTCAGTGACATTTGACAACCATTATCCCAGTGTAAATTGTTAAAGTTATTTCTTAATCACCCTGTAAGCTTTCCTAAAGTTGTTTCCCAGTACCCTGTAGCTGGGACAGTGTGTTTACAGATGAGTCTTCTAATGGGATGGCTGCAGTTTTTGCTAATGGTATTATTTTAAGGGAAAAGATTAACATTCAGTTTTCACAGGTTGCTGAATTGGCTGCAGTATTTATTGCTTTACAGTATTTTTTAGATGTTCCTGCTGATTTATATACAGGTAGTGTTTATGTTAGTAAAGTTTTGGGACCTTTAGAAATAGCTGGAGCTTTGCTGATGTTTCTACAGTGCAGAGTTTTCTCTTACAGATATACTCTGCTCTGGCACTGAAAACATTGCCCTTTTTGTGTGCCATCTTAGAGCACATTCTAACCTTGTAGGACCTCTAAGCTATGGTAACCAATGAACTGATAACACTACTATTTGTGAATCAATCAAAATTGGAAGCTGCACAGCAGGCCCATTAAAAATTTCATCTTAATACTGGAATGTTAACATTGAGATACAAACTTTCTAAACATTAAGCTGTTACCATTGTTAAGAATTGCCCATCTTGCATGGAATATTTTCCTGTACCTCATTATGGAGTTAATTCCAAGGGTTTATCACCCAACCATATTTGGCAAATGGATGTCACTCATGTTGCCTCTCTTGGGAAATTACAATTTGTCCATGTTACCATTGATACTTTTTCAGCAATTCTTTTTGCCTCCACCCATATCAGGGAAAAGGTTAGGGATGTAAAAAGTCATTTTATACAAGCCTTTGCCTATTTGGGTGTGCCAAAAATGTTTAAAACTGATAATGGACCTGCATACACTAACGTTGGGTTCCAAAAATTTTGCCAGTATTATTTTATTGTTCATAAGATGAATATACCTTATAATACTCAAAGGTCAAGCTATTATTGAAAGGACACATTGTACCTTGAAGGCATATCTTCACAAAATAAAGAAGGGGAAGTACAATACTTCAAAGGATCAGTTATCATTTATTGTCTTCATTTAAAATGTTTTAACTGTGGATAATCAGGGGAGGTCAGCCGCTGAAGACAACCAAATTTTTTCACATACCCTCAAGTAAAATGGAGAGATATGATGTGCGGACAATGGTGTGGACCAAATTCAGTGTTGTTGGGATAATGTCTGTGTTTTCCCCCAGAATGCTGAATCTCCAATCCGGGTTCCAGAACGGCTGGTTCATGCTGTGAGTGACTTTGTTGGGAACAAACCTTGTGCAATAAGTCCATTGGACACTGATAATGAATCCCCCAATGTTGATACTGATGAGTCTTGTTAGTCCAGTATGGTCCTACTTAGTAACTGCTGGCTGAAAGGCGGGCATCCCATCAGGACCCATGAATGAGAATAGAGCTATATCATCGACACTTAGAATCTTACTGAGAGCCTCTGCTTTGAAAAGGTGCTGGATAAGAGCTAGTTCCCAAATAATTCCCTTGCCCGTAGTGGGCATATTGTGGTAAGCAAATCCTCAATTGCTAACTTTGGGCAGAACTCCAACACTTCCGTTGTAAGCTTAAAATTTGTACTTGTGCCAATAAATATAAAGTCTCAGAATCATGCAGGCCTGTGAACCCTGACTAACACCTGGACAGTCAACCATTATGGACTGAATGTATTAAAAATCCTCCAAATAAGCTAAACCCTCTGTGTGTGTGTGTTGGGGGGGAGGGGGTATAAGCCCTGCCAAAGATACTGTGCCGGAAGTCTGTTTTAATAGGACTGCTTCTTGGAATTCAAGTATAGAGTTTGAAAACTCTCTGTCATCCCCCCCCCCTTTTTTTTCTTTTTGGTGACAAATACTACTAATGTGTCTAGCAGTTTAAATTGTTCTAGAAAATCCTGTCTCCTGACTGGCTACTAAAAAAATGAGACACTCACATTGGTGGTTTGATCAGCTCATCCTGGCTTGTCCTAAGAGAGATCACTGCAGCTGCTGTTTCTGCCAATGTGGCTGCCTCTGTGGGGATTGCCTTTGGTCATTCTGTAGCCACTGCAGCCACATTAGATTTATTATTAGGAAGAATAGCCAATGCTTTAGAGACACAGAACAGTATGAGATAAAGTATTTTACAGCTTGACTTGCAGATTTCCTTGTTGTAAGAGCAGGTAAATTTGTTTTGGGAATTATTTTCAGCACCTGTCTATAGAGATCATTGCAGTGAATGAGACCAGAGCTCCAATCAATTAGTTGCAGGCATAGGAGATGATTAGAAAGTGGGCAGAATCACTGCTGGGAGGAGCATTGCTTCTCATCCTGCTCCTAAGACAGAGCCAACAACAAACCCAAGTCAATATGGCCACAAAAATGTTATTCAGTACCTAGTGATGTGTGGATTAACATGCTAAAACCAGCTAGTGAGCCAAAGATGAGTAAGAAATGAGAGGATTGTAATCAACCTGAGACAGGAGGTTCTGACCCATGCTGCAAAATTCTCTGATGATGGGTAAAATGCAATCTGACTTCCTGTACAACCTAAGACAGACATAGTCCGTGAGTCCTTTTTGTATAAAAGGAAGGGGGGTATGTGGAAGTCAACCTGCAGCCCCCAGGACTTAGCACTATTTAATGGCCTGTGGTGTTTACCAGAACCAATTGCTCCGTTTCCATTATCGGAACAATGCCCTAGCAGGTAGTGAGATTATGGAATCAGGTAGTTAACAGAGAGCAAAGAAGCTTTCTAAAGTCAGGTGTTGCTTGTGAGCTGCAGGGGTTACTCAAGGTCAAAGGGCAACCCAGGTATATAAGGCTTCCCCTGAACTCCAAAAAAGAACATTCTTCTTTCAAGAGTGACCTGCATGTCTCTGTCTTTCAATCTGCAGGCCTTTGCTCGATGAAGCTTGCTCAGGTGACATAGCTACCACAAGTGAGCTCCCCAGAGTTCCAGCTAGACATCACTGTAGGAACTTCCCTCATAATCCCCTTGCTCATACAGACTCTCCTCCCCTGCTCACAGCTAGACCAGAAGTTCTGCCCAGTGCTCAGCCATGGATCTCTGCCTCAAGCCCTATTCATTTTTGGATGTAGGTTCTATAATGACACTTAGAGTGGTTATTCATTTGATTATAGGGGAAGTTCTGTTTAGGCACACCTTCTACTATTGACAAATTGGGATTATAAGGGGTTGCAACCAAAAAGAGGTGGGAACAAATCATGAGAGAAGGAGATGGTTGAGTGAGAGGAGCAACAAAGAGGGAGAAAAAAAGAGATGAATATCTCGGTGGGGTTGGAAAGAGACCAGGTGCTAGAGAAACCTCCAAGAACTCACAGGATGTCCCTGTCCAGGTCTGCTATGACTTTCATATTATTCTCCAACTTGTATGCTTTAGTGCAGGCTTCTTATGAACATCCCGAGTAAGCAGAACGATGGGTGGAGAGGAACAGTAAGAAAAACTCAGAGAAATGAACTATGAACTTTCACAGAGCGTTTCCTTGTGCAACGTATTAACCAACTATTTAGTCCCCTGATGTCACTTTCTAGCAGGGAAGAAGGGAAAGGGACCTTCGTACTATTTTGTTTGTTTGTTTATAATAACGTCTTAGCATGTATTCCTGCTCTCCTTGCCCGTGTTGATCCCTTCTGTATATATTGGTTATGGAAAATATTATAATGCATGGACTGGTAAGGGTTTTGGGTAGAAATGTGGCTTACTGATTAAGAACAACTGCTTTTTTAATTACAAATGACCAGAGTTGAATTCCTACACCCATACTGGATAGTTCTCTATGGCTCGTAACTCTACATCGAGAGTACCTGATGCCTGTTCTGTTCTCTATGGGCACCTGCGTGCGCGCGCGCGCGCTCACACACACACACACACACACACACACACACACACACACACACACACATCCACACACAAATAAAAGAAAATATAAACAAAAATGTCTCAATGTTTAGTTTCTGAAAATTGGTTTCAGACATAAGGAGGGAAAAATTGTATGTAAAGTGCTATCTATATATGCTACTTGAAAAGTACCAGAAAAGGACAGTCTTTGTAGATATTTCTCTAGACTAGTTACTATATGACAGTTGAAAGAATACATTTATAGTTCTGAATACATTTGGAGTGCTAGATGCCAGAGCAACTTCAGACATGATCCCCATTTACACAAATAAAAAATATGCTTGAGTGAGGACTTTGGAATAGGAACTCTAATTTTTGAACTTACATGTTAAATGTACCTTTTTTAGGATTAATTACAAAATTTATAATAAATTTTATTTTCTTCAGAATAAAGAATATTTGATTTATATAAAATGTAAATAATAATGGTCAACATGTATTGACACTTTCTATAGATGAGGAATCCCTAGACATTTTTGCTATATTTTATCCTCACAAGAATAGCAGCAAGGTAACACTTGATTCCTTGTAGAGGCAAGACCCTGACCAACAGAAAAACCAAGTACGTTGTTTGCATTCACATGGAAAGAGAATGCTAAAACATGGGCTGGTCCCAGAAGGCAAACTTTAAACTCTTGGTCCTGACAACTCAGGATATTTTCTATGATTCATTGTCAGATAAGGACAGGCAGGTCGCCTAGAGGTGGTCATTAACTCTGTTTCTTTGTGGCCCAGTGCGCTTTATCTGGGTATTCTGCCTTTATTTGTAACTTTCTTGTCACACATTCAGTGTTACCTTCTGAACAGTCTATGCCTCTGAGCAATGTAGGCCTCCGGACAGTGTAGGCCTCTGAGCAGTGTAGGCCTCTGAGCAGTGTAAGCCTACCTTTAACTCTGAGCTCTGAAGGAGGCCTCTGATAGCATGTCCAAATCACTGTCTCCTAACTGCATTTTCTTTTCCAGGAGCTATATTGTTTACAACATGAAAACTTCACTTCCTCAAATGGCATCAAACATTTAAGTCAAAATTTTCCTTTACTAGACTAGAGCCTACTTCTTTGGGATTCCAGAGTATTCTAAAGGCCAATTGAAACATCCAGATGCATGGACTGAATAATTACTGAACCTTCCAATGCATAGGCAGACACATTTTTAATTAGCTAGAAGACAGCCTATAATCATTCTAAAGTATATTATATATATGTATATATATGGAATATATATATATATGGAATATATATATATATATATATATAAAGGGGGAGGAGATTAATTTTATTAATTCCCTAGAGCAAGCTCCATTGCTCAAGAGAACCCTGACTATTTCAAGTGGTGAGGTATCTGCCACTTCTAGGAATTATCTAGAGAGTAAATGCTATTCATGGTAAAATTTAAATTAATATACCCACACTTTACCAAGGCCACATGTTGTTTTATTTCATTGGGTCCTTAATATGGTTAAATGATTTGTGGCATGTTTCATTGTTATGGCTTAGAACCTAAAATAATAAGACTGAGCCTAACACCAGACAGAATCATTTTGCTGAAACAGAGTGACTGTTACTTTGTTTGACATGTGTTCCTGCAGCACAGAGATGATTTTAATGAACTCCTGGAACTTTCCAGGGTCTAGGTTTTGGAACTGAAAGTCATGTTCAACAAGTATACTGAATCACTTGGATCAGTGGAGTGTCTTCATCAGTGGTCTTCTCTAGATGACCTACAGTAAAATCTGCATCTTAACTAGAGAAAGGACACATTCATTCTTACAAACAGGACATCTAAAAATACATTGCTATAGCAGCGATGCTCTGCTCAGGTGCAATAAAACTGATGAGCCCATATAATAAAATTTATGGAAGCTCAGTGAATTCAATTTATTTGAATATACTCAGTTATGTTTTTGTTTATTCCCATAGCAGATGTTTAATTTACAAACCAGGCAATTACGACAGCTCTTCCAAACAAATAAGAGCAGATTAGTCAAACGTTCACATCAATTTTTATGTTTATCATTAGTTTTATGAGGTGTCATGAATATTCAGTGGTAAGAAAAACTATCATTATGGTACCTGGAAAACCTCAAAATGATGGTTTGCATCTCTAAATGTTCTTTCTCCATTTTTGATAATGCTATTAATGTGTGTTGTCTCTTATTATGAGTTAGCTTGTGGGCTGCAATGGAAAAAGCACTCATTTTGTTTAGAGAGCCTTTGCATTCTCCGCCATACACTGAAGCCCATTTTGTGAGAAGTATGTGAAAGTGTAATGAAGTTCATATTTTGCTTTTTAGTGAGAATATGAAAGTGGTTTTGTGCACTTTGGAAAATTATCATGTGGGTTTTTTGGTTTTATAAAATATTAATTTTACTGAAAAATAGTTTGCCACGCATATTTTACTGAGACATATCTGCTTCCTCTTCTTTGAAACGCATTATGTTATCCCAAAGGAAATTTGGACTTCCTTAAATAACACTTTTTGTGCCTTGTGACTGTGAACCTGTAGATAGAAAGTCTCAATGTGAGGCAGTTTATGAGGGAGGCCTTTACACAACAGACTTATTTGTCTTGTCTGTGCTTAAGCTGTCAGAATAAAAAGGCTATAGTTCTAATATGATTCAGTGAAACTACAGGACATTGTCCATAAACAAGAAAGACCTATTTCAAACATGGCTACTTTTCAATGGATTGCACTTTGCAAGCCCTGCCCTAAAAGCAGTGAAATGTCCTCAATATCTTAACCAAAATCCCTTATGCATTTCCCCCATTCACTGTAATGGCAGGTTTTCTTGTCATTAATCAGCTTTCAATCTAACAAGATAGCTGGCAGGCCAGTGTGTTCCAATAGCTGTAGAGGGAATAGCGTTAGCAGAGTTATTTTCAATGTAAGTCATGCTCAAAGGTGAAGAGACACAACATGGTGGAAATCATTTTTCTGTTTTGAAAGATGCTTTGAATATAATATTATGGCTTTGTGTTTTTATCTCCAACATACTTTTTGCAAAACAACTCAGACATTACCTGTTTCATTGTTGCTTGTTATAATATGAATATCGCAAGAGCATTAGCATTAAAAATAATTTATATGATTTCAAGGTTTCAAAGTATAAACCAATTCAATGTATAGTCACCTCTTATTGTGGAAACTTCTACAAGCATTAGTTATTTTAAACTCAATATTTAACCCAAATTTATATTTCTACTTATGTTTTCCTTTCTTTGGTTTGCATACATATATACTTTATGTCGGACTTATTTTGAAATAAAATTATTCCATTTATATCAGTTTAGTGTGGGACACTAAATCTTTTTGATATAATATCAACTTTAGATACAATAATATCAAGGTTATAATATGATACATGAAGAACACAAGTCAGCATGATCCTTCAGCAAGAAGATGTTGAGTCACAGGCCTCTATCTTACTTTTCTAGTTAGGGAAAAATAACAGCATTTCAAAAAGTAATATAATATTCATGAACAGTGAAACAAACTTATGACGAGATCAATAGACACATGGACAGATAGGAGGTCTGATAAACAATTGCACACAGAACGCTGCTAGCTGATTCTCATGGGAATCCTAGAGACAAAGATAAGGCATGACATAATTTTGGGCTAGTTTTTATAAAAGGTGAATAACTAGCTGGGTTTGACATGGAGACTAGTAATTAAGAGCTAGCAAGAGTCTGCTAATATTCCTCAGCAAGCTCTTAAAAGAACACAAAGACACTCCCCTTCCCCATTAGCTGTAGAATAATAACAGTCTTCACTCTCCAAGTACGGGAGAAGTAGAGAGTGAGATATCAAATCACTTATTATTATGTCAGTTACTATATGAAATTTTTTAATGTGATAATTTTAAAAGGTATTGGAATGTTACAATAACAGCGTGGGTATGGTTCTTGGTTCATACAAACAGCATTTTGTGGTAAAGAGAAATAAATCCAGACTATCTAAGAAAGGTTCTGTGGCCATGCACAAATAAAGTGCAGCCAGTTCATGGAATGAAATGCTCTGTTTCAGAGTGGTTATCTGAAGGGGGATTTGCTTGGCCCATGAAATGATTCCTCCAAAATCCGGTGTCTGTTCAGGATCTCAGGGACCCCATAGAATTCTCAAGGCCCTCTTTCCTCAAATGTAAAGAAAAGACAGTGTACACAGGCCTTGACACTTTGTATTAGATATCCAGGAGAAAATGAAGTGCGTGATAACTTCAAAAGATATTGATTCTGCTTTGTCTTTCTAGACCTAAAAGCCCAAAGATTGAAAGACTCAAACCAATTCAGAATAATAATGGACTGAAAAAGTGAGCATGTTCTACGTTAGTGGTTGAAGGTGATAGTTCTCCTCTTGTTGGAGCTGGGCTTGAGTGTGACCTCAACTCATCTCTAAATAAACACCATACATGGTGACATAAGACTAAGGAGGCGCTTTCATGCAGTTCACCAAGTATTCAAGGTCCTTAGCAGGTAACTGTCTTTGTTTTATATGGAAACACGTCCTTATACTGTTTGCAATGGAAAATTAAGAGCCTTAATATTTGGAACATATAATGCAGCATTGTTATAACTTTTGGATGAACTCTTTTATTTGTTAATATTGTGACAGATTTCTTTATTGTTTCTGGAAATTTTTCCATTTAAAGGCTACTTTTTCAGTTATCAGAATAGCCATACCTGTTTTTGTCAGCATCTATTTGCTTGACTTTAATCTCTGACTCAATCTGCATCCTAGCCAGTAAGGTATCTACACAAATGTTAAACAGGTCAAGTAGTCTGTGCATTTCTATTAGTGAATTGAAGTGATTTATATTTAAGATTTTTGAGAGATATTTTCTAATTCTGATAGTTTTGTGGACAGTTTTTCTAGCTTGTTGGATTGTTTTTAATTCTTTGTTCTATTAATGCTAGAGGTTTGTTGGATTGTTGGGTTAGACCCATTAGAAAAGTTCCTTATTTTCCTTTGCTCATTATTGAAAATATATAAGTATAATTTAGTTCTTTTTTGATATAGTAAATTTAGAATGATAAATAACTAAAAGTACCCAACAAAACTTTGGCATAGTGAAAGATATCAAGATTTGTGTGCTTTACAGAACAAGTGAACTGTTTTTTTCTGTTGTTGAGATGAGATCTTACTAGCTGTTCAAGATGGCCTGAAATTCATTCTGAAGACCAAACTGGCATCATATTTTGAATCCTGCTAGTTCGCCTATTAGACTGCAGGGATGCCATGCATCATTTAAGGTTGAAGTATTTCCTGTAAAGTCATTGATGGTTTCCTGTGCAGAGTAACATTTTAGGGAAGGGGATAGCTCAGTAGGTATAGTAGGTGTAGGCACCTGCCATGAAGGTTTACTACGTGAGCCTGCTACTCCACACATAATAAACAAAGAATAGCAAAGAAAGAAAATGTAACGAACAATTTCAAAAGTGATATCTTATGTAATTTCTAAAGCATGTAAAGAAAAATAATCTTTACACATTGTTTAAAGAAGAATAATTATTTGTATGCTTATGAGGTTAACTGGCAAAATTGATTTTGCTAATATTTGGTATGGCTATGGATTCTTTCACTTCTGACATCTTGCATTAGCATCTTCTGATATTATGAACACTAGTCCTCAGGACATGTTCATTTAGGTCAGTTCAAGCTTGGTTGCCCCAGTCCTGTGTGTGAAGTATGTGTCTTCAGCAGTAGGATCTTAACTTCAACTTCTAAGGTGGGAAACAAAGTGTAAAGGAAATATATTACATGGCTTTTAGAGTTTCTGAAACCCTGTTAACTTTCACACCTTAACTTGTTTCTGGTCATGTGTGTGTGTGTGTGTGTGTGTGTGTGTGTGTGTGTGTGTGTGTTTTATATATATATATATATGTGTGTGTGTGTGTGTGTGTGTGTGTGTGTGTGTGTGTGTATGTTTGTGTGTGTATTTTAAATCATAGTTGCAGAAATGAAATTGGAAGAAACACTGGTTCCAAAATTTCCTTACCAGCCTCATTAGATTTTCAAGTTTTAAAACTCTAAAGGATTTAAGGCTCTTCCCAAAAAATTTCTATCAGCATTGAAGAATGCGGTTGCTTTGTATAGTGGGCATATTGTGAATGCTGGGAACTAAAACTACCAATTCAAGGAGTTAGCTTACTGGTAGGAACTAATTTACATTTTTGAGAATAATACCCAATATTGAGAGAAATTGGATAAATAAAAATTAAATAAAACCACAAACTATATTGAAGAATGCATTAGCTACATACTAATTATCCTGTATAGATGTACATTTGACACAATTTAGTTCTTTTTGGTAAAGTAAAGGACTTGCTGTTTCTCAGGGTTTTGATTTGAAGATTATTTCAGTTGGCTATGGGAAATATTTAGAAAATAAGCTACCTCAATGTTGGTTCTGATGTAGATATTTTCTTCTGAAAACAGTAAAATGATAATGCAAAGTATTTTAATTTCTAATTTTATGTTAGTTATTATGTAGTTGGGGTTTTACTATTACAACATGACCAGAAACACAGTGATCTATTTAACAAATATTAGGCATGAGGTGGTAACCCACTCCTAAATCACCTCTGGCTTTCCAGGGTTTACTGAACAAGCTCACTCTATATTTATAAATCAACTCACTAAGTGTTTGGTAGGTAGGGATTAAATGGTGAAAAGACCTAGGATTCTGGTGGAAATTACACTACTAGATGCCTCCCATGTGGATCATATCTTAAAACTCTATTGTCATAATGTCTTGAAAAAAAAAGAAAATAAAGGTAGTATTTTTACATGGCTTACCTTAACAGCTGTTCTAACAAAAATAAATAAAAATTAAAAAATAAAATAAAAAAACCTTCAGACAATAAAGGTTATTCCAATCTTCGTGTTTGGTATAGATTTTTTCTATGTTCAATCATGTCTTTCTATCTTTCTATCTTCTTAGTGCTTGCTTAAATAAATAATTTTGAAATACTAAAATGGCTAGTGTGTATATGCTGGGGGTACACAAGATCTTTATGAACAGACTAATTTGTAGTACTTGATGATTACTTTTTGATTCTGTTTCGGGGATTTTTATAATTGACAATTATTAAGCTATTGCAAAATCTCCATCAGTAAGTGCTTACTATGCCAAGCTTTCTAACCATTCCACCTAAATATATCCATGATTTTACTTCTTGTCTACTGTGGGGAAGACGGGTAACCATACATATAAAAAATTCCATTTAATTGTGGAACATTTCCTATAATTGGCTGGTTTTAAACAGGTACTATTTCACCTCATTGCCCAAATAAATCACAGAAGTGTGTTCCATTAGTCTACTCATTTATAAATGAGGATATTGGGTTATGAAGCAATTAAGAGATTTTCTTTATGTCAAACAACTTGTTCCCAGCAAAACTGAATTTGAAATATTGAAATTTGGCTTCAAATCATGAATAAAGACATCAGTGTTACTGGACCTTGAATGAATGATAAAATATGCAATAAAGTTGTTTTTTTTTATATAGCAATGAGGTTTGGTTTTGAAATTTATTGTTTAGTTAAGACTCACTATGTGTTTGGGTGTATTGATAAAACATTTTAATAAGTGTGAGATATATACCTGTAATGATAATTAAAAGTTATATGGCCCTTGGCAATTCAGCTCTGAAACTATGACAACAGGTGTTGGTCTGGGGAGAAGTTCTAACTCTCTAGAAGCCTTGCAAAGCAGTGCAAAGTTCTCTGACATCTTAAAAATTCAGTGAACAAGACAAATGACTCCTCAAGTGTGCTTAGCTACAAGAAATTTCAGATGAATTATGTAGGTCTTTAGGTCCTTTCCCTGGATACTTATAGGACTGCCTACAATCCATGGCATTTACTGAAAAGAGATTTTAAGTTGCAGTGTTTCTTCAAATTGTGTTATTTTGTCTTTAGTCTAATCTAAGAGACATTCCAATCATTAAAATCTTTTACAGTTTCTGCTCCTTTCTCAAAAAAATTTTTAAAATAATTGAACTAAGGGAACATTTTTCAATTATATAAATTTTATTTTATCACTCTAAATGAATAATGAGCAACCGGTTTTCTCCTGTCAGTCACACATGTATAACATGCACCTTTATATACAACACTAAAGTATCTGAGCAGCCCAAACCAAAGAACTACAGTACATTAGCTGTTTCTCGGTGCGGAAGCAAATAACAATTGAGTGCATTTGTTAGAGGTGGCTTCACACTTCACTGTATCCCACTCCCCGCTGAATTTTTCCCAACACAGTCATTCAAATGTAACTCTGAAACCCACTTTCTTTTAGGAGCAGAGACTGGTGGGATTAGGCTGCAGCCACAGTTACTAATGAGGATCTGGGGAATTCAGAACTCAAATCCTGAAATGGATCCCAAGAGTAAATAAAGCCTGGATATAAATCCAAGACAAGTGTGGCAAAGGGAGTTATGAGGGAGTGCATAGCAAAACTTCTAGAAAAGACACTGAGAAGCAGAGTAATAGTGCATCTGATACTGATGTCGGCAGTGACTTCTCGGGTACAACAGCCTGCATCCTGGAGATGCATCAGACTCACACCAATAGTTGCTCTTCAGGTAGTGTTCTCAGCTACCTGAGGATGACAGATAGACAAGGCCGAGGAGAACAGGATGTAGGTAAGAGGGCATGGTCAGTGAGATGTTATAGGAAGATGTTTACCTCCTCTTTCTTATGCATGGTCTGTCAAACATCTGACTTCCCATGGAAGTTCCATGTCTATTAAGTTAATGGTGGTACCTAAAGAATAGAGTGTTGACCCAAGTATTTTTAGGATGCAAGAAAAAAGAGCCAGTGTTCAATTTTAATTCATATTGGCACTTTCCAGAGGATTTGGCTTCTCATATTTCTTCTAATAAATAGGAGAATCAGTTAAGAGAACAAATTGGCTTTCAGTACTTACATATATATAATATGTCAATAAAAAATTATGATAGTTGGAGCCTTTCAGTATAAGTATAAGTTATATCCAAGAAACCTAAAAATTAAAATAAAAGGAATTTGTAGTGTGTGTGTGTGTGTGTGTGTGTGTGTGTGTGTGTGTGTGTGTTTGTGTGTGTGTGCATGCGCTGTATGTAATTTTATAGGAGTCTGAACAATTTGGATCCAGAATGACACCACTTGTCTATAAGTAGAGCACAATCACTGATTTCTTGTTTGTGTGTTATAGAATAGAGGTATGCATTCATTAAGCTATAAGGAATATATACTAAGATATTGTAGAATGAAAAGCATCGAACATACGGAATGTATATATACCTTCTTTAAATCTTTAATTAAGGGAACAGAAAGAATAAACACTAAAGAAAAAGAGTAAACATCAAATAAGACCTCAACCAGGTGAGCAAGGTTGTAAATGACATTAAATTGTCCAAATAGATGTGGTACCAGGTTTTGTAACAGTGGGAACTAAGTGGTGTTTTCTTAAACTTTAAAAATGAAAACTTTAAAAATCTTTTCTTTAGTTTTTTGAGGTTTGTAGTATTTTTAAAGTTCAATCTAGTCACCCTGTAGGGGACTAGAGAGGTAGCTCAGTTGGTAAAGAGCTTGTCACATATGCATGAAGACCTGAGTTTGGATCACTAACACCCGTGTCCGTGTTAAAAAGCTGCTGTGGTGGTGTGTGGCTCTAGGCTCAGTGCTAGACAATCAGAATTGAGTGCATTTCTATAGCTCACTGGAAGCCAGTACTGATTACCCAGTGAGCTCAGGGTTCAAAATCTGGTTTCCACACATAGGAATTCATGCACATGGGTACCTACCATACAAATACAACATTAAATAGAAAATGCAGTCAGCTTACTATGCATCCTGTTGCACACGGATGTCACATTTGTCAGTGGTAACAAAGCAACATGGATCAGATTTTACCTTCTTTCCTTTCCTCCTGCCCTAGGTCAGATTTCTCAGTTTTCACATGTGAGGGAGGTCATGCCAGACTTGTCTTTTGCTGCTTGGCTTATTTCATGACCACATGTTCTATCCATGGTATCACAAATGACAGGGTTTTACCCTTTACACAAAGAGTATTTTACTATAGGTATTTACCACAGTCCTTTATCCATCCTTCAGCTAGCAGACACTTCAGTTTTTCCATCTTGTGAATAGTGTTTCAACAAGCACAAAGTACTCAAGTTTGCTAAAATATATTTGGACTTCCAATAAATGTTTTTAAATACAGCATCACATTTAATGAGGGCAACCTCACAAATTTGAAAAAGTGAATTCAGAGGAATGAAGTACTATGTTTATGACTCCGAAGTTAAAAGGCAAAAAGATTGTGTTCAAAGTCAACTTGCCTGGATGCCACTGCTTTGTCATGAACTATTGGCATAATAGTCATGTCCTTAGGTTCTCACTGCCCCCCACCATGTGACTATAACTTCCAGGGCAAACTTTACTGAGTGAGGACATAAAGCAATATTAATTATTAATAATAAATATTAATTAATAAAAATTAATAGTAATTAATTTTTAAATTCACAACTGTTCAAAATAAACATGATTAAGTTTTATGACCATCAAAGACCTTTCATATGTCAAATATACATTTATACATGAATTTTGAGTTCTATGTTTTCCATTACTTTCTGTTAGTTTTGCCTGGGAGAGATAGACACACACACTGCCAGATACCACATGAGAGTTCATTTAGGGGAGTTGCGGAGAGAAAGAGAGAGGGGGAGAGAGAAGAGAGAGAGGAGAGATTCATGTGGTTGGCAGCATTTTAAGAGGCTGGATGGGCACAGATTTACTTAGCCACACCAAGGGGCATGCCCTCCATCCGCAGGTGTTCTGAAGGCACTATGTTTGGTTTACCATGTGGCTGCTTCATGCTGTGAATCATAACACTTTCCCTAGCAATAAAATTTCCTGTAGATTGTTTAGATGCAGCTTGAAAGAAGACAGAATACAGTCTATTTAAAGGCAGCATTCTACACAAAACATATGGAGTACAAGAAAGTTCTGTGAAACCCATTAGTTTCTTAACTTCTAGCTTATAATTAGGAAGAGCTAACCAAGCATCCCATTATCTACCTGTCATCATTATTCCTCTTGATCACAGTGTTCCAATATAAAGGTTCCTTCTTGGTGACCAAAGCCATAGCTCTCTCTCTCTCACTTGCTCCTACAGATCTCTTCTGGAACACACAGACCTAGGTGTCGCAGTATCAAATCCACACGCCCTAACTAACTCTTGACATCTCCTTAGATCTTGTTCTTATGGCCAGCAACACTCAGCCAGCATAAATGCCAAACCTCTCCGGAAATGTTAATTTTCCTTTGCTCTGTGAACTGCTTAGACATGATTTAATTTGATTACAAGATTGAATTGTGTACAACCAATGGCTTTTTATATTTTCATTAAATGCAATCTTTAATATTAACTAAACATGCTTGCAATTTTTAAAAACTAGATTTACATTTCTTCCCACAGAAGGAAAAGTTTTAAATTATTTATTAAAAAAATATATCTTCTGCAGCTTTGTAAGATCCTCTGAGAGTTACATTTCTCACAGGAATACTTTCTGCCAATAACTCAAAAAAAAAAAAAAAGTCAAAGATGTTATACTTACACTGGGAAGACTAATCTAAAACGTCATTAGCTTTTCAAAACCACTATTAGAAGTGCTAGGAAAATGTCTTGCCCCTCACCATTGTGAATCAAAGATGTTATGCTTGGGCATCCTCATCTTCATCGTTTTCAATCCTACCCCTGTGCTCATTTTATGACAGGACATTGCTCAGTCTGCATCCCCAGTAAGTACTTAAGTGAAGATTTGCACGTTGGTTTACAGGGGAATGAATATCTACGCAGCCATTAGACTCCAATTATTTTTGTATACTGTTTTTTTTTCTATTTTTTTAAAGTACAGGGTATTAATCATAAGGAATGTTCTTGGAAATTACTCTAGTTCAACACTCTACATAGTAACTTGTTTTATGATCTCTCTAGATAGAACAAACTAAAAAGCAGTTAGCTGAATATGTTTGTCGTGTAATTTAGATCTTCCAATTTATTTGTAATTGTCTTAATAATTTATAATCATCTAAAATTATTAAGATAAATACCAACTGAAATTGTAGTTATAAGGCATACATAATTAACTATGTATTTGCTTATCTTCTAAGTTGACAATACTGATAATTATGGCCAAAAGAGAAATAAAATAATTAATTTTGTAATAGCATTTTTATGTTTAAATATATAAAATAAAGATATAAGAGAATAAATTAAAGATTATTTATAGCATTAGTTTTAAGAGGACATAGTATAGTGCTGATTCTTGATTTCATCAATGGATGCCTGTATGTGTATATATATATATATATATATATATATATATATATATATATATATATATAAACATTTTGATATACCATAGTAGCATGAACATTGGAAGCAGATTAGAGACCCACAGCCATGTACCAGGCTGAGCTTCAGGGGTCCAGTCAAATAGAGGGAAGAGGGATTACATGGGCAAAGGAGGGTCAAGATTATGGTGGGGAAATCTGCAGAGAAAACTGAACCAAGCTAGTGGGAACTCTTGAAATTTAGATGAGAGATGTGCTTGCTGCAAGAGAGCAGAGTAGGCCCTCTGTATATGGGAGACAGTGTGTAGCTTGGTCTGTAAGGGGCTTCTGGCAGTGAGATCAAGGTTTTACTTTTGGTGCATGAGCTGGCTTGTTGGAGCCCATTAGCTATGGAGGGACACCTTGCACAGATCTGATGCATGAGTAGGAGCTTGGACCCGCTCACCTGAATGTGCCAGGCTTTGCTGACTGCCCATGGAGGCCTTACCCTTTTTAGGAGGGGACCGGGATGTGTCTGGGGGTCTGGGGAATAGTGGGGGGGGGGGAAGGTGAGAGGGGGTCTGTGGCTGGCATGTAAAATGAATACAAAACAATCTTATATTTAAAAAATTAAGAAAAACAGTTGTACAAAGTGAGAATATGCCTTTGTATTTCTAACTCAGACAAGTTTCTGATGATGTAGAAGGAACATTGGAAAAGTAATGCACACCATGCTACATATTTTATTTAGCAGCCTCATCATTGCCTGTCTTCCCATGAGAACAAAGTTGGGGGAACTTTGAATAATTACTGCTAAATTTCTATATCCTACTGTATTCTACATTACCAGGTCCACAATGGCTAACCAATAAATAACTAAATGAAAAAATAAATTTGCTTACAATTTAAGAACATATTATACCAGAAAAAACAATTAAGACATAGTGTTTTCTTTTGAACTTGAAGAATAAAGGTCATTGCTATGTTGTGGCAGATGCAATGCACATATTAAATGTTCAGATTTTAAGTGATAACAAGGAAGTTTGGTATAGACAAGCACTGTGAGAGAAATTTGTATTGAGAAACAAAACATTTAGATCTGAAACATTGTTGGTACATCATAAGGATTTCCAAGGCCACCACAGACCCCCTTGTGACCACAGGGGACCATGTAGCATCAACTGTTTGCTCACCAAGTGTGAATCATCAGCTCTTTCCCCCATGAGGAATGTACAAACAACTGAGTTGTTTTCTCTTTTAATGTATGAAATCTAAACTTATTCTGCATGCGGTAAGGCATAGTGCTTCTGTGTACAAGATCCTAAGTTATGGAGTTGCCTGCCATTCAGGATACAAAATTACCACCACTACCACCAATATAGGCTTTGAGAGAGAAAAGAGGTTAGATCATCAAAACAGTTTTTTTTTTTTTCATTTCTTACAATGAAATTAGAAAGGCCATTCTTTTGTTGTGTTTTCTCTAACTTCATATTGATTAAATCACCATTCAATATAAATATTCAATGAGTGTGCAAATGCATATAAAGGTGAAGAGTGTTGTTCTAAAGAAAGAACTTCACTTCTAGGTCTGCTTCTGACTGATAATAGTATAGCAATTGCTGGAGACCACTTGGTTTGTGTGCTTCCTACTCCACAGGGCACACGGTCTCATTCTGACTGGTGGTTGACCAACACAATGCTTAAGTGAAAGCTAGTGAATGAATTAGAAGCTGGGGTTCAGGACACATCCCTGGTCATATTCTGACTTTCTTATTAATATATCTCCCTTCTCAGGCTTCCAGTATTCTTAGTATGTAGTCATCCAGTTTTTCTCTAGTGTATAAAATTTGATTGCCTCCTAATACAATCACTGCCTTAGTGATTAACTGTCCTTTGAGAGTTTCACTAGCACAATGAACCAGCACTCTTAACAGGTAGCTCCTTTTATAAGAATGAGAAGATGCATTAACCACATTTTTTTAAATTTAGTTTTTGCTTCTTGTAATGATAAAGTGTTACCACATTTTGAAATTATTGTACATATTGCATTAAATTACTTATGGCTGTAGTGACATAAGTTAGTGTAATAGTTAATTTTGATTGTCAACTTAAATAGATCTGGATATACGTAAAAGTAAAGCCACTAGTTATTCCTTTGATAGTTTTTCTTGACTAGCTAAGGCCTGACTTCTGGTGTTGCCAAATAAAAGCACGTAGTAGAGGAAGCTTTTGGCTTTGGTTTGCTGGGTCTTTATTCTTGTTTACAAGTTCACCCACTCAGTAGATGTTGTATTTTACAGAGAAAAGCTGAGCTACAGTGGTATTTCTTTGTGTGTTGCACATTCCTCAATTTTCATAATTTATAACATTGATATATTCCAAAGAAAAAACATGATTCCTGTGTCTATGAGGATGAGTGATGAGAGTACAATTGTTGAGAAGAAAGACAACTCTAAATTTTTGTTCAATTTTTGGTTTATTGTATTTTAGTCAAATAAAAAACTAAAATTTGAAAGTTGATAATAGCATCATCTGTGTCATGAGCCATGACTTGAGAAGAGATGAGAAGTTCATAGCAATTGACACCATCGAGAATAACCCAGTGACAGACCAGCTCAACTCAACTGCCTACAGTTACAGGTAAAGATGTAAAATGAGAGATGTAGATAAATCATAGAAAAACCTATATTTTAATATCTGAAAGGATACTAGGTTTCAAAAACTATTTGAGATAAATGGTGATAATTATAAGCTCTTTTCTCCAAAAATACAAGAAACTCAGAATATAGCTTAAGAATATCTGTTTTTCTATATAAACAATGTTTTATTGAGGTAGTAAAAATGAATCTGAATTCCAGAGTTCAATGTGTTCTAAAGACTTCTTTTTGGAGAAAGGAGAAAATGCTATCTGAAATATTAGCTTAATATAGGTGAGAAATAGACCTAGAACTAGAATATTTACTGAATACATTTATATTTCTTCACCATACTGCATCATCTTTTGTTTGCTTCTGTCTTCCCATGTAAGACATTTTTAGATGTGGTCTGAATAATAGAAGGATGAAAGAGGCAAGATTGAGCGCAGATGTGTTTGTGTACAAGCAGCCACAGCGTGCTGTTCTGATTTTATAGCAAAGTCATTTTTCAGAGATATAATCAAAGTAAGTTTAGGACTTGTGTTTAAATTATAGTTCTCAGTTGGGCCTTGCTTTCCTTGATATAATTTACCTAAAATAAATATTTTTCATTTCATGTCCAGACATAATTTAAAGTAAATCTGTACCTTTAAAAACACATTTAAGAGAAAATCAGGAAGAATGTCAAATATACAATGTATTTTATAAATGGGAGTTGTAATAAACTTGAGTAAATGAAATTTGTTTGATTTAAAATGAAGTTTTACTGAAGGAGACTAGACTTATATAAATCAAGTTCAAGTTTATTTCAGAGAGCTTTGATTATTTTTACAACTGTCAGAGTGAGGTTTACTTATTAGGAACTTATGACATTTCCCCCCCCTTGGTTTAAGTTTCCATTTAATTCTTGTATATTTAATATAATAGATAAACCATTATATTTTCTCAAAATGAGTACAAACTTTATAATTAATGCTTTCTCTATTGGTTTAATAACAATTACTCAGCTTCAATAAAAATTGATTCACATATGTGTATCATTTATTTGCTATGGAAATAAATCGGAATTAAGTAAACTTCCAGCATGGTGCAAGGCAATTCATTCATGAAATTAAAAGGAAAACTCTTTAGATCTTCCTCAATGCATTACCTCTTCTAGTACATTGATTATGTGGGGTCAATAATAATTTATTCTCTATGATAAAACTGCCACTTTAATTTCTATAAAGTTTGAAAGATATTCCCTTTGCTCAACATGATTTCAAAGACCTGCCAATGGAAATAAGGAAAAATGTATACCAGAACATTGTCTTAAAAAGCTGCCCATGTGTTTGTTCTCACAGGTTTCTAAATTATGTATCTGTATACATGCCACCATGTGTAAATGTGCATCATGTCCATTCCTGTGGCTAAAGAGGTGAGAAAAAGGATTGAGATGCCCAGAAACTGGAGTTAGACATGATTTTGAACAGCCTGATGTGAATGTTAGAACCAAACCCAGTTTCTTTCAAAAGCATCAAGTGTTTTTAACAGCTGAACCATTTCTCTCCAGCAAAATGTTTATAAGAATACTTCAATTATTTGAGTAACTCTCAACTCTAAGAACTGATTGAAATGTCTTCATTAATCTAAACTTGCAATTGTCAAGTGCTTTGCCATAAAGCTTCTTACATACCTTAGACTATTTTACAAATAAATATCTACCAAAATAAATATAAAATATGACCTTTTGTTCAACATAAAATATATATTCTCTGAATTTCAAAGATATGTCAGATTATTTTACTGATCACTATACATAGACTGATAATGTAAAACATGCATATAAAATTATTTTAATGGAATGATGCAGTGCTAATTATTTGAAATGGTAATTGAGTATTTTGATTTCAATATTAACTCAAGTATATTGAAAATAACTACTTTTCTAGCTGTGGTTAGCACCCTTGGGTGGTGTTGGTCACACCATTACATTTCTGTGTTGTTCTTACTTTATTTCTCAAGTCAAAATGAATTAATCAATTCTTGTGTTTGTGTTAATTTACATATTATATCTGAAAACCTTAACTTTAATTATGTAAACAAAAACATAAAGGAATTCATCCAATTTATAGTGATTATAATCATAGCCAAGAACTGACACTAAGCACGTTAGTGATTCAATATTATTTGAAACTAAACAAAGTAGATATTTGTGAGATGAAGCACTGAGAGCAGAAGTGTTAAAGGTAAATTGAAGGTGACCTTGAACTGAATCAAGGTAAAGAGGGAGGTATGTAAACAGAATATAAGGATTATGACTCCTTTATTTTAGTGATATTCTTATGCAAAGTTTATCATAAACACAAGTAACTCTAAGTCATGTGTGCTTATTCTCTGTATTTATTTAATAGGTCTCTACATTCTACATACGGGGAAATATTATATCCAGACCCTGTATTAATAGTGTATATTTTCTTTAAAATACTTTAAGATTTAAAATCTCATATGGTGAAGCCTAGAAATATGGCTCAGTTGTTAAGAGATCAACTATTCTTACAGGTAACCAGGCAGCTCACAATTACCTGAAATTCTAGTCCAAGGCATCTAACATCATTGGCCTCCAAGGGTAACTCATACTCCTGTACACATATAATGAAAAATATGGACACAAACTCGTAGACATAATTATAAATTAAATAATACTTTAAAATCCTGTATGTTTGCCTTAATACCTTAATATTCTTATAATAAATTTTACTTTGGGCAATTACCTTAAATCTTTTGATTGCTAGTCAACTTAAACATTCTATATACATGGCTTTGTACACAGTGCCCTAGTTAGCATTTCCTCACTATGACAAACACCATAACTCACAGCAACTTGAGGAAGAAAGAGGCTACTTAGCTTATGGGTTATGGTCCAGTGTTCAAGTGAAGCCAAAGTAGAAACTTAAACCACAAACCATGAAAGAATGACATGGTTTACTGCCTTGATTACTTATATTTTTTTTATATGACACATACACATGTACCTAGAATTGTATAATCCCCAGAAGTCTGGTCCCTCCTACACCAATTAGCAATTAAGAAAATGAGTCACAGACATCCCCACCAACTAATTTGACAGATTCGATTCCACAATTGTGGGTATCTCTGACAACTAAAAGCAGTATATGTCATGCTAACCAAACTAATGATCACAACTGAAACTCTTTTAAACTTAAGAGAAATATACCTTTATTTAGTCCTTTCTATTTCTTTGTTTTGTTATGACACAAGATTTCATGTTAATATCACAATATAGAACACAATCTAACTTTACAATTTGTACAAATTCCTTTGGCAAATTTCGTGTAAACTTCTTGCTCCAACACCTGCTGGTTGTACTGCTCCATTTCCTTGATGTTATAGAAATTAAGCGATTCCTATGATTGGGTCAGCACTTATTCTTAATCAGAAGGCCAGTCTTTGCTTTGCCTGCTCTCTAACTGCATCATGGACAAATCACCTTGAGACTTGTTTTATTTGTCTCCTGTATGCTGGGGCAGGGGTAACAGCAAAGGCAGCCCTGGAGAGATATTTCTTCTGTATTTCTACTGAAATGAATATGCTGTGAGATGATTGATCTAAAAACTTGTCTGAGTTATAGTGAGGATAGCCTCTGGAAAATATAGCACATAATCAAAGTTCTTTAATACAGTTTTTTTTTTTTTAACTTGAAGACAAAACTTCTTACGGATCATTTGTAATTTTTTTTCTTCAAGGATTAATATCGCCAGTGCCTATTAATTTCTGAATTGCTACACACTTATTCACTAGGTAATATTTTTTGCATGCTGTTAGCCAGTACTATTAAGAAAATGCTGTGTCTTCTATAATTAAAATAAAAAGAAAAACCTATAAAAAATATCTGTTGAGATAAGAGTCTACTTATTTCTTTCTGAATATCTAACTTTGATTTTTGTTTTCATGATAAAATACTAACTTCATTGGGATTTTAAAATCAGACATTATAATATGTTAATATCTGTATTTCATAAATAAATGATATAGGAGACAGTTTCAAATGGGTGAGTGTGGTACAATTGACAAGCAAAGAAATCTTGAATTTTTCTGGTAAAATCCTGACTTTGAGGCTTAGAAGCTTGCATCCTGTGGGCATATAGATAAATCTAGAAAGTTCATGAGAGATTTTTATTAGTGATTTACTTTGTTAATGTTAATTATCATTTAGCATAGACTAAACTTAAAATTTTCAAACATAGCATAAATTATTTCCATGATTTGGGGACATTCTTGTCATTTCAACAGAATTATCTGAATCAATATCTCCATTGTTTTTAATTTGTCGATTATGTATGTTACTTTTAGAGATGTATTTCATAGCAATATATGCTTCATAAATTTACAATTATGTTACTGAAGTAATGACATTCATTCTCATAATAAGGACAATGCACTGGTTAAATATCCTGCATTGGGTTCACTCAAAAGTCTTATACACATATAATCTCATTATCTGATCAATATAGAAATCGCATAAAATGAGTGGAATATTCATAGAATAAAGAAAAACATTGCTTATTAAGCAGAAAGAGGAAATATTTCTTAATGACTTTAGAACAAATGGAATAAAAATCCATATTCCATTACAATTTTCATTCTTTGGTTCTTTTTATCTTATTAGTAGTTAGAGATTTCATAGTCTTAATTACCCATCAGTAATAGTGTACAGAAAATGTAGAAAATTGACTTTTTAAGCTCCAAATACACTGACAAGAAATGACCCCTAAATTCTGAATCATACTGACTGATATACTTTTTGAAGCAGAATTTTCAGTTTATTCTACTTATCACTCTATTATTTATATTTATAGTAATAATTACATGGATGGTATGTGTCTCATAAGAATCTGTCACAATATTCTGGTTCTTGAATATTGTGAGAGAGAGTGGGATCCTCTGATCCTGGAGTAAAAGGTGGTTTAGAGCTCCTTGTTGTGAATGTTGAGATATGAACATGGGCCTTATGAAAGCAGCAAGTAGTCCCAAATGTGGATCCATTTGTTCATCTGTTTTTTTCTTTTTTTTATCATTATTCTATCTAGCCACTGCCACCATTTATATCATCAACATATCACCCTTCACACTTGTTGAATTCAACTGAAAGCATAAATTCTTTTTCTGTCCAGTATTCTCTTGGGTTCTTCACTTCTATGCCTTTGCAATGGATATTTGGAGCTTCAGCTTCTTCTAAGTTACTGATCATAGCGAAACTCACAGCTAGGTAGGGGGATTGGCAAACCATGGGTGGCATCTCCAGGACAGACAGTTCTCACAGAAGTTGTTTCGGCTATAAAGAACTGAAAGAAGAAGACATACACATGAAGATGTGTGAGATGTATATTTATTTCAATGCAAAAATCATGACAATTGTGGTTCTTCATTTTTATCATCATTTTTGAAATAATTTAGCTAAATAAATTTTGACCTATTTCCTTCTATATGTTACCCCTGGCAATAATTCTGGCGATTTTATTTTAATTCAGGTATTAAATGTGTTTTTAATTTTAGTCATATTTATGACGACAGTTTTATGACAATTGTGTAAAAATCAAGTGGTGTTATTTATGATGCTTATAAGTTACAATGATTTACAAGTATTCAGTAGTTGAACTCTCTTGATGTACTAAGTAATGTCTCAAATGTTTCTGATACATCAATACATTTCATACTCAGATTATCTACATAACACTGGGAAAAAAGAAACCAGAGGGAAATTATTTAATCTTTTCAAATAAAAATTACGAATCTGTACAACTCTGTAGGAATTACATAGTCCCAAAATGGAAATATTAACAAAAGATATCGGGCACAAATGATTCTAAAAATGATTTTGACCATAAAATAGAATCTACTAAGAAATTATTGTGAAAATTAGATTCTCACTTAATGATCATATTTAAATTTTAGTATATATGAATAAGCATAAATTAAAAACCAAATAATACATGATCGTGATTGATATTTGTTCAAGTATAAGTGAGATTAATTTTTAAAGAAATCTTATCTTAAATAATTTTTGATAATTTAAAATATGATAAATTTTAAAAAATGAAAAAATAAACTGAGGTTAAAATATCATCTGAAACTTATAAGAATAATCAGGAACAGTGATATTTTTGCTTGTCTTTAAATGCTATATATACACTTCATAATCATTTTTGCTAAAGTAATCTTTCAAAAATGCAGGCAAGAAACATTTTTGCAATCAGAAAACAGAAGTGAAATATACATTTAAATGGTTCAAACTTGCTTTAAAGCAATTTTCTTCTTGTTACTGTTTTCTATCTATAGTTGCTGTCTAAGTTTTGAAACAAAATAAGCTCAGCCCAGCTCCTTTGGCATAAATGGGCTGCTGTGGGAGAGTCATATGACTTCAAAACCTCATGGCACAGGCTAGCTGATTTCTCCTGGAAAACATGCATTAATTAATATGCATTTTCTGCAAAAATTCAGTAAGCTTAGTGATGTACAGTACTGTTTTAGGTAATATGATGCTTAATGATGTACAGTACTGTTTTAGGTAATATGATGGGTTAGGGGACAATAAGTAAGGCATATTAAAAACATGTAGGATTTGCCTGTTGAGAATATATGTCACTTAATTGTCACCATGTTCCACAGATTAGTTACACATTTATCTAACTGAATACTTGCTCATCAAAAGTACTGCTTAGGAACAAACTTCTGTTCAATACTTTGCTGTGAAATCATTTTTGGATAACTCTGTTTTTCTAAACATTCACTTACATATACTCATACATTTATATGTAGAGTCCTACATAATGATATGTATATATGTGTATATATTTACATATATATATGTATTGTACAAACATATATACATACACATACCCTAGACATATACACTTTAACTTGGTGTTTTGCTGAGAATCCTTTTTGCCTTATCATGCCATCCTTTTTTCAACCTATAATTATGTTACATACATAGAGTATTTTCCCTGAATTCTGACTTACCAATTAAACTTTTGAGGAGTGTACATGGCAGATAACTGGCAGAGGATCCCAGTGTCAGAGTTGAAATCTGTAATTTTATAGTCCTAAGCATGGAATTACTCCACAAAATCTGTTCCTGTCATGAAGGGGATGACTGGCTCTCTCAGTGTCTTTTCTTAAAGAACTCTTGATGACCACAGTTGTGGTTATTAAGTTTCCTGGGGCTGGTTATTTCATGGTGTTTATCCCTCAGGTGAGGGGTTAGACTATCAGAATACTTTTTATAAAAAATACTGAAAAAAAAAAAAAACTTGCCCATTCTACAGTGAAGAGTCATGTCTACAGACTGCTATACTTTCAAAGTATGTTATTTAGTTTAAAATTGCCTTTGATAATATTTTACTTTATTTCTTCAGTTTTAAGACATTTATGAATATTCTGTTATCTAAAAAGTATTCTATCAGAGCGTTTATGTTAAACTCACAATATTAAGAAAAAATATAAAATATCATCACAAATATGCTTATTTTTTTAGAAATTACTACTTGTGTGTGGAATGTACAGGTCCTAGAGGCTTCTAGAAGCCTGGAGGCCAGCCTGACCTCAGCCAGTGCAAACAGGTTATAACTAGTGCCTTAAACCATGTGCTCCTAGCACTTTCTCATAAGCCAGCTTTTAGGCTGTCTGGCGGTCTTGGCAACAGAGTCCTAATGTGGGGTGATCTGGACCAGCAAGAGATGACCAGGCCTCAGCAGCAGATGCCAGCACAGCACAGCCCTTCCCCTGGTTGGGAGAGGAGTATAAGAGGCTTGCCCCTTCCTAAGTAAATCAAACTTGTTTGTTTCAGTTAGTCTCCAGAGACTGTCATTGTTTTCTGCACTTTCTTGACCCCTCCCTGAAAGAGGAACTAGCAGTGCCCAAATCATAGGCAACCACAACTATTGTCAAATTTTATTCCTCTATACTGCGAAAAAATTTAAATAATTCTCTTCAGGCAGGACTTTTCAACTTAATCCATGTTTTCAAAAATTATAGCAGATTTATAATAAAATATGGTCTTGGTCTCCAATTATAACTGTTTATATGCAAATGTTTTGAAACGATATCATCAAGAATAACATAGAGATGGACCTAAATGTATAGACCTAAATGTATATCTTTTGGATAGAAAACAGTTGTCTTTTATACCATATCTTAAAACGATCAAAACAAACAAATAAATAAAACCTCTGCCTTTAGTAAATCATTTTGAAAATCCGAAGATTTTACTTGTTTGCATACTTCATTGGCAGGTTTGCATTCCTGAAACAGAATCAGCTGACTCCCCTCCAGTTTCCCTCAATTTGTATTTGGAATTGAGCCACCTGGTTTTACAGTAGCACATTTCCACACAACTCAAAAGCCCCTTGGAGGAAGAAGAGATTTGTACATTTTAGTGAAGGAATCCCACTGTTCATTTAAATGTGCAATTCAGCTGAAATCATTGAAGGGGGAGCGTTGCAGGAACAGAGGAACTCACCAGGTAAATCTGAGCCCTCAGGACCATTAGACATTGGTTTCATAAAGGCTGAAAATCTAATAAAGTGCATACTGATAAAAATATCCAGGTCCCTCATATCTGTGCTCAATATCACTAGTGAAGTCTCATCCCCCACTTACTCGGAAGATGGCAGGCCTCCAAGCAACAGATTATTTCAATAATTCTTCAGGCAGTTTGCATATTTTATAAGGATGCTTTCTGATTTTTAAATTGAATTTTTAGATTTGATTACTTAGGTTATTGGTTAGTGCCATAAAGCTACTTTGACTGCTCATATTTTTGTGTACTCTTATGTTTGACAAAAATATGACTACAATGGATGGAATGGAATTGACTGGTTTATGGCCCTGTGCTGTGCTGGAGGAAAATTTCAATAATGACCAACAAATTCATGCCAACATATGCTGACCTGCAAACAGATGTTGATTGGAAGGCATCAAATGAAAAATCTCTCCTTTGTTTCGTTTATATAAAGTTTTATCTTGGAGAGTCATGGAAATATAAATCACATATTTATTTATACTCTCAATTGTCTATGAAAAGGTTCTTAAAGATTAACATTGACCTGTCATGTGCTACTCTTTAAAAATATATAATACCAGTAGTTTGAACTTTTATAACTTCCCCCTTTCTTATGATATGTTGATATTACATTTGTAGGTATAAATAACAAATATTGAGTTTAAATTTCTAATAACTCTTGAGCATAAAATGTATTTCTGAAGTACTTCTTCGATAGAGTGGCTATTGTGATTTCTTTACTTCGTAAATACATTAGAATAGAATAAAATCAAGTGTGTTATTAAAATGTTATCTTTCTTACAATATATCTTGATTCTCTTTCCCTTCTCCAGACCTCCCCATCCACCCAACTTCTTATTCCTTTTCTCTCTCTCTCTTTCACTGTCTCTCAAAAAAGAAAAAGGAGAACAATAAAGAACACAAGATAAAAATACCGAAACAAAATAAAGCGCACAGAATGGGTCCACTTTGCGGTGGCCTTGGGTTTGGGGGCTTGCCGTGGAGAGTGGTTGATATAGCGATATCACTCCGTTGGATAGAACTGTTTTGTATTGTTTTGTTTTTCTTTCTCAGGAGGTTTCAATTCCAAATACTTCCTGGCTCGGGGTCTGAGTGTGACTTCACTTTCCATCTCGGTTGCCGTGCCTTTTTTTTTTTTTTTCTTCTTTGAACTTGTACATGTCTTCTGTATGCTGTCAATGACCTGTCTGCAAGTCAGAAACGTTTTTATAAAGAAAGAAAATGATTTGATCTTGTATAAATCTTTCTGTTCAAATTATCTTTTGTTTGTAACTTTTTAACACACACACACACACACACACACACACACACACACACACACACGTGTGCCATGCAGAGCTTATATAAGGATGTCAGAGGACAATTTGTAGGTTTTGCTGTCTCCTGGGGATCTCCTAGGTGCTGGGGATCTATCTCACATCATCATTCTTGGTGGCAAGGGTATTTGTCTGCTGAGTAATCATGCTGGTCCTTTAATTTATTTATTCTTTTTGTTTATTCTACTTTAGCAAAAATAAATTTAACCAAATAATGGGTATATTCAAATATCTTTGTGATAGTTTCTGTGGTGCTGAGTTTTCATATATCTGGTGATATTTCTCAATTTTCATTGCCTTATGCTTCCTAATCTGTGCAGCATAAGCCAGTTTCCTTCAGAACTCCCTATTGCACAATTCCGTCTGTTGTGTTACTACACAGTGCTAATTCAATATAGCTAATTTCTTCATGGCCAGGATGTTTGTTTAGCTTTTGATTGATGATGCACTTAAACAAAATGTTTTTTTGTTTAATTTATTCAATATTTCATTCTGTTTCTATTTGCTGCAGTAGAATGTAAGGGGTTGGGGGAAAACTTCCTAAATGGACCATTGGACACTGCATTGGTAGGACCTGACTGGGAGCTTTGGCTGGCTAAGAATGGCTGAATAGCTAAAAGATAAATTGAGATAGTTTCCTTTCATGCAGAACTCGGATCAATTGTTGCAGTGGAGTCACCTTGCATTGATATATTACCTGTATATGTAACCATCTCTCTTGTTTTCATAAATGAAACTAGATGAAAATACAAGGATTCTAGTTTTTCAGAAACTTGATAGAACACTATGATTTTTATTGATGTAACTCATATGAAAAACTCATAGTCTTTACAAAATAAGAAAAGAAACAAAAACAAGATGAGCCTATGCTAAATTGGAATCTGGAGATAAACAGAAAATAGCTTCATGTTTTCTGTAAGTTTATTGCGGCATATTGTTCTAATTCACCTTCCTTGTTTATTTTATCACAAGGAGAGCTTTAGTGTCAATCAAGACTTTTAGAAAAATTTCAGTTATTTATTAAGTCATTATATCAAGATAAATTTACTGTCATAAAATTTTGAAAGCCATGGATGGTATCAGGTCTTTGCAACTTTATATAATTTCACTGCAACTTTTCCAATGTTTTCTGATTTTCACTATCAAAACACAGAGCATCTTCAGATTTACTTCTTAAGAAACTTTTAAGTAAAATGGTTCCTAACATTTCTCACTTTTTTTCCAGAAAAACTTCATACATGTTAGTGATTTGGAATTGAATTAACCTGTGACCTTCCAAGGTCAGCTGTAAACGTCATTGCCCACATCAAAATGATTAACTATCTTATAAAGGCAAGATGTCATAAACATACCTTAGCAATGAAGTTCAGATTCATTCCCTTTTGTTCCTACATGCCTTTAAATTTAACTCATTGCTATAAAAACACAGCTAAAATATAAAATTTGAAGCAGGATTTAAAATTAAGCAACAATGAGTCTAAAGCTTCTCCACTTACTAAGACAAATATGCATTAGTAATCTCCAATTTCTTCAGTTTTGTGAGAAATGAAGACTAACTAGGGGTGGGAAATGAACCTGGGAAATGGTATGTTTGGCATCTGCCTTTTCCATTCAGGAAAGTGTAAATTCAACCTGAAAGGAAAAAAAAAAAAATTCAGTCCTGAGGCTGGGCATAAATCAGACTGAAATGCTATAGCAAGAATATAATTTTCTAAACTATCATGTTGTAGAAAATGGAGTTAAGCTGTAATCTATGGTGCTGTTATCATCCCTCTAAGGAATAATTGAGTAATGGCAGGCAGCCCCGAAGAGCTCTGGATGCTGTGATCTTTGGCACTTCCAGAGAATGAGTAGGCTTCTTCAAGCAAATGATTTGGGGTTTCATAGCATCTTTTGTCCTGAAAAAGTCACCAGGCAGGCTCAGCAAAGGTAGATACTTCTCTTTAGCAACATGAACAGAATTTTAACCCACTTAAAAATGATGTTTTTTTTCAAATGTAATAGTGATCTTACACTTGTGTAAACTATAAGGGAGTCCGTAAAATCAATGTTTTAAAATGTGGACATTTTCATTATGAGTTTCTTGTAACTATTATTATTAATGAAGTGAGCATGTTGGTAACATTTTGCAGCATTTCAGAATTTAGAGTGTTTAAAATACAATAAGCTACTAGGATGCCGCTTCAGCAACACTGATTCATGGGGACAAACACGACGATATTAAATACTGACCTATAGTGTTTCACACCCTGCATGTTTCAGATCCAAAAGATTGTCAGCCATCAGCTGTCTGGTAACTTTCATGGTACCTCAGTTTCCCCTTCTCCGAGTGCCTATTGGCTTTCCCCTGGAGAGATTTCACAAGGCAAGTAGGAGAAAGAATAAGAGATTCCACAAGATGTAGCACCATCACAGATAACCAAGAGAAAATAATAAGGGTCCTTTAGGCTTTCAAGTATATCAGTCCAGTGCATTCAGGATAGGGTTTTTTTTTTGTTTTTTGTTTTTTGTTTTTTTGGTTTTTTTTTTTTTTTTTTTTAACAAATAGCAGTGGAGGACAGTTTTAAAGTGTTTCCTATCTCAAATATGAAATTATACTCATCTATTTTTAATTACTTATATGATTACTATATTGAATTTACTATATTGAAATTATATTATTAACTTTTGACAACATAAGCATAGAATATAACATTTTAAAAATACGTTTTAGCACTTGAAGAATTAATACTACACTATAAATAAATATAATACATTTTGAAAATTTTGGCATGTTTATACTGTTGCAATTTCAATAAAATATTTTAATTGTATAGTTTAAGTTTAACATTGCTAAAAATTATATATAGTAATATCTTAATTAATTGTTAATTACTAAGAATTATTAAGCAAAATTATTATTGATTAAATACAAAAGAGGTGAACATTAATTATAAAGGGAATTGATTAAACAGTAAAAAAAATATTGAAAATATTCAGCTAAGATACTGCTTTTACCAATTTTGTACACATACTGTCCATACTTTCTCACATCTATGTGTCCCATCATCCACCTACTTACCTACCTACATATTCAGTTGGTCTATTTTTTATTATAGGCTTTGAATAAAGTTGTAGAAGTGGGAATATTTTACCAAAACATAAGTATTTTCATTATTTATAGATATACAGCAGTTTCCTAAATCTTTATGTATCGTGGGCTAGGGAATGTTTGTTATAATTATTTTAGAATAAGCAAGCAAGGAAAGTAAAACTTAGATGGGGTGAACCAGGTAACAAACATGTGCAAATATGAATCTTCCATAAAATAATATGTGATTTCTAATTCATTTCTTCAGAATAAAATCATGTTTAATTATTTTAAGTCTCTTAGGTACTAAATTCTTTGTATACACCTGTACTTTGTATTCATGTCTTTGAATATATATACACATACAGTTGAATATATAAGACATGTATGTATGTGTTTCATATTAGTAAAGATACTTGTAAGTGCCCCAAAAGTCCATGGCTTATTACTCAACTAATACATTTAATGAAACCTATAATTTGATAAAATTGAGTCTTATGAAATAATTACATATTCTTTAATACTGGTGTTAGATTTATTGCCTGGGAAAAAATAAATAGAAATTTCCAAACTATCAATATTATAATTTAAAATAGCCAGTAGCAATAACTCATGAATTCATGTGTGTAAGCATTGAAATATCAGCTTGATATGTATTAAGGTATCTGAAATAACTCATGATATGGCCATAACCAATGAACACACATATTTTAAAAGAAATCAGTTAAAAAGGAACAGAATTCCATCAAATCTTTTAACAAACATTATTATCCTATGACTGTACAGACTTGGAAGCATAAAGGAGTCAAAAGTCAACTATTAACTTATTTGCTTGACAAAGCAGAAATGTTGATTTTCAACATTCATCCAACACCAAATCCTCTCTCCCTCCCTCCTTCTCCAAACCTCCCTCCCTCCCTCCCTCCCTCCCTCTCTCTCTCTCTCTCTCTCTCTCTCTCTCTCTCTCTCTCTCTCTCTCTCTCTCTCTCTCTCTAACACACACACACACACACACACACACACACACACACACACACACACACACAGTGACTTGTTTCCATTGTAGGTTTAAGAATTACTTCCAATGATTTTATTCTCACCATTGGGGTTAATTCTTCAATATTATTTTTATTAATTATACTTCCTATCAACCTTTCAAACCTGATGTACATAGTCACCAGATGCTTCCACTAGGCAGTTCACCCCTCAGAGAACTTCTCTTTCATGAATTCTTTACTTTTCTGCATCTATTCAATGTTTCAAGGGTAATAACTAGAGCTATTTCTGCTATGAATGATATTCACTATCTCTGTGCCAGTTTCTACCTTATTCATAACAACATATAGCATTTTCCTGCTTTCCTGTTTCACTTTTAGTAGCTAATATAATTTCTTAGATTTATTTATTTAAAGGAGTTGTGACATTTTATTAATTTAAGAATTGTCCATTAGCATTTGGTAGTTAACTAGAAAATAAATTAAAATAATGTAAGTTTATTTGGAACTCAACAAATATATTCACACAATTGGATAAGCAAAGTGGAGCTATATGTAATTTGTTCTGCTTAAAGTCACACTGATGAACCCAGTTTCCTACCAATAGCCTAGAATAGGACATCTAAAATCTTTTCAAATTTCTACCCATTTTTGGCAGAAAATTTTTATTTGATCCCAGATATATAGGTATGCAAAATAGATGAAATTAAAAACTTACTGATAATAAATTGAGAAGAAATGTTCAGTAATTCTTTGGTATGTATAAGTGTGTATCTCTCTGTACATATATATATATATATATATATATATATATATATATATATATAGAGAGAGAGAGAGAGAGAGAGAGAGAGAGAGAGAGAGATAGGTTTTTATTTTTGCAAAAGATGAATACAAAGTTTTATACTAATTAGATGTAGATACTTATTATTTATACATAGATAACTATTTTGGTTGAGTATATAAAACTTCATGTTTTTCACATTCAATCAAGAGTTTGATAATATAATTATTAGTGTTATAACATTATTTACACATATATAATACACATAATTGTAGGAATACATTTAGTGGCATTTCAAAATTTGTTAGAATTTTTGTTATCCTGTCAAGACAAAATTTCTTTAATGATATTCCTTTAAAATTTGATTAAAAAACTTAAATCCCCAAATTAAAAAAATCAAACATATTTACAAAATACAATCTAAAGATATATTAGTCTGATATATGCTACAGAATAATAGTAGGAAAATATTTGGTCACTTTTTTGTGAATAATCCATTATGTTTCTACAACAGGAAAGGAAAATTTTTCATTATTGAAACACTGTATCCTCAACATTTGGTGGTTTTCAAATTCCCCTCTTATTTGATATAATATTATGAAAATATAAATACATAATGAAATAATATTGTTAGAATTTTAGAATTCTTGACAGCCCAGTAATAAATAAACCATAACAAAAATTCAGTCTTTTTTGACAGAAGAGTATATCTGAGAGACTTCATTTTCTTCCAAGATATGTCATTGCTTTTCAATTCACAACCCTCTTACTCAGTTTATTTTTGGAAATAGCTAATTATTATATATACATATATATTATAAGAAATATATACACCAATATGTACGCAAATATTATTAGACATATAAGATTCAAGAAATAGTACAGTTCACAAATACCTTTTTATTTTTTGATGAAATAGCAGATTGGCCATTTCAACAAAGAAATAATTGTAACCATACAGTGCTGTTTATTGAGTTGAGTGACTATCTGGAATTGACTGTGTAGAGAGGGTTTTCTCTTTTCTAAAGGACTCAGATTCATAAAGGTCAACAATAAGACCCGGTATTACAAAAACTCTAGTATATTGAGCCAGATATTTGGAAAAAGCTGGAACATCAGAGAGAGGAAACAGACCACAGTCAATTCTCTCCCAGCCAACCTCTCAGGCTGAACAGACTAAATACCAGTAGAGTCCTCAGCTTGGCTGGTCACTTCTACCTTATAGGATGCCTGAATTTCTGCTTTCTCCTGCCTTCTATGTCTTCCCTGCCCAGCTGTTTTACTCCCTGTTCAACTATGTACATAGCTTTAGAGTTAGGATTAAAGGTGTGAGCTACTACTGCTTGGCTGTTTGGCCTTGAACTCACAGAAATACAGAATGATCTCTGTCTCCTTAGTGATGGGATTAAAGGTGTGGGTTACCATTCTTTTTCTGTAATGGCTTGACTGTGGGTGATTCTGTTCTCTGATAGTCCAGGCTGATTTTATTAAATATACAATATATCGCTACAACCAGAAAAATAGTAGCCGAGTTACAAAGCACAAATCAGTCCTGTGAGATTCAAAGTAGTAGGTCTTGTAAGTAAAATGAACATGTTGTCTCTTTCTACATAATAGGAACATTATCACAATTTAAATTTTATTATAGTTTCTTTATAAAAAAATTGCCCATGGTCCAATACATCTTGAATTGTTATTATTTGTTAATTATTAAAAAAATACTAAACAAACAATATGATACACATCAAACCATGTATACTCATCAGCTTAGCATCATTAAGAAAAAGAAATTAGGATCTACAGAGAGCATTTTGACAATTACCTGGAGATATCTGGTTGTAGAAAATGAGAATACAAATCATAGAAAATAAAATGAAATCTAATGGATGTTTTAGAACTTTAATACAAAGAAAAGAAGATTCACTTAGAAAATTTTAATAGTAGTTACCTTAGGATCATAATTCATGGACATGTGCTATGTTAATTTTTTGAGTTTTAAAGTAAATTTGTTTCTAACATCTGGAATGGTTTTATCTTAATTGGTCAAATTCTACATTAAATCAGATTCTGTGATCTTTTTCTAAATTCAAGATTGCTGCTTCAATTGTAACACTTTTTAAATAAGAGTAATAATAACACATCAACATTACTGGTGAATATAAATATATTTTGCCTCATATTAACATGAAATAAAAAATTTTAATTCCATAGTATGCATCACAAAACATATCTCTCTTTTTGAATTCAATAATAGAAATGAAAAAACTATTTATAAAAGCAAGTTTTAGTTGATATTTAAGTAATAGTTTATCAAAACAGACAAAAGATAATTTGAGGCAAAAATGGATCCGAACTAAAATCAAATTAATTGTGAATATTTATGAAAATATTCACACCTTGGGTGTCAAAATGCTATTATGTTACATTGTATTACACCATCTTTAACTAATCTATGGTTATTACATATTGCTTTATATGTATAATAATACCTCACCCTTTGGTTCTCTTCTTTCCTCTTACAAAAATATCAGGAGAAATTATTTGCTAATTTCCAGCCTTAATCACAGACCACAGTATTCCAGCTAGGAAGTAGAGGATACTATTGGCCACTGTCTTTTCCTCCTGATTTGTCTAAAATTCCTAGCATCTGCCTGAATTCCACTTATAAATTTTTAATTAAAGTAGTGAAGGTATTCTTTATTTACTTTACTCCTTTGTTATTTCAAGAAATTTGAGGTAGTAGAACAATAGGTTACAAATACTTTATACTAGAAATAATTTAAATTTACCAATAATTATATTATATTATATTATATTATATTATATTATATTATATTATATTATGTTATGTTATGTTATGTTATATTATATCATATTATATTATCTATAAAATATAACAAACCAGAGTGTTAACCATTCTCTTTGCTTCTTCATTATATTTTAAAAATTTCTGAATATCTACAGGTTTTTTAGTAAGAGGTTTCTGGCCCAGACTTTCGGGCCTCGCTTCAAGGTTTGAACCCAGATTCACAGACCCGCAGAGACACACAGATGCTTTCATTAATTTTAGGCTGATCGGCCTAAGGCCCAGGCATATAACTTGCTAACTTTTTACCCTTAAACTAACCCATGACTCTTATCCTGTTCAGCCATGTGACTCGGTACCTTTTCTCAGAGCAACATAGTTGTCCTCTGCTTCTTCTGGCTTGTATGGCAACTCCGGAGTCTCGGTGGCATTTCTGCTCTATTCTTCCTGTTTCCAGAGTTTCTTTAGTTTGGTAGCCCCACCCACACTTCCTGTCTGGCTTGGACCAATCAGTGCTTTTTATTAGACTCATAGATGGGATAATTGTTTACAATATAACATCATAAATCCACTATAAGAGTTTTTGATGAAATGGGCAATAAAATGGTTTGAACATACTTTGATATTACAAAACTGTTTAAATTTGTCAGAGAATTAACCCTAATAACCTTCAGGTGGGAAGTTTTCATCCGAGACTTTGTTTTGGACAAACCTCTAGATGTCAAAGGATAGCAGTCTGAAAAGTCAGAAACAATGGGTTCTCTATGGTTCCGGGCAATCTAAGGACCTGCAAGCCTGAGTAAACCCTAAAGGTGGATTAAGACATTTTTTTACCTTTTACAAAGTTACTTGGGAGTTTTTGAAATTCTTATATTACTTTTTCTATTTTTACTTGCTTATATTTTTTAGATAGATCCATATTAGCATAACACCCCAAACTGAATAAAAGACAAGTTTACTTCTCAATCAAAGAAATGTAAAGGCTTTACTTAAGGGTTACTGTGAAAAAAAAAAAGACTATTATTATTTTAGATGTTACTATTTTTTGAACAGTTGTAAATTTTTTGTTTTGGCTCAGAGTGAAGTGGTTAAACAGTATGAAAATAGCAAAACCTAGATGCAATATTCCTTATAAGTATTTCTTTTACCAATCCAGTCTCATTTTTACTCCTTAGTACCCAGCATTCATACTGAGTTTTGGTTGTCCGAACACTAGAAGAATGCTTTACGGTTGTGTGGAAATTTCATTTATGTTACTAATAGTTTTGTATCTTCACTGAGGAAATCCAGCCATCTTCTTATGTAATTAGAATCTTATAATTTGTTTGCTACCTTTCATTATTACGTCATTGCTCTAGTTTTGTTTCTGTTGCGTTAGGAATGCACTGACCAAAACCAACTTTGGGAGGAGAAGATTACTTGGCTTAGGAGATAGTAGAGCATTGAATGGAAGCAAAGGCGAGAACTGAGAGTGTGAAATTGAAGGCTGTAACTGAAGCAGAAACTGTGGAGTAAGGTAGCTACTGGTTTGCTTCCAGGAACATTAACTACTTCTCATACATATGTGTGTGTGTGTGTGTGTGTGTGTGTGTGTGTGTGTGTGTGTGTGTGTGTATCTGCATGTGTATTTGTATATGTATATTATATATACATATATGATATATGTTACATTTATAAATTATGTGTGTATATACTACATATATAAGTCATCTATATGTGTATAAATCATATATGTATGTCTCTGTATGGGTGTGATTTATATATAATATACATCTCTTTTGTTCCAGATCCAAACAACCAGAGACAGCACTGCCTGCAGTGTTGGGACTTGGTACATCAATTAACAATCAAAATATCTATTAACTAATAAATGAATGATGGGAGTATGATAGATTTCCACAATGGAATATTATTCATCTTTTTAAAAAGTAAGTTTGTGAAATTGTCTGAACAGACAGACCTAGACAAAACAACAGACATAAACTCCTGGGTAAATTAAGCAAGACCCTAAGAGACAGACAGTACATTCTTTCTCTTAAAAATATGTGCTGGTTTGAATGAAATTAGCATTCATAGGCTTCTAGGGAGTGGCCTTGTTAGTGTACAGCCTTCACACAGGAAGTATGCCACTGTGGGTGGGCTTTGAGGTTTCAGGTCTTCATGCTAGGGCCAGTGATTTCTTCTCTCTGCCTGCTGTTTAAGCTTTAGGAGCTAAAACTCCGGGCTCTTCGTCTAGCACCATCTAGCACACATGCTTGTGTGCCATCATACTTCCTGACAGTGTGACAGTGTACTAAACCTCTAAACTATAAGCCGGCCTTATTAAAACACTTTAATATGTAAGAGTTGCCATGGTCATGGTGTCCAATCACAGTAATAGAACCCTAACTGAGACAATGTGAATGTTAGCTCTTAGCTCTTAAGCCTTTGGTAGCTGTGCTACAATAGATATAACCACCAACATAAAACATAGAGAAAGATGTCGGGATACTTTCAAACATATTAAAAAACCAAGCAAAGACTGGAAAAGGTGGATGTGTCCTCTACTATCTCCAACGTTTTTTAATATGTTTGAAAATATCCCCAAAGAAAGGACTCCATGGGGATCTTCCAGGAAAGTAGACATATGAAAATATAATTTTGAGAAACAGAGTGGATGGGAGTAGGAATATTAAATTGAGTCTGAGGGAAGAGGGTTATAGGGAAGGAAAGGAGGAAGGACACTAGGGATAATTGAGGGGTCACACAGAAACCTACGATAGTTGAAGCTCCTTCAAATATATACACATGTGACAAAGTCTTAAGGGAATCGCCAAACAATGGTGGAGATGAAGCCTCAAATAAATATCACTTACCATCAAATGAAAGCTCCTGGCAATAGATTATATCTATTTGGGTAACTGACTGAATAGGCCTAATGACACCCACAAACAATGAAGGCCATTGAAAAATCTATTGTTTTGTGATGAAATTTTCATGCTATAACAGTGAAACACAGTATCAAAAGTAAATTTATATTCATTAATTCTTGAAAACTTTCAAACTCTTTCCTTGCAAACTAATACCAAAAAAATCATGTTTTTTCTATTTGTAGCTAACATCTTGAAAATTACAAATATAGGAACAGTAAATAATGCACTATATTTTAATTAAAATATAAAAAATTTAAACTGAAACATTAATTATTTCTCTCATGTTAATTCTGAAATTTTAATGTGTTATTTCTCTTATTAGTTAGTACCTGTAGTACATTTAGGGAAAATCATAGAAAGAGAAAAGGTACCAAGGTACCATCTTCTTCTAATTTTTTTTTTTTTTTTTTACTAAACTTAGACTGAGTACTACCAATCTCTTCTTTAAGTATATTTTTTTCAATGAATGAAAGGATATGAATTTCCAACTATATGTTTTACATTAAGGTAAAAGTTGGCACACGATGTGAGGCTAACTAATTCATTATTAACAAGTGTCAACACAACATCAGCATACAACAAACATTAAATTGATTTTTAGGCAGTCAACAGCAGGTTTCTTCTTTGAAAAGAGTAAAATCAAATAGAAGCAGCCAGTATTCTTGTTTGGGTTTTTTTTCTGCAGTTTATGTCAATTTATTTTTCTAATTAAAATTGTTCATAATTCATAAATAAAATACGGTAAAAATTTAAAACATGTCCCATATTTAGTCAGGAAAATAGCAATGACAATATTAAAATTATTGGCTTCTTTTTTATAGTTTAACTGTTGTAGTTTTTATATTAAAAATCATTTTTCAATTTTTCAATTTTTCATGTTGTCATATTACACAGCAAGGAAACCATCATCACACTGAAGATGGTAGCATCTCCTCACTCCCAAAAGGGTTACTGTTGTCCTTCAGAATCTGTGTGCTTCTCTGCTGTTCTCTTGTCCACTTCATGAGATTCATATCTAAATTTTATTGCTTTTCATATAATAGAACTAAACAGGATAAATTTGATTATTGTTTTGAGTTCTTCCAGCTTAACTGACACACTCTTGTTTATTACCGTCTTGTTGGTTTTCTTTCTCAGTTCAATTATTGCCTGTCCTTAAATTAAAAGCATATGAACAGCACCACTGTGATTCCTCAGTATTTTACTGTATTAAAAAATCACAGTATACAGCATGAGAAATATTAGTATTAGTATGGTATCCTTTGATTTTTTTTTGTACAGGCATATATTTAATATGTAGTACTCACACTGTGATAATTGTCTCTTTCCCAAATATCCACAATATACTGACAGAAAAACATTCAAAATTATTAGATTTTTTAAAATAGTCAGCCTGTGTACTGGCTGGTTTTGTATGTCAACTTGCCTGAGAAAAGTTAGTCATCATAGAGGAAGGAGCCTCCGTTGAGGAAATGCCTCTATAAGATCCAGCTATGAAGCCTTTGCTCAATTAATGATGAATTAATGATGAATTAATGATCAATGAGGAAAGCCCAGCCCATTTGTGGTTGGTTCTATCCCTGGGCTGGTGATCCTGAGTTAAAGCAGACTGGGCAAGCCATGGAAAGCAAGCCAACAAACAGCTTCTCTCCATGGTCTGTGCGTCAACTCCTGCCTTCAGGATTCTGCCTTGTTGGAGCTCCTGTTCTGACTCCCTTCAATAATGAATAACAATATGAAAGTGTAATCCAAATAAACTCTTGTCTCCCCAACTTGATTTTTAGTCATGGTGTTTCATGGCAACAGCAGGAACACAACTAAGCCTGTAACGTTTATCTGTAGTTGCTCTGCTGTGCAAAACAGTTAAAAACATATTCTTCCTACTGTTGGCATTGGTCACCTTCTCCCAGCCATTTTCCTCTTCCACAAACCTCTCAGTGTGCCCTTATCACACTTCTTCTTTCAACTCTGAGATTACCTGTTTTAGATTCCTCAAACAATTGAAAGCACATAGTGTTTATCTTTCTGTTTCTGGCTTAATTTACATTAAAATGTCAGCAGCCTGTAACTGTGGAACTCTACCTAAGGGCTTCAATCGCATACCATTTTTTTGCAAATATTTTAGTCGACAGAAAACTTCAAATCCTTCATATGTTTTATCAGTATGCATGTTATATACCAATATGAAGAATAATGTCAAGGTGATAACTGGGTAGAACAAGGCATTTCCTCAAGTTCTTTCCTTTAGACAATGGAGTGCTGTGAGCATCACAGAGCATGTGTTGTTCCTGATAAAGAAGCTGGATGTGAAAATGTCACAAAGATAGAAAATAAATTCAAGACTGTAAAAAGTGACCAACGTATGGGGATAGAGAGATGGCTTGTTGGTTGTTACCCAAGCGCGAGGACCTGAATTTGGATTGCTTGCAACTAGATAAACCTTAAGTGTGGAAGAGAGTTTCTGAAACCTTAGGGCACTAGAGGCAGAGAGAGAAACGGCCGATAGAGAGCCTGTCTGGGCACTAGTCTAGATGAAATATTTAGCTTCATATTCAATGAGAGACCCTGCTTCAAAACATAATGTGGAAAGTGATAAAGACAGACACAGTTGTTACCTTCTGGCCTATGCACACTCACACTAACAGTAAATAACACACACACACACACACACACACACACACACACACACACACATATGCTCACATAGGCACATATACACTCGAAATGAGTAAAGCAGCAGAAGAAAGTGACCTCTATAGGACTATTATACACTAGTTCCTTCTTTTTTGCTTTAACAAAGGACACTTCTCATTTTCCCATGTGTCTGTGCATGTTCCCCATCACAATAACCTGCACTAGTCAGAAGTAAGCTGAAGATGTAGATGTTGCTATATTTTTATTTAACTATGTGTACATATGTAGATTCACATGCACTGTAAGAGTGTTAGGCTCATAGAGTATTATGATTTTTATGAATTTTTCTTGCTTTCACATTGTTATTTAATCTTCCTTATGTATTTATCTTTTGTCCATTTTCTAAGTTGTATCATCAGATCACTCATTACTTGTATTCCCCTCTACTTTGCCCCTCTGTCATTTTTCCACTTACACTTTCCTTGTTCCCGAAAGTACTTCAAATTATATAGTCACATCTAAAGATTAGGAATTGGGAGCCTTGAGTGAGCAGTGACGTGACTTTTGTCTTTCTATATCTGGATTGCTTTACTCAGGATGTTATATTCCATTTCCATCTACTTACCTTTGAAGTTCATTATTTTGTTTGTTTTTTTCTTACCATTGATTAGTATTCTACAGTGTACATACACGTCTCCATCATTTATTTGTAATGTTTTTGTTTCTAGCTATTTTAAATAAAGAATCAATGCACATGCCGAGAAAGTAGCTATGCTTGGCACATTGATCCTTTAGCACATGCTGAGGAAGGTGATAACTGGATCAGATGTTAGACTTACTCTGAACTTTCAGAATTCTATACAGTGAATTCCAGAGTGGGTAAACCAGTTTGCAAATCCATCAGCAGTAAATGAGGATTCCTCTTTCCTCATGTCCTCTATGGCATCTGTTGTCAGTTATATTGTTGATCTTAGCCATTCTACTGTTGAAAAATAAAATTTCACAGGCATTTTAATGTGCTTTTTATTAATTTTAGGAACAGTATAACTTTCTGGGATATTTATCAGCCATTTTATTATTATTTTTTTGAAAACTCTCTGTTCAGCTCTTAAGCACATTAAAAAAAATGCATCATTTCTGTGGGTACACATGTATATGTGTCTTTTTAATCTAAAGTTAACTATCTCTGTACTATCACTGTTATTTATTAAAAAGTGATATGATTTAAATATACAGAGGACAAGGCAATTGTAAATTATTTCATTTTCCTTTTTCATAGTAATGATTCATTTACTCTTGAAAGTATAATTATAGACTTCATAAAATTAAGTATTAGGTTACATTGAGTGTTTTTATGACTTACTGATCAAATAGAAGTAATCATATATATGTATGTAGATATATATATAACATCAAATAAAATGTTAAATGTGCATCTAACTTTTATTTAATAGAATTTTCTTTTTAATATGTCCAACAGTTAAATTTTACTTTTATCAAGAGAGAAATTTAATTTGTTCCATCTGCTTGCTAATATTGCCTAACAAAATTAGAATTACCCCTTGCTTATATAATTATCATGCGATGCTACCCTGTGGAACAGAACTCCATTCTTGGAGTCCTCAGGGGGAAAGTGGCAATTTTACTCTGTGGTAATGCAGCCCCACAAACTGTCTGTGATTTTTCTTTTCAAAAAAAAAAAAAAAAAGAAGTAGAAGAAGAAGAAGAAGCAAGTTTTGTTTCAAATAGCATTACTATCTGTATTATGGTATGGGTGGCTGATCAGCTATGAGAGCTTCCTGAGTTATGCCAGAGGAAACAATCTCTAGATATGATATTTTCAAGATTTATAAAGGTAACTTAATTGCTTGAGAGGCTTATTCCTGTGAGGGTGTACAAAGCTTTCAGGGAGGAAGAAATATAATATTGGAGATTAATATTTAAAATCAGGATGCAAAATCTTCAAAATAAGTCAAGAGTATCTGCTGAGTATTTTGATATTCTTTACTTCCCAGGAAAGAAGGGAACTGCAGAGACTTGAAATAGAGATAAGATAGAAATTAAAAGATAGAAACTATTTGGGTGAGCATAAATCAGCATCTAAACATGGCTGCATCTGTAGGACCTTATTTTGAGGCTTTAGTTTTTTCTGTATAGTTCTAACACTTAGGATTCAAGAATTTTTTTATATAGAAACTCTCTGTTCAGCCTTTATGCTCATTAAAAAAAAAAACATTTTTTTTTTCTGGCATGAACTCTGGGAATCCTCCTGTCTCTGCCTCCTCAGAGCTGGGATTATAAGCATATGCCACCATACCCAGATTTATTTATTTATTTATTTTAGTGGAGATAATTTTGTTCTTTTTCTTTGAGTTCTACTTTTATAAACAAAAAATGTCTTTTTTTAAATATCCATGGATACCCCTACGATCCTTCTGTTCCCTCCTCCCAATCTCTCACAATCAGCCTTCAGCCTCTCCCCTCCTCATCACCCATATCCTCCTCCAAAAGAGCAAGAAGTCCCAAGGTGGGTCAGCTCAGTGTGGCACATCCACTCCAGGAGTGCATTCCCTGCATGAGGAACACCTAGCTCAGTCTTGATTTTGGGATGAGGAAATTGGATTCAAGATTCTTACTTAATAAACTGTTAATGAAAGCATATCCATAATTGTATCACTGCTTGGGAAGCTGCTTCTGTTTTTCATTGTCCTTTTGGTAAAATAAGATTACAAATGAGTGTGCAATGAACTTGTCACATTTACTTTGCTTGATGACATTCACATATAGAAAAGTCACATACAGAACTTTCCCTATAAGCAAATTAATGACCAGCCTAGTTGTCATTGTAGAATCTTCTTCCAGCAATGGATGGAGGCAGAGGCAGAGATCTGTAGCTAAGCACCAGGTCAAACTCCAAGTCCAGCTGTAGAGAGACTGAGAGAGAAAGGAGAGTGTATATGAGCAAGGGGATGGGGATCGGGGGAGACCCACAGAGACAGCTATCTGGAGCTATTGGGGTTCACTGAATCAGAAACAGCCCCTGAGGAACTTTCAGGAAAAGAAACTAAACCTTCAAAAGATAGACCACTGTCAAATGGCATAGGCAATTTGTGGAGCCTCTTGAGTAGGATCAGACTATATTCCTGGTGCATGAACTTACATCTTGGAGCCCATTCCCTACAGAGGAACACCTAACCCAGCCTTAAATCTGGGATGAGGGACCTGGACCTACCTCACCTGGATATGCCAGACTGAACTGACCCATCTTGGAACTCCTTGTCCTCCTTGGGGAATGGATGGGGGTATGGGATGGGGGTGCCTGAGGGAGGACTGGGAGGGACTCAGAGGAGGGAAGGGAGGGTAGCAGTGGTATATATGAAAAAACCTTTTTAAATAAATAAAATGTGAAAAGCTAAATAAAAATAATTGAATTAATAGACAAAAAGGAAAATATGTTCTATTCCTTGGAAGTAAATGTTTTGGATTGGAGTATAATGCAAAGTTGTTTCAAAAACTATATATGTTTTACACACGACATTTGGAGTCATAAACCATATACTGATGCTTTAAATCCCTAGACTCCTAATTATGATTTTCTTCAAGAAAAGAGCTTTGTAAGCAAAATTATATTTGCTCTAAATATATCCATACTATTTTCACATTTCCCTTTCTAGAGAATGCATGTTCTAACTCTCCTGTGCATTTTTTACTACAGAATAAGATGTTTGATCCAAAACATTTGTTCAGCATTTACTGGAAGCCACTGGAGTTTGCATGCTTGAGTTATTATTTTATTGTAAGTCTCCCTATGATAATTTTAGTAAGCTATACCCTAGACTAAAAATATTTTAAGAGGGGCTAAGGAGATAGCTCATTAGTTAAACACATCTGCTTATTTTCTAAGAAGACCAAGGTTAGTACCTAGTTGTCATATTGTAGTTTAAAACTACCTGTAACTCCAATTTCAGGGAATATGATATTTGGTCTCTGAAGGAAGCATGCATATAAGTGATGCACAGACACATAGAAAACACCATATATATAAAATAAGAAACTGAAAATTTTAAAATAAGTTAAGCTAATGTTATATTCTTCTTAAGTTAGTCACATCTTACCCACAGTTTTTGACACATTGCTTGGTGGCCTGCGAACAATTTCATGACTTCTTCCTTCATGTGAACTTGTCTCAGACACAGAAACCTTTATGACTTTGTTTGCGTGAATGTTTGTATTTTATTTTTTAAGCTTTATAAATTTGCATGTGTGTCCATTTGTGTGTTTGTGTTGGTATTGTCTACCAGATATATGTGAGTATATGAGAGTTCCAAAAAGATACCAGTTCTTCATGGACCTTCAGCTGCAGGTTGTTGTTAGCACCTCAATATGGGGACCAGAAAGAACTCAGAGCCTCTGAAGAAGCAATATGCACCACAATAATGAGGCAGATATTTGTGTTTTAAGAAAATACTGCCATTTTGGATCTTCCCATTGTCCTATTAGCAATTAGATGCTCTCACTGTGAAACTTAACATAGCAATTATTTTTGCTGACCTCTTTAAGCTCAACCATGTTTACCCAGTACTGCACCACAGCAAAGTCTCTGAGAAACTTAGATAAAAGGTATATCATAATTTCAAAATGTTTTCACATACTGTCACCATACAGAAGCAAAAATGCTTACTACATACTGAAGAAAGACACTAGAGATTTTCTCAGATCATTTTAGGACTCTGTTTATACCTCTGCAGCTCTACTGTAGATGATTTAATCTTTCCATGTTTAGTGTTGCAAAGTGATTCTGGTTTGTTTTTTGTTTTGTTTGTTTGTTTGCTTGTTTTTGTTTTTCCCCTATTGGGTATTTCCAGGTGCCATCAGAATGAGGGAAATTAAAGCCACCTCATCACAGGCAGCTGACAAAGGCAAAACATAAATCAAGTGTGACCCAGATTCACAGGATGACAAGGGGCAGTGTGGCAGTTAACAACAGCACCTGCGTTCTTCAGCTCCAGGAGAGGACAGTGGCTCAGCAAATTTCAGTGCAGCAATCTTGAAACTATGTAACACATTTTATAGAATATTGGCAGACACCTACAATGAAGAATCCAATACAAATGATATTCTAAAGGGTTGCGTAAACTTAAAAGTTGTGTATATACAATGAGTGAAATTTTTGAACTGAAGTCAGAAATTCAAAATTAAATTGAGTGAAGAATTTGAAACCTGTCGTCCTACATGAGGAACTACCCTACAAAAATAAGTAAATAAATAAAAAGGAGGAGAGTGCTGGGACTCCTTTAGTGCATATGAGAATATTAAATATCATTAAGTTTACATCTGCATAAGAAAATAACCACTCAGGCTGGGGAAAACAAATATCGTCTTCTCATTGTTTCTGTTAATAATGTCATCTACCAGTGGGCAGATGCTTGTTTATATTATATATATTATACAGTGGTCATGTTTATGTCATAAAGTAGAAAGCAAGAATGCAAGAGTTCTTATTACAGCTCTGCACAGAGTACTGTAAGAACAATAGAGCTCTAATTAAATACAAATGGCTCAGTCTTTGATGAAGAATTCACATAGCATATCATCATTGTGCTTATCTGAGTTAGAGCAACACAACATTAATAAAATATAACACACAATCAATAGACTACAGGAGCACCTGTGTCTCAGGAATTTCTCTTCATTCAATCATGAATCAATATTTGCAGTTTTACCATACATCCAGTCATTAGCACTGAAGCAGCCTGGCTGGGGGCTTTAGACTCTCCCCCATTTTTGATATGACAGTCATAGAATTCAGGAGTTTTCCAGGCCCTTAACAGGTTTTACATCTAAGTATTGAACAAAACGCAGCTCATTTGCTATTTTCTGTATCTGGTGGTGCACAATACTAACCCTCATGACTGGCAAGTGCATGGAGAGGAATCTAACAACAAATAGCCAAGGGAGGGAAGTCAGCTCATGTAGACCTGGTTATGGAAATGTGTGGGGATTTCATAAAAGTCCCAAAAGTTTCAGAGATATAAGAGGGATCTAACCACAGTCACTCTAGTAGGATCAGAGAGTGACTTTCTTCGTGAAATTCAACCCTATTACTCAATGGATAGATGATATAGAACTGAGGATTATCAAAATAAGTGAAGTCAGTATTAAGGAGGGAGTTTCCAGTCTTGGAAATGAAATCATGACGGTCATCTGCATCAGAATTACTATATTCTCATGCATCCTTCTGCGTGAATATCAGAATTTCTAGCACATACACTTCCTGAGAATGTAAAAGTCAAAACATCTTGAAGATTATATGTGGCCATAGGCATGCACGTTTGTGTATATGTGTTATGCACGATGTGATATAGTGAGAAATATATGTTCCTGTTCATGGTAGGACCCTCTGGCTTGCATCGTTGGGGTTTTGTTTTTAACTTATAACATTAATGATTAAAAGCCACAAGTTCATGTTTGAATTTTTAATGACCCATAATAAAAATACAGTTTTCATTCCTCTAAATATTAAAAACTAGTTAAACCTTTAACATGCTACTCTTTTCTCATTAGGGTAAGGAAAGAAATTCTGTAAAATTTATAGAGTTAAACTAAATATTTTAGAAATTCGCTAGGCTTTAAAAATCAGGTCTTTATTAATATATATGGCTTATATTTGTTTTTTTGTACTACAATACATTCTAATATTTGATGAGTATTCTATCTTTAGTGAATGGGGTGGTCAGGGTTACTCAACGGGCTAAAATCTTGAGGAGGATGTGAAATGCCTGCAAATGGAGGGTAGTGCAGGCAGCATCTGTACTGGATTATTTTCTTTCTTTCTTTTTTTAAATCTTACATTCCAAGGGCACTTGCCCTTCCCTCCCCTCCTCCCATCATCCTCCAGCTTCCCCCACCACCACCTTTTTATCCACTTGTCAGAGAGAATAAGGCCTCCCATGGGGAGTCAACAAAGTCTAACATATCAAGCTGAGGCAGGAGCCAGCCACTTTGACTTCACCAAGGATGAGCAAGGTATCCCTCTATAGAGAGGGGGCTCCAAGGAGCTAGTTCATGCACTAGAGATAAGTCCTGGTTCCACTGCTGAAGCCACACAACTGTCATCCACATTCAGAGGGCCTAGTTTGGTTCCACGAAAGTTCCCCAGCTCTCAGTCCAAAGTCAGTGAGCTCCCTTTAGTTCAGGTCACCTGTCACTGTGAGTTTCCCTATCATGATCTTGAATCATTTGCTCAGATAATCCCACTCCTTCTCTTCAACTGGACTGGGAGCTTAGCTGTGGATCTCTGTATTTGCTTCCATCCATTGCAGGAAAAAGATTCTGTGATGACAGTTAGGGAAGTCATCAATTTAATTACAAAGGAAAGCAAGTTCCGGCCCCTTCTACTCTATTGCTTGGAGTCTTAGCTCTAGTCATTCTTATGGATTCCTGATAATTTCTCTAATACCAGGATTCTCGCTAAACCCCCAATGGCTCCTTGTATCAAAATATCTCCTTCTTTGCTCCCCCTCTTTTCCTTCCTCAACTCTATCATCCCATTTCCTCATGTTCTCCTTTCACCTCCCCTTAATCACCAACCCTACATCTCTAAATATATAAAGATCTCTAAAATATATAAAGAACCCAGGGAACTAGACATCAAAATACCAAATAATCTAATTTACAAATGGACTTACAGATCCCTAAAAGAGAATTTGCAACAGAAGAACCTCAGATGGTTGAAAAAATGCATAAGGAACTGCTCAACTTCTTTAGCCACCAGAGAAATAAAATTAAAAACTCTGCGATTCCAGCTTTTCAGAATCACAAGATCAAAAACACTGATGACCGCCTAGGCTGGAGGGGGGGGGGGTCAACTAAGGGCAACATTTCCCCATTGCTTGTGGGAGTATAAACTTATACAGCCACTTTGGAAATCAGTATGGAAGTTTCCCAGAAAACTGGAATCAATCTACCTCATTATCCAGCAATACCACTCTTGGGCATATTACCCAAATATGCACATTCACACCACAAGGACCTATTCTCAGCTATGTTTATAGCAGCATTATTCTTAATTGCCAGAACCTGGAACAACCTAGATGCCCTTTTACAAAAACACGGATTTATTAAATAAATAAATAAATAAATAAATAAATAAATAAATAAATAAATAATAAACAAACAAATAAACAAATAAATAATCAAATGAATGAATGAATGAATGAATGAATGAATGAAGTGATACATTTATTCAAAAGAGTACTATGCCTCAGATAGCCTCTTTTCTGTTGGTGACTTCTTGGTTGCTGTGGCCTTTTAGAAGGAATTTCTTAGCAAACAGCTCTTTCTCTTTTCCTGGTCTCTGTAGGCTTCTGGCCTGCAGGTCCTTGTTCTTCATATATATATTTTTTCTGATTAATTCAACTGGAGTTTATGATTTCTGGCCTGGGAAGAATGGTATCCTAACTATGCTTAATGATTTCTGCTCTGATAACATCGCCAGGTTCTTTGGTGAATTCCTCTTCAGGACTCTGTGACTCATCTTCCTGTGTGATATTCTGAGTCATTGGATCTGTGGGCACTTCATAATTTTTCTGAGGCCTCTATGCTCATCACTATGTGCATGAGAGTTATAGTTACTCATGAGGAACACAGCTCTAAACCAAGTGCTGCAGAGCTCAGCCAAGTTGCAAAAGACACATTCAGTCCAATGCAGAGAAATCCCCATTCTCACTAGAAGCATGCTGCAAAATGATTAGCTTACTTATGTCAAGCAGAGTCATAGCAGGGATGTTTCTGAGGCTTTGATGACACCACTGTCTTCATTATAGATGAAACCAATACCCTGCAGTGGATATGATGGTGATTTCTCATTTAGCCCTTGCCAGCAGCTCTCATGGGCTTTTTTGAGTTTGTTACAAATTGTTTCATTCTGTTTTCTGTTTTAAGTTCTTGGCTCAGTGCTGGGCTTGAAACCTTGAGAGAAGTAAAACAGGGCTTCCTATTTCCTAGTCACAGATGTGTAGGACTGACTCTATCAGTAATTGGTGGAGGAGTTTTCCCTTAATCTGAGAGAGAAAAGTGGGATGTCCAAGAGCCTAGGCAGAAGTGAGAACCATGTAAAACTTCCTAGAAAATCTACAGGCCTTTCATTTACAACTTTATTGAGATACTGTAGTAATTAAGTTTCTTGGTCCTGGGTGGCCAGAAGCCCAGACAAACAGACCTGCCATGCTAGACTCCTTAGCCGCGCACCGCTGCTGCTCAGTCCCCCAGAAATGACTCAGACACTTATATTAACCTCATGCTGTTTGGCTTATGGCTCAGGCACATTGCTAGCTAGCTCTTACATCTTAACTCAACCCATTTCTATTAATCTGTCTGCCACGTGGCCTGTGGCTCACCTGTGTTCCCTACATGTTGTTCCTTGGGCTTAGGGCTTGGTCTTTCTGACTCTGCCTTGCTTCTCCTACCTATGCTCTGATTTCTCCTATGGTGTCTGTCATGGGCCAAAACAGCTCTTTTATTTAAAGATTGATATTCACAGCATACAGAAAGACATTCCCACATCACGATACTATTCACAAATAAAGTTGTATGTGTTTATATACATAATGTTAACATAATTATGTTAACCCATAGTCAACTAAATGGTATATTCATCACTAATTTTTATCTATATGTTTCTATGTTTGTTTGTGGAAGACACTTAAGATTTACTTTCTTAATAAATCCAGAGCATACATATACATTTAATACAAATTAAATTTCATAGATATCCAGAAATTATTCTTTAATAGCTGAAAACATATTCTCTTTAATAAATGTCTTCTTATTTATTTCCCATCCTTGGTGATTTCACTCATATTTTTATTGTGCTTCTTTCTCCTACATACAAGTTAGATTATATAGTATATGTGTCCAGTTCATTTCACACAGCATAATTTTCTTCAGCTAATCCATAATGTCAAGAGTAGCATGATTTTCTATTTATGGCTAAATAATGTTCCATGTCATGTGCATATTGCATTTTCTTCATCCATCATCTACCAACAGAGATTTAGGATGTTTTCATGCCTTGACAATGACTAATGGTATTTTAATGAACATGGGATACTCATATCTCTCTTAGACACTGAATTTATCTCATTTATACATGTTTTGAAATAAAACTGTGAGACTTAATTACAGTACCATATTTATTTTGGAAGTAAAATTCATATTATATATACCAGTTAGCGGTTCTGTCCTTTCTAGATACCTTTATCAACCTTCATATTTATTTTTAGTGATACCCATCTAATTTATCCAGTGAAAATTTTAAGTGCCAAAGTAAAATGTCGAATGCCAAACCTATGAAATCCTAGAGGAAATGAAAAGTAATTTCTTTATATTCTACATGTCCAGTGAGATTATGAAGTATCTGTCTCTATATGAATACTTATTTTAATTAACAAAAAGATTTCTAGTTCTAACCATGTTGTTTCAAACTGCCATTTGATGGTGTGTATGAATCATATTTCATCTATTCACAGTGAGGAAGATGTAGACTGTTCCATTCATCGGTGGTGGATGCAAGTGAACATGAGTATGTAGATGTCTCTTTGATACACTAGCTTCTTCTTTTATTATATTTTTGCCACTCACTTTTATTCCCATGAAATTTTGAGTTGTACTTAATAGTTTGTTACCTTTATTTCTAGCACTCTATTCAGTGTTAGGAGAACAACTGTGTAGCCAAAGATGGAAAGAAATATCAATCATGTAAGTGATTTTTCAAATTGATGATAATTAAATCAAGGAATATATAACTATTGCAGTTAAATACTAATTTTCTGAAATTAATAATTCTTTGTACCCAAATTTAACTTCAATCAGATGTAAACACTAAGGAAAATATCTCCTTCCTTATTTCTTTAATAACAATGGATTTTGAATTTCAAATAGTAATGTATTAATATTTAATTGTTGTATACTTAACAAAAATATTCATAATCATATTACTAAAACATAGCAGCTTAAAACTATAACCATTTATTACCATTCAGATCTTTCGGGCATAAATAAGCATGGGCTTGCATGAATTCTCTACTCTGAATATCAGAAGAGAAAACACAAGTATTCATTGATTTTGATCAGCTAGAGGAATTCATTTCTCACCTCTATAAACTATTGACAGATTAACTCATGTGTGATCATTGAACTAAATCCCTCCTCTCTTCTGTTGAATGTCTTCCGCTCTCCTCAGAGCAGCATCAATCTTCCCCTTCATACCACGTGACCTCTTCCATTCTCAAAGCAGCGTGTTGTCTCTGAGTCTTCCGCATGCTTTGATTCTCCCTAAGATGTTTTCTTGCTATTAAACTAAGAAACTGAGTTTTAAATAGGACTTAAACTTCGTTTTATTTTATTTTTGGTAACAATAGAATCAAGACAGGTCACTTCGAGTGAAACTATCAACTGATGTATTCCTTTGGTAGGTTGGAGACTCTAACAAAATTTGTTGTGTCACAGAGAATGAGCCCATTTTTTGGAGGTATTGAATTATTATCACCCTTTTCTGGTGATTATCATCAGGAAATGTAATAGTAAGAAATGGCTACACAAAAGGAAAGTTTAAGAGATAATATTGTAAGCCAACAGCCTTAAGAAATGCCCTTATGAATGCATGTAGGGGTATGTCATGGACAATAAAGCGAAGCCTATAGATACTAAGCCACTAGAAAACAGAATAGTTATAAAGTAAAGCCCCCAAGGGACGGCAAAAATGCACACACTGATTTAAAATGTGACACACTAACTTCTTGTGGGAAGATTACTCCATCATACTGAGCTTTTTGTTTGATTAATTTTTTTGAAGCTCTTACACTCTGTGTCCAATTATAGAAGGACTAATTTCCACTACCATTAACAATGTTCCAAAGTGCCCATTTCTCCGTAGCTGTGGCCTGTTTTTTTTTTTTTTTGTTCCTTGCCTTGGTCTCTTTGTTAACAACCTTCTAAACAGGGAAGAGCAGGAAAAAAGTAATTCTGTTTATTAATATTACTATGAGTTTTCAGCAAATAAAACTGTAAATCAAAAATATAACGTTTTGGAGATTAAGATTTTCAAGTAATAAAATTAAATGATTTCCTATGGCCATTATCCTATATCAGAATAAAATCAGTTTATCCCTCTTAAGATTTTACTTTATCATCTAGATAAAATAATATTGCACAGGATAGTGAGATGGCTTAGGAGGAAAAGGCTCTTGCTGCTAAGCCTAAAGACCAGAAATAGATTCCTGGGATCAAATGGTAGGAGCAGAGAATCTCTGACTTCCATATACATGTAGCAGGAACACAATTGCATATGTGTACTCATATGCATACACACAATTAAACATAATTAAATTAAATTTCCAGACATATCTTAGGACTACTGGTAAACAGTACAGTTTGTAATAAATTAATTTCTGGGTTCGTTTGATTGCATAGAAATAATGTACTTTCAATGCTTTGCTCTGACTACTGAAATGTCCCTTGTATCATGTAGGAACTTTTCTCTGGTTGCTGAGAAAATTCTGAATTTCTGATAGAAAATCAGTGATGGGAAATCCTTAAGATGCCATGAGAATATAAATCCATTGATAGTGAAATTTGACAAGGAAGGACACACCTCAGTTAACTTCACTAGTAACAACATTAATACATAAGATACATCTAATCTGCACAATGGTAGTCTTTGAAGAAAAAGCAGAACAAACTGCCTTGTAATGTAATAGGCATAAAGTATTCCATACATTCGGCATTAATATTTTCAACTTTTAATGAAAATTATCTGTATTTTGAGATCTTCAAAAGGATTATTATCTCTATCATGCAGAAGTCTTATGAATATCATACTCTTTAACAGTGGATTATATGAGAGAAAGCAACTTAGAAAATTCTGATTGAAAAAATTATAATGCAATGATTTGAGAGAAAAATTTAAATGCATATTACAGAATAAACAAAGGAATAGTTAATTATTTTTTAATATTAAATGAAAGAAAGAGAGTTAGAATATATAATATAATGAATGGCCTTGAGGATTCAATAATGTAATTCAACACAGTAGTTTGAGACTGCTATTCACAGAATATGATACAAAGAAATTTTGTGCCTTAAAAAATTAGCACAATAGTTTACACTATTATCTTTAATTAAAGAATTGCATAGTAATAAGAAAGTGGTTAATATGACTATGCTAGAACAATTGTTGCATTTTAATTAACAAATATAATAATTTTCTGTCTTCAGTGCCATATTGATGATATAATGTTGAGCCAATACATAATGTTTTGGGAATATTTCACTCTGTGAAACTCTAGCTCATAAAAGAGACACTGCTACTAAATACTTAAATGGAACTCATGAGCAGTTGGAGGCAGTATTCTTCTTAGTCACAAGGTGGACCCAAAAATTCCCCAGGGTGATAATTATGGTTCCTACTTGTACCTCTGCTAAAAAGCTGAACTCATTATGAAGCTAGACTAGAAGCTGAGTGGAACCAGCCAGCTACCTAGCCAAGCTTTTAATCCTAGCCATACCTTGGCAGATTAAAGGTGTGAACAGAAAAAAATTAATAATATTTGTTTATATGAGATACACAGTAAAGAAAGATAAAAAATACTCTGAAAGGGTTACAGTATGTCTTAAAATATACATAGGCTTGAGAGAAAACAGAAAAAGGATAAAGTTTTAAAAAAATGGAGTATAACATAATAATAAGCCACATAAATATGGAAATTACAACAAATGGATACTGTATATTTTTATCTTGTCTTTCTGTTTATCTTGACTGCAAAGGAAGTAGTAAGAGCTGCTAAAAGACATTTGATTACAAATACTGCTGGATTAATCTAACCTATAAATTTTATAAATGAGTTGAATTTAAAATTGAAATCAAAAGGTATGAAACTTTGGAGAAGAGGTTTTCTTTTTATTTCCATAGAAAATGAGAGGCTGTGTATTTACTTCCAGTTGAAGAAAATAAGGTTTGATTAACAAAGACCCCTGGGAAATCTGATAAGAAATGGGCACATAAGTTTCAATGCTGTCAACTAAAGTGATCCAGGATCAGAACCCCTATAAGATTATCAGTACTTCCAATCAGCAGGAACTAGTTTATGGAAAACTATGCCCAAATTCCCAAAATATTACTTATAAGTGTTTGTTTTCATTATAAATGTTTAATGGTCATAGCTGATATCTTTCTAGGAAAAGAGGCAATATGAAAAAAATGATAAAAATGATAGATTAGTGAATCTATTTTGATGCAAAATGCATCTATTAATCTCAAAATACTTCACATTTAGTATGTATTTTGATTTATTAATACAAATTTAAGGTTAATTTTGTTATATTGCATGTATAGTTCTACTCTTGTTTAAGGTATATTTATGTAACTCATTAAAAATTGTAATGTATAATTAAGAAATGCAGATTAATAGTCATCTATGATAATCAAACTTATATTATTAGATATTTTTAGGTACACAAAGATATGTTTCAACTAGATAGGTAATCTTCAAACATTTAAAAGACTTGCAGAAAATGACATTTAAAATATTTTAAGAACTTAGACTTTTCTGTAGTGTGAGACATGTCTGTTCCTGCCAGCATGAATCTACTTCAAGAGAATTATGGGCATTGAAGAAACTCCATATGGAATTTGCTTTTTTGTTACAAAAATTAGCCATTTGACAAGAAAGTGTTCTTACCTCAATTGTCTGATAGGATGTTGTATAAACTGGACATGCAGGAACCATGGGAAAGTGGCAGATAAAACTGGAAAGAATATTTCAAATTTGGTAAATGCAAATAGATTAGATATTATAACTATAATTCATGTTTGATAGCTGTTTTGTAAATTGAAACCTTCCTTTTTGATTAGAGAGAAAAGGGGAAATGATGTGGGATGATTTTCTTTATGTCATGATATCCTTGGTTAATCAAGAAACTGTTTTGACTGTGCGAGGCATCTCAGAAGCAGGCAGGAAATCCAAGCATAGATGGAGTGGAAGGAGGGCAGTTAGAGACTTGATACAGATGCCCAAGAATCAACATGTTAAACACATGTGCATACACACACACACACACACACACACACACACACACACACACACACGTAAGCCACGAGCCATGTCATGTGGCAAGACAGGTTACTGAAAATAGGTTGAGTTAAGTTGCAAGAGCTACCTAGCAATATACCTGAGCCATAGGCTAAGCAGTATGTAATTAATATAAGCCTTTGTGTGATTTGGGGCTCAAGGGCTGTGGGCAGGTCCAGACCTTTGAGGCTGGGCTGGACAAGAAACTCTTACTACAGAATAGTTGTTTGTGAACTATTTTATATTAGTTTTGATAACCATGAGTGGAGAAGGGGCCTCTGTTGACCATTAGAGAGTAGAGAATTGACACAACACCATTAAAAAAGACACTATAGTAAATCAGTATCTGCTCTTTAGTATCAATAACACAACCATTAATTAAGTGGTATAAATAAAATGAACCAATTCTTGCTAATTTTAAACATAATCAAAACTCTGACTTTTTTCTTTGTCTGTCTTATTTCTATCTCTGTGTGCACGTCTTTCTGTATCTGTATCTCCTCTCTCTTTTGTGTGGAGGGGGGAGAGGGAGTTTCTTGGTTATTTTTAGTTCTCACTTGAAGATACATCTTACTCTCTCTCCCTTTCTTCTCCTCAATTTTCTACATTCTTTCTCTAATATTCCTCTAATGAAATATTTAATGAGGATCAATAATTCCTTATAATTTCATGTTAGATTAAGACTCAGAAACTAAAAAAATAATGAAATACTATAGAGACACTGAACTTGCAAGATAGAATTAATTCTCCCTAGCCATGTGAATTAAAGAATCCTCCAATCAACCTACGAATGAATTCTGGATTCAAAGATGAAATAACCCAAGACCTTCAGAAAATCGGGTGTTACAAACAAGGATAATGAGAACTAGAATGACGGCGCTTGGCATTTGTGTGGATATTGCACAGTTAAGTTATTTCCAATTCATTTATTCAGTCATTCTTTGTGAGAGAGCTGCTGGAATAAACTCATATCCTTTTGCCTGCCTTTTTCATTTAAAACTCAAAGTAAGAAAATCGTACTTCCCTTCTATTTATAATTTGCACAGACCTATCTCTTCAGTTAAATATGATACTTTCACTAGGAAATGTGTTAAATGAGTGGCATCCATATAACATTTTGAAAGATATTATACCAAATAAGTTATGATGATTTTTGGTCATCATTTAAAAAATTATTTTTCTCATTTAAATTCTAACCATAATTCTTTCCTTTGGACTTAATTTTTCTCTATAGAAATTTTCTCTTAGCGTTGGCTTCCATTCATTTACTTCATTAATTAATTGAAGGCAAGCGGACACAAAAATGAGAAAGAATCTCATTACTGGATTAATTGAACTAGGAAGCAGAGTTGTGAAGTAATGGAGTAAAATGTGTTTCCACAATCAATTGATCATTTTGTACAAGTCTCACCTTCTATGATCTCATGCATTTTATTAACCATTTTATTTACTTTTGCTATATATCATCTCACCAACTTCACTGTTTCTGATTTGGTCCAAACAAAAAAAGCCACATTTTCTGTTTTGTATTTTAGGCACAGAGCTACGTCTTTGCTCCCCACATACTTTTTCTAGGGCCTATAGGTTTTTATGTAATTTTGAGTAGATTTACAGATCAATGAAAGATGAAAATTGGGGAGAAAAGCTTGGTATTCAGAACCCACAGTCTGAGCAGCCATCCTAAATGCCAATGTCTGTGAACTCAGGAGGATTCTCCCAAATGGTGTAAGTGTGAGCGCAAAGGCAGAAGGAATCAAGAAAGTGGAAAGACAAGACTTCAAACTAAACGCTGTCGTCTAGGATTCAATTCTGTGTCACTAAGTACTACCACCGATAAAAGGAAGTCCCAAAATTTATTATGTAAAAGTCTCCAAATCTAGTATGTTTACATAATTTGAAATTTTTCTAGACCTTACAACTAACCTCCATATCAAGTGACATTTGTAAAACTTCCACTTCTAAACCATGATCTAAGTGGAGTTACACAAATTCATGTACCAACTAGTCTGTGTAAGGTTGTATGAGGTTTCTGGCATAGAATTTCCAGCCTAGCCTCATGGACTGGACCCAAAGAATCCACAGCAGACCCGCAGACCCACAGAGATACACAGATGCTTACATTCATTTTATGCTGATTAACCTAGGGCCCAGGCATATAATTTGCTTGCTCTTGTTCTTAAACTAACCCATGATTCTTATCCTGTTCAGCTGTGGAGTTCAGTACCTTTTCTCAGAGCAGCATAGTTGTCCTCTGCATCTGTGGCATCTCTACAGCATCTCTGCTCTGTTTTTCCTGTTCCCAGAGTTTTCACAGTTTGGTAACTATTACAAAGTAGTAGTTTCTTGGTCCTGGGTGGCCAGAGGCCCAGACTCACAGACCCTGCAGCCCCAGACCTCTTAGCCACCCGCTGCTGTCGCCCGCTGCTATTCAGGCCCCCAGAAATGACTCAGACACTTATATTAACTTCATGCTGTTTGGCCTATGGCTTAGGCACATTGCTAGCTTGCTCTTACATCTTAACTCAACCCATTCTCATTAATCTGTCTGCCATGTGGCCCGTGGCTCACCTGTGTTCCTTACATGTTGCTCCTTTGGGCTTCTGGCTCCTTCTGTCTGACTCCGCCCTGCTCCTACTACCTACTCTGATGCCTCCTCCTACTTTTTGTATGGTGCCTGTCATGGGCCAAGACAACTCCTTTATTTAAAGATTGCTATTCACAGCATATAGAAAGACATTCCCACATCAGGTAACTCTGCCCACATTCCTGTCTACATTCAGCCAATCAGCATTTCTATTAAATCAGTAGGTGGGGCAATTATTTACCAGGTATTTATCATAATCCCACTACAGTGTGAACCAGAGTTGTAGACATGTCTACAGGCCTTCAAGAGGTAACTAAATATGACCAATCACCATAGTTTTTAACTGAAAAATTTGTGGCTAACTTCTAAGAGTTAGACTAGAAATGATTATTTTTTCCCCATATCAATCTTATCTCCTATCTTGAAAACACTAAATAGCAACTGCCAGTATTTTATAAATATTTTTAAAATAGCATTAGCACTTACCTTACCTAGGACATAATTAATTTCATTTTATTAGTACTCTCCAGAGAAAGAGAAGCAACAAGATAAATAGAATGATAGATAGTCAGACAGACAGACAGACATACAGACAGACAGATATTTAAAAGAAAAATTAGTATAGGACTTATGGTATGACATTGTGGAGGCCATAAAATTCCATTTCCTCTGTGATCGTACCAGGGACATACCTATTGATCTACCTCAATCCAGATCCATACTTAAGAACAAGTGTAGATGTTGGAGCAAGGTCCAGTCTGAAGCCATTGCCATGAGAACTTAAGCAAACATGGCAGCAAAGTCCCAAGTCTTAAAAGAAAGTTATGTTTAAAGGGAATAGATTTCACACAGTGAACAGATTTCTTGATCATATACTGACTAAAATGCGTTCTCTTTCTGAAACATCTCAATACATAAGCAAAAAGAAATGTTTTAGTGGAAATACTCTTTTGACCCAAATTCTGTTGAGTAAAGCAATTGATAAAATAGAACACAATTCTGTCTTAAATGGACAATTGTTATTAGATATCAATGATCAACAATAATAATTCACTGTTTCACATCATGCATCTAGTACCAACATTTTCACCTAGGCTGTTTAGACATTCTACGTCCTTAGAACAAACACACACAGGCACACACATGCGCACACATGCACACACACACACAATAGATGCACACACAGACCTCTCACCCATATGTTTACACTAATATACACATATACACAAAATTTACACACAGAGAAACAGACATATACATACCTTACACCAAAATGCACATTTTTCTACCAGTCTTTAATATTTCCTAGAGCAAAGATATATATTTTGTTTTCCTATTTCAAATAATTATTGTCTTAAAATATTTCTAGAGGAACTGTAGCTTGTCTACATTATCAGAGGACAAAGTTGGTGGTTTTGGTGGATCTACTCTATGTCAAGGTCAAGCTATAGTTGCAGAACAGAGACAATATTAAATTTTTCTTTCCATGAATTCTGAAATTGTCCATTTTGTTCCAGCTGGCTACATTAAGGAAATTAATTAAAAGATTATTTAAAAAATTAGCTATTGAATTTTCTATCCAATTAGCTTTAAAAATAACACACAAAAAATGCCATGGTGCTTACTGTAGAAAAATGCTCAGCATACATGGTTTCTCTTAGCCTACATGCTTTTACCATAACAGCCTTATTTGCTTTCACTATAACCAATGTCTTCAGCTTTTCCAGAAACATTGATGTTAATAGTGAGTTGTTGTAGTGGGTTTTCTCGGGTCCCGGACGCCAGAGGTCCCGGATCCACAGACCTGCCAGGGACCGCTTATCCGCGCGCCGCCGCCCGGGTCCCCAGAAACAACTTAGACGCTTCTATTAACTTTATGCTGTTTGGCCTATGGCTCGGGCACATTGCTAGCTAGCTCTTACATCTTAAATCAACCCATTTTTATTAATCCGTGGGCCACATGGCCCCGGCCCGTAGCTCACCCGTGTTCCTTACATGTTGCTCCTTGGGCGGCTGGCTCGATCTGCCTCTGACTCCGCCCCGCTTCCCCTACCCATGCTCTGATTTCTCCTACTTCTTCTATGGTGCCCGCCATGGCCCAAAACAGCTCCCTTATTTAAAGATTGAGATTCACAGCATAAAGAAGGGCATTCCCACATCACTTCCCCCTTTCTCTCTAATCAAAAAGGAAGGTTTCAATTTTAACATAGCAAAATTACATATAACAAACAAAATAGCGATCAAGCAAGAATTATAGTTACAATATCTAGTCTATTTGTATTTAGTAAAATTAAAGAAAATATTCTATCATCTACTTTATCTTTATGAATATAAAGTTTCATATCTAATATACTTTTCAAATGACTAAGAAAAACTGTACATATAACTAGCTAATCTTCAACTACATCAAAGACCACAGAAGGATATAATATTTACCCAAGTAAACCAGAAGTGCAAACGACTTCTAAAATCTAGAAAGGACAGAGATGACACCTATCTGCCTGGACAGTCACCCAAAGTTCCTTTATAAAGTTGGGGCATCCATCTTCAGCCTATAGGCCTTGAGTCTCTTTTCATTTCAGTGAAGCAGGAAATCTCCTCTGCCCATTCTGGCACAGTTCATCCGTTGTTTCTCCTTGAGTCCTGAAGAATGTCTGACAGTTTTCTCTGTAAAGCAGGAACCTGAATGATGATCTTGGCTTGTTCTGCCAAAGTTCAGAGGTCATCTTCTTATGGAACCTGCATGTCCAGTTTAAACAGCATACTGTCAAGCAGTCAATATAAAAACAGTTTCTTCTCTAGCAGCTTACCATTACCACAAATAGAGTAGACTCCATATGGAGTTTCTTCAATGCCCATTTTCCTGCTGAAGTATATTAGTGCTGCCAGGAGCAGACCTGTCTCACTGTCCAGAAAAGACTAAGCTCTTAGAACATTTTAAATGCCATATTCTGTAGGTCTTAGAAGTATTTGAAGATTACCTACTTAATTGAAATATATCTTTGTATACCTAAAAATCCTAACTAACCTAACTATAAGTTTGATTATCAAAAGTGACTATTAACCTTCATTTCTTAATTATACACTACAATTTTAAAACAGTTACATGAACATCATACCTTAAACAAGAATAGAAAAACACATACAGCATAATAAAATTGACTTTAAATTTGTATCAATAAACCAAAATCTATACCAATGTAAAGCAGTTTGAGATTAACAGCTGATTACCTGTAAATTCAATAATCTAATTTTTTAAAAAAGCATTCACATACCATATCCCCCGTTTTTTCTTAGAAAGAGATTGACTATGACCATTAACCATTTATAATGAAAACAAACATTTAGAAACAATATTTGGGGAATTTGGGCGAAGTTATCCATTACTACTTCCTGCTGATTAAGGGGCATTGAAAATCTCACGGATTGTTGAGACTGGATCATAATCTGCAGCCATGAAGCTGATCTGGCCATCTCTTCTCATCAGAGGTTTTTTCAGGGGGTCTTGGTTGATGAAACCATATTTTCCTGGAAGCAATCCACAGGTTCTCATCTCCTGTGGAAACAAGAGCAGAACTCTTCTGAAGCAATAAATCCTTAGACACAAATTTTGAAATCAAAATACCTTTAAAAAATACATTCTTGTTTAACTTAGTAGCCTTGGTATTTGCAATCCATTGTCTTTCTGCAGTTAGCTCATTAACAGTTAAAAAATTAAAAGAAAACACAATAACAACTAAAATCCAGATTTTGTGTCTATTTTTCATCTTTACGTGGCTTGTTATATTTTTATTATTCTATTTCTCGCTTTAAAAACTTTTTCTAACCTCTTTCTTTTTTCTCTGAAGCCTATGTATCTTTTACAAACATTGTAACCCGTTTACAGGTTTTCTTTTTTATCTGAATCTGTTTTATTGTGAATCTTTAATCATCTTCTAACCTTAAGAGCTTTTAAAATACATTCTCCAAAAAGAAGCACAGTTTTTGCAAATTAGGCTGAATCACTAAGTTCTCTCAAACGGACCGTGTATTTATTTGTGGCCAGTAAACAGAGCACACCCCGGAAAATATTGCTACTAAGAAACCGTCTTTGTTTCTTTTTTGTTCAAAATAGGCAGAAATCTAAAATCCATCACATGCTACTTAGTCTTCTGTGAGACTGGTTGCAGCTGCAGCTTACACTGCCTGCCGCCAGCCCGCCGCCGGCGCCATTTTGAATGTGACCCGGACCATGCTTTCTTTGTACCCACTTTGTATATACAATTTGGAAGCTGCCTTTGCTCAGTTTCTGCTAAAACCCTTTTAAACTTTCTCAGGCATTAAGTGGATAATCGACCCACGTTGGATGCGCCATCTGTTGTAGTAGGTTTTCTCGGGTCCCGGACACCAGAGGTCCCGGACCCACAGTCCTGCCAGGGACCGCTTATCCGCGCGCCGCCTCCCGGGTCCCTAGAAACGACTTAGACGCTTCTATTAACTTTATGCTGTTTGGCCTATGGCTCGGGCACATTGCTAGCTAGCTCTTACATCTTAAATCAACCCATTTTTATTAATCCGTGGGCCACATGGCCCCGGCCCGTAGCTCACCCGTGTTCCTTACATGTTGCTCCTTGGGCGGCTGGCTCGATCTGCCTCTGACTCCGCCCCACTTCCCCTACCCATGCTCTGATTTCTCCTACTTCTTCTATGGTGCCCGCCATGGCCCAAAACAGCTCCTTTATTTAAAGATTGAGATTCACAGCATAAAGAAGGGCATTCCCACATCAGTGAGTCACAGTGATGTCACTGGAATAAAAATGATATAGACACACAGAATAGTTAGCAATTATGACCTTTCTCTGAGTTATCAACTTTGAAATGGCATGCTCCATAGAGCTTAGAATTTTATAGGACTCATTCTAAATGGTACGTACTGTACTTGTGTATTCAGAAGAGTCTGTATCCTGCTGGGCCAGTCCCACAGCCATTTAATCCCATAGAATCACACAAAGGCTTACATTAATTACAAGCTCTTTGGTCAGGCTTATTTATACTTATACTTTAAGTTAACCCATATTTCTTATTCATGTTTAGCCAAGTAGTGTGGTACCTTTTTACTCAATGCAGCATTTACAGCCTGTTTCCTCTGTGTCCTACTGTTATTTCCTGCTCTCTCTTCCATTTCCCAGAATTCTCCCAGCCTAGTAGCCCTGCCTCTATTTCCTGTTTAGGTACTTGAATAATCTTCATTTTATTAAACCAATATGAGTGATACATATTTACAGTGCATAAAAGCATAATCCCACAGCATTGCCCTTCTTTTAAAAAGAAGAATCCCAAATCTAATCTCCATTGTATAGCTTTTTTCTCACCATTATCTATAACAACTTGTAACTAATACCAATACTACAAACAAAGACAAACATCCACAGTCCAGGTTGGGGGAATGTAGTTCTAGTTCTCTATACTACTTTCTGCTAATTCGGGGTGCTGCTAATCTGATGAGGATCCTGAAAAAATTCAGGATTATGACAAAATGAAGCTGTGGCATCTCAGCCAGTCTCCTTGATGCTCTTCTAGATGCAGAACTCAGAGGAAATTGCAACAGGTGTGCTCTGAAATGTTGGACCACCTGGGCCATCTATTATTTTCTGAGGTTTTACTGTTTTACTATTTTGAAAGTCTTCATTGTACACATTGCTCTTTTCACATCCTTTCTTAATCCTGGACACATTTTCCTCTCTTCCAATCCAGTATCTTCTTAATAGCCATTAAAATTAAACATGACTATTCATTCGTTTAGCTACACCTTGCTGACCTGTCATTGCTCATTATTCATAATCCCAGCTACATAAATGTATCTGCATTTTTTTATCTTGGTTGTCTAGACAATGTCACAAAGCAGAGATGATAAGTCCCATCACAACTCTTAGATTCAGCTTTAGTTAAATTCTTAACACTGATGCCATCATATTTCATCACTTAGCAAAATGAATTACCAAGTATCATATAATATTCCTTTGGGCTGCGACTTGAAAAGCTAAGCATCCAAGGCCTTATGGGGATCTGCCTTACACCTAAGAGAAATTTTTTAGGTTTTCTGTTTCTTTGGGGTTCTTTTGTTGTTAAAAACCAACAGACATCCCAGGGAGATCTGGCTATTATCCCATGAGCCCTAGTCTCTTTGATTCTGCTGACTGTAGCATAGTTATCCTTTATTTTAATGCTAATATGCACTTATAAGTTAATACAAACCATGTTTGTCTTTCTCAATCTGATTTCCTCACTCAGAGTAATTTTTCTAGTTTCATTCATTTGCCTGCAAATTTCTGATGGGCTTGTTTTTAACAGCTGAGTAATATTCAAATGTGTAAACATACCATGTTTTCTTTATCCAATCATGGTTGATTGAAATCTAGGTTGTCACCTGGTTCTAGCTATTACAAAAAAAGCTACTATGAACATGCAGGATGACTGAGCATCCTTTGGGTATATGACCAAGAGCAGTACAGCTGGGTCTTGTGGTAAACTGATTCCTAGTTTTCTGAGAAACTGCCATATAGACTTCCAAAATGGCTGTACAAGTTTGAATTCCCACCAGCAATGGAGGACTGTTCCCATTGTACCACATCCTCTCTAGCATGAGCTGTCCTTGTGAGCTTTGATCTTAACCATTTTGACAGGTGTAAGATGGAAAATCAGAGTCATTTTGGTTTACACTTCCCTGATGCTTAAAGATGTTAAACCTCTCCTTAAGTGTTTCTAGGCAATCTGATGTTCTCCTGTTGAGAATTCTCTGTTTAGACTTGTACCTATGGTGATATTTTGTTTGGGCTCTAACAAATAAAGATTACCTGGACATCAGAGGGTAGAGACAGCCACTGGCTAACCGTTGATGCCAGGCAGTTGTGGCACACACCTTTACTTCCATCACTTGGGTGGAGTAATCAGAAAGAGTAGGAGTTAAAGGCCACCCTGAGCCACAGGAGATTGAATCTGTTTAAAAGAGAAACAGAACCAGGTGGTGGTGGTGGGTCACACATTTAATTTCATCACTACAGAGGTGGAGACAAGAATATAAGGCAAGTGGAGACAGGATCTCAGCCCATTCAGTCTGAAGATTTGTAGAGACAGGATCCCTCGCCCCCAGCCCCCATTCATCTGAGAAGGTAGTCAGTGTGAGAAATCTCTTTAGTGACTGGCTCCTTTGTATTACTGACCTTTCAATATTTACCACAATATCTAGCGCTAGATTTTTTTTTTATTAGACCAATTAGGAGTCATGTCTTATGTAACTCCCCTTTTTTGGTTTGTTGATATCTAGTTTCTTGATTTTTTTTATATAGTTTGAGAATTGGTCATCAGTCAGATGCAGGGTTGGTGTAGATCTTTTTCCATTTTGGGGGGTTGCTCTTTTGTCCTATTGAAAGTGTCCTTTGCTTTACAGAAACTTTTCAATTTGTTCAACATAGTGCCTGTGCTGTTTGTGATCTGTTCAGGAAGTTGATTCTGAGAGGATCAAGAAGACACCATTACAGGCTGTTCAATCTCGTCTCAGAGATCAGGCCTCAATATTAGCTTCCTGAAATTGAATGAGTAGTGTCTAAGGGAGCCACAAACAAAGGGAAGTTAATCTTTGATGCCCCCGACAGCAGAGACAAGGTTGTTAGGATGCTCCAAGCCTGGGCCACTGAGCTGTCAGTGTGTACTAGGGCAAGCAGCCACCACAGCAACTCAGGACAGAGCCTAGGACCTGTTCAGGTCAGCCCTTAAATGAAAAACTGACAAATTACAAAGTATTAAGATGATTGCCACTTGCTTAAGCCAATTATATTTAAAATGACCTAATTTCCCTAAAACCTCTCCTTGGCTGTGCTTAAAAGGAGCCCAGACATCTCTCTCAGGGTCTAAGTCATCTTTGCTTTGTGTGGGATGGTAGTTCTTAGCATGCTGGAATAATAAAAGCTCTTGCTGATTACAAATGCAGATGGTGGTGGTGTCTAGTTGGACATCTCCATCACCCTAACAGCTTCATGTGCTAATACATCTGAGATTAATCCCCTCTTTCTATCCTATCAGACTCACATCTTGTTCAGGGTAAGGATGGGTGAAGATAAGAACATGAGCTATCAGGTTGTACAGACAGAGGGGGAGACCACTGAAAAGGCATGACATTCTAGGGTCAGTTAAAAACCTGGTGCAAGAGATTCTCCCAAGAATCTACAAGAAAGAACCTGCTAAGACTCCTAACAATGACAGATACGTATCCTAAACTGGCCATCTCCTGTGATCAAATTGGTGCCAAGCCCAACTGTCATCAGAAAGACATTATTCTGTGACTGATGGAAACAGATAAAGAACCACAGTCAAACATTAGGTGGAGTTAGGGGAGTCGTGCAGAAGAAGTGGAGAAAAGATTGTAGAGACCAGAGAAACCAAGGACACCACAAGAAAACTCACAGAATCAACTAAACTTGGCTTATAGGGGCTCACAGAGAGACTGAATTAACAATTAGAGAGCTTGCATTGGATAGACCAAGGCACTCTACATAAACATCACAATTATGTAATTTTGTTTTGTTTTAAATGGGATTTCTAACAGTGGGAACAGGGCCTGTCTCTGACTCTTTAACAGGCTTCTGGTACCCTACTCCTCATACTGGGTCACTCTGCCCAGCCTCAATACATTGGGAGGTGCTTAGTCTTACTATAACTTGTTATGCTATGCTTTGTTGATGCTCATAGGAGACCAGCTTTTTCCGAAACAGAAATGGAGGAACAGTGGTTGTGGGGAGGAAATAGATGGGAGATGGGAGGGAGGGACGGATAGGCGAGGAGAGAGAGGAAACTGGCCAGGATGTAAAATAAATAAATGTATTAAAAATAAACAATATACATTTCTCAGATCCTCTCAGTGAATGAGATTACAAAATATTTTCACCATATTAATCTTTCTAAGAAAGGAAAAGTGAATCTGGACCACTTTATTCTCCCTTCAGGTTTATAATAACAGTAATATCTTTTCATTGAAAATCAACCTTTGATATTTTCTCTGAAGCTCATAATTTTGACTCTTCACAAACTTTGTTCTATAATTCTTATGACCTTTCATTCTGCTGTAATTATATCACTATAATATTATATTTAGTGCACCTGTTTTATTGAAAAAGTTTTCAAAAAAAAAATCTTCTGCCAAAACAATCATCACACCCTATCTCACTATTTGTCTATATTTGTTACCTCTCCCAGAACCAGATTTTTGATCCAATATGTGTAAGTGTATTTTAGAACTTCTGTGATAAAAGGAAACTCAGGGTCAAAGGGCACTCACTTTCACTCACGGTTCCAGGTTCTATCCATCTTAATAGGGAAGTCAAGGCACAGGAGCCTGAATTATCTGGTCCCATTATGTCTGCAGTCAAAGTCAGCAATGAGTACATGCATACTAATGCTCAGCTCACTTTCTTCATTTACACAACCTCAAATCTCATTTCCCAGGAAATGGTGCCACTAAGGTGAGTGGGTCCTTTTTCCTTACATGTTGATTACATCAAATCAGGATGATCCACCACAGACGTTCCTATAAACCAAAATAATATAAACGATCCCTGATTGAGACTCCCTTCCCAGGCAATTTTAGGGTCTGTCAAGTTGACACTGTAAACACCACACAGTGACAAGGATATTCAGACCAACAACCAATTTTCTAGCTGTTTCTCAAAAAAAAAAATTATTTTTGTTAATATACATCATCGTGTAGCTGATGGATTTTTTTTTACATAACTTATTCTGTATTTATTCATCTTCACTTAGAGTTTTAAAACTCTTAACTCACATCTATCAGGGTTTTAATATCCTTTTCTCTATAACTTGTCATATCTTACTCATGATAATCTTGCTGTTATGTTCTGAGCTGCTTCAACATATATGATTTCTTTGTGATATTATTACCCTGAAAACATCTTTCTACTTTTACTACTTTTCATGAAAGATAGGGTCTGATTCGGTAAGAATGGTCAACTTATATTTAGAAATAAATACATGTCACATTTTAATACATTAATATAATTCATACCATGGACACAAGTTTGTGGGTTAGTATTTAGATGATTAAGGAAAATTTCATGAAGATTTAAGTCATCAGTTGAATAAGTTGGATGTCCTTCTAGTTGCTTAGCTTGAGAAGTATGTCAATACTAAGGTTTAAAATGTCAAGAAATAGATTAGACAGTTTTCTGCTCTTAAATAAGAGCTTCATTCAATCAGCTTAATCTTCTACTTATATTCTAAACATATTTTGTGATTACCATAATATACGCACACAAATTTTTTCTTATCTCACTGTAAATTACTTTAAAAAGTATTTTTATTAAGTGACCCAAGCTAAATAGAATAACAGTTTCTAATGTGATAAAGAAATAACATATCTATGTTTATTAATCTCTATTAGCCAAATCAGGTAGAAACACTTCTTAAGACTTCCTGAATTTATTCTCTGCCCTTTATCAAATGCTTATTCTCATCCACTGTTCCTTTGAACAACTAATACTATTACTAACATATTTTTTACAAATTATGTAAATACCTTAAAACCTGGTTAAACTGTATATTAAACATTTTTGCTTTTGTACTTGTAGCTGATTGATTTTTTAAATATAATTTATTCACAGATCTATTCTGGAAAAGGTTTTCAGGTATATGGCTATACACTAACTTTTTTTTAAACATAAAATTAGTACCATTTTAATTAAAAAGTTTTTTCCATTTGACATATCACCACAGTTCCCCCTTCATCCTCTCCTCCCACTTACCCCCCAGCTTCTCCCTACCTTCTCCTCCCCTATCCATATTACTCATAAGGAGTAAGGCTTCCCAAAGGGAATCAACAAAATCTCGAATATCAAGTTGTGGTCAGACCAAGGCTCCCATCCCCCCATATCAATGCTGAGCAGTATATCAATTTATGGGAAATGGGTTTCACAAAGCCTGTTCATGAGCTAGGAATAAATCCTGGTCCCGCTACTGGATGCCCCACAAACTTCCCAAGTCACACAACTGTCACCTATATCAGAGGGCCTAGGTACAGGTTCCTCTCTGTTCAGTCCAGAATCCATTGAGCTCCTAGTAGCTCATGTCAGTGTCTCTGTTGGTTTCTCCATGATGATCTTGACTCCTTTTCACATATAATCCATTCTCTTCCTCTTTGATTGAACTGGGAGCTCATCCCAATGCTAAGCTGTGGATCTCTGCATCAGCTTCCATCTCTTGCTGGATGAAGTTTCAATGATGACAATTAGGGTGGTCTTCAAGTTGATTTCAGGGGAGGCTAGTTCAGGCACCCTTTCCAATATAACTTGGAGTCTTAACTGAGGCCTTGTGGATTCCTGGGATGCTCCCTAGCATTCAGTTACTCCCTGTCCCCAAATGGCTCTGTGTATCAAGATTTCTATTATTGTTCTCCCTCTCGGTACCTCCCCAGCACTACCAGCCCATCCATTCCCTCACGTTATCACCCCTGTGCCCTCAATTTACTCAGGAAATCTTATCTATTTCCCCTTCCTCAGGGATCCATAGATAACTCTCTTAGGGTGCTCCTTGTTACTTAGCTTTCCTGGGGTTTTAGATTGTAGCCTGGTTATCCTTTGCTTTATATATGAGTGAGTAAGTACTCACTGTTTGTCTTTCTGGGACTGGGTTATGTCACTCAGCAAGGTTTTCTTCTAATTTTATCCATTTGCCTGTAAATTTCAAGATGTCATTAACAAAAAGAAACCCACTGTTCTATAATACCCAATTGTACAAATGTACCACATTTTCCCCCATATCTTGGTAGAGGGGCATCTAGGTTGTTTTTAGGTTCTCACTAATATGAATAATGCTGCTCTGTACATAGTTGAGCAAATGTCCTTATAGTATTAATGTGCATCCTTTGAGTATATATGCAAGACTAGTATTGTTGGGTCATGAGTTAGATCGAATCCCAGTTCTCTGAAGTACAATCATATTAATTTCTAAAGTGGCTGTACAAGTTTATGCTCCCATATGAAGTACAGGTCCCCTTAATGCCACATCCCCTCCAGCATAGGCTGTCAATGGGGTTTTTAATCTTAACTATCTGACAAGTATAAGATGGAACCTCAGCATTATCTTGATTTGCATTTATCTGAAACCTAAGAATGTTGATCAGTACTTTAAAGTTCTCTCAGTCATCTAAAATTACTTTGTTGGAAATTCTGTTTACAGATGTACTCCATTTTTAATTGGATTATTTGTTATATTGATGTCTAATTCCTTGATTTCTTTATACATTTTAGGGATCAGCCCTCTCCCAGATATAGGCTTGGTGAAGATCTTTTCTCATTCTGTAGGCTACTGTTTTGTTTTATTGACCATGTCCTTTGACTTACAGAATTGTTGCTCTCAGTGTCTATGCTACTGGTGTTATATTTAGGAGGTGGTTACTATGTCAATGTGTTGAAGGCTATTCTTCACTTTATCTTTTATGATATTTAGTATAAATATGTTTGTGTTGAGGTTTTTGATCTACCTGGATTTGAGTTTTGTGCAGGGTGATAGATATAGATCTATTTCCATTCTTCTACATTCCACCATCCAGTTATGCCAGCAAAATCTGTTGAACATGCTTTCTTTTACTGTGTACTGTTTTGGCTTGTTTGTCAAAAATCAGGTGTTCACAGTTGTGTGGATTAATGTCGGGCTCAGCAATTTGATTCCATTTGTCCACATGTCAGTTTTTCTGCCAATATTAAGCTGTTTTTATTACTATAGTCTATGGTGGCACTTGAAGTCACAGATGGTTTTACCTCTACAAGTTCCTTTATTGGACAGGACTACTTTGACAATCCTGAGTTTTTATTTTTACCTTATGGATTCTTTCAAGGTCTGTGAAGAATTGTGTTGGGTTTGATGACGATAGCATTGAGTCTGGAGATTTCTTTTGGTAAGATTGCCATTTTTACTATGTTGATTCTGCCTATCCCAAACTACCCAAGAGCATGGACAATTTTTCCATTTTCTGATATCTTCTTCAATGAAAGCAGTGCTAAGAAGAATGTCTATTGTACTAGATGCCTATAGGAGAATTTGGAGAAATTTCACACAAGCGAATTAACAGCACACCTAAAAGCTCTAGAACAAAAGAAGCAAACTCACCCAGAAGGAGTAGATGGCAGGAGGCAGGAAATTATGAAATACAGGATTGAAATCAATAAAATTGAAACAAACAGAATAATACAAAGAATCAATGAAACACACAGTTGATTCTTTGAGAAAACCCACAAAGGCAAAATCTTTTCAAAACTAACCAAAAAGCAGAAAGAGAATATTCAAATTAACAAAATCAGAAATGAAAGGGGGGACATAACAACAGTCACTGATGAAATCCAGAGAATCACTAGGTCATATGTCAAAAACTTGTACAACACAAAATTAGAAAATCTAAAACAAACTGACAATGTTCTGGATAGGTACCACTTACCAAAATTAAATCAAGACATAAAAAACTTAAATATATCTACATCCCTTAAGGCAATAGAAGCAGTTAAAAGTCTTCTCACAAATATAAATAAATAAATAAATAAATAAATAAATAAATAAATAAGTAAGTAAGTAAGTAAGTAAGTAAGTAAGTAAATAAAATAAATAAATAAATAAAATAATAAAATCTCTGGACCAGACGGTTTTAGCCCAGAATTCTGCCAGAATTTCAAAGAAGAATTAATATCAATGTTCCTCAAATTGTTCCACACAATGAAAACAGAAGGAACATTGCCAAAATTCTTGTGAGGCTACAGTCACCCGGATTTCCAAACAGCATAAAGACACACAAAGAAAATTACAGACCATTCTCCCTCATGATGCCAAAAATACTAAAAACAAAAACAAACAGAAACACCACTGTCAAACCCAGTGTAAGAATAATAAAAGAAATCACCCACCATGATCAAGTAGGCTTCATTCCAGAGATGCAGTGATGGTTCAACATATGAAAATCTGTCAATGTCATCCACACTATAAACAGTCCGAGATATGATGCCTTGCTTTCTTGCATACACTTGACGTTTTATCTCTGGAAATTAAGTGAGACATAATACACTTGATTTATTACATAATAATATATCAAATATTGTCTGGTAGAAAGAAAAGACTTATGAATACTAAAATTCTTTTTTAAAGTATCTCTCTCTCTCTCTCTCTCTCTCTCTCTCACACACACACACACACACACACACACACACACACACACACACACACACACACACACACACACACACACACACTGGTTCCCAAATGCTCCCTGAAACCCTAAAGGTGGAAGTATTTTGTAAAGGTATCTGTTGAGACTGGGCTACACAATCTTCATTTTGATTTGCTGTAATTTTCTGTTATGATCTCCCCTGTTACAAAGAGAAGTCTTCTGGATGAGACATGAAGAGCACATTCATTTGTGGTTATAAGGACAGAAATTTAGATTGTTATTAGAGATTATGCTGTCAGTAGGTTGTGGGAGGTTGTGTTGTTTCATTTTAAATAATTGTCCCAACCACTGGTTTAATAAAAAGAGCTGATTGGCCAAAGGCAAGCAGGAAGTGTAGGCGGGACTATCAGACTAAGAAAAAGTCTGAGAGCAGAGTGCCAGACAGAGCACCAGAGAGAAGCTGCAGGATGCATAGGACAACCATGCAGCTCTAAAGAAAGGTACTGAGCCGCATGGCTGAACAAGAGACATGGGATAGCTTAAGGGTAGAGAGTTAGCAAGCTATATGCCTGGGCCTAAGGCTGATCAGCCTAAAACTATTGGAAGCATCTGTGTGTCTCTGTGGGACTGCAGGTCTGTGGGTCTGTGGGCCTAGACCTTGAGGTTAGGCCAGAAAGTCCGGGCCAGAAACCTCATACTACAGTAGGTAGTTCTTTCCACTTCTCCCTTAATACTCATTACTCCAGTAGCGCTGAATAGTTAGTTAGGATTTCGGTATGGTTTTCCTTTTACTAAGTGAGTCTTAAGTCCACTCAGAGAGCTATAGATAACATCAATGTGTACCTCCCACCTCTGCATCCTCAGGGTTATGATGAAATATTGCTTGTTCATGTGGTCCATAGGCACCATAGCTGGGTAGGAGTGTTGGTTGCCTCCCTCGGGAACTTGCATGGAACTTATGGGTACCGTGAAAGATTGTTCCTTGAAAGAAAAATTACAAGTCACTTCTAGATCTGGCCTTGGGTCTCTATTACTGTGGTACATAATGTCTTCAGAAGTAGGAACTTACCATTCTCTCCATCTCTCTCTCATGGGCAACCCAGGACAACAGCCTTAGGCTGCAACTTTAAGGAGTCTCTTAGACAGACGTGCTCAAAGCTCAAAAAAGGGCTTTTCGTGTGAAATGGTCCTTGGTGTTGGAGAGAGTATTATCAGTCCAGAGGGGAAAAGTTTGTTTAGACTTTTTGTGTAAATTTTTACACAAATTGTATAAACTATAATTGTTTATTTGATTTTTTAGGTGAATAATATGATTACTTATGGGATTTTCCAATATTTTTACTGTGATTTTATCTTCTCCCTTCTGTATTTAACATCTTTTCTCTTCTAAAGACCCCCTTTTTCGCATTTCCTCTATCAGATCATTTGTCCTTTGCTACTCTGCCTTCCCTCTGTACTTATTACCCTGCCTTCCCTCTGTACATATTACCCTGCCTTCCCTCTGTACATATTACCCTGCCTTCCCTCTGTACATATTACCCTGCCTTCCCTCTGTACATATTACCCTGCCTTCCTATTTTCCTGATCAGATCACGTGACTCTGTTGTTTTCCTTCTATCTATTTCAGTCTCTCTATCCTATCATTTATTTCATTAAAATTCTCTGATTTCTGCTGGACTCACATTTGAAGATTTGTAGGAGGAGCCTCGAATGAGAGAATCAATATTTGTTTTTCTGGTTCTGGGTTGCCTCGTTCAATATGATCTTTCTGAGTTCCATATGTTTGCCTGAAAAATCATAATTTTATTTGTTTTCTTTGTGGCAGAGTAGTATTCCATAGTATATTGTCCATTCATCAGTTGTAGAACATCTAGGTTTTTCCCATTTCCTAGCTATCATAAATATGGTGCTAATAAACATGACTGAGCAAGTATCAGCAGAGTAGGATGTTGACACCTTTGGGTATAAAGGATCTAGTATAAGATAATACACTTTAATTCTATGCATTCAAAATTATAGCTTTTAGGGCAAAGGAAGTTTTATCTCACATAAATTTGTATCATACACACACACACACACACACACACACACACACACACACACACACACACACACACACAAACACCCCCCCCACACACACACACACACATACAATCACCCACACATACATGCAAACACCAGCTTAGTTATCTATTAACTAAGAAGTGGTGTAGCTGGGTAGTAAGGTAGACTTATTTTTAGCTTTTTGAGAAATGTCCACCCTAATTTCCACAGTAGATACAGCAGTCTTATTTCAACCAACAGTAGTGAGAAGCTTCTTTCCCCTGCGTCCTCTCTAGTGGGTGCTGTTTTGTTTACATTTTCCAGTCATAGGAAATATCAAAGTTCTTTTGATTTGCATTCTCCAAATTTCTGGGGACAACAAAAAATATTAAATTTAATTATAAAACCTTAGGTTTATAACTAATATGAGAAGAGTTTCCTTATTTCCACTCAACTTTAAAATCAAAAAAGAAAAACTATCTTTTCTGACACATTTCTTTATTAACATTGCCAAAGCTGTGAAATAATTCATTGGAATGAATTTAACTATACAACCTTTGTAAGTGTTCACTAATTAACACAGTGTGATTTGGACACAAAACTTGATAAATAGATAAAGAAACTGGAGTGTGCAACTGTGTGTGTGTGTGTGTGTGTGTGTGTGTGTGTGTGTGTGTGTGATACAATTTGATGTGGAATAAAACTTCCATTGCCCTAAAAGCTATCATTATTTACTATCCTTTCTGAATCACAGTATTGAAAATGTTATTTCATACTAGATCCTTTATTCTACACAGAATCCAAATTTTACATCATTATCCAAATATGAGCAAAATACATTCATGATGTGGGAATGCCTTTCTGTATGCTGTGAATATCAATCTTTAAATAAAGGAGCTGTCTTGGGCCATGACAGGCACCATAGAAGAAGTAGGAGGAGAAATCAGAACATAGGTAGGAGAAGCTGGGCGTAGTCAGGCAGACTAAGCTGAAGCCCAAGGAGCAACATGTAAGGAACACAGGTGAGCCATGGGCCATGTGGCAGACAGATTAATAGAAATGGGTTAATTTAAGATGTAAGAGCTAGCTATCAATGTGCCTGAGCCATAGGTCAAACAGCATGAAGTTAATATAAGCATCTGAGTCATTTCTGGGGGCCTGAGCGGTGGGCAGCTGGGCGGCTAAGGGGTCTGGCATGGCAGGGTCCGGACCTCTGGCCGCCCAGGACCCTGAAACCCCACTACTACACATTTAATACTTCTAACATATGTACAATATCTTTCTGACCTCTGTAAGTAGAAAATAGTCCTTAACCTAAAATAATAAACAAAAATTAAGAAGTGATAAATTCACCAGCTTCCCAGATAACCAAGTTTACCAAACTCAAAACATTCCAACAAACTAAAAGATACATCATATCATAAGCAAAATTATGATAGTTGACATGTAAACCACAGACTGGCATAACACAGTGAAATCTCAAATAGCAAGAAGTAATATTCTATAAAAAGTGCATATGTGTACATACATAAGGACAGAGTTATGACTCAGGGGCTATGTAGGATATTGAATGTGTAACTAATACAAAAAAAAAAAAAAGACACCCTGATGGCCAATGCACAGGACAGTGGTGGCAATAAAGAAAATGAAATCTAAAGTTGCAATATGAAATCATTTTCTGAATTATATTGGAAAATATAATTTGTTCAAAAATCTGTGCTTAATAAATTATGTGTAGGATTCAAAGTCTTGCCAAGAGCCTAAGAAAGCCCAGTATAAAAGTTCAAGTAAACTTTGTCATTACTGCTTTAAGTCTCCCACTGGTCCTTGCAGGGATCCATAGCACACTGCTGGCAACAATGCTTTTCTGCAGTTCTCTGCCTCCAGTAGATCATTTGAAACACTCATGTGTTTAGAATAGTTTCCAAAGTGAAATAATAGATAAATGTTTAAATAGTGCATATGTCTTGTCTTTTATGTTTCTCAAATATTCCAACTAGCTCCTTTTTCAGAAAGTATCCTTAAGTATCTTAAGCTAGTAACTAGCTCCCTTTAATTATACAAACACTTCAGGAAAAGGATATCTGTAGCACTGGCCCAATGCCTAACAGCAGCATCCAGAAACCCCTCAATGGCATGCATGCCAGGGTTGTCTCTGAGCCTTTGTTTGAGATTATTTCTTTGAAACAAAGGGTATAACATATAATATTTTAAAATTTTATTATTTTTTAATAAAAGATTCTTGTTTTGGGCAATTTTGGTCCCTGTGCTAACCCAAGGACTCATCACCTCACATTCTAGGCTTCTCATACTTGGTCTTGATAAGAGTCTCACTTTTTTATGTGCATGGGCTTTTAACAACTACACATTGTTTTCAGATAGCCACTTTATGCCTGTTTCTCTGTCTTCAAAGGAGAGAAGGATTTTTCCAACAGCCACTACAGTTCTCAGAATATTAAGAACACCTTCCCATGAGCTGACCCTGTCTGTGCACAATTAATATCTTACTGCAGGAAACTCATCCTACAGACCTAAGCATAGTTGCCCTGGTCTCCTGTTCTCATAGAGCATGCTATTATACTTCCTTCCCTACTGATTTGAGGTTTTGTTTTGATCTGTGCATCTTTGTCCATCTGTCCTTCTCATTCCGTGCCTACAGATTCTACCAAAGGTCAGATAGATCAGGCCTTGCTACTATGTGGAATGATGTAGTAATTAGCAGACATTATCTCATCATTTTTCTAGGTAAAGGCCCTTTAATAGAAGGTACACATGTTGGGAAATAATCAGAAGACACAATTAAATATAGAAAATAAAAAGTAAATATGATAACATTTCTATATACTTAACTTAATAATTTATGGCAATTTATATTGACAGAAACTTTCAGAAATTTGAAACAACACTGGCAGAAATTTGTTTAAGTGTAGATGGCATGTTCATAAAGGATTTCAAGGCAAGATTTGAGTCATTCAGACTTTTCCCTTTACTTTTGAATATGAGGAACATAGCACTGATACTGGTCTTCCTCTTGGTGAAGATGGTATTTTTTCCTGCTTTTTTATTTCCCCTACATGTTCAGTGTAACCAGGAATCATTCTTGCCCTACTAAATTTTCATCTCAAGAATCCTTCTATTTCTTCTTCCTATGTTTTAAGTTCTAACAGTTCATTCACAACTATATCGTCATATTTCTTACTATTTTTATCTTTCATAGGTTGGTTTTTTTTTTGTTTTATTTTACAACTGATTAGTTTTTCTTCTGGCTGGAATATTCTAGAATGCTAGGAACCATCTACAAAGCTCTGTACTATGTGGTCATCAGGAGCCCCTGAATTTGTAAGTTGCTGGCTTTGTCTCGAGCCTTTCCCTAAAACAAAGTGCTTCTTATTGTTTGTAAGATGCCCACTAAGCATGGTCAAAAATAATTAAGCTCATAAAAAGCATTGCAATTAAGGATTTCAGTAAATCTTGAATCAATTGTTTATATTTTTATGCCATGTTAAAATAATTGCTGTGTAGTAATAACCCATCTGGCAAGCATATTTTTCAGTAGCAGATTTGAAAGAAATATATGAATATGATATTTTCACTTCCATTTTTAATCATAAATTTTCACAAAACTGTTTATAGACTACAGTATTAAGAACCCAATCAGTATATTTTCTCAGTTATAATATTAAATATTTTGCCACTGTTTAATCACATTTAAATCTTAGCTCATGTGAGTAAAACTGAAAAACAAATTTAGATACTGCTAATGATTAAAAGTGTTATTCACCAAATTACAATCTAGTCATAAAATAATAAAATATATGTAGAAAAAAATTAACTTTGCTATTGCCTATCTTGTTTCTGAAAGCCTATACTATATAGAGAATATTTGTTATAATAAAACTTTAAGACAATGAATAACCAAATTTGTTTCAAATAGATTTACTAATGGAGACAACTCTGAACAAAATTCTGTAATGATTCTAATGCTCTCAGCCAACACTTTATTTAATAAAACTTAAGAGCTTCTTAATATTTACTGCATTGAGGAATAATGAATCTTTCATAGATATGCAAAGTAAATACTATTTCTCCTTTATCGTTTCTAATGGTGAAATAAATGTAAATACTCTTGATCATACAAATGTGCTTTTCTAACACTGGCTACCGAAATTGGAAAGAAGGAAAAAGTTTTTTTTCAGAATCTGATAGAATTTATTAAAATAGCTCCCTTGGGGGGTAACTCCATCCTCCAGAGTGAAACTTTCCTTGGGGTTAACACAGCAGCTCTCTAGCTCCTATTCAGAATATAGAACCATATTAATGTAGTATTTTAATACAGAGCAAAATTCTACTTCTGTCTTCAGAATTATGATGTGCTAGTATTTACATGAATGAATATAAAATTTAACTTAAGTTTACTAAAGACAGTTATTGTGAATTATTATAAATTCTATTGAATTTTACTTAGAATGGAAATTTTTAATCTAAAGTCTCACTTCTTTTTCTGTGCTCTCTTTAAAGACACACAAACACACACACACACATTCACACACATGAACACCCATGGGCACACACATGTACATGCACATAGGCACATATGAACCACACACAAGTACATGCGTATATCTTCCTCCCACCTCCTTTAATAAATCTGTAGAAAATTTTAGGTAATCTAGATTTTTCTCTTTGACAATTATAGATGTTATATTTGCTTCCTTCTATTTAACCATTAATATATTTACTTATATAAAAAATTGGCATATATTTCAGAAATCTTCACATTTGTTTTGAACAAAGTTAATCCAGAGATCAAAGTGTGCATAGTAGTGAGTAGGCATTCCATTTTGCTAAGAGAAATGCTTAGAGAAATTTTACATTTGGATAGTTCTTTATGTGTTACAAAGGAGAAGAATCTTGCATGGCATCTCTAACAAAATTACAAGTTCCAAATAGATCTTTTACTTTCATTATCCATCACTAGTGAGAAGGGCTTATTGTTTAATATTGCTGCAGCAAACAACACGTGTGATTCAAAGGAGGCATGATCGTGATCTTGGAGACATACCTAAGTGAAAATCAAAGTGTCACACCTTCCCTGAGGGGGAAATGTATTACGGTTGTACTTGCTTTGTTGTGAAGGGCAGTTTCTGCCTTGAATTTGAGTTACCAGGGTGAATCATTATGATCTTAGGCATTCTAATTATTCATTGTTATTAGTCCATTCTAATGGTTTTTGAAATAATTAATCAGTAGACAAATTTGCAGCCAGGTAATATGCCTTCAAAGTTTCTTTGCCTTCTGTGGCAGTCAATTGATACATGATGTAAGGTGAATGATATAAAGAAATACAGAAAGCATGTTCGCATTTTCTCAAGCACAACTACAAATCTCTGACTTACAGTGATGCTATCCCAGTGTGGGCATGTCTTTCCATATGCTGTGAATAAAGGACTATTTGGCCCATAGCCAGCACCATAGAAAAGGTAGGTGAGGAAATCAGCATAGGTAGGAGAAGGAGGGCAGAGTTGAGGGAGATGCATTCCAGCTGCTGAAAGAAGCAACATGTAAGAAAATAGGTGAGGCACAGGCCACATGGCAGACAGATTAATGAAAATGGGTTGAGTTAAGATGAAGGAGCAAGCTAGTGATGTGCCTGAGACATAGGCCGAACAGTATGAAATTAATATAACCGCCTGTGTGTTTCAAGCAGTGGGCGGGGGCTCCAAACTGTGGGGGTAGACTCAGCCAGAAACCTAATGTTACACTATCCTGGTATGTTTCCTCAACTTGAGACAAAAGAGATTCACCTTGAGAAAAGGCCTCCCTCAGATTGCTTGCAGGAAAATTTGTGTAACCATTTTTATGATTAACGATTGATGTAGGAGGGTAAAACGTAGTGGGGGCTGTGTCCTCTTTGAATAGAAGGGTGCTCTTTGTTTATATATGAGGAAGCCATGAGGTGCAAGTATGTAAGCATTCGTACATGGGCTCTGCTTCTGTTTCTGCCTCCATGCTCCTGCCTTGAGTGGCTATGCTGTGTTTCTCTGATCATGGTCTATAACCTATAGGTCAAATATCACTTTTCTCCCCAAGTTGCTCTTGGTCATGATGCTTTATCACAGCAATAGTATTAAACTAATACATTCCCATGCCTTCTCTGCGGCAGTGCTCTAGGCATGACGACCTACCCACATTCTATCAGTGCTATCATTATAATTATCACAAAATCTACATGAAAGAGTCTAGCTTTCCAAGTACCCCCAGCTCCCCACACCACACAGATCTCTCAAGAACTATTACATTATAGAAAGATTGAGACAACATTGCATTTTTTCTTTTCTTGACATTAAATAAAAGATGATTGCAAGTTGTTCTATCACATGTCAATGAAAATGGATTGCATTTGTTTTATGTGAGTCTGGGAAGCAGCTATATTTGTCTTCATCTCTGCCTCATTGATATAAGTAAAAACAACCACATGAAACACAAATACAGTAAAATGTAAACTGTAATTTGGAATCACCCAACCCTTGTTCCAGTGCTTCCATCCTTTCTTTGATGCTATGTATATTCTCTCAAGCTAAGTTGTATATAATTCCCCCTTTTGCATATGTATAGTTTCACTAATGAGTATACCAGTGGGATCATCATCCCTGTTTTCAATAAGAGAAACCACTTGCACCTATGACCCCCATTGGAAAGGATGTGAAGAAATACAGGAGAGTAGCTTGCCTGCATAAAAGTGTATTCACATGGGAGCCAAGCATATGGGTTCATCCTATCCACCTGCTCCCCTGAGCAAAGTTCCAAGAATAAAATATTAAGCACCCCAGAAGCCAATGTCTTAAAAAAGGCTTTCTGCTAACTCGATCCAGTAAATTCCAAGCTAGAATTTCTATTCCAGGTCCTATATATCCACCAGCAACAAATCAAACCAAACAAATGCATAGAGTCTTTTATAAAAATAATATTACCTACTATTCAGATATTTTTATATTTACTAACATGTATAACAACTTCATATTACTTATACAACAGCAGTAAGCACATTTGAATCAATATCTCATAGCATAACTAGCTAGTTATAGAATTATTCCATTTTTTGTCACAACTCTTTATTAAATGCAAATTCAGGGAAGCTAGGACTCGTGATTTTTGCATTTCTTTATTTCCACATCAGTTGAAATCCTATCGGTAATCAAAAAATGCTTCTCAAATAAATGTCTGAGATGAGTTCTATTTTGAATCTGAAACCTCCTGAGATATTTGACAAAAAAAAACCTACATATGTCAGTGTTTTCCATGCAACAATTTATACGGTGTGCTTAACAAGGACTTTACAAGACACCAACAATTCTGCAAAGTGTTATAATGATTCCTATTCTGTCATTGACTAAGTCTCTGAAAAAATAGTAATAAGTTGCTAAAGGCCAGGTCATACATTTGAAGCCAGACTTATATTATAGATTGTTCTTATTGAATACACCATCTCATATCTTCTTCACTCTGGTGTGTATACTCTTTAATCAAATATTCAAATTTTATATTCAGAGACACTTTGGTAAGTATATCATATGCATATTTACATGTAATTATATGACATGAAACATGTTATGCTCATAATTTGTACAAAATATGAATTATATATTTAACAAACATATAACTATTGGAACTATTCCAGTGAGTGGAATTATATAAAAATGACCTTATGCATTTATTTATGTTACCTAGATGCTGATCTGCTTAGAAGCCCCTTCTTAATCTCAACTGACAACATCTACCTAAACTATCTCTCCAAGATCAGCTTTTTGAGCAATTATATCTCAAATAGAGTTACTCACAAATCTTATAGCACCGGTCCTCACAAGAATAAATTTCCTATGATTCTTATGTGGAAATATTTTTGGATTGTTTTTATTCTAATGACAAGCATAATTTCTCCTATAACCTATAGGATAAGTCATATCATTGAGATGGATACAACTGTTTTTAACAGCTGTCATCATATGTGACACCATCAAATGGTGAGCCATTGAGAGGTATACATCTTCATTCTGTTTACCTGTTTTCTCTCAAGTGTCATCTACACCTAAAATTGTACGGTGTTGTGCCTATGAAACATGGTGTACAATTAGGTCAAAATTGAGACTCATTGTTAATCAATATACACATGCATGATAAAGCCCCATATTCACTGAAATCTTAAGCCTTTCCTCCCCTCATTTTTATCCTTAAAATTGTCAAAGGCAGAAAAATCTCTCTTTTATCTCTCTCAGAAGCTTTTAATTTTCTCTGAAATATAAAAATTTTGGGAAGGGAGGGATGGAGAAAGGGAAAAACAAAGTGGAAAGATAAATACTTCAAGGAAGTACTTAGTCAAGTTCTCTAATAAACATGATCCACTGCTCTTGTCAGTGAGAATTCAATGATCATTAGCATCACCATTTCAAAAGAAAAATTACCCCCACTCCATCCATCAAATCAATATCTACACAGAAGAGAGAAACTATCATAGATTGTAATCAGCAAACTGCTCAATATGTTGTCTCAAGTTTCCAAGGCACATTAATCAGATTCTTATTTTACTGATATTAATGAAATATATTCACAAATTATATTGAATATTCACCTTTGCTATTTCAGAGATATTTTTGGACATACCCAATCACAAATTATGATTTATAATAATAAAAAGGTGAGAGACAAAGCAGGGAAGATAATATTTAATGCTTCCATGTAATATTTATTACATAAACAATTATAATGTATACATTTAAAATATATCAGGCTAAAGGGAAATTTTATTAGTACGATAAAATGTTACATTGCTGTGTTATCATGGAACTTTTGCCTCTCACTGAATGTACTTTTGTTCTGACATATATTTCTTGCATTTTATTTATGAGAAGCATTTATGTATAGAAAAGAGATTTTTTTTTTTGGTTATTTACAAGCTCTTTTTTCCTTAAAGTTTCAACAGTTCTTCCAGAATATACCGACAGAACATGTCTCATTAGAACCTAATCTGAGTTTAGTTCCCTGCCTAGTCTACATGAGGAGGTGAGAGTTGAAACCCTTCTTCCTTTATATAGTCAAATTCTGCTCTTTGTTCCTAGCTGAATTAATTTTGTTAAGGGCAACACCACACACACACACACAAACACCCACACACACACAAGTATATATTAGAGCATATAAGAAAGACATTGCATCATTGCATCATTTAGGTAATTTATAAACAATGAATTAGAAGATTATATGCAAGCACTAAAATGCTGGAAGGGATGACAAAGATACTATGTGTTTGCAAACATCTGTAGACAAGGGTAGAATGTGACTATTTGGAGATAAGTAGGCTATTTTGTTAAACAGTATTCTTGCTACACAGGAGTAAAAAATATAACAAAAAAGATTCATAACTAGATTTATATTGTTTCTTCTTTAAGTTGCCACACAAACATCTCAAAACAGTGTCTCTAATTTGGTAGCATATATTGAAACACATCTGTCTATGCTTCTAGCAACAGGGGTTGTTACACACTGGATCTATGGCATTTGGTCTCTGATCCTTAACAGTCACATATTGTAACTGTAGGACTTTTGAAGTTGGACTAGTTCATTTTGCAGTATAAGATGGGCGTGGCACTGTGAGAGGGTCATGGAAACTTTTAGGCAGTGGAGCCCAGCTGGAGGATGGGGGGGGGGGTAGCTGGAGGCTGTATTTAGGAGTTACAACATGGATCTGGTTCCAGACCAATTGTATCATTGTCTGTGGAAATCTAAGAAAGAAATTCCACGCCCTTCTGTGACAGCCACAGCCACCGAGAACTCTTTCATGCCTTCCCAGCACTGAGGGACCCCTCCCTTTCAAATTGCAAATCAACATACGTGCTGTCCCTTTAAGGTTTTTGTTTCAGATGTTTCATCAGAGAGATTAAGAAAGAAGCAGGGAATACATTGTAATTCAAAATCCCCAGATCAAGCCATTCACCCTGTCAACAACTATTAAAAGAAACTCTTTCTCCATTTGCTAGAAGTAGGAGCTTAGAATAAGGAAGTTTGGAATAGTAGAGCTATTGCCACTAGCACTGGCAAGTCCAGCCACTCCATGGCAAAAGGAAAGATGTCTGTCCTTATGCTTCTCTTGCCTTTATCTGAGCATCTACTGCATAAGATAATAGAAAGAGGACAGCAGACAAATAATGGTTTGGGTTCCTGCCTCCATTATTAGGATAAGAATTTAGAAGTATGCGCTAATATCTGGGAACAATGACTTATCAACTGCCTCACATATGGTACTTTGGCTACTCCGCATCATATTAGAATATTTACAAACAGGGAATGTTTCCACTCTGCGGAATTACTCTCACATCAAATATTTGCTCCCCAAAGTAGAAATAACTGGTTTCCCAGAATCACTACATCCTTCTCTGTGGGCACTCAGTGTATATAACTTGACGGCTTGAATATTCTCTAATGTTTCTGTTTCATGTTAATGTTTAGTAGTAAGAAGAATGGCACTGTAGAAAGAAATTTTTATATAAAGTTGTGGGGTGTGTGTGTGTGTGTGTGTGTGTGTGTGTGTGTGTGTGTGTGTGTGTTAGGAAGAGGTACAAAAATTAGTGGTAAAGCAGATCAAGTGATTGCAAGGATACCTAAGGTTTTTATAAACACAGTAAGTTTAAGGTGTAGAATGATGGTCATGTTTGACGGGATTGTCTATTAAACCGTTGACTAAGATGGATGGTGCTAGAACATCAGTAATTTGGGAGGAAGTGAACTTTGCCTCTCAAATTACCTTTAAGTGTACTTTTAATTAGCATGTAAAATTTGTCATTTGGTACACAGTTCTAGGAATGTGACTATTGCATAAAACTCTGTAGTAGCAACCACATTTGAGATATTTAACAATTCTATAAGTTTGAAACTTTCCACTTCTACCATTTCTCATCAAATAAATATTCCATACTTCAAACCTCTGAAGAGAACAATTACCACAACTGATTAATTTTTAAGAAAGAGTATTGCTACATAGTCCATGATGCCCTCAACTTGTAATTATCTTGCCCCAATCTCTCAAATATTGTGTTTATAGGTCTAACTAACCATATCGAGCTCTAAAGCTAAAGTTTTGCTCTTACTACAATGTCATATAAATTTAATTAATCATTACATTGCATATTATGCTGCATGTTCAGTTTATTTGATATCATTTATTTAAACTTATATATTTATTTGTTTATTTTTTGAGACAGTGACTCCTATAACTTAGGCTGACATTCACCTCAGAATGTAACTGAAAATGACCTTGAATTCCCTTGTACTTCCCAAGTTCTGGGGTTATAGATGTGTGTCCTCACACTTAGCTTCTTTAACTACATCCTATGATAATTTAATGTAGTATATTTTATGCACCATAAAATTCTCACACTGCAAGTAGTCCAGAAGCAGCTGATCTCACAAAGAAGGGCTGATAATAAATCAGCACTGGCAGAGACCGCAGATAACGATTTGTGATAGATTTACATAGTTATTCAAAACTGTCATTACAAATCAGATTGGAAATTTCCATCATCTTCAAAGTTTCTTCAATTTTATTTGCAGTTAGTGTCTTCTATCAGCACCAGACAGACAGTTATTTGTTTCTATTTTCTATAAATAGGTCATTCATGGGCATTATATATAAATAAATTACATGTTATTTGCATCTGTCTTTTTTTATCTTATTATTTTTTAAAATTTTACTTATTTGCAGATCAAACATATTTTATGTACTTTTTAAAAATGTAAATTATATCACTATATTACACAAATAAACATTTACTCCATATTCATCAGTTATGATATAAAGTTTATATGTGTCTTTGTAATAAAACAGCTATGAGCACTTAAGAACACAAGTTTTTCATACATATGTGCTTATTTCTTGAGTATATTTCTAAAAGATAATTTTGAGATATATAATAAGTCTAACATCAGAAGAGATTATTTGGTATTAGGTTAAATATTACACAGTATGTATATATACTAAAGTATTATGTGCTATTATGATATTATTAAGAACATTTATAACACATTTATACTAATTAAAATGTATTTAATTTTAAAGTAATAATTTTTAAAAAGTAACTGTACACATCCTTTCCTATAGGATTGTAGTCTGCTTACAATCACATAGGATAATACTATTCTGTTAAACTTCTGCACATCTGGCTTTTCTCAGTTAGTATTGCTCATTAATAAGAAGGAAATTTTAAGCACTTCTTGTAAGTCAGATGTATTGGCAACAGACTCTACTGTCTTTTGCTCATTAATAATTGTCTACTTTGCTTGTTCCTGAAAGTCAGGAAACCTATGGATTTAGAATTAGAAGTCTTCACATTTATTTAGTTTCAGTATGTTGAAAATGGCCATCCTTTGTTTTGTACCTTCTAATATATTTTATGGCTTTTCAAAAGTAGCCCTTTAACGAGAAGTCTGCAACATTATCTGGTGGCTTTCAGTTTGTATTTTATATTTTTATTTTTGGTGTTTGGTAGTTTTATTCAATGAGCATGATTCTTTGAGAACAAGGTTAAGTATGCACGGTTATCCTTTACTAAATCAACTTATTTCTTTGAATAATTTTCTGTAACAATCTTTTCCTAATCTCATGTGTTCTTATGTTAGAACTGCTATAATCATCAATCACACAGCCCTGTGAGTTACTCATGTTCAATCATCAGAAGTTCTTTATTTCTGACCATCATAGATGCTTTATTTATATTGAACTCTGTTCAAATGTACAGATTTGAAGTAATTCCATCCCCTTTATTATTTAGTTCAGCACATATTGAGAAGTCTTACTTTTAAAATGTGTAGTAGGAGGTTTCTGGCCCAGACTTTCAGGCCTACCCTCAAGGTTTAGGCCCGCAGACCTACTGACCCTCAGTCCCACAGTCCTACAGTTCCATAGAGACACACAGATGCTTTCAACAGTTTTAAGCTGATCAACCTAAGGCCCAGGCATATAACTTGCTAACTCTTTAACCTTGAACTAACCCATGTCTCTTGTCTTGTTCAGCCATGTGGCTGGGTACCTTTTCTTAGAGAAGCATAGTTGTCCTCTGCTTCTTCTGGCTTCTCTCTGGCATTCTGCTCTGTTTTTCCAGTTCCCAGAGTTCTCCTAGTCTGGTCGCCCCACTCACACCACTCACACTTCCTGTCTGCCTTTGGCTAATCAGGGCTTTTTATTAAACCAGTGGGTGGGACAGTTATTTACAATCGAACAACACAATCTCCCACAGAGATGTGCTGTGTATGCTCTTGTACACTGTAAATGTTTACCATTTTAACTATTGACTTAATAGAATACTGATTGGCTAGAAGCGAGGTAGACAGGATGTATAGGCAAGTGGCCAGACAGGGAGATTTCTGGGAAGAGGAAGAACAGAGTCACCCAGCAGACTGAGAGGAAGATGAGAATGCTGCACTCAGAAAAAAGTACAAAGTCACATGGCTAAACATGAATAAGAATCATGGGTTAGTTTAACAGCAAAAGTTAGTAAGTAAAAAGCACCATAAATCAAACTGATTATAATTAATATAAGCCTTTGTCTGATTATTTGAGACTCACTGGCTGAAGGACAATGGGCCTGGACCTGTCAGAAAACTTCTGGCTACAAAGGTGATTCATTTATTCATTCTGGTACTTGCTATTTTGCTGTGGTTTGTGTTTTCTCTCTTTAGTTAAAACAGTTATGTCCATACACTTTTACCATATGTTGTAAGATTTTGAGTACCACTTCCCTTTCTCTCTGATAATTTCTGATTTGGTGATTTGTTTCTACACTTTTCCTTCAAGTTGTATATTTTTTCTCTTTCCAGATTGTTTTGAATATTTGCTCTCATGTTGTTGTAGTCTAGGTTTGCTTAAAATGTAGTGCAATAAAATTATTAGGAGTGTGATATGTGTATAGAGGTATGTGTATGCTTTCTATACAATTCACGATATTAGACCAAAGCTATGAGCTCACATTCTGTGATTGCAGGTTTATATGCTATTTTCCACAAATGACTTTTAGAAATGCATGAACAATCCTGAGTTTGACCTAGGAGTTGATCAGTGATTTGCTTATATGTTCAGCTTTCAAAACTAATGTCTGCTTTTTTGTGTGTCTGATCAATAGCACAAGTGTGGTTTTTGACATGGTGCATCTATGTATCCACAGTTTGGATTAATCTACAAACAGAAGTAGTAGGTGGATTTATTTAGTTCTCTCTATTTTTTAATGCCCAAATACTCTAGATATCTCAGAGTTTTCTTTTGCTATTAATCTATTTAGGAGCATTTGTCTATTTCAGAATCTTAGCTTCTGTGCCCTTGAAGAAAATAGAGAAATAGAAATGAATAGGAAAAGTAGAAATTCTTCCACATAAAGTATTTGGACTTGGAAGCACATTTTTTCTTGATTTCTCTAGCCCAACCAGTTGAGTTTTGGGAAGTCATATCATTATCGTTACTGTAGCTGTATATTTTAGCAATTAAATCCATCACATATCAAAGTTGGCATGTAATTGAGTTAAAATTAACAGAAACTCCAAAAATATGCTTTTCACTTTTTGACATATAGTTCCAATCCTCTTGCAGTTGCTTTATTCTTATGTCCCTAATGAAGTCTTTTATCGAATGTTCATGGACTACTGTTGTATGAAATATGGTTTAGTGAATAACTCTATATTGACTAATATTTAAAGAAAATGGCATTTTTTCAAGGGCAAAGATGCATGTGGTTATCATTAGTCAGTTATATATTTGATATCCAGAGCTCATGATCATTTAAATTTATTTACATGTAATATAATTAGGATAAAAGGCAGGGAAATGGCTTAGAGTCTTAAATAATGATTAAAGAGAGAGGTATAGATACAGTGAAAAAGAAAACAAAAGAGAGAGAGAGAAGAAAGGAGAGAGACATGGAAAGGACATTGGTATTAGTGAGATTTAAATAACATTGTTTTCAGAGTGCCATTTATTTATTTAGATTATCATGCTTTTTATTGTATGAAGTACTGAGTTTTATGATGACAATTTTATGAATGTATATTATATCCCCATTCCTTCTTTATCATTCTCACTGGTCCTTTTTGTTTTCTTATATGGATGATGCTTCATAGAATAGTTACATTCATTGTAGATTGAAAGAAGTTTATATATATATATATATATATATATGTATATATATACATATATATATATATATAATGTGTGTTTGAATTAAAATATAAATTATCAGCATTACTAGTTCTTATAGAAGGTAATAGAAATACTATTCAAAAACAAAGAAATTGTTAATATTTTAAAATTCTTTCAAGACATCAAATATAACAATGAAAGGCATTTATTGGGTTGGAGAAAATTTATAATCTTTATGTTTCCAAATCAGGCTAAGTAAAGTCATCAGGGCGAGTTAATAGTGATATTATTAATGGGTATGTAATTAAATACCATAAGTTTATTCCCTTGCAAACAAAGAAATTTTCTATGAATAGAAGATGAGGGAATCTTATTTGGAATTGATAGTTGTTTTTGGAGAGCTTGAGAAAATTTCTCTCTCTCTCTCTCTCTCTCTCTCTCTCTCTCTCTCTCTATATATATATATATATATATATATATATATATATATATATATACATATGCATTTGTATATGGATTTAAAGGCCAATGAGAAGGATCCAATAAAGAAAGAAAGGATAAAGTCAGAAAGTAATTAAAGAGTTAAATCCTTAGAGTGAAGAAAGGGAATGTAAGCGCAGATGACAGATGAAGATATCATTTTGGCATGAACTAAGGCAACATTTTAAAAATAACACTAACAGTTTACTTCTATCATTCCCACTGGATGTTTTGTTTTAATTTTCTTTCCACCTTCCTTGCTGGATTCCTATGAGAGTATTTTGTGATGTATTAATAGAATACAGATACTCACTCCATAGTCTCCTTCTGGGGAATCTAACTCCAGCAAGTTTAAATATACTTATGTATTTATTATTTAAAATTTTTTCATGGTATTCTCTCAAAAATCTTTATTCTATGTAATAACTGTCTCAAAATTAATTCTTAATGATAGAGATCTTTATTTTTTAATGCTATTCTTGATTCAGCTTTTTAACCTTTCAATAAATGGGCACTTAACTCCCTAAGAGTAAAAGATTATATTTAGTTTCTTTTTCCCTTTAACCCTATAAAACACACCAGCAGAGTTGACTGTAAGTTAGTGTTAAAAGTGTTAAATTTGTTTAAACTATTTATATACGTTTTTGTCTCCTGTCACCATTGTTAACTCATATTTACCTCTCAGAAAGACTACTTCAAGAGACACCTAAGTGATAAATTCATTCATTTGGCAATTTAGTTATCAGATATTAGCAAGAAAGACATTTATTTTTAAATTCTCCTCCAATCATGTTATATGCAATCTAGAAAACATTTTATCGTTTACTATCAATTGTAAAAATATTATAAAAGTCATCAGTCTTCATACAGGACACATGAAAGGTTTAAAAGATAGAAGATATATTGACAAGATTCTATAAGGCTGACCTCAAGCAGTAAAATGTCAGTCTGACCACAAGGTACCACATAATTACTCTCCATCTTTGACCTAAGATGACCATGCAGCCCTTCCAAAAGTCCCACTTGTTTTGAATCACTATATTACGGGATCCCTTTGCATCCAGTTACCTGTCTGCGACATGACACTCTCAGTGAGACTTTCCCTTCTCAGTCAGCATCAAGCCCCCACTTAGCCCATTCCAGTCAGTGTCAGATTAGAATTGGTTCAGATGAAATCATTTGCTATTCTCCTATGTTTATGCTACTCCACAGAGTTAGAATGTAATTCCATTGGTAGTGGAACATTGTCCTATCACCATTCCAGGGCTGATATTTGGAAGGAAACTGGTATTACATGATCTTTGGTTAAAATAGTTGAATTTTTGAATTAATTACTAAAATGTTGGATGGACAGATGAAGTCAACTTCAAATCTGAAAGAAATAAATATTATATATTAATATTATTACTCATGTGTCTTGCTTATTCATGGGTTGAAAACTTTTATATCCTAATAATTATTTGGATGTTAGCAAACAGATAACTCTTGATAGGAATTTTTGACGTACACTTCTTTCATTTCTTGTCATGGGATATTATTGGTTCACACAACCTAATATAATAAACAAAACAATTTTAAAGTGAGTCTGGCTTGGGGAAAGATGGATTAATGGTTAAGAGCATTTGTTGCTCTTGCAGAGAACCTTGATTTCCAGAGCATGCATGGTAGTTCACAACCACTCATAACTCCAGTCCCAAAGGATTCAGTAGCCCCTTCTGGCTTATATAGACAATACATTCATGTAGTGCACAGAAAAATATTCAGCCCATATTCCCACAAACATAAAATAACAATAAATAATTCTTTAAAAGGGATTCTAAACTTAAATTGGATAGGATCATAGCTAATTTATAGCAATTATTCTTCATGTAAAGGTCACTTAACCTTTTTATATCAATAGCCCCTCCTGCAATGAGCTAATGATAATAAAGGTCTAATTTAGAAACGTGTTGGTAAAAATAGGTGAATACATTTGTGAACATGTTAGTATCTGTTAATGAAAAGAGTAGAAACCATGGTAGAACCAAGTAGTTATTTTTATTATTATGGTTGAGCAGACGTTTCTCAAATATTTCCATTCTATATCTCTGTACTCTAACTTCTCAAGTAAACACTAACTTGCATTAATATTTCTACATATTTTGATTATATAAGAAACAATTTTAATGTTAAAAATGACAAGGAGTTGATAAATGTTGGTTAAAGGCATGCATCGCGGAGAAAATAGTAAAATCAATACTCCGTGTAATAAACAGAAAAGTATTCAGAAGCACAGGTTTCCCCTTGTAATTTGAAGGTGGAGGAAGGAGACTAGGAGGCTAGTTTGGTTTATAGAATGTTTGCTGTGTCTGCATGAGGACCTGAGACCACAGGAGCTTAAGATCTTATTAGAAAGTCCGATGATGTGAAGAATCTGGCAGTGCCAGAATTTCTCACACAAAATGTGAGTCAGGAATGAATAAATTCCTCTCCAGAAGCTCATGGACTGGTTAGCCTTGTGTGTGGATTTACAAACAAGTTGGCAGGTAAGGACTCACATGAGGGTGTCCTGTGAATTTCTTAGTAGAAGAGAGCCTACAATAACTCCCACGAATAGGTTTTGTGCATGCATAAATTGCACAAACGTATTATTTTGAAATGAAAAAATAAATAACTTCAAAATAACAACAAAAAGGTAAGATATTAATTCTTTGGAAATTAATTTTGCTGTAAAAATCTGGATAAAAATTAATGTAAACATCCTGTTGTAATTTCTATATGTTATTCTATAGCTTTGCTGTAATATTTAATCACTAAGTCAAGGAGAACTGTGAATTTATGAAACTCTTGTCTAGCTAAACAGAAGGGTTCACCACTGGCAATATTAGAGGAAATATGGAGAGGTAAGTTCTGCTGTACAGGACTTCTCATGTGCCTGAGATTGTTTTTCTGCTTATTCAGCATGAATAATTCCCTCTATGCCTTTCTTACTATCTTTCTCCAGTTCACAAAACTTTTGCCATGTCTGCTTTTAAAAGAATTATCACATGCCCTCCTTATTGCATGGGTGAATGACAAAGACCCATTGAGTGACTCTTGCATTGCAGGTGTTTGTAGCTATTATTACTCAATATTGTTAATATATTTCAAAAAAACATGTACTGCTTGAGGCCTCTTTTTATTTCTTTCAGAAACAACTATATTTGATATAACAGAAATTACAGCTGTTCTCTGACTAGGAAACTGATTCTATATGACTTTTAGATTTGTTTTCCTATTTCTAATTTAATTTCCTCAAAATATATTTTTCTACCACATGAAATTGTCATTGAAAGAGCTCATTTTGTGTTTCTACAAAATAGAATTTGAAAATTTTATATTTATATGTATGCAAATGGTAAGCATGGAAAATTAGAAGAATCATATTATATTATATTCATAGTTTCCTGGCCTTTAATTTAATTAATAAAGAAAGTTTCATAGTTGTCTTATAAATACATCTTTCTGATAAATGAGACACATGTAATGGTAGTAATTTAAATATACCTCACCCCATCTAGATTACTTCAGAAAATGTTCACGAGAGTCCTGAAAACAGATCTGATGAAAATAGCTCTTGCTTCATCAACACTTCTCTTAGCTCCTTGGTTCAATTTCAATCATTATTTCACAGAATTTAGATACATCATTCTCCAAGCTAGACGCATCTCCCAAACTACTGACATGAGAGATCCCTTGTGATTAGAAATACACTGTTTTTTAGAAACTTTCAGGAGTAGCAGAGACAATAAAAGCAACAGTCAATAAATGGGACCTTCGAAAACTGAGAAACTTTTGTAAGGCAAAGGACACAATCAATGAGACAAAATGACAGTCTACAGAATGGAAAATGATCTTCACCAATGCCACGCGTGACAGACAGCTGATCTCCAAAATACAGGAGGAACTCAAGAAACGAGACATCAAATTACTAAAAAACCCAATTAAAAAATTGACTACACATCTAAACAGAAAATTCCCAACAGAAGAATCTCAAATGGCAGAAAGACATTCAAGAAATTGCTCAAAATCCTCAGCCATCTGGGAAATGCAAGTAAAATGACTCTGAAGTACTATCTTACACCTATCAGAATGGTTAAGATCGGAAGCACAGAGGATAGCCTATGCTGGAGGGTATGTGGAACAAAGGGAACACTCCCTTACTGTTAGTGGGAACGCAGACTTGTACAGCAACTTTGGATATCAGTATGGCAACTTTTCAGAAAATTGGTAATCAATATAACTAAAGACCCAATGATACCACTATAAGGCCCATACCACAAATTCATTTGCTCAACTGTGTTCTTAGCAGCATTATTTGTAATAGCCAAAACTTGGAAACAACTGTGATACCTCTCAACCAAAGAATGGCTAGAGAAAATGTGATATATGTACACAATGAATTATTACTCAGCAGAAAAATTAATAACAAAAAACAATGATATCACAAAATTTGTAGTCAAATGGATGGAACTAGAAAATATCACCCTGCATGAAGTAAGTCAGACTCAGAAAGACAAATATGGTATGTAGTCCCTCATAAGTAGATAGCAGATGTAAAGTAAAGGATAACCAGATTCAACCCACAGCTCCAGAGAACCTAGCTAACAAGAAGGTCCCTAAGAGGGACACATGGATCACTGTGGAAAGTAAAAGTAGATGAGATCTCCTTAGTAAACTGGGGTAAAGGGGGAAGGGCAGAAGAGGAGAGGGATGGGTGATGAGTACATAAGGAAATGAGTTGGTTAAGCTAGAACAGGAACAGAATGAGTGAGCAATAAATGAGGTATCTTAGCATAGGGCGTCATCATAGAGTTAGGGAGAAACTTGGTGCTAGGGAAATTCCAGAAATGTACAAGGATAACGCAGCTTAGACCACTAACAATAGTAGAGAGGGAGCTGGACCTGACCTACCACAGTGATCAGATTGGTGAACACCCTAATTGTCATCATAGAGCCTTCATACAGTAACTGATGGAAGCAGCTTCAGAGATACACAGCTGAGCACAAGTGAGTACTGGGAGTCCAGCTGAATAAAGGAAAGGGGGGCGTCAAGATGGGTAAGTTTACAGAAACCACCAAACCAAGTTAATGGGAATTCACGTTTAGACCATATGCTGTAGGGTCTTCATGGGACGGGACTAGGCCCTCTGCATATGGGAGACAGTTGTGTATCTTGGTTTGTTTAAGGGGTCCTGGTAGTGGGATCAGATTCTCTCCCTGGTGCATGAGATGGATTTTTGGAGCTCATTACCTATGGAAGGAAGCCTTGAACAGCCTTGATACAGGCAGAGGGACTTGCACTTGCCTCTAAAAAATGCACCAAGCTTTGCTGGCTCCCCATGGAAGGACTTACTGTTTTGGAGAAAGTGAGGAGTAGGGGAGCTGGGGGGAACAGGAAAAGGAATGAGAGGGGGATCTGTGATTAATGCATAAAATAAATAAAAAATAATTTCTTAATTTTAAAAAAGAAAACACTTAGTAGAAAGAAATGAGAACTGAAAAGGACTTTAGCATGATGCCCAGCTTCCAATGTGGCAAATATTTTTGACTTGTTAAAGTGAAATACTTTAGTCACCATCATTTTCCTTGGGGACAGTGACATCTTGATGTTATAGCAATATGTTGTTTTCTAATATCTCAGTGCTATTTCCTAATTTACAAAAGAAGTTCTGTATAATGTTTAAAATTTTGGCCAATATATGATACCAGCATCACTGTATTTCAAAAGAAAAGCTTTTGTCTTGAGAGGCTTCTCTCCAACAAGGAATAGTGGGTGAAAAAATTCACATGCTCCATGTCTTCTAACACAGAGAAATCAGAAGCTTTCTCAGAAGCCTATAGAGCTTCACTGAAGTAGCTTCCAGGTGAAATGAGGGGGGGGGGCAGTTGATACTGAGGCCCTCACAGTGACAATAGTACACAGATTGTGGGAGGAAAACTAAATTAGTTGTATGATATTGGGCACCCAGGACAAGGAGAGGTCTTAGTGACTGAAGTATTTGCCCCATAAGCATAAGGAGCTGAGTTCAGATTCCCAGAACCCAAGGAAAAGCCAGGCAGGAATGGCAGCCATCTACAGTCCAATAACCTAGAAGGTGAATCTCCCATGGGCACGCTGACAAGAATCTGTGAACCTCAGGTTCTCCATAGAACTTGTCTAAGTAAACAAGGTAGTCTCAGTGGGGAAACAACTATTCTAAAGGAGACGCCCCATGCTCAGCACGAAATGACCAACACAAAGGTCCTTTGTCTCCTAATGTTAAGTCAAGACATAGTTGTTTGCTATTAATTATTTTTTTCTACATCACAGGTCCTTTGTGTATATATTATAGCTTCCATTTGCTTGTTTGCTGTAACGGAGTTCCTGAGTGTGTGAACATGAGGGCATTACATTTACACATTTCTTGTACTATTTCTTTGGTTCTTTTTCATGATTGTTTTTTAACATATTCTCATTTGTTTGTGTTAGTTTTACCTTCATTGTAATTTATTATTATTTCATAGGTGTGTGTTTTCTGTTGTTGTTTTTATGCCTTTTCTGTTGTTCTAAAGAGATGAAGAAAACTGTGGATCCAGATAGACGAGGAACTGGGAAGAACTTGCAGGAGTAGGAGAAGGGAAACATAGTCAGAAAATACTTCATGAAAAATATCTATTTTAAATAAAAAAAAATGGACACACTAAGAGTGTGCTCGGCATGTTTCTACTGCTGTGATAAGACACTGACCACAAATAAATTGAGGAAAGGTTTTATTTTATATTGCAGGTTACAGTCCGTTATTGACAGATGTCATGACAGGAATTTAATAAGGATCTTGGAGACAGGACTGAGCAAAGCCATGGAGACCACTTTTTACGGGTTGGCTTTCCACATCATATACTTCCACATATAACTGAGGACTGCCCGCCAAGTGGTGGCATTGTCTGAAGTAGGGTTGGCCTTCCCACATCAATCACCTCAGGCCAACTTCTTGCTTCCATATGTATTTGCATACATCTTGTATGTGCCTGTACCCACACAAAGGAGAGAACAGACATACACAGGTGTCACAAATATTCAAATAATGTTTTAAGCAGGGTGTGGGTTGGAGTATTTTTAAAATTTTCCATTTAGACTCGTTAAAATGTGTACATGGGAAATTTTAATAAATCCTGTTTTAAACATAGATTTGGATTCTAATGCTATCACATGCCTTAAATACTCTGTTTGAAGTAAGTTTATTCACTGCTTAAGTAAGTTAGAAGTCATTTAAGGAATTCTCAATTTTAGAAATTTACTGAAGTTTAAATGTATTTTATTGTGTTTAAATATTTATTGATAATAGTAAAAAACTGAAAACAACCTTGATGTTTCTCAATAGATGAATAGATAAAGAAAGTGTGGAATATTTACACATTACTCAACTGGTAAACAAAAACGACATCACGAAATTTGTAGACAAATAGATGAAACTAGAAAAATCATCCTGAGTGAGGTAACCTATTGTATAAAATCTATTTGGTATAATAATAAAAACCCAGTGGTAGATATTGGGGGAAAGCTGAGATACAGAGATACAGAGAAACAAACCACAACCACTTCTCACCCTCAATGTCCTCAGGCCTGTCTCCAGGAGATCCTCTAACTCCCAAACCTCTCTCTCTTCAGCAAGCTAAGGAAGTGTCAAAGAAAGCTGAACTCTTCTTTCCCTCAGCCCAGCTAACTTACTTCCTCATTCAGCATTCCTGGATCTAGGATTAAAGTAGTCTGCTACTACTACCTGACTGTTCTTAAACTCACAGAGATCCAGAGGATCTCTGGCTCCCAAGTTCTTGGAGTAAATGCCTGAGTCACCATGAACTGACCTTCATGGGCTGGCTTTGTCCTCTAGTATCTTAGGCTATCTTTATTAAAATACAACTACACATCACATTTTGTGTCAAAAATTAAAAGGTTATAAGTAATGTAACAAAAGCTATATATAACAGATACAATAACTATATATAAAGTATAGAAGCAATAATTATATCAGTAATGTCTAGTCCATTACCAATTGACAAATTCAAAGAAAATATTCTATTATTTATTTTATTTTGGTGAGTCTAAAGGATGGTGGTGTCTAATTCACTTTCTATCTAACTTATATTAGTAACTGAAATCTATCATTTGATATTTCTCAAACTTATATACATTACACCTTTTTTCCTTAATTTTTTTAAATAAAAATGTGTGGCGGGATTAAGGTGTCAGCTGATAAGGTCATAAGACACTTCCGGGACCCTGGAGGGGGTGTGGCCAACCTGGAGGGGGTGTAGCCAACCCCATTGATAAGTGGCTGCTGGGACACGAGGAGCTCTCTTCCTGGTTCCTGGCTGCTGGCTGCTGGACAGACAGAATCGGAATCCATCATCCTTCCATCGTGCGTCCATCGCTCATCCATCGCTTGGATACGCCAGTCCTTGTTCAGGTGCCACCATAAGCTGTTACTAATATTGTGAGTGTTAATTTATATTCTAATAAATATTAATTTTGGACTGGCGCCTTGAAAGTAAAACTCTGTCTACAAAAATGTCATTTTTATCCATGTATACTCCTGGTCCACCTCCCTTCAATCCTTAAAGTCCCTCCCAGTTAGCCTCCAGCCACCCCCTCTCCATTCACCCATCCTCTCCCCCAAAAGGACTAGAGGTCCCCAGGTGGGTCAGCTCAGCATGGCATATCCACTCAGGCAGGTCCAATATCCTCATCCCAAAGTCAAGGTTAGCTGTTCCTCTGCAGAGAATGGGCTCCAAGGTACCAGCCTACTCACAGGAACACAGACAGATCTGATCCCACCCCTAGAGGCTCCACATACTGCCCATGTCAACTGACAATTGCCTACTAGTGGAGGGCCTAGCTCCTTTTCCCAATGGATCTCCAGAGGCTATTCTTGATTCATTGAGGTCCCCAGTGCTCCAGCTAGCTATCACTGGGGGAATTTTCCTCACAATCCCTATCCCTTTGCTTATACAGTCTCTCTTCCCATGCTCTCAGCTGGACCAGGAGCTCAGAATGAGTTTCTTTTCTGAAACTGTAACTAAAAAAACTACAACTATAACTATCTCATCTTCAACACCATCAGAGACACAAAAAGCAAATAATATTAACTAAATAAACGAGCAGTGCAAGTAAGAGACTTTAAGAAACTGTAAGAAATGAAACAGTTGCCTGCCTGGACAGTCACCCAAGATTCCTCCACAATGTTAGGGCATCCATCTTTGGCCTACAGGCCTAGTTTATTTGACAGACGTATCTGTGAAACAGAATATTCTTAAATACCTTACTACTTTGTCCTGGAAAAGTTTGGCAGTTCTTTCTTGTATATTGTACAATGTATTTCAGATATCATACTATCATCATTGAGGCAAGGGCATTTTTTTTTTTTTTTTTTTTTTTTGCTCAGTGGCTAACTTTTGCCACAAAATGTCAAGTCCATATGGAATTTTATTGATGAAGAGAGCCCTGAGGGATAGATAACACCAGAAGAATATGCCCTGCAAAATCAACTAGGTGGGCCTCATAGAAACTGAAACAGCAATCAAGGAGCCTGCAGGGGCCAGCACTAGGACCCTGGCTAATATGCTAAGGTTGTTAGCATTGGGTTTTTATGGGGGGAGAGTACTTGTGAGAATGAGTGTGGGTATGTTTCTATATCTTTTCCCTAACCTTGAGAGCCATTTCCTCCTACTCTGTTGCCTTGTCCAGCCTTAATATGAGGGTTTATGCCTCATCTTACTGTGTATTATTATAATACAACTAAGAAGGCTGGCGGGAGGGAAAAATGTATGTATTTGTGAGAAAAAATTAATTTAAAAACTAAGAAATTGAAGTGAAAATTAACTATTTAACTAATCTTTCCTAAAGGAGTTACTGCCATGGGTTGATTTCCAAAATCATTGACAAGGTCTCTAAGAATTTGTTATGTCAGAAATCTATGACTAATGATACTTCTTGCCAATGTCTTAGATAACTGTATTTTATCATATCCTCTACAAGACTTCCATTTTTTTTTTACATGTCAGTAGCTGTCAATGATATTTTGGTGGAGTGGCTGAATTTTGTTAACTTAACAAACCAGAGTTATCTGAGAAGAGGAAGTATTAATTGAATAAATGCCTCCAACACATTGGCTTGTAGGAAAGCCTATTGGAGCATATTGTTGATTAATGTAGGAGAGCTAGTCTACTGTGGCTGGAACAAACTCTGAGAGGTGGTCTTGGGTTATAGTAAGTAGATGTAGCAAGCCATGGGGAACAACTACTAAGAAGTATTTCTCCATGGTCTCTGCTTTAGTTTCTGACTTCAGGATCCTGATCAAATTTATATCATGACTTCCCTTAATAATAGATTATAAATGCAAAGTGAAATAAACACTTTTCTCCTCAAGTTCTTTGTGGTTAGTATTGTATCAAAGCAAAAGATAACTAATCAGGGCACTCTGAAACTATCAAAATTTAGAATGGTAAGTCTATGATGTAGATGCAAAATAAGCCAAGGTTCTTCAAAATTTGTAAGAAGCTCCTTTACTTAAGCTACTATCACATGAACCACTGCTTTGCTTTGCATGCCATTTTTTTTCTAATAAAATTCTAATTTAATAATGTCACATGAAACGTACATATAGTTTTTTACTGAGATGTTGAATCATTTCCCCACATTATTTATGAGTTTTAGGCTACTATTGTTAGCAATATTCAATTCTTCAGAAAAAAAAAGACATCTCAACAGTACATCCAAATAAAATTTAATGAGCAAAATAATGGTACAGGAAAATGTATTTATGTATTTATTTATTCTGCTAATGCATTGGCCCCTTTCACTCTTATAGCTTGAAAAGTAATCTCTCTGTCAAACTCATTCCATTATTTTCATTTGACATTAGATACATTCCTACTTACTATACTAAAATCTTAATAATAATTCTATTGAAACTGTGATAAAGATCAGAGGTAAAATAAAAGCCGTGAAGTTTATTTTATAAGGATATAGTTTAACATATGCCTCACAGTACACCGTATATACTGTTAAAGAAATGAACACGACTTATTCATGTTTAAAAAATATATGTCAAATAAACCCAAGAAAAACAAAATGAGGCAGTGGCCATTGGGAACTTTAGTATTATTTCAATAATTGTCCAGCATTTGCTATTATTGAACCAAAACTATCTCTTTAAAACTTTTTATAACAATGTAATAAGTGACTATTTTCTAGAACAATATATTCACTATCATCCAAAGAGGATTTGTCATGTTGAGTGCATTTAGGAATTGATAGGTCTACAAGAGATTTGAGTTGGAATGCATATATGATATTGTAATAGGCACATACTTTATGTCAAAATTCATGAGTCAAAATGATTTGTACAGTAGATAGTTAATGGGAGAGAAATGGTATTATGGAGGAGACACTGCTATAGAAGATCACAACCACTCATGGCAAGAAATGCCTGAGGACCAGACTGAAATCTAGGAAAGATGTCAATGTGCATCAATGTGTTAGAGTAAGAGAGGGAAGCTTCCTGTACAGATACTATTTAATTCTAGAGAAATTGAGAAGATAATCTTGGTTTTTATGAGCAATAGATTAGAGTCAGTTTTGAGACACATACAGAGCACAATTAGTAGTCATTTGTGCTTTGTAGTTATTTGTTCCCTGTGCTCTTCAGGCTGTACCAATGGTAAGGTGCACAGACACTGAACACAAACTTAAAGGTGTCCCCATTTAAGTTTAATCAGCATAAGTGAGATTTAAATAGATCGTATTCTAAATCAAATTAATGTAAAATAATAATGAATATTATTATCTGAAGTGTATGATATTGTAAGTCTTTAAGCTCTTGGCTGCTCAAGCCACATAGAAATTCAAAATCTTGTATATGTAGAATGAGATCAATCTACTAAATGCTATTAAAGCATGTGGAAATGGGATCTTCTTGAGAGTAGAAAATGTAGTCACCATTTACACATTTATAATTTTTGTAATTCACACACAAAACATTTTAAATAATAAATTCAAAACAAACTGAAAACATGATAAAATGGTATCAATTTTACCGACCAGAGTTCCATTCGTCGAGTACTTGGAACATTTGCTCTAATACAGCTTTGGTGGAGGATCGATTTTAAGAGCAAGTTTGAATAAAGAAGTATGAGTAGTCAGTAGGTATTGAAAGAAACCTAATATGTATGTTTGGAAGAATTAAGCTAATTTAGGATAATGAAGTTTGAAGATGGGGTAGGAAGGCTTGACTCTTTTCTCTAGAATGAGAGTAGAGGCATCTGGAAGTTGGTAAAAAAGAAAAAAAAAGAAAGGAAGTAAATCTGGGACTATGTTGTCTAGGAAAGAGCAGAGAAAGCCTGGTTTTAGATGAAAACAAGGCATTTTGTGAATAAGTTAATAATTTATAAATATTTAATGAATAAATTAACTTGAAGCTTTTTTACTTTGATTTAATGTTTACTTTTTTGCCTCTTACCCATATCTCATAAATCAGCATTGATAGTTTATGGCTATCAGAAAGACAGGGGAATCTTGCAGAATATGACAAAAGTAGATAATGTGTGCAAAAATTTGAACCAGTTATTACCTGTAGTGTTGGATAGTTCACAAGTAAATAAATAAGATTAAAGAATGCCATTTGAGCTAACAAACTTAGAGACTAAATTATTGTAATACTGTCTTCTAGTTTTCCCATGGAACTGATGAAAGCTCTGGGAACAAAAGAACTTACTAGTGATTATTTGGGATGATACTTGTTCTGTCTCTACTATGGATGTTGTAGATTTCAAAACACTTCTAAGACTTCTAATACGTCATTTTAAGCTATGAGTTTATCTTTTACTTTTTTATTTAATTTTTTTATACCAACTACATTTACTCTTCCCTCCATTCCTTCCACTTACCCCCAGCTTCTTCCCACCCTACCTCACAATTCACTCCTCAAAGATAAGTTCTCCCATGGGGAGTCAACAAAATCTGGTATATCAGGTTGAGGCAGGACTAAGCCCCACCCCTGTATCAAACCTGAGCAAGGTATCCTTCTATAGGGAATGGGTTCCAAGCAGCTAGTACATGCACCTATATTAAATTTTTGTCCTGGATTTTCTGCCCTAGCCTCGAGGTTTGGACCCATGGACCCACAGTCTCATAGAGACACACAGATGCTTACATTAATTTTATGCTGATCAGCCTATGAATCTTGTTATCTCTTTACCCTTAAACTAGCTCATGATTCTTATCTGTTCAACCATGTGTCTCAGTACCTTTTCTCAGAGCAGGATAGTTGTCCTCTGCATCTGCTGGCTTCTCTAGAATATCTGTGGCATCTCTGCCGTATTCTTCCTGTTCCCAGAGTTCTCTTAGTCTGGTAGCCCCACCCACACTTCTTGTCTTCCTGAGGCCAATTATCATTTTTATTAAACCAGTAGGCAGGACAATTATTTACAGTGTAACAACATAATCCCACTACATGCACTAGTCATAAATCCTGATCCAATAGCCAGAGGCCCCATCAACTGCTTATACTACACAACTGTCATCTACATTCAGAGGGCCTAGTTTGGTCCCATGAAGATTTTCAAGCTGTAGTCAAGACTCAGTGAACTAGTAGCTCTGGTCATCTCTTACTATGTGTTTCCCTATAGTAAAAAGGTTCTGGCCAAGCCTTTCTGGCCTACCCCAGAAGTTTGGATCTGCTCTCAGCCCTGCTGCCACTCAGCCCCAAATAGTCACACAAAGCCTTATATCAATTACATGCTGATTGACCTATATCTCAGGCATAGGACATGCAAACTCTTAAACTAACTCATGATTCTTATCTAATGTTTAGCCATGCCACTTGGTACATTTTCTCAGAACAGCACTTCAACTTCTTTCCTCTGCATCTGCTGGCATCTCAGCTCCGTTCTTCCTCTACCCAGAGTTTTCTTAGTCTGGTAGCTCCACCAATACTTCCTGTCTGCCTTCTGGCCAATCAGCATTTTATTAAACCAGTATGACGGACAAATATTTACAATATGCCAGAGTAAATCCCACAGCAATTCCCCACCATGATCTTGACCTCTTGGCCTAAATAACCTCTCTTCCCTCTCTTTGATTGGATTGGGATCTTGGCCTACTGCTTATCTGTGGGTCTCTGTATCTACTTCCATCAGTTGGTTGATGAAGGTTCTATGATAAAAATTAGGCTGGTCATCAAGTTGATTACAGAAGAAGGCACCCTCTCCACTATTGATTGGAATCTTAGCTGGGGTCATACTTGTGGATTCCTGGGATTTTCCCTAACACCAAGTTTGTCCTTAATCCTCAAATGGTTTTCTCTGTCAAGATATCTATTTTATTAGTCTTCCTCTTTCCCTCCCCCAACTCTACCATCCTGTACTCTCACATTCTCTTCCAATCTCCCCTGATGCTCTCTATGCTCCCAATTTATTCATAACATCTTATCTATTTCCCTTTCCCAAGGGAATCCATGTATGTCTCTCTTAAAGGCTGTCTTGTTTCCTAGTTTTTCTGGGGTTGTTTAATGTAGCCTAAATTTGTACAACCACTTTGGAAATCAGTATGATGATTTATTAGAAAACTGGGAATCAATCTACTTCATGATCTAGCAATACCATTCTTGGGCATATACTCAAGGATGCACATTCTTACCCCATGGCTATTAGCTCAATTATGTTCATAGCAGAATTATATGTAAGATTCAGAACCTGAAAACAACATAGATGCCTCTCAACTGAAGAGTGGACAAAATAAAAATGTTGTACATTTACATAATGAAGTATATTATACAGCAGAAAAAAATGACATCTTAAAATTTGCAGAAAAATTGATGGGATTAGAAAGAAAAAAAAAAACTATCCTGGGTGAGGCAACACAGACCCAGAAAGACAATCATGGTATGTACTCACTCATAAGAGGATGTTGACCTATGTTTTAAATAAACTTGGACATGTTATTTAATGAAAACCAGTATGTCAGGTAGTAGTATTCTCTACCTTTAATACCAGCAAGCAGGAGCCCAGAACAGGCAGATGTCTGAGGTTGAGGCCAGCCTGGTCTATAGAGAAAGTTGTAGGACATCAGGGCTCTACAGAGAATCTCTGTTTCAAAAACGAACAAACAAACATAAAATAATCAAAGTTGCACAAAAGAAAACTGGCAGTGGTTCACTGATTAGAATCCAAGTTGTCTTACAACACTGAAAACATAAGAAATTAAAAAAACACAGTTAAGACCTTTAGCTCTTCCATACCTTAGTACACAACAGACACAGTGAAAATAAAAAGTGAAAGTTTTGCCCATCTTTTTTTTTTATATGCTGAAGGAACTTTTTAAGTCAGGGGAAACAGGGAACAAAACAAAATCCTCCAAACCTACTGCCTATTCCTAGAACTTTCCTTTCACAATGTAGCACAGATGTGAATAAAATAATGAACACATGCAGAATCCAAGCCATTTAGAAAGAGGAGGAATTAAAAATAAGAACAGATACATAACAATGCCTATTTAAAAAAGCCCAAGATATTGTAGTCTTTTATTGCTCAAAATTGACTCTGAATTTTGTCATAAACCACAAGAGCATATCTGGTCCTAAGAAGAAATTTGCTGTGAAAATGTACCTGGAAATAGGCTATTGATTTTGTCTTCATTAATCTAAATTTCATTTTTATTTTTCAAAGTATAACAGAATTATCACCAAATAAACATTGTGGCAGTATTTTAGTATTTTGCTTCTCTAGTCAATAAACATATGTAGTCTGAAGAGAATCACTTTTTGATTCCACACTAAAATCTAAATCATAGAAATCATTACATAGTTGCCTGAAGATTTTTTAAATCCCAGGAAAAAGTATTTGGTGATAGAATATTTTTCTAAAATTTATTTCATGTAAAAGCAGAGTAAATTTGATTCTTTTTCTATTAAAATATACCACAGCTATTTAACATTGAGTTCCTAACAAGCCATAACATTTTGAAAATAAAGGACATTTATAAAGGCTTTCATAGTACACCAATTGTTGAGGAAGTGTAAAGTGGACAGAAACATGGAACTCAGAACAAAGTAAATCACTTGTGAGTTAAACAGAATTCAAAACTGATCTAGGTCAGGAATCCACAATTTATTATCACACTCTATAATTACAGAATAAAAAATAGTTAATCTCATACAAAATAAATTTAAAAGAAATTGATCATTGTTGAAGGCAGTTGTATATTCCTCATTAAATTAATGATTCCTGACTCTCATACTAGACTGAGTTGAAATTAAGATTGGGCCTTTACTTTGTGTCCTGGTTAGGATTTCTATTGATGAGTTTAATCGTCACAGCCATAAAACAAGTTGGGGAAAAAAGGGCTTATTAGGCTTATGTTTCAGTATTGCAGTTGAAGGAAGGAAATCAGTGAAGGATGTCAGGACAGAAATTCAAATGATTCAGGAGGCAGGAGCTGATGCAGCAGCCAATGAGGGGAGCTGCTTACTGGCTTGTTTCCCATGGCTTGTTCAACCTGCTTTCTTATAGAACCCAGGACCACCAACTCAGGGATGGCACTGCTCCACCCCATGGGGTGAGCCCTTCCCCACTGATCATGAAATGAGAAAATGTCTTACAGCTGGATCTCAAGGAGGCATTTCCTCAGCTGAGGCTCCTTCCTCAGATAATTGTAGTATGGGTCAAGTTGACACAGACCAGCCAATACACTTTGTTTCTCAAATTTTCTTTCCGCAAAGGACAAATATTAACAGTATCTACTTGCCTGTGATGTGTGGATTTTTTTTTTTTAGAACACTCTTGGCCAGTCACAGCATAAATGATCTCCAAAATGTTTTGCTATCTAGAGATCTGGATAAGATTTGTTTTCTCTTCTAATTAAAAGCAGGAAAAGTCAGGAGTACAACAAGTTTCAGCATGGATAGAGGGAAGACTGGTGAGGTAAACTGTCACTTAGGGAAAGGATGATATATAAAAACAGTGCAAGCAAAGCAAGACCCTCTACAATGCAGAGGGATGCCTCAGGAGACAAGGAATACAGGGGATTCTTGAGAGCTCGAGTTTTTGACATTTCTGGAGGGTCTTTTTACCCTAATTTAGGTTTAGTTAGTTTGAAGAAAGACAACATGGATGACTGGGCCACAAATGGTGTGTATATGTGTCCAGATCTGTCCTTGAACTCTAATGCTGGGCACCATCATGGGGTGGTAGACTAATTAGTGGGAGAACTATTTCTCACTAGGCCTTCATTTTAAGCTACCAGACTTTTATCTCAGGCAGGTAAGAAAGAAGTCAGCCATCTTGAAATTTCCCCATAGTTACTGCCTATTCACGTCTTTTCTTCCCGTCTTCCCATTAGGGAATCTGTTGAATTCTTAGACCTTCAACATAGCCAATCCTTGATAAATAATAGATATTACTGTTGAATGTTTGGGTAGTCTTTGCATTGTTATAAATAAGGTTTCATGATTTAAAATATATTTAGACTAGACAATTACTAAAAGTAAAATATTTTAGATAAATATTTCATAGGAATTTGGTACTTGTCACAGCAAGACATACTAAGACATACTAGTAAAATATTAAAGAGCTACTTTTTTTCCTCATTTCTTTTTTTCTCTAGTTTCTTTTAGAGCATTTCAGAGATGTTTTTCTTTATTTTCTTTTCCTTTATCTTTTTTTCTTTCTTTTTTCTTTTATTGTAGAAACAGCCTGGCTGTCGTAGAACAGACGTGCCTGATTCTGTCCCAAGTGCTAGAATTAAAGGCATGCAACACTCACTACACCTTCCTAAAGACAAATTTTTAATTAAATAATCATTTTGATCTATGTTTTCCTTTTGTTATCTATCTTCATCTCAAACTCACTATGGAGGCCAGATTCACCTCAGATTTGTAACTTCCCTGCCTCAGTGCCCTGAATGCTAGGATAGATGGTATGACCTTGCCCAACTCCAGATTCTTAAGCTATAAGACTAGACATAAAAATTAGATCATCAATCTTCCTTCTCTGTGTTAATAAAATTAGCATGATGGATTGAGATAAAAGCAGATAGACTGACCAGTAGTGAAAAATTAAAGAAATCATTACAAAAAAATAACAAATAACTATAGACACCAAAGTTTTCACAAAGAAAGTGAAAATACACCATGGGAAAAAATAAAACATTTTCAACAAATGGTGTCCATCACACTAGATGTTTGTGTGTTAAAAATACATATATACCTGATGTGGGGGGCCTTCCTGTATGCTGTGAATATCATTCATTGATACAGGGACTGTTTTGGTTTATGGAAGGACATTTTAGAGGGAGGTGGGAAATCTGAGTACAGATAAAGGGGAAGGAGGGCGGAGTCAGACAGACACCCTTGATCCAGCCATCCAAGGAGCAAGATGTAAAGAAATAGGTAAGCCATAGGCCAAGTGGCAAGACAGATTAATGGACGTGAGATGAATTAAGTTGCAAGAACTAGCTCGGAATATGCCTGAACCATTGGCCAAGCAGCATGTAATTAATATAAGCATCTCTGGGAGTGCAGGTCTGCATTGCCAGTTGGACAGGCCAGAAACCTATTATTACATATACCGGTACTTAGCTCCCTGCATAAAACTCAATTCCAAATGGATAAGTACCTCAACATAAGACTAGATACTCAGAATCTGATATGGAGAACTCATGGGCCCAGGAAAGGACTTCCTGAAGAGGATATTGACAGCATATTCACTAACATCAACAACTAACAAAAGGGACTAAGGAAGCTGAAAAGCTTCTGTATGACAAAGGACAGCATCACTTGAGCAAAAGAGCAGGCTACACGCAAGGCTTTACCAATTATATGTCTAAAAGAGGTCAATACTTATAATGTATATAAAGAAATAAAAACACCCAAAATCTCTGGAAAACAGATAACCAACTGTCAAAAATGGGGTAGAGAATAAGCAGAAAAATTTCAAAATATGAAACACAAATGGCTGAAAAATGCTTAAAGAAATATGCAGCATTCTGAACCATCAAGGAAGTGCAAATTAAATCACATTTCAAATGCATTATATCCAAGTCAGAATAGCCAAAATTAATAAAATTAATGACTGGTCATTCTGGTGAGGATGTAGAGATAAATACTTAGGTATTCCTGGTGAGAGTGCAAACTGGTACAGACCCTATGAAAATTCCTCAAGGAGATAAAGGTCCATCTCTCCAATGATCCTGGTACCATTCTTGAAAATATAGCCAAAGGATTCTACCTCTTATTACAAAGAAAATTGCCAATTTATGTTCATTGCTACTCTGTTGATAAAAGCCAAAATTGGAAATAGTCTAGAATCAATCAATTGATAAATGGATAGTAAAAATATGGTGTATTTACACATTGAAATGTTAAGATAGCTAAAATTATCAAATTGTCAGATAAATGAGTAAAAATATTAAACAACCATTGTGGATGAGGTTACCCAGATCCCCAAAGACATGTATTGATGTTTCAAATGTTACCTTTGAAACATTATCTTTGAAACTCACTCTCTCTCTCTCTCTCTCTCTCTCTCTCTCTCTCTCTCTCTCTCTCTCTCTCTCTCCCCCCCCCCCCGTGTGTGTGTGTGTGTGTGTGTGTGTGTGTGTGTGTGTGTGTGTGTGTATTGTGTATTCAATCTGAATAACCACAGAGGTTAGTTTGCTAATAAGGGGCCAGTGTAGAGAAGAGGATCTTCTAAGAGGAAATAGAGTATAATGTTATAAATGAATGAATGGGAAACTAGGATAATAGGATTAAATGGGTGGTAAAGGGAAGAGAGGTGAAGGAAGAAATTTGGTAATGGAAAACTAGCGAAGGAGAAAATATGGTAATGGAAAACTAATAAAAGAGGCTTTTGTAAAGCCATGTGAAAATCTACTACTATAGGGGCTTCAGATAGACAGACAGACACATATATACATACATACATAGATTTACAGGTGTGTGTGTTTCTGTGTATATAGGCATAGATTTAGATATATATGAAAGAAATTTAAGTGAAGTCATCCTATGATGAGGGAGATAATCCCCCAGCTAAAACTTTTTATGTCACCAAGTAAAGCCTCCAGTGTCAGAAATGGGTAACATTTTTAAACTCATTGATTCAGACAGTCCCCAAACCTTCTCCCCAAATATTACAAGCCATTGCCAATTTCCATTAGTTATGCTATGATGTTAATGACCTTTTGGTGAAGGTATGAGTTACTTATGTTGTTGAACATGGACAAATCAGGCTGGTGTCGAACGAGAAACTTCAGCCCTAATGACTACCACTTATGGTATTGAAGGTATCTTTGCACACCACTAGAGCAGAAAGGTTGTCACCAATATCACCCTGCTATAAACCTTGAAACCTGAATCACAAACCTACTTTCAAGTTAGACTGGTAGATTTGTAACGCATATATGAGTATCCAAATATTTTCTTTATTTAACACTCACTCCATGAAATGTAACCCACACGACATGACTAAAGTGGTCAGTAACTTGATCTAGATAGATCATCGACCTTATGGGAAAAGCTACCAGTGCCTCTCAACATGTGGTTTTGATAGTCTTAGAAAACCCAACCATAAATTTATTTTTGTTGCTACTTCATAACTGTAATTTTGCTACTGAGTGATATCTCGGTTCCTAAGAACACTGAAAATATATATTTCTTGATGGTTGTTACGCACAGGTTGTGACCCAATGTATTAAAGGAACAAAGTACAAAATGCCTCCTAATGACATATTGCTATACCATAAATCACTTCATCACACAGAACCTTTATCAGAACCTTCTTCTTTCAGTATGAGAGAATTAAAGGAAAGAATCATGATTGGAAAATGTGCAGATAATTTGAGAGAGTTTCAGAGTTTGGAGCAGTAAGCCTTAAATGAGATTGTGTTTTTTAAGTTGTATGTATGTATGTATGTATGTATGTATGTATGTATGTATGTATCTATCTATCTATCTATCTATCTATCTATCTATCATCTATCTATCTATCTATCTATCATCTATCTATCTATCATCTATCTATCATCTATCTATCTATCTATCTATCTATCTATCTATCTATCTATCTATCTACCTACCTACCTACCTACCTACCTATCTATCTATCTATCTATCTATCTATCTATCTATCTATCTATCATCTATCTATCTATCTATCTATCATCTATCTATCTATCATCTATCTATCTATCTATCTATCTATCTATCTATCTATCTATTTTCATATCAAGCCCATATCCTCCAGTCTTAGTGTTCTCTGTAGATGAGGAGGTGGAAAGGCTGTAAGAGTTAGAGGTTGTGAATGACTCCAAGGAAGCTGGCTTCTAAATGCAACACAATTGACACATGTGTAACATGGAGACTGTGACATCTTGAATAAGACACATAGACTTTTAACCAGACAAGATCCCAGGACTAAGATGGAGAAACAGACACAGAGTTCCACCCATAAGCTAGAAGCTGTTTGTAATTGATGCCTTCTGAGGGAGTAAACAAAGATGTGCCCTGGTTTTGTAGACTACATTGAAAGGCAAGGCCAACACAATAGTTGTACAACACAAAATGGACTCTATGTTTTGTGTATGCTTCTTTATTTGCTTTGTTATTGCAGTCTTAATTTGTTTATATTTATGCTTTTTTCTGGTATTATATGACTTTTGGGAGGAAAGCAGAACATGAAATTTGGTGGGAAATGGGGTAGAAGGATCTGGGAGGGAGCAGAAGAAGAGATAGAATATGATTTTTAAAATGTACAATCTAAAAAAATATTTTAAATAAAAAAATCGAAAAAAACATAAATATTTTCCATTCAGTTATTTTTACATGTGAAAGTGTATACTCTACCTTTTTAATTTTATTCTTGGTTATATCTACAAATTGATTAAACAGCTCCCATGTGTAAGCACAACTGTGTTTTTATGGGATTAAATATATTTTTAAATCGAGAAATAAATTATTCATTAAAGTTATTTTAGAGAGAAAAAAAAATCTAGCTGCTTGGTTCACAACTGTTACAATGCCAAAATATATTTCAAGTTTATTTTAACACATAAAAACAAAAAAAAATGAAATTAAAGCAAGCTACAAGAAAATAGAAGCAATTTTTTTTCATTCTTTATCAGGTAGAAAACTTTTCCCATTTCCAAAACTTATAAAATTTATAAACATAAATACCAATAAGCTTGGCAACATAAAATAAAGTCATTCAGATGAAAACATATCCCATAAATAAGCTATAAGGCAGTTTAAAATCTGTGAACATATGGGCTACAAATATAACAAACACTGGGTTACTGCCTTATGTAAAGAAGGCTTAAAATAGATAAGTAAAAACGATATCCAATATAAAGGCCGTGAGCTGAACATTCCCCAAACCCTCACTTTGTAAGTCACAAAGGAGATGATAGTTAAGACATTCATTATAATTTTATACAGTGAAATTCACTAAAAAAATATAATTTTTAGTTTTAAGAAGAGACTTAATAGTCACTGTCTCGTGGCCTTGCTGAAGGTATTCTTATGAGGCAGTTTCTCCCTTTGAAAGTTAAGAAGTTTTGTAAATCCTCACTGCCTGATTCTTCCCTGTAATTTACTGCAATAAAGTTATCAGATTAAAGTGCGTGTTTGTCAGCTAAATATTTAATAATATTTAGCAAAATACTACTTATTCATTTTAATATTTAATCATTTTAAAATCTATTTTATGGTATTCAATATTGAACCCACTGAATTGCATGTATTAGTGAAGTGCTCAGATATCAACCTACGTATCAGTCATATCAGATAATTATTTATAAATACTTGCATTATGCCCACAGATAGGTGCAGTACTCACCCCTCTTTAAAGATTCTTCTCTTTGCAACACAGTGAAACCATTAGAGAAAAACACAGCAAATAAAAATGGAGTGTTGTGAGGGAACATTTTGGAAGCGGTCAGAAAGACCGGCAGAGACAAGGTCAGGGATGTCTCTGTGAGATGATATTTTCTAGTAATGTTAGAAGTCATACCTATAAAGCCTCACCAACGTTACTCTCATGAGGTCAAATTAACAAGGGTGACATAAATAAACATGCCAAAGTGTCTGGGGGAGAGACCGTGAATCCTCAGTCCTTCACAAAGAACCATTGGCAATTAAAAAAATGCTTGAAGTCAGAGATATATCCTTCCCCTAAGGAAGACCATACCAAATTGTAAGGAACAAGTTTGAGTCGGATAGAGCAGATGTCACAGTGAGTACCACCATTTTTGAAATGAATGTTTATTTCAACAGCAGATCCGAGGATTTAAAAGTAGATCTAATGAATTTCCAAGTGACAGGATGGATCACCACTGGCTCCCCTATCCCTGTGTTTGGCTTTTCGTCTTCTCTGTCAGGTATCTGATCCAATGTGTAATGCCTGTATCATTTTCATTACTTCCTGAGGATATTTCCTTAGGGTCTCAAGTGTGATGATCCACTACCATGTTGTATGCTCTCTTTATTGCAGAGCTAAATGAAGCATGCCTGGCAGCATCTGAAAACAATTAAAAAATAATTGAAATGAGCTCTGGTCTCTAGTAGACTCATTAAGATTTTTTATTTCATCTTCCACACATTGGAGAGATTCAGATCTGAACCTCCTATCTTGCTAACCTCCTGCTGCTCAAGAGATCCCTTGCCAGGGGACGAAAAAGGACCATCCATTTCTGTATGGTGAGTGTTCGTAAAATGACCAGGCAGGGAAAAGTCTTAATGGCTGCCAAGAGGCTTCATTGGGATGAGACATATCTCTGGCTGCTCTATTGCCTTTGAGCAGCTGCTCTATGAATTAATAAACATCACTGTGAATATGCACACATCCTTATTAAGAATCCACAAAGATATTCATCAGGCCAATCATATGCATCTCAGGAAATGAAAGTTACCCTTTCTATTGCCTTGTTCCAAGAGAAAGTCAGAGACACAGAAAGAATGACAGAAACAGACCATCAGAAAGAACAGAAAAAATGGAAAGATTTAAACACTCTTATATTAGGAGAGGAAACATGGGAAGTCTGGAAAAACTCCAGGTAAGACGCTATTTCAAAAGTTCTCAGTGTGCTTATTTAGATAACATAGTAACTAAGTACACTAACATACTACACCTAAATATCAATTATCTTTATACTTTATATTTTAAATTTTTTAACGGTGGATGTCAACGGACGTGTAGCCGCTACCACAATTGGTAGCCACAGGTGCCAGGTTTTCTGAGTCAAGCAGAAAAATATTTCTACTGACCAAGGTGTGGTCCAGATCCCACATTGGTGTCTGGGCCAGGGAGTGTTTGTGTATTCCCGCAGGATGAAGAAACACCCGTTAGGGTTCCTGAACACCTGGTGAGAACTATTGGCTATGTTGTTGGTGTTTCTGATGGAGTCAAGAAATATGATGGACACTGGTAAGGAACTCTGGGGATGCCAGTGGGCCTTAATAGTCCTGTGTGGTCTTATTTTATCTCTACTGATTGGTTCACTGGCTGCTCCGCCGTTCCTATGGATTGGCAAGTCGCCAACGTCACCTCGGCCTGGAATTTGAATAATTTATCCTCCATGCCTGATTCTTCCATTCCTCAGAGTGGCTGAATTGCCCTAAGCAATGCTTCCATTGCTGATTTTTTGCGCAATGCCACTAATGCCACTTCTATAGGCTTTGAAGGAGGTACTTATGCCCATAAATATGAGAAGAAATAATTATTCTGGGCACATTCCCTTCCAATCGCTGTCGGCCAGGGCACAAGTCCTATGCCTTTGATTCTCTCCCTCTCTGGGCTCCTCCCTTTTCACGAAGAAGATGCACTTCGGCTTCCACATAAATCCGGGCAGATGCTGCAGCAAAACAATTATACGGCTGCGGGCAACATAGTTTCATTTTCAAAGAGCCTTCACACTCTTCGTCTTCAGAGTCGATTTTGAGATGTTTTCTTGAAATTTTCAGTTTCCTTTTTTAATTCCTTTTCCTCGTCCTCTATAGACTTCTTCCCTTACAAAATTCCTAATAGATTCTATATATTCCTGATCCTGTATTTCTTCAAAGGTTTTTGCAATATCTGCCAATTGCTCTTTCACTTTCACATCAGTGCTAAGGAGTGTGTCATTCCCTAGCCTCCACAAAGAAAAAGTAGCTCTGGGAAAATCCTCCTTCCACAAGCCCTCAGTGCTTTTTGAAGATCTGTTTTAACATGTTCCCAATAGGGAATGCTGAATCCTCCTGCCTGAAGGAACCATGGACTAATATTTACATTAGTTTTAATAAATTCCTGTGCCGTTTTTTGTTTTTATCCCGGTGCCTTGTTTCTTTAATAACTCAGTAAGTTGCACTGTCAATGTTTGGTGTGAATTAGCGGCACCCATTATCAATCCACTCTCTCCTTCTTAAATATTACCAGCTGGCCAGCCTCCCGAGGGTGGATTCTCCCTAATGCCTGATCTTTGAACTTTGCTGGGGCCTCCACCTGTGGCACCTGTACCACTCTAAAACTCACCAGTCAGGCAAGGGTTTAGAGACTGAAATAAGACACAAGAGACATGGGTTACTCTTGAACAAGGAACATCGTTTATTGTACTCGGGGAAGACTTAGATACCCTATTCAGCATTATGGCCTTATATGCCCTATTCAGCACTATGTCCTAAATTGACCGAGCTGTAGTTACTTGTTTTGCAGCTTCTACTTCCCTGTACCCTACAACATCTTGTTATGCAGCATATAGTTGGGCAATGTACTGGAGAGAACAGGTCAAGATGTTCCAACAGATACCACAACCACTTCCTCCAACTGACAGCCCTGGAGTCTCTGTGGGCTCAACACATTAAAACATAAATTTCAACTTTTGATGGTTTTATTATGTCAAAATATGAGGCAATATTTTTCTTCAGTATTTAATAATAAGTATCTCATGACTCATTCATTCCCTGTGTGTGTGTGTGTGTGTGTGTGTGTGTGTGTGTGTGTGTGTGTGTACATAAACACATGCATATGTCCGTGAAATTTAGCTGAGAAGTAATTATTCTTAGAGAGATATTTAACATGTATGAGGAATGAGATTAGTTCATTGCATGAAGAATGATTTAGATGTGAGCTGGGGATAATATGTATATAAGAAAGATCAAGGTGGTATTTTATTAAAGCAATGGTACTTGTGCTGATCATTCCCTAGACAATAACATACATTTGCATTCTTCACAGAAAAGAGAGTGGGAAGCTTCAAAGTGCAACTGACCTTTCAGTGTTCTCTATTTCAAAAAGATATGATTACCCTTAGGCAAATTCTAAAACGTTCTTACCCTGTTAACTGAATAACATTGATATCATTATTGATTCTTAGAAATCATGCTGATGGAGCTCAGAGAGTTACATTCACCTTAGTCTCTTAAAATTTTTGTGAGATTATGAAGTTCATAGAGCAACTTTTTCATATGTAATGATCCTTTCATATGATGTGATACAAAGTTTCAAGAATTTCCATAAACCTGTAAATTAGAAAATGGCATGTTTCTTCATTGTATTTTTTTTGAGACAGTCTCTTTACATAAAATGGCTGTACTCGAACTCACTATACAGAATATGCTGGCTTCAAACTTACAGATTTGCCTGCCTCTGTCTCCCAAGGAAGGGAACATTTTCCTCCCTTTCAAAATGTAATGTATATGTCCACCATATCCACCATTCATTAAGCATCATGTGTCAATCAGAGCTTAGTCCTTTATACAGACCTCCATATATACCCAGCACACTGTGAAGTAGCATAGAATTATTATTTTGGTACTTTTAAGAGAAAAGTGCAATTAAGTAGCAGTGGAACAACTTGCTTTGGTAAGATTTGAAGGCATAAGGAAACAGACCCTGGAGCTCCTGCTTTATATATGTTTTGTTAGCCATAATATCTAGTTGAAATGTGTCCTATCTATTCTTTACTAGTCTGGTTTATGTGCCACATTAAGGAGAAAAGAGATCATTTTGACACTCAGTATATTGTGTCTATATTAAAAATGATAAGCACCAGCAACTCAAAAAATAATCATTAGCTGTAAAGGATTAGACAATACATTGTTAGTGCACTTAATACTTCTCAGTTTAACTTCTCATCATGGCACTCCTGTGCCTCCTAAGCCTAGAGCCAATACTAATTTTCATGTCTGCATGAGACAGCAACCCCCTACAGAGGGAGCTTGAAATGATTCTGTGATGACGATGGCTCCTTCATTGCGTTTCTCACATGACAAATTTCATATTTAAACTGGTAAGAGATTAGAAGAAAACAGTCATCAAATAGAGATAGGAAGAATATAAAGCAGAAATCTGAAATTTAGCAAAACTATTTTTTAAAAAAATCTTTTATAACTTTATACCTCTTACTCTGTCACAGTCTTCTTCTCTCTCCTGTTTACAGTCCCTGTTGAAATTGTGCTTATGTGAAAAGGACTCCTGTTGTCACTAGCAAAACTAAACACACACACACCAAAATAAAACAAAACAAACAAAAATAAAAAAGTTTCTTAAATGTAAAAATAAATACTGCAATGAATTACCAAACCTATGATAACCCATTTTTATGACATGAACATACACCATGTAGAAGGTCTGAAGATACCTGTTTATAAATAATTGTTTTGAAGAAACTGATATGCTCATTAAGTTATCAATGCATCTATATGAATAAGCATAAGATAGTGTTTACCTATCTACAGCTATATCTCTATATTCATGAAGCTATATATTTATGTGTGTGTCATGAAGCTATATATTTATGTGTGCGCATAGAATAACAGATACATACATGCACACTCACATAAGCATACACCCCATTGGCAGAGACTATGATAAATTTGAAATTAATCAAAATAGCCAGTGCTCTGTATTATTTTTGTATAACAAACCTAAGGGAGGAAAGACACTAAATTCACATTATAAATCAAGCATTTTTGAAAAGCTTTTATTTTTCCACACAATATGTTTCTCCTCTCAGCTCCTCTCTCTCTGTATAAATCCAACTATCCAACTTGATTCTCTCTCTCTCTCTCTCTCTCTCTCTCTCTCTCTCTCTCTCTCTCTCTCACACACACACACACACACACACACACACACACACACACACACACACACACACACAAAACTGGAAAACCCTCTCACTTTTCTCTCCACACCTATTTCTTCATATCCTCTACTGATATACAACAATACTTTCTACCAGGGACCCCTAGTGGCATCAAATGACTGTTTCTCAGCATCCTTTCTGCTCTCCATTATTCTCTGCCTGTATTTACTCTCAGTTGTATAGCAACAGTGTGCTTGCAGGAGCTTCTCCTTCAGTCCCAGCTCCATTGACTGGGAAGCCCAACTCTTGGTACATAACGATTAGTCATAGCCCTGTTTCTCTCCATAATATTCTTTATCCTACTGCAGGCTGTTTGCAGGAACCTTCCTCCTATCACACCTCCTCTTCTTGTATACTCTGTCTCTCTCTGAGACCAGATCCTCATAGCTCATTCCTGCAGCTCTTCTCAGCCTATCCTTTAAGCCCATCTTCATCTCTTTCTGCCACTCCCCTACTTGCAGAAATAATCTCTACCAGGAACCTCAGAGCCACCACATTTGCCTAAGATCCAGAGAAGGAAACAATAATCAAAGAGGAAGCAATCATCAAAAAAAAAAAAGATCATTAACAGCAAGAGAAACCTAAAATATCCTAATTTCAGCTGCCTAAACCCCAGGGGCAGGGTTGGGGTGATGAACAGAAAAAACAATATGTTTTTATTCCACCGGATTCCAGTTACCTCAATACAAAAGGCTCTGAGAAATACAATATAGCTGAAGCACAAGACAAAGATCCCCCTTTCTCACCACACTTCCAACTTCCTCTGTACCCCACCTCTAGATGTGAGCAGGATCCCCTTAGTTCTTTCCCAATGCATCTCTCAACTGTTGAACCTAACTCAACTCTGTTCCTTTCTGATATCTACAGATCTGTTCAATCACTTCCATGAGATAATCCACAGTCACCACACTTCTGTAAGATGCAGAGAAGCTTAAGGAAACAAAGGAATGGGCATCCACACAAGAAAGATTAACAGTAGATATCAACGCATGGAATCTTGATTATTCTATTGCCAGATTCCTAAACACCAGTTCAAAAATTCAACAATTAACAACCAACATAATATATCTTCATCATAGACAAGTAGCTCTATTAAAATAGGCCCAGCTAAATGCCATGTATCAGAGGCACAAAACAGGAACTTTAAATTAGCAATTATAAGTATGTTAAAGGACTTTATGAATAAGTCCCTTAATGCAATCTGTAGAAACACAAACAAGCAGTGGAATAAAATAATGAAAGCAGTTTGAGACATGAAAATAGAAATAGAATCATGGAAAAAAATCTCAAAGCTAAAAATTAAAAAGTGAAAAACAAAACAACACAAAACAAACAAACATACATAATTCCTCAGAGGTAAATCTTACCAACAGCATTTCTACACTGGAAGATATAAGTTGGAAGAAAGGGACACCTCAGTCAAAAAAAAATATTATGTTTGAAAAATAATCAGGTATAGAACATGTAAGAAATATGGGATACTATGGACACTCCAAATCTATAAATAATAGGGATAAGAAATGAGAAAACATCCAGGTCCAAAGAACAGAAAGGAAATTAACAAAACCATAGAAGAAATTTTTCTAACCTAAAGAAGGAGAGGCCTGTCAAGATATAAGAACTATATGGAGTACCAAATTGACAGGATCAAAAAGGACATTTCCCACAACACATAAAAATTCGACTATTAATTTACAAAACAAGGAAAGGATGCTAAAAACTGAATGTGAAAAAGTAAAATATTAAGTAGATCCATGAGAATAATATCTGACATCTCTGTGGAGGCTCTAAAAGCTATCGAGGCTCAAAAGGTTGTTCTATAAACTCTGAAACATCAGATATATCTGTTCAGACTACTATACACAGCCAAACTATTAATCACAATGGTCTCAGCTGCTCATTAAAAAGATGCTGACTAACAGAAGAGATGTGAAAACAGGATCAAGCCTTCAACTGCACATGAGAGACTCTTAAGCATAACTGATAAACATTATCTCAGGGTAAAGGGTTGGAAAAAATATATACTCAGAAGAGTATATGGACCTAAGAAGCCAGCTGGTATTAGCACTGATGTTGAATAAACACTGGAGCAACGATAGTATCTTCAGCACATGGTGCCAGTAAAACTGAATGTCTGAATGTAGAAAAATGCAAATAGGTCCACTAGACATCTCTTGTAGCCAAGAAAGGCTTCCAGTGGAGGGCTTGGGTTGCATTAAATTGAACTGTTTGCCAAAGGGATCTCATGGAGATCCCCAAACAACCCAGACTAATGATGAGACAAAAAAGTTGTTCTCAAAAAGCTGACTATGGGCCCCATTGCCAAGGACAACATCTACACAACTTATTGAACATGGAAAAGTGGAGTTGTTGTCTACATGGATCCTTAAACTCTATAGTCTCCTCAGTCAAGAATGGTACTCTTCGGGCTATTCAAAGAGAAAAGTAGACACAAACCTAGCCATAAAACCTTTGAGCTGATATCTGTTTTATCTTCCAAATACGATAGGACAATGGTATTCAATGGTATTACAAAACTTGTGATTGTAGCCAACTAATGTCTGATTTGACCTAAAAGCTCATTCCATGAGAAAACGTGACTTGTCTTAAAAAAAAATCAATAAAATGATTCCTAATGACATTCTATTGTACTCATGCATCGTTGCCTTGTCCAGTCATCATCAGAGGGACTTCCTCAGAGAACAAATGGCAACAGATCCAGAAAATGTGGGAAGAGACCCACAGCCAGACATTATGTAGAGAGACTAAATTGGAAGCCTTCATCAAATCTCACTCCTGGGAGCTCATGGAATCCCATGGAAAAAAAAAAAAAAGATTGTAAAAGCATAAGGGATGAATGGCCTAAGATAACAAGGATCTGAATCAACCTATCAAGGTACATGCAAGCTCTCAGAAATAAAAGCGGTAAGCACAAGGCCTACATGAGTCTGTATCAGAACCGGTGCATATATGTTATAATTATTGATCATTATTTTTAATGAGTCCCTTGACTGTGTGAAAAAGTGAGTCTCTGCCTTTTTTGCCTGCTCTTGAGACTTTTTTTTTTTCCTGTTAGGTTACCATGTCCAACTACAATAGTTTTCTAGCATCTTACATGTATCATGTTTTTATTGTTATCACTTAGGAGCCTATTTTGTTCTAATCAGAAAAAGAAATAAAGTTGAACTGTTAGTAAGGGAGGTGGGTTGGAACTGGGAGGAGTAGAGAGAGAAAACTATAATTAATATATTGTATGAGAAAAATATCTATTTTAAGAAAAAGCTGATAAAGAATTACAATTTAAAATGTATGAAGAACTGAAATACCAGACAACAAAACAATTAAAAAATTAAAATGGTACAAAATGATGAACCACAAAACCAAGAATTGCTTAAAGAAATAGTCAATACCTGGTTATTAGAGAATTACAAGCTAAAACTAATCATAATAGACAAAATAGCCAATAGCAATTCAAAAAAATGACAGTTCTTTCTGGAGAGGAATCAGGGAATGAAAACACTTATTCATTGTGGAAAGAACAAACTTGTTCAGTTACTATGGAAGTCAGAATGCAGCTCTTCAGAAATATGAGAATCGGTCTCTTTGATCTAGGTATAGAACTCTTTGGTATGTAGCAAAAGGACTCTGTATATTACTACAACTTTTAAAAAGAAACTTATTCATTCTTTTCTCATACATTACATCTTGACTACAATTTCCCTCCTCTCAGCTTGTCCCAGTTTCCACCCTTCCTCCCTCCATGTCCATTGCTCTTCTATTCGTAGTAGTCAGAAGTTAGAATTCTATCAACTAATGAAGAGATAAATAAAATGTGGTAGATTTACACAATGGAATATTATTCAGTTGTTTAAAATGAAATTATAAAATTCACTAATAAATGTATAAAACTAGAAATTGCTCATCCTGAATGAGATAATCAAGAGTTAATGATACAAACATTGTGGTTTTACTTATGCTTTGATGTTAGTTTTTAAGCATTGGATATGCAAGCTACAATCCACATAAACACATGATCCATGAATTCTCTACTCCAAACAACTCTGTTCTCAGCCATAAAGGGAAGTACAAGGAAAAGCAGAACTTCTCCCTTCTCTGTCTCTACCCAACTATCCCATGTCCTGGTTGACCTTTCCTAGAGCTAGGATTAAAGGTGTGTGCAAACACCTCCTGGCTCTGTTAGGGCATAAACTCATAGAGATCCAGAGAGATCTCTGCCTCCCCAATGATGGAATAAAGGTGTGGGTCACCACTCCCTGATCTTTATGGCCTGAAGTTGTAGGTGGTGTTTCCTCTGATATTCCAAATTTAATAATATATTTATTAAATATATAATATATCAACACATATCCCCTTTTGTGTCAAAAAGGTTATTATAACTAATGTAAGAAAAAAACTGTATTCATTAATACAATAATTTTATATAATATGTATAAGCAATAATTATATCAATAATTTCAAGTTCATTTTCAATTGACAAATTCAAAGAAAATATTCAACTATTTATCCTATTTTATTGAGTTGAAAATACTGTACCTAATTCATTTTTTAACAAATTGTACTAATAACTAAATACTATCTTTTGATGTTTCTCAAACTGATATAGTTTATGCCTCTTGGTGAGTCTCTTTTCTGAAACTTTAACTAAGAAAACTATAACTATAACTATTTAAACTCCCTCAGAGATACAAGAAGGAATTAATATTAAGTAAGTAAATAGTAAGTTCAAGCAGGCCATTCCAAAAAAAAAGTAAAAAAATACACAAACAGCTGGCTTATGGGACAGTAACCCCAAGTTCCTCAGCAGTGTTGGGGCATCTATCTCTAACTACAGGCCAAGTATAGCAGAGAGACTTAATTGTGAAGAAGGATATTCTTATAGACCTTCCTACTTGGTCTTGGCAAGTTTTCGCAGCTATTTCTTTTGTGTCCTACTTGTCCATTTTAGACTTCATACTGTCACCAATCAAGGTAAAAACACTTTCATGTCCAATAGCTATTTTTTGCTACAAAGAAAATAAACTTGATATGGAGTTTTTTGATGCCAATTCTTTTCTCGGAGGTAGAGAAGAATACAAGTTTCATTCATTGTCATAGAAAATAAGAAGAAATTATGTTATTCAAATATCTTAAATGCCATATTCTATAGATCTCTGAAGTGTTTGATGATGACCTATTTAAAATATTTCTCTGTTTTACCTTGAAAACATATTTAATATGACTATAAGAATGTTTGTAATGACTAATACTAATTTGCATTTATTTATATACTAATTAGTTGTTAATAATAACTTTCAGAGACTAGCATTTTGTATTACATCGTTAGATAAGCTACACAAGTACATTACACTGAGCAAGAGTAGAAATATATGCAATATACAAAAGCAAATCAAATATAAATTAAAACTAGTTGTTGCCTTTTAAAAATTGATTCAACAGTCTACCTCTTGTCATATTTATATTCCTTTTCTCTCAGATAAAATTCAATAGTTTATTTTTTATTCTATCATTTCTGTATCCTCTTTTTTCTTTTTCTTTTTCAAATAAGAACCCTGATTATAATCTTCCTTCTTCTTCTTTTTTGCTAACCATTACAAATAAAAATTTGTAACCACTCATTCTAAATTACGACAATTATCCATAACCCATTAAAAGACTCAAATACACTCACCCCACCCCTTGGGAACATGGGCATTTGCTTCTTACTATCTAAAGGATTTAAATCCACAGTTTAAATAAGTAAAACTCTTTCTGCATATTGAGTCAGTGACTATGTTAAAAGGTTCTATAAAATCTAATACCATCTTATAGCATGTAATTCTGACTTTTGGACAGAATAATAATGGCTTTGTACCAATTTACTTATATTTTCTGATTTGTTACCTACCTTTTCTAATTTATTTGCATCAGTATGAAATGTAGGGATGTAGAAGTTGATATTCCCCATATAACATGAGGAAGAATCTAGTTAGTTCCCTTTATAAATCAAATTCTTTTGCTTGGAGAATCTCTGTTGTTAATTTCTCCCAAAAATTATTGCTAGCCCTTTGTCAAGGTTTACTTTCCGCCCATAATTTTTCAGTTTTATCATTAGTGAAAGAAATAACTATTTCTGCTGGATCCATTTTTACTATTTGACAAAGTCTTAATTTTCCTTTAAAAATCAAATATGAAATCTTTCCCACATGTCTTTAATTTCTTACTTGATTTATGTAGTAGAAATATCCATTCAAATGTTAATTTTTCCCTTTTCATTAAAATTCCTCTAGAAGAATTCTTAAAGGATAAAATAACTACAATACCATATGCAATTAAGGTCCACATGTACATCCTGTAATTTATTTTCCACCAAAGCCATTTTTCTCTGATTCAGCTGACAATTCCCTTGGAATATTTAAGTCCTTATCAGTATCTAAGATTCTGAAGAAATTATCCAGTTCATGATTTTTTTATTCCAATATTGGGCTGTATATTGCAAATGGCTCCTAGCAATCTTTGGAAATCATTAAGAGTTTATAATCTATTTCTTTTAATTTGTACCTTTTTGGGCCTAATGTTTTGGTATTCTAAATAATTAATTTAATCTTCTCATATTTTTAAGGAGTAATTTGTAATACCTAATAGACAATTTCTTGCAGTTCTTCAAACATTATTTCTAAGTATCCATATTTAAGACAGCTAATAAGATACTTTCCATGTAGTAGTGACTGAGAGATTGTGGAAATTGCTTATGCAGTATTTCTAATGGGTCTTGTACACAATATTGGCAGAGTGGGCTATTTAACATTCCCTATGGGAGAAACTGCCATTGGTATCTTTTTACGGACCAAGAATTATTATAATTGGGCACTGTAAACACAAATTTTTCCTTGCTTATGTTCTTGTAGGGCTATATGAAGAAAAAGTCTTTTAAATCAATAGTTATGATAGATTATTTTAGGTAACAGAGAAGTTAGAGGGATTCTAGGTTGTTGAGAGCCCATTGCTTGGATCTCCTTGTTATATACTCTTAGATCTATTACCATTCTCCATTTTTCCTATTTCTATATGATAACAAATACAGGAGAATTTCAAGGTCTGTTTGATTCTTCAATATGCTGAGCACTGAACTACTGCTCCTGTAATAGCTATTCAAAAGCCTGTAATTTCTCTTTTTTAAGGCCATGGCTGAAACCAAATTGGCTTATCTATTTTAAATGTAGGACTGTTGATGAATTTGAAAGATCAAAACTTTTGTTACTTGTTTTTGTACAATCTGAATGGTCAGTAACTTTTTTTCATAATAACTTCTAATGTTTTTCCAGAAACATATGTTAGTTTATGGGTCATTTCTGAGATTAGAGGAATGTTAATCTCAGTATTCCATTGTTGTAACAAATTGTATTCCCATGAATTCATGACATTGTTAGCTACATATGCCTATAAACTTTTTTCTGTACTTCTGGCACTATACTTTTGATAATTTTATAATCCTTAAAAGCTCAACATTTACCTCCTGAAGGGGCCAATTTGCAAGCCAAGATTCTATTAAAATTATTGTTACATCTGCACCTGTGTCTACAAGACTTTCAATAACAACACCATTTATATGTATTTTAAATTTTTTTGTACATTTATAGAAGTTTGCCAAAATATTCACTTCATGGTTATTCTCAATTTTTTCTTTTTCACTCATAATTGTTCTATCATACAGAGAAGTACACTTTTTTGAGTAGGCTTTAGTTTCTTAAATTGTGGTTAGAATGTATTTCCTCCAGGACAATAGGATAAGACTGAATTGAATTTTATACTAGGATCTATGAAAGCCAACTCAGGGAGTTTCCTAAAGGCAAAATTTACCTTTTCTGTCTCTTGTTGAGCTAGGTGAATAATAGTTAAATCTCTGGCTTTTGAAATTACTAATTCACCTTGCAAAAAAGATAATAAGGTTGTTAACTGAATTCTAGGTATATTTAATATGGGATCTCATAACTATGATGGTAATTTGAGTGGAAAAAGTTATTACTAGAGTTTAACAAAATAGAAATATCAAATGCTTTAACTGAGTAAAACAGAGTTGCCTTAAAAAAGACTATAAACCAGGCTTTCCCAGAAACAATGTTTTTGGTAAGAATAATCCCTTAAGAACTCCCCTCCCTTCTATACTTATGTCAAAGGTATGGCAAAGATAGGCATTGGACCAACCAGTGCAGGTCAACAAGGGACAGGCATGGTTACTGCTGCCTTTGGGAAATGCCCTGAAGTGGATTTTGCAGGCCCTGGTATCAAATTCAATCCAAATTCAGACTTATCCTGTAAAAACTGTATAATGGTCTTGACAATTTCTGTTTCTTCTTTGTTTATTTTATGTTTTGATTATTTAGTAAGAGATCTTGTATCTATGATGAAGAATATGTTTAAGTTTGAAGGGCTTAGTAACCTAGCAACCATTTTGCAGCATTCTTATTACATTTTCCTTGGGAAATCATTATTTTACAAGAAAATATGTTTAGCATGTTTTGTACATTATACAATATTTACTTCAGGTAGAAATTTAAGAACATAATGAGAGTTGTTAACATTTCAAGGTTTTTTTTTTTTGGAGGGGGATCATACACAACTTTCACGACATTACACATATTTATATTAGCTTCAAAGACTCATATTCTCCCAAATTAACATGTGAGTTATGTTTTAAAGTGTGTTCAATTAACAATAGACTTTATTACTGGTCATGGTAGCTTTGAAAATACACTTTAGCTAACTAAACTTAGGACCTTAAAAAATTTCTTCTTTGAATTTTCACTCCCCAGTTCTTATACGATTACAGTCGAAGAGAAACAGGAGGGATTATAAGAACAGAGTTGTCAATATTATGATAAGGAAACCCACAGAAACAGCTAGCCCAAGCCATTGAGTGCTCACTGACACAGAATTGACAGCTGGGGAACTGAACTAAGCTCTTAAAATGTGGATGACAGTTAAATGGTTTGGGCAATCTATGGGGCCTCTGACAGTGAGAACAGAATTTATTCCTAGGGAATGAACTGTTTTCTTGGAACCTATTACCTATAGGGAAATACCTTGCTCAGCCTTGATACTGGGGTGAAGGGATTGGTCCTACCTCAACTGGATATGCCAGACTGCATTGACTCACTCTGGGTGTCATTATCCTCTCTGAGAAATAGATGGGGGGATGGTGTGAGGGAAGCTTGGGAAGGACTGGGTAGAGGGGAAGGAAGGGGAACAGTTGGTGTATATGTTTACCAAACTTTTAAGTAAAAAAAAATCTTCCAAGCTAGGACTACCAGTATTAGCAGCACTACCACTATCACCACCAACACCCTCTCATTATCTTCTCAGTTTCCATACGAGGTCATTAAACTCATTACATTCATTGACTTTTCAACCCCAAGTTTCCAAAGTCTTTTGCTAATCCTCCTGTAAATAAGGCTATCAGATCTGTCACAACAACCTCCCATGAACCTGGCACTAATTGTTGTATTCAGTTTTCTTTTGCTTTGGTAAAATATTCTGACCAAAAATTACTTGGGTAGGAAAGTACACATTTCATCTTATAAACTCCAGGTTATATCCCAGCACTGAGTGAAGTCAAGGGCAAAAACTCTGAACTAAAATCAGGAGATGGAAACAAATAGAAGACATGGAAGAAATCTGCTTACTGGCTTGTTTCTTCTGTTTTCTTACATGTTTCTTGGCTTCCTACCCAGAAGGGGACAACACTTACAGTGGACTGAACCCTCCCACATCAATCATTAATCAAAAAACATCCCATTGACTTGTCCATCAGCCATTCTAGTGGAAGCATTTTCTCAATTAAGATTCTTTCAGTCTAGGCATCTTGACTTTTTGTTACTGAAAGCCATTCAGGACATGAATCTTTATCTAAAGAATCCTATATACTATAATACAGGTATTTGTATTTCCATGTTCACTGCTGCATTAGTTCAATAGCAAGGGACAGAAACATTTTAGACACTCAAGCAACATCTGAATAAATAATGAAATATGGCACATATGAACAACAGAATGTCATTTAGCTATAAAGAAAAAAATGAAATGATATTTGGGGGGAAGATAATAGAATCTTGGGAGTATTAAATCAAGTGTTATAAACTGGAGTCTGAAAAACAAACATAATATGTTGTCTCTCATATGCACCTTCCTAAATTTTTATGTGTTTATGAATGTAAATGAGCTGGCTTGAAATGTTACAAGAGAGGATAAAAGAAGAGAGGAGGTGCTGAAGTTGGGGAACACAAGAGAACATTTGTGACATGGAAGTGGAAAGAAGGCTATTGGGGGTGGGAGAGTACAAATGTTTATAGTAGATATGTCAGAAGAGAGGGGGATGAATGCAAAAACAGCATTTTAAAATGTATGCTAATAAAATAAATTTAAAGTATAGAAAGTATATGCTTGTTTCATGTTTATTTCAAAACCAAGGAAATCTTCTCTAAAGCATATTGAAGCTATCCCTTTGAGTAAAAATCTCCTAAAAAAATAAACCAATGGGATGGCAGGAGCTAAATTTCAATGACACCAATTAAAACACAAATAGGCTAAGTATATTGACCTGTGTCTTCTATAAACCTTCCAGTGAGGCAGTAAAAATCAGATATAAGAACTCTGGCCTGTTTCTTTAAAAGAAGTGAGTTCAATTTTTCCTAACTGGAATAATTTTCATTTTTGTTTAGTTTATCTGGTGCATTTTTTCTTTAGTATTACCATACTTTGTTTTCTGTGATAGTAAATAACCCTAGGAACAAATCTGTACTTCATTTTCGAATAGTTTATAAAGAAATAGTATGAGGGACATTTTCTGAGTAAAGTTTAGAAACAACATTTACTACATGGAGACATAATAATAATAATAATAATAATAATAATAATAATAATATTTTTATGTTATATTAAGATGATTTTGTAAATTTAATATAACAGAAAAATGTCATTAAACCTAAAGAATAGTATTTGTGCATTTGGTATATATCCAATTATAATTTAAAACTAATATTAGAAATATGTACTTACATTCATATAGATGTGCTAAACATTAACAAATATTTATTAGTCACCACTAGAAAATGAGATCATTTAGTTTTTTGAAATTTACTTTTTAAGTTTATAATACAAATTATTAAAATAGAACTTTAAATTTTAAAATTATTTAAAATTGGATGTGTGAAATGGCTCAGTGAGTAAAGTCACTTGCCTTGAAATATTCATGATAAGACTGGTAATCCCCAGAACTGTATACATGTTTTCTGACTTTCACACATGTACATGAGCATGTTTGTGCACACACATGCAAGCAAATTGGTTTAGAAAATAAATTTATTTAAAAATAAAATGTAAATCTTTATGTTTTAAAAATCGTAATAGGGTCTATTTGGGTCAGGTGCCTCTACTTTCCTCTCACCGTGATGATTTTCTTTCTTTTAAATTCCCTCTGGAGAGACCTCAGCCCTCTTGGCAGAATTAAAAGAGAGACATGCTTATATTAAGCCTACTCAGTATGCTATTATTTAATATGTATATGTATTAGGACTGTATATAAGCCTGTGTGTCTTGTGCATGTCTGGTGCCCATAAAGGCCATAAAAGGGCATTGGATCCCCTGGGAGTAGAGCTACAAAGAGTTTTGAGCCTCCATGCAGATGTTAGCCATTGACTCAAGGATCTCTGGAACAGCAGACTGTGCTCTAAAACCCTGAACCACATCACCAATCAGAGCCTGGTTAGTTTTATAAAGTCAATATTGCCAACATTAGCTTTCCTTGCCAATTTCTACTGAACTAATAGTAAGAATGTGAACAAGTGTATGGTCCCTAAACTGTAGCATGAACACACTCTATAATCTAAATATACTCTATAATCTCTACAATATACTCTAAGATATAACTCCATAATCAGCCTTTGCCTGTTTTACATGAAGAATTTCTTTCAACTAGTTTACACTTCTTGAAGTCAGACATAATTTATATAATGATCAAACTGAAACACTGAGGTATTCTTCTAGGAAGAGTAATTTATCCCTTGAATAACTTTTACAATATGTAATCTACAACAAAAATGTACATGAGAAACATATATATTTGAAAAACACACATGAACTCAGACTATAGAAATAAATGTTTGAATTGCTCCTTGTCAAGTTGTTCCACCTAGTTGTGGGTAGATATTCAAAAGCAGAATCTTTTCTGCACATTTCTTCCTTCGCTGGTTTAGATACTCCATTACAGGATGTTAAGAATGTGCTAAACCCATAAACTCTGCAGGTGATTATCACAAGACCACACTGCTGCCAAAATTGAGTGCTTCCAGCTTTGCAGCACAGCATTCCCGCATGTAGCAGAGCAAAGCAATGATTCACTGAGAATAAAAATGTTTTGTGCATTATCATATTATTGCATTGCCTGAATTTTTGCCCTATTTTTCCAGAAAGAAGCTAAAGAGGGTTGAAAAATACATGAACTTGTACATTAGGGAAAAGAAAACCTCTTGCCAAATTATAACTATACAGCTGTACAAATGGCTCAAAGTTCTGGGAAAATACATGGAATATCATTTGCAAAAAAAAACATGGAAGTGGAAAGAAGGCTATTGGGGGTGGGAGAGTACAAATGTTTATAGTAGATATGTCAGAAGAGAGGGGGATGAATGCAAAAACAGCATTTTAAAATGTATGCTAATAAAATAAATTTAAAGTATAGAAAGTATATGCTTGTTTCATGTTTATTTCAAAACCAAGGAAATCTTCTCTAAAGCATATTGAAGCTATCCCTTTGAGTAAAAATCTCCTAAAAAAATAAACCAATGGGATGGCAGGAGCTAAATTTCAATGACACCAATTAAAACACAAATAGGCTAAGTATATTGACCTGTGTCTTCTATAAACCTTCCAGTGAGGCAGTAAAAATCAGATATAAGAACTCTGGCCTGTTTCTTTAAAAGAAGTGAGTTCAATTTTTCCTAACTGGAATAATTTTCATTTTTGTTTAGTTTATCTGGTGCATTTTTTCTTTAGTATTACCATACTTTGTTTTCTGTGATAGTAAATAACCCTAGGAACAAATCTGTACTTCATTTTCGAATAGTTTATAAAGAAATAGTATGAGGGACATTTTCTGAGTAAAGTTTAGAAACAACATTTACTACATGGAGACATAATAATAATAATAATAATAATAATAATAATAATATTTTTATGTTATATTAAGATGATTTTGTAAATTTAATATAACAGAAAAATGTCATTAAACCTAAAGAATAGTATTTGTGCATTTGGTATATATCCAATTATAATTTAAAACTAAATACATCAATTTCATATAATTGTTTTTATAAATTCTACATATACTTGTAAAGTTTTTTGCTTGATTGCAGAATTAAGGATTAAATTTAGCACATTGTGAATGCTGGGCATACGGTACTATTGAGAAACATACCTAACTCCAACATTTCTAAACAAATCAATGTTTTTAACAACAGTATCAGATTTCATTGAAAAATCATTAATTTCTTTCAAACAATTGTAACTCTTTCTTTATTGCTAATGGTTGAGAGACAACATTTATGGTGGATAAGTGCTTTAAATAATATTGTATCTTAAAATGTGTTGCTAGATAACATGTTTACTTTAGCTGTGATGACTTACCATCATAGATCCTATGTGATACTTACACTTAGTAGGAAAAGGGTAATTTTTGGCTGTGTGGTCAAATGACTTTTGAAGTAGCAGAAAGTCGTCCAGTTCTATTCAGCTTCTTCCTCAGCAGCTACTATCTGGTGAAGTCACTGATGCGCATGATCTTTTCTGACATAAGACCTCAGAGTAATAGATATTAAATACTAGTAAGTAATCTGTATTGTCTAGTATCATGACTCTATGACCTATCGACCCAGTTAAACTCCAGGTATCACAGAGAATAGATTGTTTGTCCTTGTTCTGTTTAACTAGCTGTGGGTGGACACTAATGAATTATGTTAGTTTGATGTAATAACTGGATTTTCCTTGATAAACCCTTCGAGGATTTAAACCAAAGGAAGTCACTAAAGTTGTCAGAATAAAATCACTATATCTTTCTGAACAAACTGGCTAGCCAGGTCAACAGATGAAATTGCTTTGAATTGGATGACACAGTGAGTCCTTACGTGATGTAACATACTAGCAGAGTGCACACCCAGAGGAGCTATAATCATAGCATACTTTGACACTTTTGCTGGTAAACAAAATAAAATTCATATTACTACTGGGGTGTTTCCTTTCAAGTCTAATAGTGTAAGGACCTACAAGAACTTATGAAAACACACTTGAACTTTTCTTGATGCTCCTTATTAACGATGTTAGAATTTTAAGGTATTTATTGGAAAATAAGTTTAGGATATCTGAAGTATCTATTAACAAGAACTAAATTACTATGTATGAAATAAGCCTAACTTTTTCTTGATGAACACAGACTTACTGGGAGATTCAGAAACATCTGCAAGCCCTGTGTGCTTCTCTATTCTGGTCTTTGTCAATAGGAACAATGTGTATTAATTGAACCTGTTCTATATTCATACTCTGAAAGCCAACGCTGCTTTGTTTATTGAACAGTAATAACTACCTAATAATATTTGCTGGTAGGTAGGGCATACCTTGATAATTACATCAAAAATAATAAAAATTTTGAACACACAGTCTAAATAATTATTAGACAGAAAAATGAAAAAGAACTGGATTATTTGTGAAATTGAATTTTTATGACTGGTAGTCAAGAAAACCTATAGGGAGATCACTGTTTGGCATAAAGTTTAACTATTGACTTAGAGCTTGTGGACAGTGCGAGGGAATGAGATAGGGGGCTATATAGCCTTCTCATGTGAGGAATTGCTGGATCTACCCTCCAAGCCTGAAATACAGAGCTACTTTCAAAGCTCTCACAGGGTAGGGTTTTTAAGGTATCCAAGTGAGTATGTACAATACTATATTGACTGGGACTTTTTATATTACCTCAAGTAACCAAAACATAGAAAGAACTAAAGACAAAAAAAAAACTTGATAATTTTTGACATTTTGAAGAAATTAAACAGTTGTAATTAAACACCCCATCTTGGGCTTCTAAAGATGCTGACAAAAAGTGGCATTGCTAACCTATATCCAAAAAAGAAACTTTGAGAGTCCTAAAAGGTAGAAAAACAAGCATTCCCCCTCATTATTGACTGCTTACTGCTAAGAAATCAAATAACTTTTCTGGTTGCTGACATTAGAGTATTATGGAAGGAATTTTGTGTACACTGTGTGTCCCATAATAAGACATATTTCATGATGTGTGGAGAGATCATTCAATCTACCACATAATCATGATGATCAGTGCTGTATCCCTAGAACCTACATTTAAAAAGGTAGGTAGGCATGGTGGCATGCACAGACTTGTAATCCCAGCTTTGAGAGGTAGAGACAGAGCACTGTAGAGAAACTCTGTGTCAAAAATAACAAGATGAAGGGCATATGAGGAACAACTGACACAAATGTGTGTAGTCTTCATGCAGTGAACAGCTGAGAAAAGGAAGCTGTGATGTACATCACCTATATACTATCAGCATCCACACATGCACCAGAAGGCCTTTCCTTTTCTCTCTGAATCTGGCCCCATATGAGCAATCATTGCCATTTACTACGTGGGTCAGAGGCTCTTGTGTTTTTGAAATGAACATGCCCACACTAACAACACACTTTCACTTAGGACATCACTTAGGGGTTCTTCCACTTCCCGCAGAGCATCAATTTTCCTTCCAGAAGACCCTAGTTAAATTCCAAACATGCACACCTGAGCTCACAATGATCTCTAATGCCATTTGGAGAAAATTTGATGGAATCTTCTGGCCTCTGCAAGCACCAGGCATGTATGTTGTACACAGACATACATGCAGGCAAGCACGGATTCACACACATATTTTTAATTAAAAGAAAACTGTCCAACTGTCCACCTTTTATAAGAAAATCCTTTACATAGAGACCCTCACACTAACTTGGAGAAATGAGAAGCCTTCATATCTGGAATGAAACTGGCACTTTTATCTCCAATACCACCAAATACTGAAACAGAACAAAAATACTACTCTCTTCCCAAATAATTGCCTGCTTCTTAGTACTTGTTCTTGTACTGTGCTCCAAAAACAATTAGAATTTGCTGAAGAGAAACAAAGTGTAGTGGTAAAAATATCACTTTGGAAGTATAGTCAATAGGATTAGAAATACAAGGTTTTCCTCAGATATATAAATGAGCCTGCTTAGGCTACACAAACTCTATACTAAATATAAATGATACTAAAACTAATACTGAAAAATAAAGAAAATTCTGAAGACAGAGACCCAAAGGAGCAAGTTAGGTAAGAAGATATATGCGTTATATTTAGGAATATAGATGTTTATATACATGCAATAACAATTAGCATAAAAATGAGAACATGAATATGAAAAAAAATTGGGAGGCATTTTTGTGAAGGTTTGAAGACAAAAGAGTTAAGGGATAAATGTTATAAGTAAATTATATATCAAAAAATTAAAAAGACAAAGAAAAATTAGACATTTATTTTTATACATAATATATATCATATTCACACACTATCTCATATTAGTTGTATTGTACTATATTACATTTATTATGTTATGTATTCCCTACTCTATATAAATAAAGGAGTATAGTAGAGAAGTCCTCTGTTGAGATTGAAGCAATGACTCTGTGATTAAGAGCCCTACCATGTCCACATGGCTCTAAGGACAAACCTGCTAGAGTAACAAGGAAATGAAGAAAAGACAAATATATGAATTTTGTTGGAATGAACTCTCTGATGAAATAACAGATGCTGGGATTATTACATATTTTTTATAGAGTTGAACGGGAATGTAGTTTATTGCATACAGAGAAATAAGGAGGCAGATTTTATTGTAAACAAATGGACCAAGAAAAAAAAGTTTAGCTACTTTATAGGGGGGAACACACACACACACACACACACACACACACACACACACACACACACAATATGTATGCATGTATAGCATATGTGTATATATACATATGTGTGCGCACTTGTGTGTGTGAGTTATGAAGTAGGGAATTATTTATATCTTAAGAGATATTCTTAACAGACAAAGACTTCTTGCAAACTGTACCCTCAAAAGGAAGAACAGAGACGAATGGCAGAATTATTCTGTTCTTAATATGAGATAAAAAATGTTCTCCTGACTAACAAAATATGCCCTCATCCTGTCTGAGTCTATAGAGATTCCTGAGGTCAGAAAAAGATAAAGAATAAACAAAAAGTGATTTTTAAAATATAAATTGTGTGATTTGTCAGAATTATATAGAATAACTGCAAAAATAGCATTGGTAAAGACACATATTTTCCAAGCTCTTGCTATTTGAACCTACCCTCTTTAAAATTTAGATTCTGAACAGGAGTTTAAAATGATTATATATTCTCTACAATTTCTTTTTCTTTATGGATGCTCAGTTTATGCTAAGTATGATGTATTCTTGCATGAAAATTCTTTGTAAATATTTCCATTAAATATTATTGCAATTTAGAATCTAGGCAGAGTTCAACAATACTTCCTGGAACCATGCCAAAAGCATGTCATAAGTTTATTCTATACAAATGATTGTTCTTATACAGTGTTAATAATATGTATTATTCTTACATGCTTATGCACATGTACATGTTTACCAGAGTGTGTAGTATGAGGTTTCTGGCCCAGACTTTTGGGCCTAGCCTTAAAGTTTAGACCCACAGACCCACAGATCCACAGAGACACACAGATGCTCACAATAGTTTTACGCTGATCAGCCTAAGGCCCAGGCATATAACTTGCTAAATCTTTACCCTTAATCTAACCCATGACTCTTACGCTGTTCAGCCATGTGGCTCAGTACCTTTTCTCAGAGCTGCATAGTTGTCCTTTGCTTCTTCCGGTTTCTCTCTGGCCTTCTTCTCTGTTCTGCCTGTTCCTAGAGTTTTCTTAGTCTGGTAACCCCTCCCATACTTCCTGTCTGCTTTTGGCCAATCAGCACTTTTTATTAAACCCATAGACGGGGACAATTATTTACAAAGGAACAACATAATCACCCTATAAATGTGTTTTAGTAGAAATTAAAATACTAACATATATGGACAGTTCAAGAAGATGAATCTATTCAGCTTAGTCTGAAGAAGTTGTAGAGGTAGGTTGTTACTTCAGTCACCAGTGAAGAAGTAAATTTTAAAGTCATTACTTGTAGTTATGTCTGACTATAATCTAGCTTTTCTTAGCTACTATTACTGCTATTATGTTTTTCAAAACTTTTACCGCATGTGTAACTATTTATCAAGCACTTATAAATAGTTAGGAAATATGAATATAAAGTAGGATGTTATATTTCTCTTACTATTTTATAATTCATTGTTAAAATTTATTTATTTATTTATTTATTATTATTTATTATTATTATTAACTCATTTATTAAACAAGAAATCATAAAATAATTTTCCAAATTTCTGGGTATTGGAGATTGCTATTCACAATTTAGAATGTTCATCACCTATAATTTGCTTGGGCAGTATTCCATGTCACCAAGCTTCAGAAAATCTCTGCTCTTTTATATATCATATTCATAAAGTCTCCTTCAGATGGAGTTCATTCTCCTGCATCATCTTGTCTACTGAACTGAGGGATAAAGGAGGAACCTGAAACATTTTCCTTAAATCCTCTTGTTTACATTTTTTTCATTATAGTAGGAACATGTTTTTTATTTATTAGGCTTCAAACAGGCACATCATTAAAAAGCAAAGCAATGTTAATGACTCCAGCATGGTTTGATCACACAACCTTCTGATTTGGAATCAGATGCTCTACCATTGTACAAAGCAGTTTTACAGGACTCCTAACCATGAGAACAGGTAGACTGACTCTTAGGCCTGCTCAGGGAACTTGTTTCCTCCTCTTGGGTTGCCTTGGCAGGTCTTGATCTGAGCTTCTGCCTTGATTTAGTGTAGCTTATTTTGTTCTGTCTGCTGTCATAGCTTAGAGGTACGAACTTTTCTGAAGATAAAACTAAAAGGGGTATGGATCTTGGAGAAAAGGAAGGTCAGGAGGGGGGAGCTAGAAGATGATGTGGGAGGGGAACACTGGGTGGAATATATTTTATGAAAAACAAAGCCATTTTATTATTTTTTTTAAAAAAGGGAGCAAGAGTTGGATTTTATTCTGTTCTTTGATACAACTTTTGTCTAATATTTTTTATCTGTTAATGTTGCTGAAGCAAACTCTTTCACTCATGACAGATGAAGAAGTATTCGTTGGTCCCTACAAGTTGACTGTGAACTTATTTTACATGTAATTTAAAGAAGTGTGAATGATTTACTGTAATTCAGATGTTTTCTTCTTCAGCTGCTCGTCACATATGGCTCTAAAAGCCATGTTATTGAGTAGGAGGTGTTTTCCTGTGATGTGGGCATCTCTTCCTTTTCAAATTGCTATAGCGTGCCACAAATCTGGTGACACAGCCAACAGAAATGTATTTCTTAAAGTTTTGGAATTCTGGGAAGTCTAAGATGAAAGCTAGGGACATACTCAGAGTCTGATTTAGAGATGAGGGCTTCTCCCTGAGAATTCACATGAGAGAAGAGCAGGTCAGGTGTCCTGAATTTTATTCTTGAAATGACATCATGGCTTTCAGGACACCATTGTTTACAACCCAAGGAACTAAGATGCACAACATTATGGTTACTAAGTAATGGTTTTAAGCCCTGCCTCCCATTCTTCCATTTTGCTGCTTTATACCAAAGATCAATGACACAAGTAAGCAAAGCAGAAGCAAGAATAGTTCTTAAAAGTTATTGTTAATTTATTAATAATTTATTAATTTTTCATAATCTATTGAGAATTGTTACAGAACAGCATGGAATTAGAAATTTGAGAGAGGGAAAGGTTTCCAAGAAAAAATAGGCATCAAATTTCCATTTTAGTGTGATTTATAGGGCAACAGTTTCTATTAAATAGACTGAGGGTGGTAAATTATTTGCATTATCATGGGCTAAGACAATGCAGGGTCCACATATGCAAGGCCTAGGAAGCTAATGAAACTTACAAAACTCAGGATATGCATAAAGTTACAAAAATTATAAGGCACTTCTCCAAGATTATGAACACTGTAAAACAGTTGAGGGAGAGGACATCCCTGTCGACAGGGAGATCCAAGAGGTAGCTTTTATTAACCATCCCCAAATACAAAATAGGCTTTGGTGTGTATGTGATACACTTGATACAGCTATGTCCTTGTAACACCTCAGCTATAACCAAAGCATCATCTTTGATTCACTAAATTTAAAATACATGTGAATAGAATGTTTTTATTTGGCCTAGTGTTAATGTTCTATCTACCTATATTTCATCAACAGATATCCGTTCATATTTTCCAGGGGAAAATCACACAGTAAGATATTTACAGCTTCTTTAGGAATAGGAGTAATCATATTTTATGAAGATTATATATGTATGTGCATTTTTTGTACAGTTTTAGACCCTTTCCTATGGGTCTAAATTGATCTGTCTCACAGTCTGACTCAAAGTCCCACCATTATAATAATTTCTCTATGAGTATAAGACTCAGGACACCTGACTTTCTCCTGTTCCCATATGAAGCTACAGGGAGAAGCCCTCATCTATAAACTAGAATTGAGATCTTCCATGATAGTAATCTTGGACTTCCCCAAATTCCAAAACTGGGAGAAATATATTTTTATTGTTTGTGTCATATAATTTATGCCGTTATTGCTACAGCAACTTGAAGAGATTTTGATACTAAGACCCTGGCAACTAGTAAGAGTATACTTACTACATTATATCATGGTCCAGGTCCTGCCACACAGAACAGCAAAAGGTACTGTATGTGTGTGTGTGTGTGTGTGTGTGTGTGTGTGTGTGTGTGTGTGTGTGTGTATTCTCTGCTCCAGTAGCAATCATTGAAGGACTGTCCTGATCATATTAGTAACCTCTTTGCCTCCTCAGAGACTTACCTCCAAATATTATCGCATATATGTACACACATTCATATATATATATGAATGAATTTTGAGACTCAGTATCAAACTACATTTCAGAGAGATTATCAAGCCACAACATGTGTGCATTCATCTTAATATATAGTTTCATACTTGTGTGTATGATGTTTCTCGAGAAAACTTTTGCATAAAACCAGTGAATAAAAATTTTATATAGGTTTCTAGGACTATATAGCATGCAATATTATAAAATTTTTAGTTGTCACATTAGATAAAAGTGGACATCTTTAAAAGTTCTTTAATAACAATCCAATGTTTCTTGACAGACTTCTAGTAAACCAATATTTTCATGAGTAAGGAAAACAAAAAAAAATTACTTCTTCACTTCACTTTCAAACCACTTAAAAAGCTGTTGGTCACTAGCTAACAATATTGAGTAGGTAATGAAAAAGACAAATTATGAAAGAAAATGAAACTTTCAGGAACTATAAAATACTAACTCTTCAAAATTTATTGCCTCAAAGGAAAAGTAAGTCTCTTTCAGAATATTTCAAAATATCTCTTCATATATTTATGTAAAAGTTGCAGTAGTAATAACTATGATTTGGGTATGATTTAGATAACAATGTTCTGTGCTGAGCATCTGTTTACTTACTGAGGACTTTATACATTGAAAGTTGTGATTAGATCGTTAGGGCTCTGACATATTGAATGAATGGAGAAATCCACTGATTCGTGATATGATGGTGATATAAAGGAAGTGAGTTCTATCTGGAGCCCCATGGCATGTGCCTAAATCCTTCCTTCATTTTTGTTCTTGTTTGCTGTGAGGTGAAGAGCTTCGCCTCAGAGCCAGGCTTTCGGTTTGCATCAGGTAGACATTAGAAGAGACAACCATAAAGAGAAACAATTGAAATGGCCACAGAAGTCTTTCCTCTTCCTGACCACATGCTCTCAGGCACATGGAACAGTCCCCAGAGGATAAGTATCACAGTAACCAGGATAATATGTTCTGGTCACTAGATGAGATCTCACGTGTAGTTGAATGTGTATATTGAATGTGAAACTCAAGGGCAAGGACATTATTTCCTGATAGGATTCAGAAAATAAAACTTTAGCTGATGGATACAAAGTTAGAAAGGTAGCTAAACTTTTACTCTCATAACACCATAGTTATAATAAAGGTAAATTACTTTTATCATAACACACCCCTGTGAAATTTCATTTCTGCCTCCTTTCATTATCCAAAAAACAGAATATGAAAGACTATGTCTGTCATATATTTTATTAGATAGAAAAGTCCTAAGAAAGTGAAAATCATTCACCAAATATCAATGTTTACTTTTTCTTTTTATCATTTTAGAAAATAGAAGTAACCATCATATTTCAGATATTACAGTCAGATTCAAGTTAACACCGAGTTATGATGAAAAATGAGAGTTAGGAAGTCTAAGTTCTATATTCTTATGGTCCACAGGGAAATTCCACTTATAGAGACTACTTGGACTTGCAACTATGTTATTTTTATGAACCAGACATAAAATAGAGGAAGTCAAGTAATAAAGATAATTTTGTCTTTTTTTTTTATGTTTGGCATAGAAACAAGCTTAATTTTCTCTACCGTGAAATGTTTTGGGAATTAAAATTACAGGGATTTTAGTCCATATAGTATATCCAGAATGCCTAAGCATTTGTTTCTAAATCTTTTTTTTTAATGTTTTCTCCTGATAAGCTCTAATAGTTTAAAATTTAAAATAACAGTAGAGCAGAAAAGAAAATACATTATAATCAATACAGTGCAATGGCGTCCTGGAGCAACTGCTTTAGAGAACTCAAGCAGACTTGTTTTAGAAACCCACATATCCCTTGGGTGGGTCTCTTTGTCTTAAAGATTCCTTGTCAGTATTAATAAATGCCAAAAGTTTGATTAATAAGTGTTATATTTTTGTTTCCACTTTTCTCTACTGTACGTATTCACCTATTTTTATGCTTCTCACTCTGCCTGAGATATCCTTTCTACTCTGCAAGTGATTGCTATGTGGAAAGAAAAGCTTCTGAAAGGTAATATATCAAAAAGGGAAGACCAAATGCTGTGTTTCCCAGAGGGCTCACAGGCAAGCTTGCTTTGCATTTGCTGCAAATGCCTCACCTTTGTTCAGAAGACACCACATTGCATCAAGAACAATTCAAATTTTGACTAAAATTACATGGTTACTTTGGTTACACTTGCATTTTTGAATATTATACTTAGGTTATTTACAGTGCATTTTATTTATACATTTTATTATGAATAAATAAAGCATGCATATGATTTTCAATAGCTTCTTTTATACAATAGCTATTTAATAAGAATTTAATACATATGTTGAATTCATAAGTATGCACAGAGTGCTTCAGCTTTGAAAAAAAAATTGAGTTAAAAATTTCAACATTAACATGAGCAATAATGTTTTATTTCTCCAATCTAAATGCATTTGAGCTTGGATAATACAGACATAATTACCACTCAAACACTCAGACATGCCTGACCTCTATCACGGGACACAGAAAATATATGCACCTGGATACTTGGTTAACTCACATATAATTCTTAAGTTATATAATAATAAGATTGATAATGTTGAAATGTGTGTTTTCATTTTAAAACTGTTTTTGTAAGTTAGATAATCTGTTCAATAGGAAGATTGAGGGACAGCAGTAGCAGAAAGGAGCAGAAACGTACAACATATCAAACAATGTCTGATTTAAGTAAAATTAGAACAGCTAATAAGGAGGTTTTACAAGGAATACATGATCATGAAAGTTCTCAAGAAGTCAGTAATTAGAACAGCTAATAAGGAGATTTTCCAAGGAATACATGATCATGAAAGTTTTCAAGAAGTCAGTAATGAAAAACAGAAAAAATTCACAAAGGCCAATAATGGATGCAATAGCCTGAAGATATTTATTTCTTTGAATCCTCACTTGTAGAATATTTAGTACCCATCAACACCTCAAAAAGTACAGATGTGAGTTCATAAGTACACACACACAGGAAACAGCAGCCAGATTTTAAAAGTCCAGCAGTTGGGCCCTTTTTTGGAGTATTAGCATCTCAAACTAGAGCAGTGATCATTAGTTTGATTTTGGTCACTGCATTTATGCCATTTTAGGTTTGATTTTATTACATATTTACACCCTATGAAAATTATTGGCTGTACACCTAAAAGTGTTTCCCATGTTGGCATTATTCAACTAAGATTGGTATGCAAGCTTACATATCTAGCATGAGCTCAGTTTTAAAAATTATTTTTTGAGATCATCCAACCCATTCTTCTAACTTCTTTCATATACACATCAACATTTTTATTCACCCAACTTTGTGTCTGATTTTTCAAAGCCCATAAAGCCAGATTATGCTGTTCATATACTCTTGATCATATGATCTTTCACTGAAACAGGGTCACCTGCCAAGGACCATACCCTTAAGCAATCACATTCTCTGTCTCTCAGCAGGTATCAGTTAACAATAATCCTTCAATAAGGTATGAAATGTTATACCTACTTCCGTCCTCCATGTTTGAATTTAGTTTTGACTAAGATTTCACGAGTTTGGGGCATTTGTCATTACTGTTGTTGTAGTTATTCATTAAGTCTGTCTCTCACATAATATTTCCACACTCTTACATAAGGATCCCTAAGCCTTTGGCAGAGAGAGGGGTACAATATTTTATATATATAGTGGTGAGCTTTCTGTAGTTTCTAATTCTCTTCACGTTGCCCAGTTGTGAGTCTTTGTGTTAATCACAATCTATTGAAGAAAGAGGACATTTTTAGGGGATTGAGAGATTCACTAATCTAAGAAGAGAGTAATGACATCATTAGAAGTGAGTTTAACAGTGGGTGTTTATATTTAGCAGATTAATAATAAAAAGGCTTCCCCAGAGAGCCTATGACTTATCTAGTGACAAATATTTTGTTCCTATAATGGAACCAGGTATGGGTTTCATCTTGTGAAGTGGAGATTAATTCACATCAGAAAGTACCTTATTAGTATTATAAAATTCCTGCCATTAATGTATCAATGAGCATATATTGCCAAAGTGATTGTCATTGTAGATCTCAGAGTACATAGCTGGGTAAAGTTGAGTATTACTTCTCTTCTCCAACAATATTCACAGTGTCTTCCAACACTAGGAAAGCTAGCCAATAAGGAGGGAGTTCCCAAATGAGAAACAGTTAAATTCCTCTGAGTTGAAGTATGTGATGTCTTCAGTTATAGGCTCTTGCAATCAAGTTTTGGGGGGTGGCTAAGAACAACATTGTGTTTGGAGGTTCTATGGGACCTGGCTTGCCAATAACTTCAAAATGCATAGATTTTTTCTTTCATTGGAACTTTTGTTTGTTAACCTATGATGCCTTGTGGCATTTTTTTAGTCCCTTTATAGGTTACTTCTATTTAAACTATTTTTTATTGTGTGTATGTGAATACTTTAGGAAGAGTCATATACCTTTATTATTGATATTTAATGTTTTGGTGATCTCTCTCTCTCCCCCTTTCTCTCCCTCCCCCCCCCTCTATATATATTCCATTATTTTCCTCTAACTCTTTTTACCATTATAGTCTATATCACTCTCTGAAAGTCCACCCCAATAACTCTTTACTTATTTAATGACCTGTAGTATTATTGCAAATAAAATCACCTATCTGTAGATTTATTGTTAATTATTTGAAGAAACCACATTAATTTCCATAGTGTTTTCATCATCTGTGAATAAGTGTTCTATTTTCTGTATACTAGCATTTATTACCTTTTTGTAAAATCCTATTTGTTTTTAATGGTGAAAGATGAAATCTTAAATTTTTTTTAATTTGCATTTCTCTGATGGATAAGAATCAGCAGACTTTCAATAGTCATCTACCTTTGGAGGGTTAAGTTCCTGACTCAGAGAAGCTCCCAATAGCTCTAAGCAGCCATCTCTGTGGATCCCCCCTCATGATCTCTATCCCTTTGCTCATGTACACTCTCTTCTCTCTCTCTCTTCAGCTGGATCAGGAGCTCAACCTGGTGCTTAGCTATGGATGTCTGCTTCTGCCTCTATTGATTACTGGTGAAGGTTTTATAATAATACTTAGGGTAGCGTTCATTTGATAATAGGGGAAGTCCTGTTTAGGCACCCTGTTCACTATTGATTGGAGCCTTAGCCAGGGACATCCTATGGGTTCTTGGAGATTTCCATAGCATGTGACCTCTTTCCAACTCCATAGTGGCTTCCTCTATCAAGATATCCATGTCTTTCTATCTCCCTCTTTGCTACTCTCACTCAACCATCTCCTTTTCTCATGATTTGTTCCTACCTCTGCTTGGTTGCTACCTGTAATAATCACAATTTACTCAGGAGATCTTCTCTATTTTCTCTTTCTAGGGGTTCCCTGGATGTCTCCCTTAAGTTCCTTCTGTACCCAAGTAGTTTGCAGCATGGATAGTCTTTGCTTTTTGTCTAAAATTCACTTATGTGTGAGTACATACCATGTCTATCTTTCTGTGTTACCTCACTCAGGATGATACTCTCCAAATCTGTCCATTTGCCTACAAATTTTAGGTTGTGTTTTTTCTGCTGAGTAGTACTCCATTGTGTAAATGAACCACAATTTGTTAGTCCATTTTTCTATTGAGGGGCAGTACCTAGGTTGTTTGGACCACATTGGAATAAATCCTGATATCAAAAGAAAGAGAAGCTATAGAAAGTACAATGACTGATGTGAACTAAACAGCACACTCCTGGATGATAATTGACTTAATAAAGAACTCATAAATGAAAATTTGCAATTTTGAGTTCCTAGAAAATTATAGGGAACACATATTTCAACACAGTAGAGATATAGAGTAAGCCATCATCTTGATAAACAGAGAAATATCGAAACATTTTCCTTAAACTGAGAATAAGACAAGGATATCTTCTCTCCCATCCTCCTCAATACGGAATTTGAAAGCTTATCTAAAGAAATAAGTGCAGGAGATAAAGGGAACACAAATAAGAAAAGAATATATCCACGTATCATTACTATATTATGATATGCTTCTATGCAAAAAAGCATTAGAATCCCACTAAAAGTTCTTCAGATAAACACACTTATCAAAATAGATACAAATTAAAACATAAAAACAACAGCTTGCCTAAAATGTGCATTTACATTGTGAAATAAATCAGGAAGATAATACCACTCTCAATACCCTCAAAACTAAATAAAATATCATAGATAGAAATTAGAAATTGAAAAAAAGACACCATAAGATGGAAAGACCTCCTTTTGGTATGTATTGGTATTAATAATATTGTGGAAATAGCTATTGCACCTAAACAATCTACAAATGCAATGCAAATGCCATCACAGTTCTCATGTTATTCCCTTCAGAAATTGAAAAAAATAACTTTAAATTTCATATAGAAAATGAAAGCATCCATGATAACTGAAAGCAATCCTGAACGATTTTACAAAAACCCATTGGTGATATTTTCATCTTAGATTTCAAGTTATACTACAGAATTATAGTCATTAAAAAGAACATGATACTGCCAAATAAATACACATATTAATTAATGGAATAGAATTAAGGACACATATATAAGACCATATTCCTATCGTCACCTGATTTTTGAGAAATAGGCCAATATAACACATACACTGGGGAAAAGGCAGTATTATTAACAAATGATGCTGGTCAACTAGAAAAAGACATGTTGAAGAATGAACCGAGATTGTCTCTCATGCAAAATTCAACTTCCAGTGTACTAAGGAATCCATCAACATGACCTGATATAAATAATCTAATCGGTAAGAAAGTATGAGATATATTCTAACTTACAAGTACAGGAAAGGATTTCCTGAACAGTGCTCTGATAGTATAGGCATTCATTCTACCAACTAATGAGGACATGAAGCTAAAAGACACCACCATCCAATAAGGAAACTCCCACAGAGCAGGAAAAATTGGTAACAGCTGTATACTTGAAAGAGACTTATTATGCAAAACATGCAAGGAATTAAAAAAAAACCCTAAAAATGAAGAAAACCAAGATCCCAATTAAAGATACGGTATGGAACTTCACAGAGAGTTCTCCGAAGATGACAAATGACAGAAACTTTTAAATGTTCAACATCCTTATTCTTTATTCAGTTTTAATATCAAAGTAATAGTATGTTCCTAATAGATGTTAAATGCATACATATGAAAAGAGAGGAAAGGAGAGAGGAGGTTGGGAGGGAGGGAGGGAGAGAGAGAGAGAGAGAGAGAGAGAGAGAGAGAGAGAGCAGTGTTTATCTTTTGACCAATGTAAGTACATATGTATTAATTTGACAGTGAATATAAAATCCTAAATAAGTGAGAATTTTACAGTGCAATTCATATAAAAATAGTCTGTAGAATCACAAAATCAATTCCTATGATTCAGTAAATAGAAAACAAAATATGTCCCACTTGAATCACTCCTTCTTCCTTCTTCTTGTGTTATACTTAATAGACTCCCTCAGTTTCATTTAAATATCTGGAGTATTTTTTTTATTTTGATTATTAGTTTGATTAAAAATAAAATGATTAGAGAATGGTAATGAAGACATACTAATTTTAGGCTGAAATGAGGATATGGATATGATACTGGAAATAGTGTTGGGGACAATTTTAAATTCAATTAGTATGGAAATATTTCTAAAGTCTAAGTAATAAATAGGCAAACTAAAGACAAAGTAGAGGTGATGATGAACAAATGCTAGAGTTCTGGACACTGAGAGTAGGAAAATGTGCTAACTACTGAGAATATTAAATTTTAAGTAATAAATGTTAAGGTGGAAAAATGGATGAAGTGTTGTAAGAGGATGAAGTCATAAAAATTATTAAAAGTCACTCATGTATGCATCAAAATTATAAAAGAAACATTAATAGAGGGCTTTTGGGAAGCAGGAATCAAGATGCCATTCTTGTAAGAATCAAGTAGTAAAGTTTTATGACAAGAGTTTTATAATTAGAGAATTTCAAGAATGGCAAAGTTAAAAATGGCAAATGCAATGAGAGCGCCCCTTATTTCCAGAACTTATGGCATAAGTCAATTCTCTTTATTAGTGGAAGACAGGAACACAGTAGCTTCAGAGTAAAGTGAGACAAGAATCTAAACATGAATCAACCTTTAGAGATGCACCAGAGCATGCAGCATAAGTGGGGCCCAATAGGTCTAGGCTTTAATGATCCTCTACATTCAGAGTGATACTAAATACTTCCCAGAGTTATCCATCTTTGCTCTAATGTAAAAAACCAATTCAAGGTGCAACTGTCCTCCCATTCATAATCCATAGCATACTGGCATTTACTCCTTTATTTACATCATTAAGGAAAGACATTTGAATGAAGCAGAGTATGACAAAGAATAAACTATGAAGATACAAATTAGTAAAGAATTACATATTGAGTATTTAAAGGCCATATCCATTAAAGAAATCTCATATGAATAAGAACCTTAAAAATCAAGGAAGAGCCCAATTCAGCTTTGCTATTATCTTCCAGTTTAGAATTTATGGTTGGGTTGAAATTTATGAGAAAGGCTAAGAAGTAGAAAAATAGCTTTATCAATTCTTTTGTTGTTGTTCTTTATGGAATAACAAAGTAAAATATTTCAAAGAAATTGATCTAGAAATGGGGGAATACTCCTGGACATATGTTCCAGCCAAGTGCTTATATGTGTAGAACGAGAAGGACACAGTCTATGCTTACATTAGACCTGCTCCCTGCCTAAGTTACTCCTCACTCCCCCGACAGGCCCTTTTCCTGTGGGAAAAAAATATGTTATTACTGAATAATATTAAGAATATAATTTGGAGTGTGAATACAATTGACTTTGTAATTAATAGTATTATTCTGATATGTCTAGAGCTACAACTGATGGGCTATTTGCCTGTAACATTGTAAAACCCATTATTTTTTTGTTGCTTAATATTGCTCATTCTCTATCTGTATTATATCTTCTATATTAAAAGAAAGGTTTCCACTGGCATAATTTTCAAGTTTACTTATATATATATATAATGAAAATAAAACAAATTCTTAATACTAAATGTAACAATTCATAAATCCTCCCTTACCAGGTATCTACAGTCTCTATTATATCCTTTTCACACAGAAACTTGCCAGTCTTTCTCTGTTAGAAAGGAAATTCCATAATGTGAGGGATCCTTTGTATTTAGTAATGTCTCTTAAACATCTGTGGTAGTATCCAGCATCTACAATGTGCCCAATAATATTTCCACAGACAGATAATATGGTCACCAAGATTGTTTTTCTCTTTCTCTTACAATTCAGAAACACTCTATATCTCTACATTTTTTCTCCTTTCTTTCCTACCTCATGGGCTCTTTCCCTGCCACATACTGTTTGAATTTATTTCTTAAAACTTTATGCATTGTGATAGAAACTAAGCAAGGAAACGGTGGTAGGAACATGATGTGAAATAGGTTTCTTCTTCATAAGACATGGAAACACTCACAGCTATAATTATTGTTTTATTCTCAAGCACATCATTGTTTCTTTTACATATTTGAGAAATCTGTTTATACTTTGTCAAATAAATAACAGGAAGTTAGAAGAGATTACATTAATTGTTTTGCACCAGGAAGTGATGTATTACAAACACAGGAACAGAGAATGACTGAAAAAACATATGCGTATCCTTCTCCACTGTCACGATCATCTATACAATATTATTTTGATTACCTCAGTTTTTTCTTTTAATTCTTTGTTACATTTATCTGTTGTTTTGTGCATGTAGAGATCATAGGACAACTTGCAGGAGATGGCCCTCTTTTTTTTTTTTTCCTTCCAATATTTGGCTCCCCAGGGATTAAACTCAGAATGCCAATTTCATCATGCAACTTTACCCACTGATCAATTTCATAAGCATCCTCTATTTAGCCTTAATAAATGTTTCAATGTTTCTGTTTCTCTGACTCCTTAAATGTCCAATGAGTTCAATAATAGGAAATTTGCTTTTATGTTGGGACACTTTTTATAATTGATATCAACATCATAAACCTCAAAAGGAAGACTTGAGTGACCAATGGTAAATTTTTCAGGAGTTACATGTGTGTGTGATATTTTATTGGTTAATCTTCACATTCTGTAATCACACCTGAGTGAGTAAATTAAGGGGGAAAAGATTTAATTTGTTAAGAGGAACAGAAGTCAGTGTATCATGGCAGGAAGGGTATAGTAGAGTACAAAGGTTCATGTCATAAAAGGCCAGGAGGACAATACATAATATCATTGCTTAACCCATGGGATAGTAGTGTCCATATCTAAGATGTGTAATACATACCCAGTCCATAACTCTCTCTCTCTCTCTCTCTCTCTCTCTCTCTCTCTCTCTCTCTCTCTCTCTCTCTCTCTCTCACACACACACACACACATACACACACATACAGTATGGGGTGATTCTAAGACATATTCATTGACAAGATATCCATCATAAATTTTAATCAAGAGAATTTGATTAAATATCTCAGTGAAAAACATTCCTATGTTGTAGAACCTGAAGTAGGTTATATAAGAACTTTTAAAATATAGTTGTTATATGATGAACTGTTAAAAACATCACAAAGTTATTAGAGGAAAAAAATCAGGATATACTCTTAAATGGTCTTTCCCTTCACTGCTATTTTAATTTCTGTCACCACTAAGTCTGTAAATAATGTATAAACTATGACATCAATCGTCACAATGTGTGTTACTCTCTAAATCCCTAAAATACTGTTTTGAGCAATTTCTCCAAAGAGATGAGACAATAAAAGTACAAAATGAATTATAAATTTGACTATTTTATGGTATTTGAATTCTAAACTCTGACAAAACAGAAAATAAAACTTCAATATAAAGAAATAAAATTGTCAATTTCTGGAAGGCCTGTGAATGACTGTACAAGACTTGTAAGGAAGTGTCTAACAATGTGGAAGGACTGGGCACTCTACGACACTGTCCTGTAGTGCTGGGTGGGTTAATGGGTTCAGTTAAGCTAATGGCCTAAGAACTTTCTTCACTGTTTAGCCGTTTTCTTCAAGGCCTCTCCACATGTGCCTGCAGGGCAGCAGTGTGAGGAGTTTAACAACACAGTGCCTTTTGATCTCCGTACAGCTGCTGTGATTAAACAGACACACATCACTTGCTGTGCCACAGCGAAATGAGTTTGTGGCTCACCTTTGCTGAATTAGTACCCACTGAGCACAGCAAATATTTAAAATGTCAGTCCATTGGTAATGTCAGGAAGGCCTATAAATACGGCAAAAATGGCATAGAGGCAGCATTCCACACAAGGAACATGTAACAGCTCTCTACTTCAAGGGAAAATGAGAATTAAATGGAAACAGTAAAGCTCTGACGGAGTTACTATGGTTAGCCAGTTTTATAACTCTCCCTGAGGCATGGGCTTGCCGCTCACTGTTTCATATATACTTACAAGTGAAGAAAGTGTTCTAGCATTGATGCTAATCCACTACAATGGGTGGAAAATTAATGTACATTGATACAAAATTCGAAAGTTCTTACTACAAAATCTATATGTCACTCTTACAATCTGCTGGCGTTTTAACCAAAAATTCAGCAACACATGAAAACTTCAAGTAATAATTCTAGTTTATCATATACTTAATTCAAAATGCAACTAAGGAGCAAATATTACAATGTTGTAAAGTTTGAAGTATCAGTGAAACTACAGACTATTAATTAATTTTTTTTCAATTTTCAGAATAAATCTCGTTTCCAAAACACCATCTTTCAAAAATCTTCTGTTGCAAATTCAAACACAAAAAGGCTATTGAAACTTGCTTTTGATTTTCTTTGAATTATAACTATTGATGAGTTATAATGAATTGTTTAGTTATACACATGTACACAAACACACATAGTATACATACTCATAATATATGTATATACATTACATACACATACATATACTCACATATAACGTACTATATACACATAAGTACACAGATACATGTACACATACATATATAGACATACGAATATACCACATACATGCACACATACATACAGACATACTAGTAATGTTGTCAAAATGATAATAGATTCACAAATTATCAATTCATTTTTTAAAGACTATTCAAAGAAAAGTGTTCAAAGCCAGTGAACCAAAATATTGTAGGATCTGCATTCAAGCTCCCTCATCAGAAAAAAACAAACAAAAAAAAACCAAAAACAAACCCCCCCAAAAAACAGAAAACTAAACAAAATCAGCAAAAAACAAAATAAACAAACAAAAACTAAAAGAAACAGTCAATGGACAACTCCATAATATGAAAATATTTAGAGCCATCAAGTCAGACTGCTACCCTCATAGACAACTGCCAAAGCCTTTTATTTTCCACTTAAATCCTAACCTATGGAGAAGAGAAAAGAGCCTTGATTTTTTTTCTGGAAATATAAGGATACACCACACACCATATTTTCTACTTTCTATTGGCACAAAGTGAGTCACCTGACTACATTTAGGTGTCAGTCTGAGAAATATGATTTGCTTCGACAAGGAAGGAGAATGTATTTTATTTCCTTTCTATATAAAATATGACACATTTATCAAAGTACAGTACCAGTTATATATGAAAATGTGTGAGGCTTCGAATTCAATATGGCAAATGGAGTAAAAAAAATGTATGGACAGAAAAGTTAAGAATATCCTGCTGTGTCTAAAATTCACATATAAAAGTTTAAAGTAGCTTTGGTATATTTCTTGTGTATGTATCCAGATCAAAAATGCTTGTACTTGTTACTTCTTTTCCTTTAATAAAATATTTTTTCTTATTTTTTGCTTCTAACCTTTAAGTGTAAAGTTTAAAATATGAAGTCACAACTCAATTTTCAAAAGTCAGTTAATAGTTATTACTATTATAATCCTTATGATGGGAAAAATCATGACTAGAACAAATGAAACAGACTCACACAGGGCTTATGTAGTGGGACTATGGTCTGGTACATCATGAGTATTTGTCCTGCCTACTGGTTTAATAAAAAGATGATTAGCCAGAAGGCAAACAGGAAGTGTGGGCGGGGCCAGCAGACTTAGAAAACTCTGGGAACAGGAAGAGCAGGACAGAGAAGCCAGAGGGACATCACAAAGACACTACAATAATACTCCCGCAGATACAGAAGAAAGAAGTTGAAATGCTGCTCTGAGAAAAGGTATCAAGCCACATGGCTAAACAAGGAAAGACTCATGGGTTAGTTTAAGAGTAAGAGTTAGCAAGTTATATGCCTGGGTCCTAGGTCAATCAACACAAAATTAATGTAAGTGCCTGTGTGTTTCTGTGGGACTGCAGGTCTATGGGTCTGGAATAGAGAGGCTGGATGGGCCAGAAACCTCATACTATAGACTTATAATACTATTCTATTTTTAGAGTTTAGGGCCTGCCTGTAATATTTTTCATAATCTAGCCTTGTCCAGTTGTCATTAGCAAGACATCTGCAGCAAATGGGAGCAGATGCAGAGACTCACAACCAGACATTATACTAAGACTGAGCCTAAATTGGAAGTTTCCTTGAAACTTGGGAAACCTGGAAAGTAGAAGATCATAGGGGATGGAGAACACCAGGAGAATATGGTCACTGGATCAAATAAGCAGGACTCACATAGACTCAAGGAGACTGAAATGACAAGCTTAGGACAAGCATGGGTCTTCAGCAGGTCTCAGATGCTAGCTTGGTGTTCTAGGGACTCCTAACTGTGGGAGAGAAATTATCACTGACTCTTTGTCTATTCTTGCAACTCTTTTCCTCCTATTTGGTTGCCATGTCCAATTTCAGTGTAAGGGCTTTTGCCTTCTATTGCTATGTCTTGTTTTGTAGTGTTTGGCCATTGTTTTTTGGAGGCTGTACTTTTCATATGAGAGGAGTTGGATGGGGGAGGGTGAGTCAAGAGGAGGGGGAAGTGAAAACTGTGGTTGGGATGTAGTGTATGAGAGAAAAAAGTATTTCCAATGAAAGAAAGGAAGGAAGAAAGAGAGGAAGGAAGGAAGAAAGGAAGGAAGGAAGAGAGGGAGGGAGGAAGGAAGAGAGGAAGGAAGGAAGGAAGAGAGGGAGGGAGGGAGGAAGGAAGGAAGGAAGAGAGGAAGGAAGCAGGAAGGAGGAAGGAAAAGAAATAATAAAGGAAGGGAGAAAGACAAATTTCCAAACCTACTTTTGTTCTGTAATTTCTGAACAAATTTTCTCTGACGCAAGTTTTATCCTCAATTAGTATTTGCATGCCTTCAATAATTACCCTCGATTATCATAGGCTATTTAGTCTACTACTAAGTCATGCTTTAAAAACCTCATAGCTATATTTGGACAAACATAACCTAATTTGATATAACATGAAACAATTAAAATGGTAGGAGTGAAAACACTATAGAAATCAAGCGGTGTCAAGTTCATGCAAAGCATTACACCAGATGTGATGCTGAGTGCTCATTAATTATTCTTCTTTGTGAATCAATCCCTATAATTATTAATCACTTAACTGTCTTTTTTTTGGCTATTCCTCAATTTATTCATTATCACACACTATTTTCCAGCCTGTTATTCCTACATCACTTCAGATGCAGACAGAAGCATCTAATATGATTTCACATTTTAGAACTGATAATTGTTCTTATTGTAAATCAGAAGAATCCCAGCATAATACTTATTTATAAAGGAGATGGACTTCTCTTCATGGTAAAGTAAGGCTGGAGGTATAAGGAATTCAGTTACAAGGGGAAACTATATTATAGACTTGGATTTTTATGAGGGTCTTAGAATTGTTTTAAGCATATACATAATGTAAAAATTTCTATGTTTTGGGGAACAAAACCATTCTTTTAGCTGTGTAGTGATCCAACATAGAGTGGCTGGTGATGACCCAGAAAATAAAGTAATGTCCTTACTTATATGCTTTGTATGATAAAGTATTACAATTTGGATTGTATGGACAGCATTGGAGGCACAGGGCATGAAGTTCCCTTGAGAACTACTTAAAAGTAAATAAGACATTGTATAATGCAATGGACAGAGAAGGGAAAAAGGGATTCTCAGGGTGGCCTAATAACTCCTGCTTCACATAGCAAAGCAGACAATAGACTTTGCAAGGTTTGTTGAAATTGATGTGGTGCTCAGAAGAAAAGCACAGGCAGAAACAGGAAGGTTTAGTAGAGAAAAGTTTTATTTATATTAATCTTGAGATACTCTTAGAATATGCACAGAGATCACCAAACACTTCAGTATGGTGTTAGGAGGAGAGGCATAGTTTGGGTGTAATATACTCTGAACTGCTTGCATAAAAGTCAACTATAAACCTTGTGTATTGGTTCAATCATCCAAAGGTGTCAGAGAAAATAAAAGAATGGAGGTATTTTAAAAAAAAATTTGAAATCTTCAATTTTTAATGGCTTGTAAGTGGAACATGAATTTTCAAGGGCACATGAGACAGCAGAAATGTATAAGGAAAGAAACCAAATTTTGAAGGTTGTGTTATTCCAATTAAGTGACTATATGAAACACTGAGAGATGAAGATATCAACTTACAATACCAAAAGGTTTTGAACATTCTCTCATGATAAATGATAAGATGTCAAGAAAACTTAAAGATCGTAACATTTTAGATCATAGATTGTAATGCATATAAAATTGATTTAAGAGATTATTGGCAGGAGTGATATACAAGTCTTTTGCAAAGATTTGACTGTGAAATGAAAATTAATGTTAAAAGTATTTGGATGGACTTCTGTGTTCACTGTTATTATAAATGTCCTGCTTGATACACTTTTAAGTGTATACTAAAAATACTTGGTTATGGTTACATATTCAAGCAAGAAAATGGATGGAAAGAAAAGTAAGAATTGTGAGTGGTTTATGGAGGATATCTGAAAGTATGAGCTATAAAATGTAAGTGGAAAAACAGTCTGTATTTAATTTAATCACTGAGGAAGAAAGGTGAGAAGATTAATGTGTTAGTTAACGTTTCGGTAGTTATGGTAGTTTTATTCTGATGTTTATCAGTTTTTTTCGTAAATCAGGGACATTGCTGTAGATGCAAGAGGGGGGTGAAAAATTAGAGAAAACACTTTCTGAAAGCAGGAAAATACTGTTCCTCTTAAGGAAACAATTGAAGACATTCTTACTTCTTAATAGACACCTCCTTCAGCAAATCTCAATTATTATTAAGAATAACAGAAATCCTGAAAGAGAAAACAACACATGAGTATTTTCTGTCAGTCACTGAAATGCTCTAGAGATTACAAAAAAAAATTATCTTAGTCTGGAAACTCTTGAATTTCTTATATCTAAGATGAAACCCATTTAACAGAATGAGAAAATTTCTCTTTCATTATACACATTTTCCTTTCAATTTACTAGCATAGTACTTCAGCTACTTTTAAATGTGTTTAGGACAATAAGTCATTTCTGCAAGAGCTTTCTAAGTTAATTTAAAAAGGCCTGGTGTTCAAACTCAGTGCTCATGGTAAGAACTACATTCTGTCTGAGATTGTCGATGGATCATTTACTTAGATGGCAACCACCAAAATTATTGACAAAAAATTCACATTTGAAAAGATAAAAAAATAAATTTCAGGAAAGGACAAAACTACTTTTTGCAAATAATTCAAACTTTTTGAAAACTTTCGTGATAAGATTAAAGCCCTAAATTGTATTTAATTGAAAACTGAACCGATGGTCATGAGTATAGTAGGCATGTACTCTACCACTGAACTGCATTTCCAATTCTTAATTTTTTTACTTTATTGAGATTGTGACCCACCTTGCCTGGAACTTACTGTGTAGCACAGGCTTGCCACAAACATTGGCTATTTTTCTTCCTAAGCCTCTGAAATACTTTGATTATAAGTGTGTGACAACAACCTTGAAAATGAGATGAATTTTAATAAGCATTATTTTTATCGTTTTTTTAACCATGAATGCCAAAGTATATAACAGAATTAGAAAATTTAAATAATTTCAGAATTGTTCGTGTGTGTGTGTGTTTCTGCCTATATGTATATTTACCAGCTGTATGCCTGGTACACAGAGATCAGAAGAGGAAAATGGTTATCATAAAACAGAAAGTAGACAAAGTTCTGAACTGTTGGAGACTGGATGGACTCCAGGTCTTCTGTAAAAACAACAAGTTACTTTAATAACTGAGCCATTGACTAGTCCAAGATGATTAGATGTATTTAACCCAGAATCTTATAAAAACTGTCACACAACTCCAAGAATACATGTACCAAATATGACATGGAAAACTGTTACATTTCTCTCACTTTTTAAAATTGTATTTCTGTCTGATTTTGTAAAGAAGATGGTTCACTTCATATTTAGTGACCTTCAACTCAGTGAATTATTTTATAATTTTAATAAAGCCCATATGTATGCTAATATTGTGAACTTTAACATATAACATAATTATAATTTAAATTCAATATTTATTATATGACAATGTGAATTCATTTATTGAGTTGTATAGTATTGATAGATATTCTGAGTATTTCCAAGAACTATTTCCCTCCTTTATGGCTTGAGAAAATGAAAATTCACAAGGTTGATTAAGAGCGACCTCAGAATCAGGAAGTTCCATTTCTCAAATTTAAAAATATTCATTTTATAGTTGTACCCCTGTCCCTTGTAACAAAGTATACAGTTTACAACTTCATGCTATTTCAGGAATTTTTATATTCTAACCTATAATATAAAAAACCCATAATCTTTACATAAGAAAACTCATGAACAAGCAGTGAAATTAGGAAATTAAATGCTGAGGAGACAGTGAAGAAATAATAACAAAAGCATTAGTATACCTGGAAAACATATGGAGATAAATAGATAGATTTATAGATAGATAGCAATAGATAGATGATATAAATATAATTACTATAGATATATATATTCTACATATAAATATATACGTATATATGGAGATTAATTAATATAGACTATAAAATCTATGTATAGGTGTTTTAAATATAGAGCTATATCTGTACTATATATCTGAATATGTATATTGATATAGATTATATGTATATATAAAACTATGCAATTTATATTACTCTTAATGTGTAAAAATATTGTAAATATAGAGATGTTGTGGGAGATTAAGTTGTTCCATTGTAAATAATTGTCCCACCCACTGGTTTAATAAAAAGCGCTGATTGACCAAAGGCAGACAGGAAGTGTGGGTGGGGCTACCAGACTAGGAAAACTCTAGGAACAGGAAGAACAGAGCAGAATGCCAGAGAGAAGCCAGAAGAAACAGTGGACAACTATGCTGCTCTAAGAAAAGGTACCGAGCCATATGGCTGAACAGGATAAGAGTCATGGGTTAGATTAAAGGTAATGAGTTAGCAAGTTATATGCCTAGGCCTTAGGCAAATCAGCCTGAAACTACTGTAAGCATCTGTGTGTGTCTGCGGATCTGTGGGTCTGTGGGCATAAAACTTTGTGGCTAGGCCCGAAAGTCTGGCCAGAAACCTCCTACTACAAGATGTTGTTATAATAATGACTTAAAGTGATTTATCATCTAAAATATTAAAGAAAATTATTAATATAATAATTATTGAAACAGTTAAGAAAGTAATAAAATAAAATATCTTTTGGAAGTCAGAGATAGAAACATACACTTTAGAACAAAGATGTCACCTAATAATTTTAAACATAAAATTTAACAGAATAGAAAGGAAACTCAAACAATAAATATTGAAGCGTTTGACAATTTTTAAGTAAATGGAATATGGTGGATAACGTTTGTCATAAAACATAGTTACTCTTTGCAGGAGATGATGGCCATTACAGAAACCACAATTAGCAAAAAAGCAGTCAACTACTGATTGAATCAAACCTAGACCAACTGGTGTACCTAAGAGTCAGTGAAAATTACAGGAAGCAAGGGCAGTAACATAGGACAAAGAAATATGCTATGGGATTGTATCTCCTAAAAAATAACAGTGAAGAGGCACCCATGATACCTCAACAATGTGCCTGCCAATACAAGACCTAAACAATGGCAACACCAATAAACATACTGTCATAGAAGACAGGAATCTCATGATGCCTCAACCTAGATAAAAATTATAGATACTTAAGGGATGAAAGGAGAGAGAGAATTAGTCACCCAGGAGTAAGGAACCTAATTGGTTGCCCAATTCCATGTGATCATTCCGGAAATTATATACACATAAGCAACACTAATTATACTCACCAGGCTACATTTATATATTTATGTAGTTATACACCTATGGAACAATAATAAATAAAAAGAGCTCATGCATTTGGTAGGTGAGAGGTGGAAAGAATTGGAAAGTGTAAGGGGAGGAGGGAAGGTGATATACTCACATTACAATTTTAAAAAAAATTAGATTAATATAGTAAGAAGAAAATTATACTATCTTTGCTGAATCATTATATTGGTGGACATAAAAATAAGAATAGCACTATCAAAGTCATCTATATCAGCAAAACACACATTTATACACACACAAATTTATCTATGTATCCAAAACACAAGATTTATAATCTGTTCTCATGTTTCCATTCTCTCATTATTTGTTGTACTACTTATTTTGTTTCTAAGAGAAAATTAAAACAAACTAATCTGTTTACTTCCAATTCATCCATTTGACAGCCAAGAATGAACAAATATGCTAAAAATTCTAAACCGAAATTGATCAAAGCTAAATTAACCTTATCTTTTCAAAGACAGAACTCCCTGTTCAGTATACTTTTGTTGTTTTCATATTCTTCTTAGTATTTTATGTAAATTTCTTCATGTTTGTCTGATGATTTGAATAAACCATTTGGGTAAATGCTTTTAGAATTCACAGTTTTGTGTAATTATTCCTTGTTTAGACATTTGTCTCATTGCTCTGACTAAATCCCATAGAGAAGCAACACTTAAAACTGACTGGGGGAAATATGACCCATAACTGACAAAGGAGACTCTAGAACCATATAGCTTCTATATAGAGAAACAGGAGGTAGTTTGAAAAATGTAAAAAGAAACTTTACATACCATACATCTGGCACTTCTATAATAACCGAAACCCAAACCAACCAAACAAATAAAACTAAACACCAAGAAGAAAAACCATCCACTTAAAAATATCTATGGCCCCAAAGGAGAGAGAATTCTCAAAATAATAATAATAAAAAAAAATGGCTAAACATTTTTTTTTAAGTGTTCAACATCGTTTGCCATAGGGAACACACAAATTATGTGATATTTTCTCTTACTCCAGTCAAAATGACATATACCAAGAAAATAATTGAAAACAAATCTTGGTGGGGATGTGGGGAGACAACATACTCATTAACTCACGGATGCAAACTGATGCAGCTGTTAGAGAATCATTTATGGTCGTTTCTCAAAAATCCAGCAGTAGCTCTACCATGTAACAACTATCCCACTCCTAGGATACATCATAACACAAAATTCTAACCATCTATGTTCATCATGTATACATACATACATACATACATACATACATACATACATACATACATACATTCATACATCATGCATACATACATGGATGGCTGCATGGCTGGATACATAGGTAGATAGATAGTATACCTCCTTCCCAGTTGTTATTAAGGGTAGCATAAACCTCCAAAAGAAAAATTGATTTTTTTTTGCTCACAATATAATATGGGATAATGCCAGTTCTGATAAGAAGAGCATAAAGCAAATGGCTACACTAAATCCTCAGTCAGGAAGCAGAGACCAGTGTTGAAGTTCATTTGGCTTCTTCCTTTTCCTTTGTAATTATTCTGAGACCCACATTCAGGGTGGGTTTCCATTCTCTATTAAACTTCTCAGAAAACTCCCTCAGAGACACTGCTAAAATTAGGCCACATAGAAAAGTAAACAATAAATATGATACTCCTGTATTTTATTTCCTAACACATAACTAACAATAGAAATGGCTTCAAATATTTCTGCCCTATTATTACATTTTTATTCCCGGATGGCAGAAATTTTTGTATATCAACTGGAAGAGAGAGCTGAGTGATTATGAAAGCCAGAGGATCATAGATATTGCTGTGAGACTATGTCTCCTAGTGATATTAGAAGGTATGTTCATGATGTCTCACCAGCATGACTGTCAATACATGAACTAAATAAGGACAAAAAATTAGACATACTAGCATAGATGGGGGAAAGACCGCAAGACTCTAACTCTATATGTAAAACTACAAGCAACTAAGAAATATTTTTTAAATACTGTGATAGTTAAAATTATTTTTGAGTGATGTTTTCTGCTGATATAAAATTATTAAAATATCGAAATGCTTTATTTTCAGAAATTATAAATGTTTAATTATACAAATAATAAATAATTTTACATACTGACACATGCCTGGGGCACACATTTCCCCAAGACTCCATGTGTAGTGATCTTACACTTTTTGGTCTTCTGAAAAGAGTTCTATCTAGTTTATGCCTATTCTCATAACTCAGCAATAAATATATTTTCCTTTTATAGCTGGAACTGTACTAAGTTGAGACAAATTTTTTTATTTGTATTTGTAAAGCATAGAACTTTTGAGTTTATTAAACACATTGCTCTACCAGGTCACAGTTCATACTCTTCAGTTCGGCAGTCTCTATTCATCTGGTTTGTCTCATTAATTCATTAATACATATAAAGTAAACAGGCTCATACATATTTGATTTTTAATTAGGATTATGTAAAGTTCATTTTAATATTTATATCACAAGTCTTAATTCCATCCACAAACAATATAATTCTCATACTTCCCATAATTTACTTATACCACAATTTATTCAATAATGTTTATTCAATACTCACATATATCTATACTTGAAAGGGAGAATCAATAGCAAACAATTTTGACATGAGTATCCACGGCTTAAGAAAAGTCACACATTGCTCTCTGGGTATCAGTATTGAACTAGAGTGAAGTGAAAACACCAGGCTGTATATCATAGAAAGGATTAAAAACAGGAACAGATTTCCTCATATATCTGTAGCTGGGACAAACAGGTGTATCCACATACTGCATTTGGAATAGCTGCTGTGAGTAAGGAAGCACAAAGGAAGTCACATGGGTCACCTTTGCTTGAACACTGTGAATCTGGTTCAGCAAGTGTAGAGAGACCTGAGTCAAGTCCTCTGAACACTAGGTATGAATATGCAGAAATGACTCAGCACTGAAAGCTTCAAAGGCATGTTCTAGAACAAGGCATACACCATAGATTCTTAGAAACAAAGCCTATCCTAAGCTTTGCAACATGTGTGACCATGTTTTAAACCGACGGAACTTAGGTGTTTTTACAGTGTTTAGAAGTCTGCATTAGCACCCTGTATAAACAGGATTCCAAGAGGTTAAGGTCACCCGCTTTGAATGAAGTCACAACTGAACTAAAAATTAACACTAATAAGAGGAAATCATCCAAAAGCTTTTAACCTAGCATTAGTTATATACAATACACAAGCAGACATTACTAGATAACAATAATCCAGGCAAATCTTTATCTCTCAGGAAGGAAAGTCCACTAGAAAGAACCAACCAAACTCGACTTAGATCTGCATATTTAGTGAGCAAGCCTCACTAAACTTTCAGGGTCAGTCCTCCCATTGAAAATTATTGGATGTTATCACCCCATTTTGTGTAACCCTTTTAGGAATGGATCCCAGGATTATGCTAGGCTAGGCAAGCACTCTGTCAAGAGTTACTACAAACCCAGGCCACAGATAATAGTTGAACATCTTAAGTCTATCAAGAAATTTAGGCCACAGAGCAAAGACAACTGCAAACCTAAAAATATACAATCAAATACAGAGAATCATTCCTTGAATGTGTAATATGTAAATAAAGGAGAAAACATTGAGATCATATATTCAGTGACCTTGAAATGTTAATTTTAAGGAACTCTCTGGTTAGAATGCTCACTGACATGTACATGGGCCACCCCTGTGTAATCAGCCCGACACTTTCATTAATTTTGATAAAAATATCAGTGTTCATTGGAGAAAACCTAAGGTGAACAAATATGATGAAAAGAAAAAGAAGCCATTGTTATAACTCTAAAAATACAGGACTATTATATTGGAGTTAAGAGTTTATCAGAGTTTAACTGGCTTCTGTGATGTTATTTAATTTCTGCCTTTTTTAATCTTCCTGCATTACCAAGAATGAGAATGGAAAATCTTGTAAAAGACTAAGCTACAATAAAGGACAGAGTTAAATCATCATAAAATAATATTTTTCTAGACTCACCACTTCATCCTCTGGTCTGGATAATTGAACATAATCCATGACCTTTATTTGTAATACCCAGAAACAGAGAACAACCAAGATGTCCTTGCAATGGTGAAATGATAGAGAAAATGTGGTGCATTAACACAATGGAGTATCACTAAGTAGTTAACAATGAAGACATCGTGAAATCTCCAAGGAAATGGAGGGAACCAGGGGAAAAAAAATCATCTGGAATGTGTTGAATGAATAGAGGAAACTCAGAGCCAGATCTCAGGGAAAGGCTTAGATATCAATGAGAGGAAACAGCACGGTCAAATCTCACCCATCTGTCTTCCAGCTTCCTCAGCCTCGCTCCTCCTGGCTTCCTCTGCCTGCTCTGTCTTTCTATGCCTGCCTTAAAAACCTTCTTCACTCAGTTGTTTCAGGTAGGTGAAGATTAGAGGCATGACACCACCACTGCCTGTCTGGGAGCCTGGAACTCCCTCTGTAAACTAAACTGACCTCAAACTCAAATTGGATTAAGGGCATACATCACCACTCCAGGATATGCCCTGTGCTGGGATTAAAGGTATGAGTTACCACTGTCTGATCCTCCAGGACTGACTGTGGGTAGATCCCTCTGATATCTCAGACTTATTTTTATTAAATTTGAAACATATCCCCTTAGGAATGAGGTAGCCCAAATCCAGAGAGACAAAAATTGGGTACTTATTTATAAACAAATACTAGCCATAAAGGATAAACATAGTACAATCCACAGACCCAGAGAGACTGGGTAATAAGAATAACTCAAGGGGGGAGGCTTGGAACTTCCTGGCAAGGGAAAGTAATAGATTTCATGAGTGGAGTGGGGTGGGAGGGGATAGAAAGAGGAGGGATAATCTGGGAGGGGGGTACTGAAAAAGATGACTTGAAACATGAAAGTACTCTTGGGTAAGGTATAAAACTAGGAAACATTAGGAATCTACTGAGGTCCCTCTAGCTAAGACTCCCAGCAATAGGGATACATAGCCTAAACTGCCATTTCCTTTGACCAGGCAACACTTGCAGTGAAGAAATTAGAACATAACACTGAACATGTCTTAACATTTGACCTACAGTCCATCCTGCTTAAGGAAGGCTAGCACAAAGATGGTAGGAGAGACCAACTAATGAGTGGTCTGATACCCATCCCACAGAGTGGTCCCACTTCTGAAACTGTTACAATTAGGTTTCTTGGTCCCGGGAAGCCAGAGGTTCAGACCCACAGACCTGCAGCCCCAAACCCCTTAGCCACCCGCCACTGCTCAGGCCCCAAAAAAGATTCAGACTCTTATATTTAAGTTCATGTTGTTTGGCCTATGGCTCAGGCATATTGCTAGCTTTCTCTTACATCTTAAATCAACCCATTCTCATTAATCTGCCCTGTCAATATCCTGTGGCTTACCTGTGTTCCTTATGTGCTTCTTCTTTGGGCATTTGACTCAATCTGTCTTTGACTCCATCCTTCTCCTACCTATGTTGAGATTTCCTCTCCTACCTTTTCTATGGTGCCTGTCATGGGCAAAGACAGCTCCTTTATTTAAAGATTGATATTGACAGCATACCAAAAGGCATTCTCATATCACCTCCCCATTTCTGTATAATAAAAAGAAAAGTTTCAATTTTAACATTAACTAACATGCATTTCTTAATTATACATTACAATTTAAAATCAGTTACATGAATATCATACCTTAAACAAGTGTAGAAAAATACATACAGCATAACAAAATTGACCTTAAATTTACATCCGTAAACCAAAATCCATACCAAAATAAAACATTTTGAGATTAACAGCTGATTTCTTGATCAAAGTAAATTCAATAATCTAATTTTTTAAAAATTATTCATATACCATATCCCCCTTTTCTTCTTAGAAAGAGATTAACTATGACCATTAACCATTTATAATGAAAACAAATATTTATAAACAGTATTTTGGGAATTTGGGCATAGTTTCCATTACTACTTCCTGATGATTACAGTGCATTGAAAATCTCATGGGTTCTTGAGACTGGATCAGAGTCTGCAGTCCTGAAGCTGATGTGACCATCTCTTCCCATCAGAGATTTTTTTTCAGGGGGTCTTGGTTGATGAAACCATATTTGCATGGAAACAATCCACTGGTTCTCATCTTCTGTGGAAACAAAAGCAGAACTCTTCCAAAGCAATAAATCCTTAGACACAAATTTCAAAATCAAAATACCTTTAAAATATATATTCTTCTTTAACTTAGTAGCCTTTGAATTTGCAATCCATTGTATTTCTTCAGTTAGCTCATCAACAGTTAAAAAATTAAAAGAAAACACAATAACAACCAAAATTCAGATTTTGTGTCTATTTTCCATCTTTACATGGCTTATTATAATTTTTACTCTATTTCTCCTTTTAAAGACTCTCTCTATCCTCTTTCTTTTCTCTGAAGCCTATGTACCTTTTACATACATTGTAACCCATTCACAGGTTTTTTTCCCCCATCTGAATCTGTTTTATTGTGAATCCTTAATAATTTTCTAACTAGAAGAGCTTTTAAAATACTTGTACTCTCATAAATGGCCACATAGTTTTTGCAGATTTATGTAGATTAGTTTCTTTGTGGCATTTGTTAGCCACTGGACATGAACTTATACTTATATTGACTGCTTGATTGACAGTATGCTGTTTAAACTGGACATGTAGGTTCCCAATGAATGTGACCTCTGAACTTTGACAGAACAATCCAAGATGGTCCTTCAGGTTCCTGCTTTGCAGAGAAAACTGTCAGACATTCTTCAGGACTCGAGGAGAAGCAACTAATGAATGGGCAGAGCAGATTTCCTGCTTCACTAAAATGAAAAGAGACTCTGGACCTGTAGGCTGAAGATGGATGCCACAACTTTATAAAAACTTTGGGTGACTGTCCAGGCAGATAGTTGTCATCTCTGTCATTTCTAGATTTTGGAAGTTGGTTGCATTTCCAGTTTACTTGGGTAAATATATCCTTCTGTGGTCTTTGATGTAGTTGAAGATTGGATAGTTATAGGTATAGTTTTTCTTGGTTATTTTAAGTTATATTAGATATGAAACTTTAGATTCACAATGATAAGGTAGATGATATTTTCCTTAATTTTGCTAAATACAAATAGACTAGATATTGTAACTGTAATTCTTGCTTGATAGCTATTTTGTTATATGTAATTTTGCTATGTTATAATTGAAACCTTCCTTTTTGATTAGACAGAAAGGGGGAGGTGATGTGGGAATGCCTTTATGTATGCTGTGAATATCAATCTTTAAATAAAAGAGCTGTTTTGGCCAATGACAGGCATCATAGAAAAAGTAGGAGGAGAAATCAGAGCATAGGTAGGAGAAGTAGGGCAAGTCAGACACACTGAGCCAGCCACCCAAAAAGAAGCATGTAAGGAACACAGGTGAGCTGCAGGCCACATGGAAGGAAAGATTAATAGAAATGAGTTGATTTAAGATGTAAGAGCTAGCTAGCAATGTGCTTGAGCCATAGGCCAAACAACATGAACTTAATATAAGCATCTGAGTCATTTCTGGGGGCCTGAGCAGCTGTGGGCAGCTAAGGGGTCTGGGGCTGCAGGTCTTAATAAAAGGGGAGGTGCTTAGTTTTCTGCAGTTTGATATGCAATGTTTGGTTGATATCCATGGGAGGCCTGTCCTTTTCTGAATAGATACAAAGGAGAAGTGGATAGGGTTAGGAAGAGGAAAAGTGGGAGAGAGGCTTGAAGGAGGGATCGAAAACTGTGGTTGGGATCATACATACATACATATATGCATACTACATTAACAAATAAAGGGAATGTGATCTATTTAGGAAAAGGGGCTTATACAAAAAAGATTTTGAAATTTTGGATATAAATAACACAGCAAACAAAAGTCAGACTAATAAATTAATATAAAATTTGCGTTAAAACCCAATTATTTATAATCTTATTTTCTAAAATAACATTTTAAAAGAACATTTCATGCTAATAGGCAAAGAAATGAATATTCTAAAAAATCCAAGTGGGAATCAAAGCCAGGTTCAGATATGATTCAAACATAAAATTTTGAAACAGAATTTACAGAATCACAGTCTCTGGTTGGGCAATATGTAATCATAGAGAGCCAATATAAATAGATAAAAGCAACTTGAAAATAATAAAAAATAATGTTGGGAGAAAATAAACCTTAAAAAATTAAGATAATTTCTCATCAAAGGCTGAATATAACAGGAAAGAAATTTGGTGAGCTTGGTGACACCTCAATAAAAACTTTCCAAAGGGAAATGAAATTTTTAAGGAGAAAAAAAATAGTATCTTAAACCATAGAAATTTTTCAGAATAGAAAGCATTCTTGCAATTTGATCAAGAAAAAAAAATAGTCAAAGTTGACAACAAAATCAAGTATTTGATAATGTAATGGCTGATATTTTCCCAAACATAATACCATTGATCCACATCTCCAAAAATTTCAAAAAAATCACCAGGATCAATTTGAAAAAGACCAGGCAAATGCACATAAAATGCAGAAGTCTTCAAGAAAGACAGGGCCTAGAAAAGCCAAGGGTTGTGCAACATGGTGGGTACCATGGCAGTGAGACCGTGCAAAGAACCAGGAACCTATGTCTGTTAACCTCTTCCTCTCCTCTTGTTCTCCTATAACTTTGAATATCTAAACTTAAATAATTTTAAGGTATAAAATTGTGTTGCAAAAAAACTGAATCTCAATATATGCAAATATAACCTTAGTGAGCTTTTTTGGGGTGATTTTAAGAAATAATTTGTGATAAGATAAAGACTGAAAAAATCTTAAAAGAGGAGAGAGGGCTTTAAAATCACATATCTTAAAAGAGACATTTGTCTAGAATTAAAAAGTAATACATACAACTCAACAATAATTAAGCAGTCTAAAAAATCATGAGTAAATATTTTTCCAGAGAAAAGCAGATTTTAAAATGATCAGTTAGCTCATGAATAATGCTTAATACCATAGTCCTTGGGGAAATATAAAAAAAAAATCCTCGTAAAGTTTCATTTTATAGATATTATGATGAGGAAAAACCAAACATTAGATACACACTCAAGGGTGTAAAGAAATTGGTGCCCTCATAAAGTTCTCCTGGGAGATGAAATGGTATAGACACTTTAGAAAGAATTCTGAATGTTTTTGAAATAATGTAAGACTCAAAAGTTACACTTCAAATGAAATAAAAATATATTCAACCATTTATACCTTAAAATATATATAAGAATTCTTAATAATATAAATATGGTGAACATAATCTAAATATGCTTAATTGCATAATATATAAACAAAATGAGAATGTCAGTGGTGGCAGGAAGAAGTCAATTTAATCCCATTTACAGATGGTATAATTGTGTGTGAGAAATCCTTGAATGTCCTCTCCAATGTCATTTTGACCAAATAAATAATGCACAATGTGCCAGCAGTGACATATAAAATTGAGTAGCTTTTAAATATAGAAATAACAAATACTCTATGTAAGGAATCAGGAAAACAATCCCCTTCAAAATAGCTTCAAAAATACCTAGAAGTGTGCGTTGAGAGATAACTGGCAGAATACTTCCTGTTCTCTCTGTAAACAGGGTTTGAATCTCAGCATCCTATGGTGGCTCAAGAACAGCTGTTTCTAGTTCCAAGAGATTCAGTGTCCCCTTCTGGTCTAAGACAGACAGATCCAAACCAAGCACTGATACGCATTTTATATAAGTAATTCCATAGGAACTTAAATATGCATTCAGAAAACCCAGAGAAAAGACTGAAGCAGATTTTAGAATTCGTAGGACCACTCACAATCACAGACAAGCAGAATTACCCTACTTTAAAAAGTATAAAGTCATATTATCAACATCTATGGATTCAATGCAATACCTATCAAAACAGACACAATGTATGTCATGGAACCAGATTAAGATGTATTGATATAAAACTAAGACACAAACACAGCCAATAAAATCTAGATTGAAAAGATCAAAAGTGGATACATCACAACTTATTTTGCTCTTCCTTCTTTCCTTCCTTCCTTCCTTCCTTCCTTCCTTCCTTCCTTCCTTCCTTCCCTCCCTCTCTCCCTCCTTCCTTCCTGACAGCTTACTTACCTGACACAACAGAAACCCTGAGACAAAATAAATCTTTATTTTCCACCTGTTGCTCTCAGACATGATCCCAGAGTAATAAGAAAAATCACTCATTTTTTTCCTCCCTCTCTGTTGCTCCTCTCACTCAACCATCTCTTTCTCTCATGACTTTTTCCCACTCTCCATGCTCACTCCCCATTATGATCCCAGTTTTACTCAGGAGATCTTCTCCATTTCCTCTTCCTTGGGGGATCCCTGGATGCCTCTCTTAAGTTTCTTCTGTTACTAAGCTGTTCAGGGGTGGTGATTTTTTGCAGCCTGAATATTATTTGCTTTATGTCTAAAATCCACTTAAGAGTGAGTACATACCATGTCTATCTTTCTGGGCCTGTGTTGCCTCATTGAGGATGAGACTTTCCAAACCCATCCATTTGCCTGCAAATGTTAGGACGCCAATTTTTTTCTTTTTAAATGAGTCATATTCATTTGTGTAAATGTACCACAATTTGTTATTCTTGATAGAAGCCACTGTTAGGTTAGAAAAACATTTGGTGCTAAGGAAACCTCCAATATCCCACAGGATGTCCCTGGTTAGGACTCCAAGTATTCCATAAACAGGACCTCCCTATCATCAAATGAATGGGCACCCTAATTATCATTATAAAATCTTCATTCAGCAATGAATAGAGGTGGAAGCAGAGATCCATAGCTAAACACCAGATCAAGCTCCAGGTCCAGCTGAAGACAGAGAGAGAGAGAGAGAGAGAGAGAGAGAGAGAGAGAGAGAGAGAGAGAGAGAGAGAGAGAGAGAGAGAGAGAGAGAGAGAGAGAGAGAAGAGAGAATATGAGCAAAGGGATCAGGATCATGAACAGAAGACCCACAGAGACGGCTGACTGGAGCTACTGCAAGCTCACTGAATCAGGTAATATTGCTGAGAAACCTTCAGAAAAAGGAACTAAATCCTCCAAAGATAGATGACAGTCGAATGGTGTGGGCAGTTTGTGGAGCCTCTTGCAGTAGGATCAGACTATCTTCCTGGTACATGAACTGACATCTCAGAGCCCATTCCCTACAGAGGAACACCTAACCCAGCCTTAATACTGGATGAGACTTTAATACTGGACTCAGACCTACCTCACCTGGATATGCCAGACTGAACTGACCCACCTTGGGACTCATCTTCCTGGGGAAATGGATGGGGGGATGTAGTGGGGGGGGGCTGAGGGAAAACTAGGAGGGACTGGGAGGTGGGAAGGAAGGGGTTTGAATGGGAAAAAAAAGCCTTTTTAAATTAAAGAAAAAGAAAAATCATTCTTGTGGACTTAAGAAGATGTTGTTTGGAGGGTATAAAGTGACATAAGAGAAGAGAAGGAAGTAGCTATGAGGTTAGAACACTTTGGAAAATATAATAAGCACTACTCTATGGTGTAATTATTTATGACAATAACACTTGAATTGTATATGTTTTGGGTGAATTATATGATATGCCTTATATCTGAAAATTATTTAAATTATTTAAAAATATGTAAAATATGATTATAAAATATTCTACATATATCACATTATCATTAAAAGTTCTATAAGGTTCCTTGAGGTATAATCTTTCAAACTACTCATGAACAGCTAAAGGAAAGCCTCATATTATACATTGTTATGACTAGAAAAGCAAAATGGGAGAGTAAATAGTAATAATGAAATAATTAATACAGTAATGTACAGTAAAAACTAGTTGAAAATTGCATACTTTTATTATTTTATATAAAATTTTAGAATCTAGGGTTGCTTCTGATTTGAAATATTCTCAACTACAGAACTTGTTCATATGATAATGTATTTTGTATTTTTCACAAGATGGAAACCTTTTGGATATGTAAACTTGTTAAAATTCAGTAGTAACATATTCATAAGTTAGAATCTTTACTCTGTAAATGACTAAACATATAAATAAATGATTAAAATGTTATGGAAATCAAATATCTTATGAATTGACCTTTGGCCGTGTTGTGGCAGATTTTATCTCTTCATAGCTTTCCATCCTGTTTAATGCTCTTCAGCCATATTTTATCAATATCATTTTAGTTATTTATAAGTATTTCATAGTCCTTGTTACTATTTTCAATGGGGCAATATTTTTCCTTTTATGTTCCTAATGTGTTATTAAAATTATGGAGAAAGCATTGACTTTTATATCTCAATCTGATCTATAGCCAATTTCCCAAAGTCTTATTAATTTTAATAAATTATTCCAATTTTCTAGTAATGCAGTTATATATTCTGGGAGTGCTGCAGTTTGGATGAATTTTTGTTAAGCGTCTGCATGTTAAATCTGAAGAATTACACCATGGGGCATGCTGTAGCCCCCTAAAAGGAACTTCCTGGTGTGAATTCTAGGGACATTGCCTTGGGAGGCACTTGTGTTCATCTCAATCCACATCTTGTCTGCTCCAAATATTCAAATGAGCTGTTTAAACTCATCAGCATTTCCAGGCTGACACGTTGTTCTGGTCAGTCCCCAGGTAAATGGTCCTAGATATGAAGAACTTTCCAAACTATAAATAAAAATTAACTTGCTCCTCACAAATTGCCTCATGTATTTTAATTGTGTTAGGAAGCTGACAAAAACTAACGGAAATTTTAAAAATTAATTTGTTTTACTTATTGTAATTGCGTTCTATTTTTGCCACAGTGTCCAATCTAAAGTTTTAGAATTAAAAACTTGACTAACGATGTTATAACTTCTGTTAACCTGTCAAATGTTAATTTTAATCTTAAAATATTGTCTGTTGTTGAGCACTGACAGTTGTTATATGCTTTGTGTAATTTCCTTACACTTTATTAATTATGACTGCTGAGTTGTACTTAATTATTTTGAATCATCACTAACTTATTTGAAATTATTTAATATACACTCATTTAACTCCTATAGATTCCTGTATACTGTGAGTACAGTGGCACCTTAATTCAACCTTGTATGCCATTCTCAAGGACTTGTAGACTTTAGGTATATTGTTGCATAAATACCGTCAATTGTTTTTCTGGTCTATAACTAACAAAAAGATATTTTATGAATCTCATGATATTTTAGGAAGATAAAATTGCTAGTACAATGACTCAAAGGTCATATATACTTAGTGAATGGAAGAAATGTTTGTGTGGATGTTTAGAGTGGATATGTTTAAAGGAGTCATGGAGGACACATATCATACATCCCACTGTGAGTAAAGGTCTAGTAAATTATGTTAATATGCTAACAAGTTCTCAGACACGCTAGCATTCCTATAATAAACTTTTTCTTCTGAAGAACTTCTTAGATAGCACATTCCGACACTCCTTTATTATTCAGGTATGTATTTTGATACATCGCAATAATAAATACTTTTTGAAAAATATATCTGATTTTTGTTTTTTTTTTACTCTCTTTAGTTAGTGAAATTGTAAAATTCAGGGTTTGTTTACTTTTTTAATGTTAACTATGGAAATGTTTATCTACTTTGAGCACTTGGGTGAAATACACTACAGAAAGCAATCTAAAACTGAAAGGCTGCCTAAACTTGTCAAGTCTCCATAGCATGTCACATGATTAATAATTTCTATTTTATAATGTATATTCTCTAATTATTTTACATTTTCTTAAGGATCTTGAAATTTTGCCAAGTAGGCAAGTAGGTAGAGATATTAAAAGTGTTACTTTATTGAAATGATGCAGTACCGAACCTTATAAACTAGTGTGAGCTTCAATCTTCATGACTGGAATTGTATGTACTTACCAGTGTACAGGGGGTACTAGCTATTTCTTTGTTAATTTCTATTTTCCAAGGGTCTCACTAATATATTATAATTATATTTATTACTTTATAGTTTTGGCAGACTTTCTTAAAAAAGACTCTATTCCCAATAAGCTGACATTATGAAAGTGCAGTTTCATATTTTAAAAATCCTTCTGTTTTGTTCTTAATTTTATCTGTTTGGCTTAATTTGAATTCCTTATTTATTTCATTTTAAATTATTTTTCTAATTCATGGATATCTTCATTTTCCATTCACTCACACACACATATATTAATTTTTACCATTATGGTCTCTTTGATTTTCAGTGTATCAGTCATAACAAAATCAGATTCTATTTTGTTATCATAGTACCTCCTAATATCATGGAAATTCTGCCTTATACCAATGTATGTTATGAGTATCTAATTATGAGTATCTAATATTTCAAACTGTAAACTATCTATCTCCTTATGGAATTGATGGAGATCTTAAATTGGGTCAGTAAGGGCTTTCATTAAAATGGGATTCTTCCATAATTATACATTTAGTAATAAGCTTGGTGAACTATATTATAGATGAATTATTAAACTGCAGTTATGTTTTATAAAAATGATTAAATTATAGCTTAAATTACAGAGCTATGTTAGCTCATGAGAAAATTTAAAGAACATTGTATTATTCTGTATATAGCTATTCATACATAAGTATTAAATGAATGTGGACATTGAGAAGAAAATTCTGGCAAAAGCAGATAAAACGGAAACTACTTTAGTATTGCTTTCATTGTCATAACATCTTAATATAATTTTGAAAATTTAAGAATGATTTGTACCCCCTAATATATATTGAAATGGAACTATATTCAGGGTAGAAGCTGGAAGGAAATGATGAAATATTATCAATATTAAATCCTACCTTAACTGTCAGTCATGGAAAACTTAGGAAAAAATAGATGTTCAAAGCTTCTATCGAGAAAACTACTTAATCTGTTATTGTAATCCTTAATTTTATGACCTAAAATATAAGCTAAAGAACTCCAAACACAAAAGCACATTTCAATATGAAATAAGTAAAAAATTCAGGCAATAATAAAATCACCGCCAGCAATAAATGTGGAGGAAAGAGGAGAAACTGACTGCAGTGTTGTAGTAGTGGGTTTCTCTGTGTCCCGGGCAGCCAGAGATCCGAGACCCACAGGCCTGCCGCCCGAGACCGCTTAGCCGCCCAGCCACCCGGGTCCCCAGAAACGACTCAGACACTTATATTAACTCCATGCTGTTTGGCCTATGGCTCAGGCACATTGCTAGCTAGCTCTTACATCTTAAATCAACCCATTTCTATTAATCTGTTGGCCACGTGGCCCATGGCTCACCCGTGCCTCCTTACATGTTGCTCCTTGGGCAGCTGGCTCGATCTGTCTCTGACTCCGCCCTGCTTCTCCTACCTAAGCTCTGATTTCTCCTCCTACTTTTTCTATGGTGCCTGCCATGGCCCAAAACAGCTCCTTTATTTAAAGATTGAGATTCACAGCATACATAAACACATTCCCACATCACTTCCCAAATGTTTGTTTGCATTATAAATGGTTAATGGTCATAGTTAATCTCTTTCTAAGAAGAAAAAGGGGATATGGTATATAAATGATTTTTTAAAAATTAGATTATTGAATTTACTTAGATCAGGAAATCAGCTATTAATCTCAAAATGCTTTACATTGGTATAGATTTTGGTTTACTGATACAAATTTAAGGTCAATTTTGTTATGCTGTATGTGTTTTTCTATTGTTTAAGGTATGATGTTCATGTAACTTTAAAAATGGAGTGTATAATTAAGAAATGAAGGTTAATAGTCACTTTTGATAATCAAACTTATAGTTAGGTTAGTTAGGATTTTTAGGTATACAAAGATATATTTCAATTAGATAGGTAATCTTCAAATACTTCTAAGACCTGCAGAATATGGCATTTAAAATGTTTTAAGAGCTTAGACTTTTCTGGACAGTGAGACAGGTCTGCTCCTGGCAGCACTAATTTACTTCAACAGGAAAATGGGCATCGAAGAAACTCCATATGGAGTCTACTCTATTTGTGGTAATGGTAAGCCACTAGAGAAGAACCTGTTCTTATATTGACTGCTTGACAGTATGCTGTTTAAATTGGACATGCAGGTTCCATAAGAAGATGACCTCTGAACTTTGGCAGAACAAGCTGAGATGGTCATTCAGGTTCCTGCTTTACAGAGAAAACTGTCAAACATTCTTCAAGACTCAAGGAGAAGCAACTGATGAACTACACCAGAATGGGCAGAGCAGATTTCCTGCTTCACTGAAATGAAAAGAGATTTTGGGCCTGTAGGCTGAAGATGGATGCCCCAACTTTATAAAGGAACTTTGGGTGACTGTCCAGGCAGATAGGTGTCATCTCTGTCCTTTCTAGATTTTAGAAGTCGCTTGCACTTCTGGCTTACTTGGGTAAATATATCATTCTGTGGTCTTTGATGTAGTTGAAGATTAAATAGTTATAGGTACAGTTTTTCTTAGTCATTTGAAAGGTATATTAGATATAAAACTTTAGATTAACAAAGATAAGATAGATGATACAATATTTTCTTTAATTTTGCTAAATACAAATAGACTAGATATTGTAACTGTAATTCTTGCTTGATAGCTATTTTGTTATATGTAATTTTGCTATGTTAAAATTGAAACCTTCCTTTTTGATTAGAGAGAAAGGGGGAAGTGATGTGGGAATGCGTTTATGTATGCTGTGAATCTCAATCTTTAAATAAAGGAGCTGTTTTGGGCCATGGCGGGCACCATAGAAAAAGTAGGAGGAGAAATCAGAGCTTAGGTAGGAGAAGCAGGGTGGAGTCAGGCAGATCCAGCCAGCTGCCCAAGGAGCAACATGTAAGGAGCACGGGTGAGCTACAGACCACGTGGCCGACAGATTAATAGAAATGGGTTGATTTAAGATATGAGAGCTAGCTAGCAATGTGCCTGAGCCATAGGCCAAACAGCATGAAGTTAATAGAAGCGTGTGAGTCGTTTCTGGGGGTCTGGGCGGCAGTGGGCGGCTAAGCGGTCTCGGGTGGCAGGTCTGTGGGTCTCGGATCTCTGGCCGCCCGGGACCCAAGAAACCTACTACTACACAGTGTAAATGCAAACAATCCATGAATTTGTACACTATGCAGACTGTTCACAGATTATATGATTTAATACTAAATTAATCTTATGGACTAAGATAGAAAGTACAGAAGTACTTTACCAAAGTTATTTGTTTTTTTTTGTTTGTTTGTTTTTTGTTTTTGTTTTTTGTTTTCCCTAAGTCAAGCTGTCTTCTATTTTATATCTTCCAGGTAAAATCACCAATGCTAAAGTATAGCCTTTTAGATATGGGCATTTTATAACTATTAAAGATAGAAGCTTTGCCTGGGAATACAACATTTATTCATAAATATGATTTTCTGTTTAAGCAGTTTGGGCGGCTGGCTTGGTCTAGTGGTTAAGATTCAGCGCTCTCACCGCCGCGACCCAGGTTTGATTCCTGGTCAAAACACAAAACAAAACAAACAAACAAACAAAACAAGACCCCCAAGATCCCAACAGCACTTATGAATGGGGTTGGCGGCTCTCTCTTTAGGAGCCTGAGACCCCGGATAAGTGTCTTCGGATTTATCAGCTGACACCTCAATCCCATTACACTAAAGGGGAAATCCAGGCCTCTCATGTGTTAGGTATGTGTTCTGCAATATCAGGTCCCCAGCCCCTAGCTAGTTGTGTTTTTTAAATTATTGAATGTTAGTTCATAAAATCTAGTAGCACAGCAAATGATAAAATCTGTTCAAATTTTTCATGGCTTTATTGTTTGTCTGAACCTTCTGGAAACAGATATTGGTTCATTTGATACTTTTGCCAAAAGAACAAATTGACAATGACACCTACTTATCATGGTTCAGCTCTCTTGGTTATGGATAACGAATCGAAGTACGCAAAGTTAAATGTCTTGTAGATGGTCTCAGATATGGTTAAAACAGCTGTCAGGTATCAGATCCTTTTGGAGAATAGAATTAAAACAGTTGGAGTAATACATAAAAGTTCTTTGTCATATCTTCTTTTGACTATGAAGTACCAAGTTTCAAGTGTCTCCAACTAGATCTGTCCTGATAAGCCTGTCACGGTCATTTCTAAGTTTCCAGTTCAATCATTAAAAAGAAGACATTCCATTGTAGTCAGTGCTCCAATGTCAGCCCAATAAATTACAGAAATATGAGATCATGTGCTAAACTGTGTTTCTTATAGCCATTAATTATTAACAGAGAGTAAAGAAAAAAATCTCCCCTGTGGGAGATTACGCTGTTACATTGTAAATAATTGTCCCACCACTGGTTTAATAAAAAATGCTGATTGGCCAAAGGCAGACAGGAAATGTGGGTGGGTCTACAAGATTAAGAAAACTCTGAGAACAGGAAGCACAGAGCAGAATGCCAGAGAGAAGCCGGAAGAAGCAGAGGACAACTATGCTGCTCTAACAAAATTTACCTAGCCACATGGCTGAACAGGAAGAATCATGGGTTAGATGAAGGGGAGAGAACTAGCAAGTGATATGCCTGAGCCTTAGGCTAATCAGCTGACAACTATTGAAAGCATCTGTGTGTCTCTGCGGGTCTGTGGGTCTGTGGGTCTAAACCTTGAGGTTAGGCCCAAAAGTCCAGGCCAGAAACCTCCTACTACAAATGGCAGCTGAACGTGGGTAAAATATAGCCACATAAAGCCATAGAAAGCTTAAAGAACAGTCTAGAGCACAAGAACTGAAGCCCAAAGCAGTTTCCAAGTTGTGTCTCTGAAGTGACCCACAGTAAAGAGACTGAGTGGTATATGGGATTAATTTATAAAATGCTGTGTTTGCTACATGCAACCTTAGGTGGACAAGGCCAGTTCCTGAGTCTAGATGTAAGCAAAGAGCTCTGTATGGTGGATTTAAGATTTCTATTAATAAGGATAAAAAGAGAATAGAGTCAAAGATGACTTCTTAGTGTCGATGTTTTCTTGGATCAGCTCTGTTTGCCAGAGGCAATCTGAGTCTTGGCTTTTTTAAGAGAAGCTTCCTGATTCAGCCTTAGAGGCAAAACACTTGTGAGTTTTTTAAGAGGCCCCTCTGCCAAATACTTAAATGGCGTTAATGTGCAGCAGATGTCAAAGCTTTACTTGGTAATTATATGGACCCTAAAATTCCCCAGAGTACCTGGGTTAAAAAGCTAAATTCTATGAAGTTAGACTAGGAACTGGGTGGAGCCATCCACCCATCCTACCAACCTTGAATCCCGGCAGATTAAAGGTGTGTTCAGAAACAGAAAGAAATAGAAGAATCTGGGTAGAATCAATCACCCTAGCCAAGCAAAGGTGTGGTCAGAGACAGAAAAAGTTAAGAAATAAATATAAGGTAAAGACAGTTTTTTTTTTTAAAAAGGTTTAAATGGTTTAGAGTGTTTTGAAAATATATATACATAGGCTTAGGAAAAGAAAAGAAAAGGTAGAGAAAGCCCTTAAAAAAGAAATAGAGTAAAATAAAATAAATAAAAATAAGCCAGCTAAAGATGGAAAATACATAGAATATCTGGATACTGTATATTATTGTCTTATCTTTAAGCTTCTTGACTAAAAATGAAATAGTAAAAGCTGCTGAAAGACAGTTAATTATAGATTCTGTTATATTAATTCATTAGTTGACTTTAAAACTGAAATCCAAAGATATGCTACTTTGGAGAAGAGGTTTTCTTTTTATTTCTACAGAAAATAAGAGGCTGTGGATTTATTCCTGGATAAAGAACATAATTTTTGTTAGAGGAGACCCCCTGAAATATCTCCAATGGAAATGGACAGCCCAAATGATTCAGCATTTCATAACACCTTTGTGTTCTGAATTTTTCTTTAGATTCCTATGGGATTGCTAGTGTCCCCATTCAGCAGGAAGTAGCCTAGAGAACGACGCCCACATTTCCAAAGCATGGATTATGGGTGTTTGTGTTTATTTACAGTGTTGTTTATAAGTTGTTATAGATAAGTAAGGAAAGAATATTAGATTTGGAATTCTTTCTGTTTTAAAAGAGAAAAGCAGATATGTGGGAGATTATGCTGTTACATTGTAAATAATTGCCCCACCCACTGGTTTAATAAAAAGCGCTGATTGGCCAAAGGCAGGCAGGAAGTATGGGTGGGACTACCAGACTAAGAAAACTCTGAGAACAGGAAGCATGGAGCAGAACACCAGTGGGAAGCTGGGAGAAGAAGAGGACAACTACGCTGCTCTAAGAAAAGGTACCCAGCCACATGGCTGAACAGGATAAGAGCAATGGGCTAGACTAAGGATACAGAGTTAGCAAATTATATGCCTGGGCCTTAGGCTGATCAGCCTAAAATTATTGAAAGCATCTGTGTATCTCTGCGGGTCTGTGGGTCTGTGGGTCTACGGGCCTAAACCTTGAGGCTAGGCCCAAAAGTCCTGGCCAGAAACCTGCTACACTCCCCCAATAGCTTTACTACACTCCCCCAGAAGCTTTACTTCTGTAGAGGAAGAGTTAGAAAGAGAATTAAGAAAGATACTGCCATTGGCAGGGTGCCCTGTACTTCTTTTTGGTTGCTGACAGATTCCCTTTGTAGATAGTCTGCTCTTTCAGTCCACACATTGTTGAAATTTGTCTACATACATGCACTCAATGTCTGATAGAAATAGCTGCCCCTAAGTGGTTTGAAAGCCAATCTAATGACATGCTAATTATTATTTTTACCATGGCACAAATATAATTTATTAAACATTCTTCTACTCTAGAGAAATTACTAAAGACTTCTATTTTTTTTTAAATCCATTCATTTTTATTCTCTGTTGATGTGAGTGTATGCACATATATTTGAGCTTTATGTGCATGTTGGGTACCCAATAAGGATAAAAAAGGTGTCAGATCCTTTGGAATTTAGGTTACAGACAGTTGTCAGATAGATACCATGTGCTGGGATTCAAAAGTTTCTCACAAACACAGCAAATACCCTTAACCACTGATATATCTCTTTAGTTCACTAGTAACATTTAAAACTACATTTTTCTATGTGAAATAGCTGGCTGTTTTCTTTACCAGATTAATGGAAAATAAGAACACACAATAAAACTAATATGATCGCTAAAGGTAACTACTAATGAGGCTAGAAACTTGGAATTGATGATGTGTGGCATTGTCTCAGGCATGCAGGCATACTGTGCCACGATTAGGGGGTTCAAAAGCTCCCACAGGTCAGCAGAGTGCCAGAGGGTTGGGAAAAGACCAACAGTGGGCCATTATTTAAAAGGACCCAGAAGGAAACCATGACTCCTTGGCCTAATTAGACAAATAACAGAGCTTCATCCAAGAATGTCTAAGTACTAATTAAAAACATTCATTGTATTAAAGAAATACAGAGATATTGTAAACAAAAAGCAAAATGTTGTTGAATTTTTAGGAAAACACGGATAGCTCTTCAGGACATTGGGTCATTGTACTATCCCTCAGTTTTGATATCTATAAAATTTAAATCAGTTCTGCATCAGCATCCATCAGTTGCTGGATGAGGGGTCTATGATAACTACTAGGGAGGGTGGTCATCAATTTGATTACTGGAGAAAGCGAGTTCAGACACCCTCTCAACTATTGATTCGAGTCCTAGCTGGGGTCATCCTTCTGGATGCCTGGGAATTTTCTTAACACCATGCTTCTCCCTAACCCCGAAATGCCTCCTCTGTCAGGGTATCTGTTTCGCTCTTCTCCCTCTCTGTCACTCCCCCAATTCTACCATTCTATTTCCTTGGTTTCTCTTCTGTCCTCTCCTCAACTCTCCCCTCCCCCATGCCCACAGTTTCTCTGAGCTCCCAGTTCAGAAGAAAGGACAATACATTATATGAATGAAGGGGTCAAGATATATGACTCCAGCTGACCTGAGCTATTGGGAAGCCACTGACTCTGGATTGACAGCTGAGGAACCTTCATGGTACTGAGCTAGGCCCTAATGTGGATGACAATAATATGGTTTTTTTGGCAGTTTGTAAAGCCTCTGTCAATGGGACCAGGATTTATCCTCAATGCATGAACTGGCTTTTTGGAGCCTGTTCACTATAGAGGGATACCTCGGTCAGCCTTTAGATAGGGAAGAGGCTTGGTCCTGCCTCAACTTGATGTGTAAGACTTTCTTGACTCCCAAGGGAGGCCTTATTCTCTTTGAGGAGTGGATGGAGGGGGTGAGGGAAAGCTGGAGAGGGGAGTGGGGGAGACAGAAGGTTAACTGTGGTTGGTATATAAAAAATAAAATCTTTTAAATTAAAAAAAAACTTTAATTCTATTGAACAAATGTTTTTCATTATTTGGGTGGGGAAATTTATATATTATTTCTTAGAGGGAATGAAGATTACTCTCAAAACATTAATTTACACAATAGGCAATACTCCATATAATTCCCAGAGAAGTACCTCAGGCTATTTCTTTTTTGATATTATCTGAGAACAAAGGGAGACTGTCTTTAGCATTAGAGGTCTCAAGATAAACCTGGAGGAACGAACCTGCCCTTCACAAAAATAAAAGAGAGCTTTGCTCAGGCTAGCGTCAGGATCCACCTTGTTATAAGTTTTCTAAATCACTAAGAATTCTTACTAGATTCTCAGGTATTAAAAAGACTTTTCTGGCCTTTGCAAAAATGCTTTAAAAATTAGAGGAAATTAAGTAAATATTCCAAGATAAAGATCTTGCTGCAATTGGCAACTTTTATCAATTTCGTTCTTAATTCCTAGAACAGAATTATCTGCATATATGATATCTGCTTTTAAAAGACTATTTAAATTAATAGTAAGGGAACATGCCCATAAAAATCAACTAAAATTATTTTAGTGATTTTTTTAAAGAATACTCTAATAAGCTCATTAAATTGTGGATTTGTGTTAAATAGCATGGATTAATATTTCTGGCTGAAAGTATGTGTGTGTGTGAGTGTGTATGTGTGTGTCTATTTGTATGTGTGTCTGTGTGTGTATGTGTGTTTGTGTATGTGTGTGTGTACAAAGAAGGATATAATAGGATGTGAAAGAAAGGGAAAGAAATATGAACGAAATATAGACAATAATTATAGTTTTCTACGTTGGAAAAATTTTGTTACCTGTATCAAAATCATTAATTCAAAATGCTTCATGAGATATTAGATTCCTTACAAGAATTCGGAGATTTGGAAAAAAATAGTAATAATTTTGACACAATTTTCAATTATTTCTTGTCATATAATTTGACTTAAAATGATATAAATGTTTGGCTAATTACTTATCTGTTAAATTTTATTACGATTTCTTGTGCTCACACTCAAGCTGGTGTAGGGTTGGTGGAAGCAAGCTGCCCAAGTTAGCATAACCACACCTTTGAGAGATTCGGTGAATGGCAGATGCTGCCGAGGCTGACCGATTGCCACTAAGAAGAATGAACGTGTTAAGCATGGACAAGGCAACATAGTACAAAGATAAAGATACCAAAAGCCAGCAAAATTGTCAGAGAAAGCCCCTGTTCCCACTGTTAGGGGTAGCACAAGAAGACCAAGCTACATGCAGAGGGGCTAGGTTAATCCAATGAAGGCTTTTTGGTTGTCCATTCAGTCTCTAGAAGCAATTATGAGCCCTGGTTTGTTGATTCTGTAGGTTTTCTTGTGGTGTTCTTGATCTTTCTGGCTCCCACAACAGGATTCCCGAAGTTTGCCTAATGTTTAGCTCTGTGTCTCTGCATCTGTTTCCATCAGTTGTCAGATAAAGCCTCTCTGACAAATGGGCTCAGTGCTAACTTAGGAGCATGGTACCTAGTATTACTGTAGCTTTATACGACAGTTATAATGTGACAGGATGCTTGCACTTTCTGAATAAGCAGAGGAGGAATAAATGGAGGGAGTGAAGGGGAGGTGAAGGGGGAACTAGAAGGAGAAGAGGGAGGGGAAAGCGTTCTCAAGTTATAAAAAAATAACTATAAAGCAAAGAAGAACGAATGTGTGATAGAGAGATAGGAAGGATGGGAGAGAGAAGCCTTCTGTGATGAAAGGCAGAAATGCAGTCATATCACAAGGACAGATGTGAGCATGTCAATGTGCAGTGGGGTCTTCTGAGCTCTGTGCTAGCAGCCTAGAGTTTGTGCAAATGCAGAAACAGATCCATCTCTACAACACACAGCTGGGCTGCAGAGTCACCCTGGCTCTGGACAATACCAGAGACCCAAGATGAGGGAGGGATGGTTCACTTCCTGGATTGAGCTTTCTCAAAAGACCACCGTGATGTTGTTGAGGGCCATGTGTGGTTCAATGGGTTGTTGTCTGAGGCCTTTGTTACTACACAGTGCTATGCAGATGTCCATAGTCCATGCTGTGGCCTGAAGCCATGTCAATGTCCATGAGCCATACTGCCTCCAGGAGCCATATTGATATGAGTGGCCTGTGCTGCCACCTGGGGCCACGGTAGATACATAGTGCCTGTGCCTGTGGTATTGTTGAAGCCTGGGTCTATGTTGATATCTGTGGCTCATGTTGCCACCAAAGTTCATGCAGATTACTGTGGTCTCTACTTTAGCCTGAAGCCGAAGCCATGTTGATGTCTGTGGTCTGGGCAGCCTCCAAGAGCCTTGTGTGGGTCTATTGTCCCAGGGGACTGTGTTCTTGGTTTGTGCTGTCCCCAGAGACCATATGGAATCCCATGATCTGTGCCTGCTGACTATAAAGAGCCAAGAAGCTACACTGGCAGTGATGCTGATGACTGCAGATTCATAGTTGATCAAAGAGGGCATTGGAGGTTTCTGTGACAACCCCTATCCTCACCCACCAAAAACAGAGACAGTCTAAACCAGAAGCCATTGAAGATAACTCTTAAAATGTTTGATAAGGATGGGAAAGTGTAGCTCTCCATCACTGACGGCTTCGGCTTCAGTCAGGAGTGTGATAAGGACTAAGCTGTATTTAAAGGGCAGGCTACTGAGAATTTGACTGTGCTCCAGTGAGAATTTAAAATACAAATCTGGGAAATGAGTGTGATAGGGGTGTATGATGTGACATTCTCAAAGAATCAATAAAAGTATTATGTTGAAAAAATTCTGTTACTATTTCAATAGCCAATAACTTCAACAAACACCTTTTTTATGTGTCAGAAAATATCAGAAGTCATTTATTAAAAATAGATTACCAGTTTGTCGGAGTTGAAGCCATGCAATTTCACTTATCAATATGAAAGATTATACTTTATATGTAAAGGATATCTTCTTTGGAATAATTCATTGACAATATATTATTAGAATAAAATACCATAACAAACCATTAAATGATATAGACTTTAATTTTAGGAATAAATAATGTTATTAAAGATATTTTATATTAAAAATAATTGTTAAAATATTTATACATATCAACTTCATCACTCATACACCTGTTATTTTCTGCACTTATCATTGACTTCACTTGATGACATTATGTTCATATTGTTTTAGGAAAAGCCTTATTCCTGAAACAATTATACTGAATTGTGTTTTTCTAATCACCTATATGTACACTATTCTTTTCAATAAGTCATTGAGAAAATATTACATACATATATAAAATACACAGTGCTCAGTTTATAATCTTACCTGTTTCTTACCTGAAGACAGACAAATTACAGGCAGATGGATATCCAAACAGATAATTAAGAAAATCTATCAGATATAAATCTCATCAAAACAGTTTAAGACTGCAAAAAAAATCAGCTAATATTCATACTGTAGAATCCAAAGATTTTGTTTTAATATTCAAATGAGAAATATTGTTTGAAAGATCATTTTCCATATTAATGACTTTCTCCTTCCAATCCACACAATTCTTTGGATGTATTTTTGATCATTTCCTTACCTGTCTTGCTGCCTGTTTACCTGATCAAGATGACTTGTGATTGCGCACAGCTTCAGATCCAACCATCTTTTATGTTCACATTTCTTCATGTTATGATGTTGTATATTTTATTTTGAATTTTTTCTCAATCTAATACTCATTATTGACTCCAGTCTAGACCATAACCATTAGATTCTGTCAAACAGTACTATAAAGTGAATTTTTCCAATCACTCATGTGTGCAGCATACTTAAGAAATTGTTACTAAACCTGTAATACTATGTCAAATGACAAAGTGGATTGGAAACTTTAAAAATGAAAAAAAAAAAATTAAATCTACAAATGAAAGTAATATTTACATAGGTAAAGTGCCATGTACTCATTCTAATGATTACAGTAATGTAGTTTACTGAATGAATATTCTACCAGCTTTCAGGATATCACCTCATCTAAATCCTAAATCACAAGAGTTTTCATGACCCACACTTCACTCATGATGGCACTTAAACTGAATTCCCTAAGGTCAGTGAGCATGGCGAATAATCTAGAAGGGAAATAGGGCTATTGAACTCTGATCGTGACCCACCATTCCAGCTGCTTTTTAAAGTGGATAAACTAGATGTCATTTATTTCTTTCATAGATCAAGGGAAAATACATTAATAAGTTAAATAACTCAATTGACACCACATAAGATATCAGAATTTAAAAAAAATGATCATGTACACTAAATATTTTTTAACATCTGGCACAGCCTCTAAAATCAGTGTCATGCTACTTCAAAGGACTCTGCCATTAAGTTGGGTTTACTGAATGAATGTCTTTGGTGCAGACATATTGACTTAACACCAATGTTAAATTGATGGTTATTTTATATTGAATAAGAAATGGGAGTAAGAAAATATATAATGGAATAGGTGTATAAGAGAAAGATTTTGGGTTATGACAGTTCTTTGCATTTGATGAAATGACAGAAAATGGGTGAGACGATAATTCTTTCTGATTAAGAGCTAGATTGTAGAAAATCTCAAAACTGGATTTTATTAACAACTAAAGAAGTGTTAAATCATATTTAGGGCAGATCAAGGGTGGTGTGTGACAATGGCTTGTGGAAGGTGGTATAGTTCTGAGAGCTTGTCTCTGCCACATAGTAGGTGAGCCTGCTTTAATGAAAAGCTGAACATAAGCTTGTCTTGGAGGGAAAATAATTAAGAAAAATTAATCTAGTAATATTCTGTAGTATTGAGTATGAGAGGCAAACACCGCTTACAGCTGGGAATGTTTACAAAGAAATGTGATATAAAAGTAAATGTGAGATCAAAAGATTATAGATATATATTAACCTCTACCATATATATATGATGAAAATAACCTAACATGGATTATAAAGGAATCAGACATGTCCCAAGGCATGGAGTTGAGAGAATTTGAGAGTGGCGTAGAGTGAAAGTGAAGGTGTAAAATCATTAGGGGTTTATTTGAAGTATGATCTGCAGGTGATTATGACTATGTCCTTATTCAGTGAAGCATCTCACCTCCATATCCCTCACCCTTTACATAAAATATGACCATAGATAACCTTATTTATAACAACAGATCACACTATCTCAATCGTCACAGCTCCTAGGGTCAAGGGCAGCATCAGGTCCAAACCTAACTGTGACCTTTCAGAAATGTGTCTAAAGGATTTAAAATTTAGGTATTGTCCTCAAGTTTGATAATACATATTCATTTAAAGGAGAACTTATGTTACAGGATTTGGTTATATAGCTATTCATATAAATATATACAAGATGCATTCTCAAATACAGATGTGATCTCTTGCTTATTTTAAATTTGATCTTCTAATCTCATGCAATCATGGACTCGCTTTAGTAAAACAGTAATCATTAAATATTAAATAGGTGAAATGGACGGGAAGCTTTATATTTCATGCCACACAACACTCAATTTAGCACAATGCTCCCTAGACACAGGTCGAAGGGTGCCTCCAAGTAGACTGACCTATACAATGTCAGCCTCTGAAGTGGCAACCATGATCAAAATGTTGCTCATGCTGAACTCACCACGATTCCTAATAAAAGGCTACAACATTCTAGATGATTAAAATATGCTTTTTGTGCTATGTATTCTGAGAAAACATGTTTTTGAGAGTCACCCTTTTTCTAAAGGAGTATATTTTGTAGCTCACGGAGCATACCACCTGCTAAGAGTTGTGACCTCCATGCTCATCTTTGTCCATTGACACTGCTTAGAGGCTGGCTTCTTTCCTTCTATTCCAATCCAAACCTTTCTTCCTTCAACATATAATCTTGTTCTGAAAATTCTCTCACTGTGGCTTCAGAATCATATACCCCTCATAAACAAGCACATCTAAACTTGGGAGACGGCAGGGAAACCAACAGTCTGCACTTTGTCAGAAGCCACCAACAGTGTCTCCTGTCATGTGGCCGAGGCAGGAAGACAAAAATAAAGCAAGAGCAAAATGATGAGACAGTGCACAAGTGCTGGATTCTTGCAGTGTAGAGAAAGGGAGAGAATGGATTACAACTGGATAAAGAGTAATAAAATCAATTTCAGGTTCACCTCGACAGTGTGAATACATTAGCAACTCTCAAGTTTAGTTATGTTAATATGAAGTAAGGGTGCTTATATCCTCTTGTCTATTAGTAAAGATCTGAAAAATATTAATTTGAACTTTATGACTCTTTTGTCTTTGCTCATATCTTCCACCTTTACCTAAATAGCAGTTTTAAATCACGGAGAGCATTGATTCCAAAACCTTTAAAAGTATGAAAATTCCAGGACCTATTCAGTGTTTGAAAGCATAAATATTTGAAGATGCCTATTTATTTACGAAAATAAAATAAGCTCTTTATTTCAAATAGTTGTAAACATAGAAGGAGCCCCTTTAACAAACTTTCCTAGATAGAAATGGAAACAGAATATCCAAAAAGTTATTTTGTTGTCGTATGAAATAAAAATCATGCTCAATGTGTCTGTGGAACATTTCTGAATTCAATTCACTTAGTTACATTTTGGCAGACATTTCATGCGTTGACTTGTGCAAATCCCAAAGGAGTGTGTAAGACACTCACTGTGTTTAGTCAGTCAGTCATTTTGAGTAAATAGAAAGGGCTTGATCTGATCTACAATAACAAAGGATTAAGTGACTGTGAAAAAAAAAGTCAAAATTCAATTTAACATTGATAAGAGTTCTGCTCGTTCTTGCCAATGAAAATAGCTTCCAATCTCACTGAAATAAGAATTCTCTCTCCTCCTCTCTATTCTTATTCTCTCTCTCTCACTAATATTTAAAAAAAAAAGCTTGTCCGGATATAGAATTTTATAAAATGTGTAGATATGTAATAGATAAGCTAACAAGCTTATGAAGTGAAAATGTTAGGGAATATGTTTAATATTAAAAGAATAAAAAAGAAAGCATGTGGGTTGAATCTGAGAATACAGGCCAAAAAGCCAGTGGTAGTGAATCCATGGGGGTAGACTACAAATCGGGGCCCTATGATCTACTGTTAATTTAAACTGTATTTACAAGAAAGGGCTTTGTGAACATCAAGCATATGTATTCACAAGAACATGAACTGATGACCCAAGTGTGTGATGCCTATTTAATTTTATAAAGAATTCTTTATACAGTAAGCACATACACAATGTTTTTTTACAAAAACAAAGCTACAATTTTTCTTACTCTATTGATGGTTATTGTCTCCACTGTATTGCATGTTCAATATAAAATCAGAAAAAAAAAAAAAAAACAACTGATACAGAGGTCTCCATGGATACAGAAACTTAGACTCCCAGGGAGTGTTCTTCCATGCTTACCCAAATGTGAGAGGATATGAGAAGTGATTATCCGTAACACTCAGAGGACCAGTACAAGACTTGGAACAGCCAGTGTATGGTCACGTTCACATCTGATAATCTTCCCAGGGAAACAGTATGTTGTGAATCTGTCTGAATGATGTGCTATTTAGTGTCTGTCTTCACTGAGGCAGATGACACCATGACTTCTTTCTAAAGAATCTGTAGAGTATCAGGGCTCATTCAGTGAAACAGCACCTCCCTCTATCCTGAATTTCCATTATGGTCCTTTTATTCATTTGAAAAATCAACATTCCTACATTATGAAAGGGAAATCCATTGGAATACCAGCATCCTCTATAACTTCTGAGTTAGATCAACAATTATGCAGATATGTTATGTGTTTTATTTGGTATGTTGAAACTAAATACGATCAAAAATTCAAATGTTTTCAATAGCAGAAAATAACCAGGCTGTCTACAAGTGTTTTTATATCTTATCTAATAGAACAAATAACATAGAATAATTGAAACTTTACCTTCATTTGTTACCATGCTAAGGATTCTGCCTTCTCTGTCATAGGCAAGAGGCACATGAATGTGGTAGGAAATTATTATCTGAGTTGTTTCATGTTGGTAGAGAACATGGTTTAGCTCAACATTTTGATTACCAATTTGGTTCATACAAATGAATTTTAATCTTTCTAATATTTAACATTAATTGAGTATATACAGATGATATAATACTCAGGGCAAAGCAAATTATATATATACATTTATATATATACATAAATATATATTCACTCATTTTAGTTTATATAGTTTCAATCAGTTTATTATATACATAATACTAGATGTTCATCTCAGAAAATATTCGGGGTTATATAAAGCAAATAAAAGCCCTCCAATACAGCAGGTAAAATATTCTTTAGTTATTAAACCTCTGTAAATCAGGATTTACAAAGAACAAGCTTTATCCTGGATGTAGTGCATGATTTGAATTTTTTATTATATATATTTTTTTCATTAAAAATGTCACTTCCATCAATATATCCCCCTGCTCCCACTCCCCGCCCTACTCTCAATACCTCCCAGCCAGCCCTCAGCCTCGCCCCTTCCCATCCATCCACCCATCTCCTTCCCGAAAAGGGAGAGAAGTCCCAAGGTGGGCCAACCCAGTACAGCACATCCACTCCAGGCATATCCGATTGGCGTATCCGATTCACTCATCACAAAGTCAATGCTGAGCTAGGTGTTCCTTTATAGGGAATGGGCTCCACAGTGCCAATCCATGAACAGAAAAAACTGGTTTTGATAGATTTGTTTGTGGTGTATGTGTGTGTGTACATAAATGAGGCATATTCATGTGTGCATATATTTATGTAAGTATATACTTGCCCTTGCTCATGTGTATGGAGGTCTGTGGTCAGTCAATGTTGGGTGTCTTTCTCTACCAGTCTCCCCCATGTTTTTTTAGATAGGAATTCACTGATTCATCTAGGTTGACAAGCCTGAGAACCCCTGAAGTTTTTGGTGCCTGTGTCCTCAGCTCTGAGGTAGCAGAAAATGCCACTGTTCCAGGCTTGACATAAATTCTTGGATAACAAACTCAAGGCCTCATGCTTGTACAGAAACATTTTAAATGATTAATGATCATCCAGGTCCCAGTTTTGTGACTGTCAATACAGACACAGTTATTTATTTATGTATTTCCTATTACAACTTTCCCATTACAATCACTGAACTGAATACTTACACTAAAGAGAAAAATCATCCTACAAAAAAAACATATTTACTATTTTACACTAGGTTGTTCTCAGGTTTTGTAGAACTTAATATTTATAATAAATATGAGGGATTTGATCTATTTTTAACCAAGATTCATTTTTAAAAGAAAAGAAGTAATACTAATATTTACTAGGCATCAGATATTAAAATAGTCTGATGAAAATAGACATTCTGGTAATAAAATTAGAAAAACAAATTAAATGAGTTAGGACAGGATTAAAAATTTATCTATACTTTTAAGACAAATTTAATGTAGAATACAACTGGGTTTTTAATTATGATAAAATAACTTTTATGAGTGACTATAGATAATGCATCGTAGTATATATAGAAATTCATTCCATATTGACTAAGCTTATGCATGTTGGAAATATCAAAACACCCTGGCTAGATGGATCAGTACAAAAAAGTACTTTCTGCCACGCCCAGGACACCCATGGCTGCAGGAAAGAACAATTCCTGTAAATTGTCTCCAACCTTTTATGGGTGACATGGCAGAGAGTCACATACAACCCCTTTCACACAGATAAACAATAAACAACATAAAAACTTAAAAATAAAAAAAACAGAAAAGAATACACAACATATCTTGGTATACAGAGGTGCTCATAAACAAAGGCAGTTTAAAAATGAGAGGCACAATTAACAAATGAGAATAAATTGACAGTCATTAATGAAATGTTAATCCACAAGTAAGAAGAAATTGTTACTGTGCTGTGGGTGAGCAATATTTCCTCCCCCAAAGAAAAATCTAAGGAACTTAAAAATATTTTAGGAAACATTTCATAATAATTCAGAAAAAATCAAAGAAAGTATTTAAATGCTCCTGCATAGTTTGATGGTTTGCCATCTACCAGGCACACTTAATTCCATGAGACAACTGAAATTTTATATTGCGGTCACTGTAAAATGATTAATTTCTATCATCTATTTTTCTCATGTAATAACTGATCAAGTTAATTTTTAGTGTCTTTTGGACACCATAGTATGTTGAGCTTAGATTATTCTTTATATCTCATTTATAAATATACTGCTTTTCACATTAAAAGTTCCTCCAGTTTTCACGAAAAACCAAAAGCCTCCCCAGAGCCTCCTTTGTAGAGGTAAGCAATGGGTATCACAGGGCTAGATGGAGGAAAGCTCCTTTGAATGTCAGAGGGAGCACACTCACATTTTCTTTTCTTACCCTCTTCTTTACTCATTTTGAACAGACAAGCAAGTCAACTCATTTGAAAGATGCTGGATATGCCCTAACTGTGTTCAAATCTGAGGTCTACAGAGGACTGTGGTTGTCCTGATGTTCTTATTTTGTTCACTGTAGGAGGTCAGGCATCCTGCTGGATAGCTGCATGCTGGCATTTCCCAGTAGAAAAGAACATAGGGAGAAAAAAAAATATGGATGGTGGTAACAAGAACTGAGAAGCAACCTGTGAATCATACAAGTCGTCAAAACCAGGAATCTGTTTAACTGAGGCATAAAAGGAAGCATTTGTAAAGAAGGGAATAAATACAAACCGAAGAGATGACAAATAGAACACAAATAGGCAAGGGATCCACACAATCATGTAATTAAGAAAGACAAATGTAAAAAATGTTGCCTGTTAGTAGATTTTTAGAGTTATTGATGCTTTCTTATAAGGATCTCTAGTACCTTGGAGTTCTAAAACAAAAATGATGAGTAATTCATTTATTCCTACTTCTTACAGAATTGCGTTCTAGAACTTTACAAAAGTTATTAAGCTGAGTAAAAGTTTCCAGGCTTTGTAAGCCTCCACGAGCCCAAGTTAGTTGATTCTGTGAATTTTCTTGTGGTGTCCTTGACCATTCTGGCTCCTATAGAGACTTATTGTACAACCAGGAATCTACATAGGACTGAACTAGGCCCTTCTCATATGTGTTGCAGTTATGTAGCTTCATCTTCTTGGAGGACTCCTAACAGTAAGAACAGGGGCTGTCTGTGACTCTTTTGTAGGTTTTTGGGACTGCAGTTCTCATCCTGGGTCACCTTGCCCAGCCTTAATAGATGGTGAGGTGCTTAGTCTTATTGAAACTTGATATGCCATATTCTGTTGCTATTCATGACAAGCCTGCCATTTCCTAAACAGAAATGGAGAAGGAATGGATTGGGGGCATGAACAGAGGGGGAAAGGAGGAGGTACTTGGAGAAGAGGATGGAGGAAAAACTGTGGCTGGGATGTAAAATAAATAAACAAATAAATTATTTTTTAAACGGTTTCTAGTCATGCTCCTTAGTGTTTTTTGGTGACGGCTGTGATCTCTCTACTTAAAATCACTCTTAGTGTCAGGTCTGACTTCTCTATGACCTCAAATTCTAAATACAATACCATTAATATGAGAAATTTTAATGAGCAAAGACTGGTGAATTTGATCTCTGTCATATATGTTTCGCTATAAATTTGCAATTTTCTTATGTTATTATCATGATTTTAAAGTAAAATCAGTGGGTTTTCCTGGAAACAATGGGGGAGTGTTCTTCAGATATTTTTAAATGTTTTGGGTTATCCATGTTAAGACAAAGATTCACCATGTTTCCCAGCCTAGCCCCAAAGTTACAATCTTCATATCTCTATGTCCTGGGTGCTAGGATCATGGCCCTATACAAGGACCCCTAACTTAAATGACCATTGATGTCTTATTTTACTGTTTCAAGGATGCATTTTATTTCCATTCTGGGTTTTTATAGTAAGAAACAGTAATCAACTGCCTATCTATAATAGAATGATATAGTGCACTTGTACTCAAAGCTCTTAATAGGCAGAGACACAAGATCCTCTGAACTGATGATCCAGACCAGACTAATTGGAGAACTTTAAACACCACTGAAAGATTATCAGACAAACTGGTTTCCCCTTAAAAGAGGACAAAATTGGATTCATGCTTCAAAGAACTACAAAGTAGATCACAACATTCCATTGAAACTTTTGTAAATAAATGAAGTTGTAAAGAAAAAAAAAGCAGAATTGTATTATGGCTTTAAAACTAAAAGATTTATTTGAACCATGTTCAGGGGCCAAAGAAGATAACAATGAGTCCTTAACCACAGAAGTGTAGATCATCTTCATTTCCAAGATAGAAAGATAAAAGCAAATAAAATAAATATAAACCATCCTTTAAACAACAAAGATAAAAGAAAACATACAATTATACTGTAATATTAAAAATTACTTAACCTTTCATGAATAGAATTTATACCAGCATTAACACACATACATATGCATACCATAGACACCCATATCACACAAAAATACAGAAGCACACAACTAAAAAACAGGCTTACAGGCTTTCATAGAATAAATATCACAACATACACATATGAACACACACCAAAGCATGGATACAACACATACATACACACACATACAAACACACATATATACACCCACATATATTACAATAAGCTTATATATATATATATATATATATAAAACCCATATACTTGCACACATATTTATATACATACATACATACACAATGTACACAAACAACACACATACTCATATACACACTACACAAGTACATGTACATGGTACCTACACATACATCCACATGCACACATACACAATCATCCATTCTTACATAAACATATATAAAAATACTTCCACATACATAAATATTCCACATGTAAACACACACTCCATAGACAGCTACAAACACACCACACACATAAACACACACACACTACAGAAACACATATACACATATATGCACCATATACAAATGATATATGCCACAACGCCTGTACCCACATGAACTCACATTTCAATCCAGACTACAATAGTTAGACATTATACAAAATCTAGACTTTTTAGAACACTCCTTTTTCAGAGCTTAAAAGCAAACAAACAGAAACAGTACTTTTACATAATGCCAGAAGGTGATATAGTTCAACTTCTAATAAAAAGAAAGTTGATAGTCTTTCAAAGTTGCAATTATATTTATTATTTTTGTGAAAAACTCCATTTTAAGAAGCACATACTATAGATACAATAAAAATTACCTATATGGAATTATCCATTGTCTTCTCTGTAGTAAGAATATATTGAACAGAGGTCAAAGATTCATTTATTTGTGAGCTAACAAATGACAGCATATCCATGAGGTAAAATATATAGAGATTTTGAAGAATAAAGATAAACTCTTAATATACAATAATAAAAATTCTACATTGTATTTAAAAATCCAAATATATTGACTAGAGAAGGAGATCTTATGTCTATATTCTCTGTAATGGAAAGGAACATCAGACTCCATTTTTTCATTTCTTGGGTCAATATGAATAAACACTGAAACCATGTGGTTTAAAACAGGAAGTTTTTATTCTAGGTGATGAGATCCCAGCAGTTCCAGACCCATAGAACATGTATGTCGCCATGACCTTTCTTCATTGTCATTTACATGTTACTTACTATAAATCATAAACAGATGATGCTGAAACTGAGCATTCTTGATCTTTGTCAGTCTCCTTGTTGAGACTTGTTTTCTTGCTTGCTTAACATATGAATCTACAAGATCGAGATAATCCTGAGTGTGTGGGGTGATTGTGTATGGGTGTAGAGCAAATGTCAACATCACTTTTGCTAATTGTTGAGATATAAATTGTGTGTACTTATCTATAAATATATAAATATAACCTTTCTGTCCATATAATACCACTCGTATGCATATGTTTTCAATGCTGAGCAGTTGGTACTGGATAGCACATCATTTGTTTTAGACAAGGACCTTGACTGACTAGTTCCTGATTAGCTAGACTGACAAGAACAGTCCCCTGATCTAACTATCTCCACCATTAAGCAAACCCACTTGCAAGTGTGAGTCACTATGTCTGTTTTTCTATAAGAAACTGACAATATAAACTCACATCTTCATGATAAGCAAGCATAAGCTAATATTGAAAGCTGTATTACATTTCTTAAATAAACAATAGAGATACAACTATACTATTAAACAGTAAAATGTCACTAGGTATTATTTTTCTCCCACACATGAAAAAAACACTGACCAGAACCAGGGCAAGGCTTCAGAGTCAGCCAGATTCCTTGATGTATAGTCTATGAATCAGGCAGAAAAACACATAGCTGGGCAAGAGACAGTGACCCAAGAATCACTCAAATACTTAAGACGTCTACTTTTACCCTGCATAGACAGCTGGACCATGAATTTTACAAAATAAATATAAGGTTAGAAATACATGCAGAAAATAAACTATTAAGACTGAGTTATGTCTATAAATGTTATCTATAAGACCTTTTCTGCACGGGAAAAACTGGCACTGAAGTTTTTATGACTGACCTAGCTAAACTCCTGGGAACTTGTCCTGGAGCACTTCATCTTCAGGGCAATTAACCTTATTTGAATTTGCTGAGATCTTAGCTAAAGGACTGGCTGTTACTTGAGAATTTACTTGAATTATCAAAATTACATGGAATTGTCATCTGACAAGTCACTGACAATACTGCCCAGAAACTTTAAAACACATCACCAAGGAAAGAATATCATAGCTTTTCTTTAGGGGAGGAAGGTGGTGGCACATGAGAAAGTTGCAGTCTGAAGTCAACCGTTATCCACAGTGAGTCATCCCACGGGCTTTGTCTAGTGGGACCAGTTGACAGCTACCCCCTGGACTTTGCCTAAGGGGGCCATATCATGGAGACCGTATAATGGGACCTCTGTACTAACTTTTCTAGTGGGGCTTCTCAACACAGTCATCCATGCGGTAGGTCGACCTGGAAAATACTGGCTGTCATCTATTGCCATGGCCCTCGGCACGGTGTAATTGAAAATTTTATCAATTTACTTGAATGTTTTGTTTATTTATTTACTTATGAATTCATTATTTTTCTCTCATACATTACATCCCAAACGCGTGTTGCGTTCCACTCATTCCTTTTTACCAAATACACCCCGTTCCCACTTTTCTTTAGAAAAGAGCCTCCCAGGGATATCCACCACACACAGCATAACAGTTACAATAACCCTTACACCAAGGATCAACTGCGAGGAATTCTAGGGGAAGAGTCAGAGATCCCCACCACCCCACGGTTAGGAATTTCACAAGAACCAAGTTACAGAAGTATTCAGAAGACCCTTGCAAGGTTCTGAGATTTTCACTTCAGTCTCTGTAAGCTTGTGAGCCCCGTTCCTGGGTTGGCCCTTCTAGGTTGTATAAAAAGTGTAATCCCTCCCTTCTTTCCCCCTTTTTTACTGTCTCCCCTCCTAAAGTCCCTTTCCCTGTTTCTCCCTTTCTATTTTTAAGTGATATGTGTATCTTTTCCAGATCTGAACACATTTATCAAGCATTTTATACAAGGTGATCCACTATCTCTCTTCATAATTCTACTTGGGACTACTTGACATCATTGATACTGCAACAAACGTCATTAAATCATTATATTTTCTAAGTTTTTGTTTATAGGAAATTGGTTAATTTTTACTCGTTTTCATTAAGTGAAATTTTGAATTTTATTACATTCTTCAACATATTATTATAACTTTAGTCGATTTAAGACGATAAAACATTAGTCCTGGTTCAAAATTGCTATACTGAGTAAACTCACAACAATAGCAAGTGCTTTGATTGGTTTGAACTGATTTAATCAAATAAATTTGTAGAATCTATGCACGAGAGATGCATATTCAATACTACATTTCCTCTGGCTTCTTCAACAATAGAATACCAAGAACTATGACAATATAAAAAGAGGTTAAATACCATTAATGTTGTACAGTGTTTGTCTTGGTACTTCTGAAATATGCTTTGTATAGGAAGGTGCTGGAATTATTTTTCACAGTACACTGCAAAGGTATACTTTCGGTGTTGTGATGAAGGACATCCTTTTGTCTCAGGAAGAAAGTAAGTAGTGATGAAGATCATTAAATCAGCAATATAAACAGGTTGCTTAGTAATCTACACATGATTTTCATCTCTGAATATTATATGCATAATTATCAGCTACTATTTTGGATCTAGAACAATTAGTATTTAATACAATGTTATCATATAATGAATGGTTCAGACATGTTCACAAAAGCACTGTAAAGTTTGTAGAACAAGTGGTTTCTTTTGGTACCTGTATTTAATTACTTAATTTTAATTCATACTGTCCAGTTAATTACTGTTTCTTATCAAATTAATTGCCATAGGAGTTTACTTTAGTTACCCATGCTCCTTCTAAATGTTTCTCTTTAGCAAATGAGAAATACATTTTCCAAAACTGAACAAATATCAGCTTTAGTCTTTATATATCATCATTTATAAATACACACTATTTATCTTAAATATTATATGACATATTTAGTCCATTTGTCTAACTATGACCTTTCTGTTACTGTGATAAAACAACACGACCAGAGCAATGTACAGAAGAAAGAAAGTGTTTTGTTCTATGTTTCCAGAGGGGTAAGTGTCCATGGAGACAGGATATGGGAACTTAGAGATTACATTTTATTATTTTGTTCTGTTTTGTTTCTTCAGCAAGCACTAAGGGAAACTTGGTGTAGGGAGAGACTATAAACTTAAAACGCCTGCCTCTTGTAATATACTTCCCTCAGTAATATGCCTTCTTACAGGCTACCCAAAATGCCACCAACAGATAATCCCATGTTATTTTGAAATATTTGAGGCTATATGGAGTATTTATCATTCAAAATCCCACAGTTTTGGGGGTAATAAAAGCTTTGTTGTGATATGTCTACAATCTATATTGAGAGTACCATACTTAACATAAGATTTATGTTTTGGCCCCTTGAATATGTTCACATGATCAGTTTTTGGCGGTCTATTATAATCTAGGAGCTGAAAGCATAATTTCAAATGATCTCATATAATAGATACCTAAAGACTTTTGAATAAGTTTATTCTTTGTCCTATGTTTAAGTTTAATTCAATAGATATCTGAAAAATAAGATAATTAGAAAGTAGAATGATTCTGGACAGTTTTAAAAGCAACACAAAAGCAGGTAAATTATATTGGTAAGGTATATATTTAAAATTACATAAGCAGATTTTATAAGTAAGTATATAAATAACTTATACAATTTATAAAAATATTTGTCAATAATTAAGCTGTAATAATTCTCTTATTTTAACCATTAGGTATTTAAAGGAGAGGTGTCATTCTAGAGCCCTCATTCAGCAACTGATGAAAGCAGCTGCAGAGATTCACAGCTAAGCACTGGGTCCAGTTCCCAGTCCCGTCGAAGAGAGGGAGGGGAGATTATATATGCAAAGGGGTCAATATTATAATGAGGAAACCTACAGAGACAGCTGACCAGAGCTACTGGTAGCTCACTGACTCTGAAATGACAGCTTGGAAATCTTCATGGGACTGAACCAGGCCCTCTGAAATGTGGATGACTGACAAATGACATGAGCAGGTTGTGAGGCCTCTGGAAGTTGGACCAGAATTTATTTCTGGTGCTTGAACTGGCTTCTTGGAGCCCAATTCCCTACAGAGGAACATCTTACTCAGCCTTGATACTGGGGGAAGGGACTCGGTTTTGTCTCAAATGGATATGCTAGACTGCATCGATTCACCCTGGGTATCCGTACCCTGAGAAATGGATGGGAGAATGGGACAAGGGAAAAACTAGAGGATGACTAGGAAGAGTGTTACGGTGATGGGTATGTTAAAAAAAACTTTATATAAAAACAATACATGTTATAAAAATATAAAGGCTACTTTAGGCAATCATCAAGTATTTGTGGAATTTAGTTATTTTATACTCAAAATCATGAAATTAATGCATTTTTATCAGTCAAATCATAAGTTTCATCTATCATTTTAAAAAGCTATAAAGAGAAAAAACAACTTCTATGGTGTAAAATTTTAGGACATTCTACTATTATTAAATTGAACTTGAAGGGATGGAAAAGATAAGGCACTTTGATTTATTAACTAGAACAAACATGTAAACTAGAGTGCTCTGATTCCATTACTAGTAAAATAGTGCTGGATTTGTCATTAGTTTGTGTGAATACATTTTATAGTTTATCATTCTGAAACACTACAAACACATCATAATTCATTATTTTCAGTTCTAATTTGCTCGGTATTCCACATTCTATATATTGAAACAGCTAAAACTTTAGTCTTTTCCATTGTTTAGGGCCATATTTTAGATATTCACCTTCTGAGATTCAGCATTTACTTATTAACATTTTTCTTTTAAACTAAAAATAATATTTAATATTTAATTTTCATGAAAAATGAATTCAGTGAGCAGATCATCTGCAGCCTACTGTCTTTTCTCTTTGTCTCCATCCCCAGGGACTCTGAAGATTCTCCTTGAGGACCCAGACTTCCTCCAACATCCCATCCTTTGAGTCAGCTGCCAGTACTCTACCTGCAAACCTGCTGACCACAGCCTGGGAATCAGATAAAGGATCTTCACTGTCATTTCTCTCCTCAATTTGAAATTCTCCAGTCTCATGCCCAGCCCTGCAGCAGTGCTTTGTCTCTGACCTCAATCTTTGGGGAATTCACTAAGCCACCTAATAGACTCATGTTGCACGAATAAAGGAAACTCGAGGCTAGATCGCTGGGAAAGTCAGAGATACTAGAGAGAGCAAACACCACAGTCAGATCTTACTCAGCTGTCTTCCAGCTTCCTCAGCCTGGCTTCTCCTGGCTTCTTCCCAACTCTGTCTTTCTACTAGTGCCTTAAATATTCTCTTTGCTCAGGCTCAGCTCAGTTAAGGCATGGCCCCACCACTGCCTGCCTGGGAGCCTAGAATCCCTTAGATTAAGGGTGTAGGTCACCACTCCCAGGATACTCCCTGTGCTGGGATTAAAGGTGCGAGTTACAACTGTCTGATCCTCCTAGACTGACTGTGGGTAGATCCCTTTTATATCTCCAAAACTTTTGGATCTCTTATTAAATCCCCAAAGACTCAGGTTTTCTCTTTACTGCAGATCCTTTCATTTCCCTGTCTCATCCTCATTGCGTGGCTTCGGTCACCAAAACCCCTCCAATTCTGGACCCTAAAGTGGCTAAACCTGAGAAAAACTCAGAAGCACCCCTCACCATTCAAGCCACAGCCACTGCATTTTCAAAGTCCTAAAAAGGACAACAGAAACAAGGGACAGAACTCTCATCCAACAAAGAAAAGAGTAGATATCGAGATGCCTAGATACCAAAAGAAAAGCAAAATCCTTGACACCCAATACAATATGTCCCTACCACAACCCAGCAACCCTGCTACAGGGCATTCTAAAAATGCAAGATAGCTGTAGAAAAATACAAAGAGTTCAAAATGTTTATTATTTGTACACTCAAGTAACTGAAAGAGGATATGAATAAATCCATTAATATTTCATATGAAACACAGAAACAAACAGTGGAAGGAAATGGTAAACGATTCAGGACATGTAAGTAGAAATAGAATCTCTAGAATACCCCAAATGAGGTGACACTAAAAATACAAAAATTAAGGAGTCAAACAAAACTTTACTGATAATCTAACACAAAATATCCAGGAAATCTTATAAATAGTTAAAATCTTTGAATAATAGAAATAAAAGAAGGAGAAGCCCAGTTATAAGACATTGAAAATATTTTCAACAAAATAATAGAAAAAAATTCCTAATCCCAAATAGGAAGTATATATCAAGGTACAAGTAGCATACAGAACACTGTGGCGATATATTTTATATTTAATAAAACCAGTCTAGAATATCAGAGAAAAGATCTACACACAATCAAGCCATGAGGGTCAGAGAGTGGTAACTCACGCTTTTAATCCCAGAACAGGAAAGACCTAGTGGTGACCTATGCCTTTCACTCCAGAGACAGAGATCTTTCTATGTTTCTGTGTGATCAAGGCCTAACTGCCAGACAGTAGTGTTTCACATCTTTAATCCTAACTCTAGAATATGATGCAGAGTTGAACCCGGAAGTGAAACAACTGGGTGAAGAAGATTTATAAGGCAGGCCTTCCTATGAAGACAGAGATTTAATCTGTAGAAGCAACAACCCAGGTTGAGGACGCTTGAAGATAGCTTTTACCCTGAGAAGTTGGCTGGGTGGGAATTGACTGTGGTCTGTTTCCTCTGATATTCCAGCTTTTCCTGATATCTGGCTCTGAGTTTTCATTTAAAAGCAACTAGAATTCATGCTACAATACTCTATTTAGAAAAATAATAGGGTTATCCTAAACTCTGACCTATCTAGGTATAGGTTTTGTCCTGACAAAGGTACCAAGTATGGATTTCATCTTGTGAAGCAAAACTTGCATCTAATCAGAAAGTTATTAGATACTCCCATGACATTCAAGCTACTACTTTCCTGTAGGCCTGTTTTTCCTGACAGTCTCTGTTTTAGTGCAGGATATTCACAAATGGGTAAGTCTAACAATTACTCTTTTCCTCTGGTTGTATGCCAAACACCTTCAAGCAAGGTGAAAAGGGCCAAAGCTTTATCATTAGTACCACCATGATTTCCCCATGTCCCATACCATAAGTATGTAGCACTTTTAGCAGTAGGGACTTACTGTTAATTTCTGGAAGAAAAGTAGAAAAAACACCTTGTGATATTTGGAAGTATATAGGAGCATACTGGCCAACTTCAGAAGAGATATCTTATTTCTATACTTGCCATTTTCTTTGTTAATGAATGTTAGAAGGAGCCCTAGTACTAACGTACTAACACAACACCATTTTAATTTTTTACATAGTCATTTGTTCATTTTCTGACACCATACACTGATAGGTTTCTTCATGACTTTCTCATAATTTTCAGTGTCATCTATTCCTTCCCACATTCTTTCCTTTGTCATGTATTCCCAATCCTCACTGCAGTCTGTACTTCCCAATTCATTATTCCCCCATACCACCTTCATTCAATAAGACACAGATTTTATAAATGCCTTTCCATTTTGAAGAATACCCTTTGTGATATTTAACTTTGGCTCCAGAGGAAGCAGAATACCTATTTTTTTTTAACACTTGTTTTACCTCAGCCTTCTACACTGTGACCTAGGCTCTGCAAATTAGATAGAAAACAAGACATTTTAAGTTATAAAAGAGGCATTTTAAAGAAGCTAATGAAGAATGCCAGTGGAATCCAGTTAAAGATGATAGCATCTTCCAGGAAGTTGAAATGGAAATTCTCCAACTTAGGCTAGTAGCTACTACAGTGGTATCTGTGGTGCATTTATAGTAAAGATTAACAAGACAAAATGCTCTGAATGTTTTCCTGTGTGTAAGCTTTGGTCTGAGTATCCAATGGGAAACCTCTTTAATAGCCAGTAACAATTTTTCAGCCACCTTAAGATATTTATTAGTACTTATTTTGAGATTAGACAAGACTAAAAAAGTCCACCAGAATATTAAGTGGTTAATTTTTTTTTGTTGAATTACCGAATAGATTCTGAGTTATACTCACCATAATTTAGAGACTTAATTTGTTAGGAAAAAGCAAATTTGCCTATTTTGCATAGTTAAATTTATCTTCTTTAATTATGACCCACCAGTCTTGTCAAGGAATATTTCACATGGTGGTAATTGCATTGACAGGACAGTTAAATTCAATAACTATTAATCCTTAACTGCCTAGTTAGTGATTATTATGTTGGGCATTTAGACTAAGATGATAAATTACACTGTTTTATCCCCTAAGAATCTGTGATCCAGAAAGACCATGTTTTAATAATAACTTTAACAATAACTTTTAGTAATTTCTTTTAGGATCCTTAAGTTAGATAATAAAGATGTATCAATAGTTCACAATTTAAAATTAATGAAGTACTAAAACTTTCTGCTGAATAATATAGATAGAAATTTCAACATTTATGGCAAAATTATAATTTTATTTAATTAACAGTTCTGCCTTTGTGACTATTTAGTAGAAAATATTTCCTAAATCACAGTGTGAATATAAAATACTAACATATTATAGGATGATTAATAAAAAATATGTATAATCTGTAACTTGTTTTTCTGACGTGTGGCTTCAGGCACGCAGATTAAAAGTAAGAAAAATAGTCACATTATGGGTCTCAAGAGATGACTCATCTTTTAAGAGGACACATTGCTTTTGTAAGATTAATGTTCTTTTCTGATGATTTGCGATTGGCTGTAACACTAGCTCCAAAGGGATTCTACACTCTCTTCTGGCTCACTCAGTAGGCACCTTTGTTCATGTATGAGCACATACACACAACCACAAACACATATTCACGATCAAAAATAAAGTGAATAGTCAAAAGTAAATGAACGTATTTAAACAGTACTTCTTGTCTAAAGTAATTAATTAAAGATTATCTTTACTATAAGTTTTTATTGTTTATATTTCTATTTTAATGAATTTCTATTAACTTAATTGTTTCAGTGTTCATCATCTTTAGATATTATTGCTCTTAAAAGCAGTAGGACAATTGGCCATACATCCAGTCTACTGTGCCAATAGAGCAACCTTGAATCAAAGGTCAAAGTCAGAGAGTGGCTAACCGAGATTAACCATAAGTTCTTGGAGGAATTAGTAAGCAGTGAGAGAAGAAAGGAAAAGAGGAGAATTAGTTTAAAAAGATTTTCCTCTTCTGGAGGTTCAGAAAAATATGGAGAGAAGGTCAGCCAATCACTCCACTTTTCTTGGAAATTCTCAGGTCTTTATCTCAATTTCTGACTCCCAAGTTTTGTGGTACTAGAAAAATTATGTAAACATTACATCTGGCAGCCTCACCTAAACTGAAAAACTTGAAAAAGTCTATGCAAATTTGGACTAATAAATGAATTTGACGACATATTTTCTGCAGTTGAGATAGTTATTTCTGAAGGGATGGCTCATTGAAAAGCAATTTCCTTTGCCCTGATTTTTTATGCATCCTGGAAAGGAAAGCCTTTGCCAAGAGTACATTATTCTGGATTTTAATTAGCTCCAAACAACCACTGAACATGTGCAAAATATTATAAAAATTTATATTTTGAAGAACATTAAATTATTTTAATTTGGTTTAACTTTATGTTTTCCATGTACAAGTACAAGATAAAGCAAGTATAATTATCTTTGGTTTCTTGTCCTGAAACTCTTTCTTTATGAAAAAATATACTCACGTAATTTAGCTTGTAGGATGTTTCCTGGGCAGCACATTGGAATGAGCAACTTATTGAGGAACAGTCTCCTGTTATATGCCACCAGGGATTTGCCATGCACTCATGAACACCACTAGTAACTTACAGCTTATTGAAATGTGTCATTTTCCTTTACTGTTTTAAGTGCTACACATCTGTTGCTTCACTAATACATAGACCTGCTCCAGCTTTATTTAATAGTCAGTAAAATTGTAACTTAAAAAGAACTATAAAATATAAACAGAATATACTATGGATTATCATAGTATCTAAGGCATTGGCTCTCAACATTCCTCAAGTTGTGGTGATGCCTAATCATAAAACTATTTTATTCCTACTTCATCATTTTAATTTTGGTATTGTTATGAGTTATAATTAAATACCTGAGATATGACGCCTATTGGGATTAGGACCCTCAAGTTGAGAAATTCTGACTGAGGTAACATGGTACACAACAGCTTATCGTTTCTGAGACATTAGATCTTAAAACAAGACAGAAAGCTTTATATATGACCAAGTGATGATAAAGTTGTAAATTTGAGGTTTTAAAGAAATTCAAATAAATTTGAAACTTTTCTAAAAATATACTATGAATTCATTACTAAATAATAAGAATCTTTTTCATATTTGGATTTTTACAATATTAAATAATGATAATATGTGTGATTGCTAGACATATATATATGTATATATAGGTAAATTTATACATTTATACATATGTCTAGTTTAGTGAACTAATTCTTGTGCAAACATAAGGTACACTCTTGCCAATACAGTGGACTGCTTATGGCTCAGTATTGAGGTCCCTGACTCTATTGTGTTTGAGAAGCATAGAGCCTTGAGTCACCTTATCTATTGACATTTCAGTGCATTTGGAGTTAAATTATGAAGATTTAAGGTCTTGATCTCTCATAGTCTCTCTACTGACCTTGAGAAAATTGATTTCCAAAACCTATTTAATTGTTTACATCTGAATTTCCCTCTGTTTCCTGAGGTTTAAATTGCTTGCACTTATTGTCATTGCGATGATGTAAGAGATGTATGGTAAAACACCAAAGTGTAGATAATTACTCTTTAAAAGATGATTCTTCTGCAAGGAAGCCAGATGGCCACAGCTGTCCCAGATGTAATATTAAGGAAAGCCATAATTGAAAAAGAAAATATTCATTCTTCCCATCACTTTTTTGTGATGTTATGTACTTAATAAATCAAAGTCCATTTTATAAGCCACATGTTTCATTTTTAAGGTTTTGAGGACAATGACAAATCAATGGCTTTTTTTCCCCAAATAATTACAGAGTATATTTTTTTTAATGATAAAGTCTAGACAGAAAACAACCATTTTTTTGATATATCCCTATAATGTTTTTTCCTAAGATAAAGTAGACTGCTGATATTTTTTCCAAATTATAGTTTAAAATATTCATTTCCTTAACACTATGCTTAACTATATTGTATAAATATCTGCCAGTGTTGTATGCTTTCTATGCTAGAACCAGATAACCTTATACTACTTTGAGGCAATTGAAGGCTAACAATACCTAAAAATGAATTTATTTGCTTCTAAGTTCTTTCAGTATACACAGTTGTCAAGTAGAAAATTAGGTAACTAAAATCAGGATAGTGGAACATGGGGTTGAGAAGACTTTACAATGCATTTTACTTTGTATTGGGCATGAGAATCTAAGGCCTGCAGGTCCAGGGTGTTTTTGTTAAGTCACATTTATTAAAATCTGAATCAAATCTATGTACATAATTTCCCCCTGCATTCTTTAATATCCATGGTTGATTGTTTTTCTGTTGTGAAAGTTTCATTTCTTAGTTTTCAATATGAACAATTGTGATATATTCCCTCCTACTTTTAAAACTTGTCTCAGGATAGCAAAATAGATCAAAAGATAAAGGTGACCACCACAAGCATGATACTGACCTGAGTTCAATTCCAAAGTCTCACATGTTGAAAAGAGGGAAACTACTCAGCAAAGTTGGCCTCTGACTTTCATATAGTTGGTACATGCATGAGTGTGTGTGTGCACACTCCCAAACACACAGGAAGTGTAATGAAAATATATCTACATTATTCTTATGGCTCGTAAGTAGTCTCAGGACTTCACAAAGCTACAAATTATTAATTAATACTTATGTATATATTATAAGTATATAAGTAATAAATATGGCAAATGAAAACATCAGCCTGGGGAGATGGACAAATTGGTAAAGTTATTGCATTGTAGACATAAGAACCTGGGTTGATTCACAGAAAATGCTTAAAGCCTATACTTGCAATCTCAGCACTGGTGAAGCTGAGGCAGGTCTATCTTTAAGGCCCGCTGGTCAGCCACTATTACCTGCTTGACAACTTGCAGAGAAATGAGTGACCCAGTATCAAAAGGATGATGAATAATATTCATAGAATAATGCCAGAGGTTATTCTTTGCTCCTCATATGTATGTACATATATGCTCATGTGCACAGCTTCATATAACATATTTTACACATGAAGATGCACAAGAACATATTACACTGAAGATCTTACAGTACTGATAAGGTACTGATAAGAAATACCTTATATATGGTGATGTTGGAAATACAGCTGTTTTTGGACATCTTTTTCTTTAAAACTATTTTATGCTTTCTAAAACCTGCATGTTAAGCTCCCAAGTCCAATATAATGTTCTTAGGAGGAGGTCTCTTTCTAAAATCAACAGAGAAGAACCTTTTTGAATGAGATTTGAGCTCCCCCCCTCGTGTGTGTGTGGTGTTCTATATTCAATGCACATGTATGTGCAAATGTGTCATACATGTATGAGGAAGATAGCATGTCTCTCTATAGTTTTCTACTGGATTGTCCTTTAACAGGGTTTCTCACTGTAGTGAGTTCCCGGATGTACCCACATGCCACATATGCCACACATGCAACTCAGGCCACCCAGGCCACTCAGGCCACTAAGGCCACCCAGGCCACCGATGACACCATACATACCTTTCTTATGTGGCTGCATGAGATCCTAAGTTCTTCATGGTTGCAGAAAAGTAATTTTACTGACCATTCCTATGATTTTAGATATAAATCAAGAATTGAGCTGTTCTCTATTTTCTGCTGAAACAAGCACAAGTCACAGAACCGTGACACAGAAGAAGCAGGAACTTGCCCTTCTTACATTGTGGATCTGATAACATCTTGATATTGCACCTTTTAGCCTTAAACTATGAGAGTTTGTTCAGTCATATTGTTCTTACTAAGTCTGACAAAAACAAAATAAAAGAACACATACAACCATTTATATTCTGCATCCCCAGAATAAATGTCATATTATAGATGATAGTCGTTTAGTTTTCTAAGTGAATATGAGTCTAATTGGTTATTTATTGTCAAGATGAATATTGAAAACCAAAATGGAAGACTAGTTTACTGGCTGATTGACAATCTCATCCTTCAGCATTTCTTTCCAAGCCTATTAACTCAAGAGACTGAAACTAAATAACCTCAGGATAATTGTCCACTTAATTTTTATGATTCCCAAGGCCTTCAACAAAATAACTCCATATTTTATAATATAATAATTGACTACTGAATATCAGCAAATAACACTCATCACCCAGAAACTTAGACTTGCTGGTGCCTCGTTCATATTTGTGAATAGTCAGTGTCAAGAGTAGTGTAGTGCTTCTTGCGTTGGGCATCATTTGGATGATTATAACCTAAAGGTTGATTAATGAGTTTCATTTTAATTTAACCAGTATGAGTCTGAGAAGCACACGAAGGCTCCAGTAATTGCAGCATTCCACTCTGGTCCACCACACTGTTCTTCTATAAGTTAACTGGGTACCCACTATCAGGACAAATACTGTATCAGGCATCCATTCTATTTTTAACACTTTTATAATTGCACATAATTAATTATTCTCATTTTCATGACTATCACGCTCTCATCCCCCTCCTACATCTGAAACCCTTCTCTTTAACAACCTTTTTTTAGTGTCTTCTTCATACATGTGACAGAGTTTAGAGTTGTTTGCAGAAACAGAGTTCAGGGATTATTAACTGTGAAGGACTAACTATTATTGAATAAAAAGACATCTTCAAAAATTACTAACCCATAGGGGCTGTGAGGCCTTATGGATCCCATTCCATACACGATGAAATGTTGACCAGCCTTGCTTTTGCAGTTCTTGGCAGTTAACCACATTTACAGTGAGCTCATGAGTGAAACAACTTTGTCATACCCAGAAGACATATTTTATGAATACATCTCAACTCTTAGGTCATAATTTATTACTGCCTAGATGATATTATTACTTATTAGCTTGAATAAAATGATAGCTTCAATGTATTCTAATATATTTTTCATATATAATTTCAAAGTTAACTTAGTTACTAATTGTATATTTCTTTACCCCAAGGGAAGCAGGTAGTGAAATACAATTAATGTGTATGCTATGTGTCAAATTCTATCTCAATGTCAATTACCCACATCATTCTGATATAGCTTTAGACTGACTAAACATATTTTATACTGCCTCAGCCACTGCTACTCATTAACTATGACTGCTGATTGTGTACAGCGAGTCCATTCTGAATGGTAGCCTAATATTCAGGTCAGAGGAGGGCAATTTTATTATTCAGAGAAGTCACAACCTGCTTCACAAAGTGTAACTCTCCTCCAGTAATGCTTGCAAAACATCTTAAAATAACCCAACCCAATTCCTTCTCTAAATTTAGAAGAAGGATGTTTAAGTTCAATGTTAAGAAAGAAATGTGTGAACGTGAAATCTGTTAATGATTCAATATAATTTTGGCTGAAAGTATACATATTTAGTCAAATGTTGCTTTTCTAAGTTATAACATTTGTTTCATATCTGAAGTTTGCTTTTCAAGTCATTTCCACCTCTTTAAGCAACTTCATTGACTGTTACTATCAATTTAGAGCTCAAGGTAAGAGTTCTTTTGTAAGGCTCTGGTGATGGTTTAGTCAGTGAAAGAATAAACTTCCTTTGCATGCAAAAAGCCTAGGTTCAGATCTCAGCACCAAGTAAACTAAGTGTGGTGGCATACTCTCTGTAATGTGTGTGTGTGTGTGTGTGTGTGTGTGTGTGTGTGTGTGTGTGTGTGTGTGTGTCGGAGAGATACTACAATATTTATCTTTACAATTACTGAAGATCTTTGCTCCTTGTTTCTTAATCTCTCTCATCCTACCAAATGCATGGGTTAATTTTTTGCTTAAATGAACTCTACAAGTAGATGGACAGAGGAACCAAAAGTTCCTCCATCTTCGAGTCTGCAGCCATGTTAGCAAATAGGCCAAGGAAAGTTCAGCCTAAATCCCCCTTAAGTTCCAAGAAAGTTGCAAAATATGTTTGTTATCCAAAAGATCACCTGGGCCAGGCCCTAGCCTAACTGCAGAATGGTCCAACCCTGGGACCAGTCAATAAAAATTCAAATCCTGACCCACACTGACCAAAGGCCAAGTTAGCTATCGAAACAAACCCTTGTCCTTATTTTACCCCAATTCATGGTTTTTGCCTATAAAAGATAGATGTATTTTCAACTCGAGAATTCCTCCTGGCCTCGCTGTGCTGAATGTCTTGGATGAGTTCCCTTACTGGCTTGTATTGTGCACTCAGCAAACCTTGTGTTTGCATTTCAGATTCCTCGGACTCTGGTGATCTCTCTGGGGGTTGTTCTCTGGGCAGAACAGGACCACAGTGAAAATCACCTAAATAAAACTTGTTTGCTGACTTTTCTGATTATCATTTATGATGTCAAGAAAAAAAATGTGATTAAATTCTCAAACCTCTGTGCTCTTCTAAAAGATAGTTTTAAGGCAGAAGGGAAAGCAAAGTTATAGGCTTTCGGCTTACATAGAAGTTGGTTTCTAACATAGAATACACCATTCTTTAACCATACAAAGTTAGGTATTCTGTTTAACATAAACCTATCTGTACAATAGCTGCATAAGCTAGATATATTCTTCAAGTTGTGACAATCAAATAATATAGTATATGTAAGTTTGCATTTCAATGAATGTTTTAAAAACTGAAATACTCATATGATTTGGTCTATGCAGTCATTTTATTTATTGCTACATAATCTATTATTGTAAATTTTTTATCAAGTAAATCAATATGTATAGAAAGATGGAAAGGTAACATACATATAGTGCATATAGTCATAGTAAATGTATTATGTTAAGGGATTACATTTTACATTTCATTTATACAGAAATTTTTATAGCAGTTTTTAAAAGCATAGGTTAAATAAATGAATAAACTCATGACATTTAATAAATTACAACTGTAAAATGTGAATATGTTTGCAACATAAGCTAGTATCTTTGTAAACATTTATAGGACAAATATGTTGGAATAGGCTCACTCCCTGTCAAACATAAAGACAGTCAGCAAAAGTCAAGGGAAGGGGGTAACTACACTGTATTCTGGGCTGAAGACTCAACTACATCACAAAAGAATCCATCTGATCTTATCATGTGAGAAAGGAGTCATTTCCTGGATTTTTGGCCCTCTACATGGATGAGAGTGAAAGAGAGACATCTTCACTGAAGTCATGGATTAATTAGTTTATGAAAAAATTCAACACAAGATAAATTAGAGTTGTTGGTGAAGAAAAAAAAAATTGAAGAGCCTCTCTTGTGCCAACAGTCACAGACAAAACATTGTGTCATTTAATTTCTCATCTTTCTTCTTAGCCTTTCATCAGAACAGGGCCCTTAAATGGTGATGTTCAGAATTTTAGTATTATGGACCCAAACACCCTCCTTACTCACCTATTCTTCCTGTGCTATATAAAGGATGATAATCATTGCTTTAAAGTTAAATAATAATTCTCTACCTGAACATCTATTTTTCAAATGTATCTTCGAATCAACATTTTTTCTACTATCAAATACTTGAACTGCAAAACTCTTACATAAAGATAGTGTTTTTCAAATACATAATTCTTTATAATTTCTATAAAAAATTTTCTTTATTCTGTAGGTATTTGTGGATGAAGATAGTGATTTTAGGTTATTTGCCATTATCCATAGTTTTCTAATGTCAATTTGGTAATAAAGCAAATAAAAAATGAAGAAGGTATGCATGGTGCTTCATTTCATAAATTCTCTCACAGCATCTAATTCACTGTGAATTAAAGTAAGTGATTGATTATTTGAATTATATATCTGCTTTGGTATTTTAAAGTATGCTTTTGCAGGGATCATCACATGCTGATATACCAAAACCTATTTTGAATACATAAAAGTGTTCTCTTCTTTAAATTTCCATTTTAATTATTAGACATGTAAATTTATATTATTTAAATCTTAATATCTCAGTATATTCTTCTTGTTATTCATTACAGTAAAACCTGTGGAATCAGTTAATTCAATAAAAATAGACGAGCATCCTTATATACAAGATCAGACAATATATCAAAATATACTGTATGATATGCATTAAAAAGTGCACCAGTTTGTGTATAGAGATGCATCTGTAGCCAACACAGTCTGTTAGGGGTCTAAATGTCCCTGGAGTGCAAATAAATGTATTAAAGTAGAATCTACAGAGGAAGGTGTTAGTCTTCAACACAGAATTGGTGTGTGTTCTGGAGATAAACATGTCTACATAGAGTCTCCAGCTTTTCCATGCTCTCACTTTCTGACATGTCAAGGGATATCACTCTGATTTGCAAAATATAAAGAAGAGGTGGGGCGAAGGAGGAGAGAGGGGGAAGAGGAGAAAGAGAGGTTTTCATTGCAGTGGGATGAGACACTTAAACATGTCTTTCATTACAGAGAATTCTTACTCTTGAGTGTCTTGAAGTAATTCATTGAAAAATCATAAATTTGAAACAAACACAATGTCATTTATTTTGAAAGGACAAAATCTGTAGTTATAATGTTGATCTATTGCTGTATTAGCAGTGGATTTTTTTTAAAGGGTGTTGAGACTTGCAGAGACTGAAGGTGAACGTATTCCAAGAGGTAGGTCACTAAATTAGTCTAGGGAAGCAAGATACAAACTGGTGAACAAGAAAGAAAAATAGTAATTGTGGTATAACAATGAGGTTTCTTGGTCCTGGGCAGCCAGAGATCCAGACCCACAGACCTGTAGCCCCAGACCCCTTAGCTGCCCACTGCTGCTCAGGCCCCCAGAAATGATTCAGATGCTTATATTAAGTTCATGCTGTTTGGTCTGTGGCTTAGGCATATTGCTAGTTTGCTCTTACATCTTAACCCATTTCCATTAATCTGTCTGCCACCTGACCCGTGGCTCACCTGTGTTCCTTACATGTTTCTTTTTTGAGCTTCAGGCCTGGTTTGACTGATTCTGCCCTACTTCTCCTACCTATGCTGTGATTTCCCCTCCCACTTTTTCTATGGTGTCTGTCATGGGCCGAAACAGTTCCTTTATTTAAAGATTGATATTTACAGCATACATAAAGCCATTCCCACATCACCTATTTGCTTTTAGAAAATAGATTATTCAAGAACGGTTGCAAGATAGCTCTCTATGATTATCCTTCAGGTCACAATTTTAATAAGAATTCCAGATGGAGATACCCAGTATTCTAAGAATGGTTATAGATGAGTATAGTCAGTCCATTAGGATCTAGCCATTTTTTTAGCTTTTACAGGATCCCAAAGAGATTACCCTTAAGTCAGCAGGAAGCAATATTATGAAGGACTACACCTCCTTTCCCAATAAGTTTTGTGTTCTGAGGGTTGTGGGTAATTATTATTCTGATAAAATAATTATAAGTTAAAATTGGGTTGAGGACAGAACAATAATATAGCCTCAAGGATCTCTTTTGAAGAAGAAAAAGGGGAATAGATAGGGTAGATAAAGGTAGATTGTTCTAACTACCTATAAACAATTTTTTAGCAGAATATATGAGCTAAGAAAAAGATAATTTGCACTGGTATAGATATTTGTATATTGATACAAATGTGAAATTATTTTATACATTTAATTGAGATAATTTGTACATTAGTACAAAGTTTAATCTGAAATTGCTTTATATAACCAAAGCAACTTGTACATTGATATAAAACTGAATCTGTAACTGTTATGTAAAATTGAATCTGTAACTGCTATATTTTATATACGCTTCTACCTCTGTTTAAAATATTTGCACATTATTGTCATGTCCACTATACAATTACTACCTCCATTTAACTGTACTAGATATAATGTATGATTGCACTAGTTATAATATATGCCCAAGATGTTTTATATACCTCTGTTTGGAATATATATATATACACATGTCTAAAATACTGTGGCCACTTTACGTGATATATAATGTTTGATAGTCATACTAAAAGTCATTGTTCAGAGATTATACAGCCCCTATATAGGTAATCTAATTTTATAGTACAGCTTTAATCCTTAGGACAATAAAAAACTGCAGTCAACATTACTTAAGGTGCCATGTCACAGTCATCTCAGATACAGGTTAAAATATCATAGACAGACAGGAGTCTTCAACTATTTCATAGACCCAGAAAATATGGCATTTAATATTTGGAATTTGGTCGTGAGAGACATGACGCCTCCTGGTGTCACTGCTTCTTTCCCGAATTCGGCCACAAGAGATGCGATGACTCTTGGTGTGACTGTTTCTTTCCTAAGATGGTGTTGAGCATCATAGACACTCCTTTGGAGTTTGTCCTTTTGGCAGAGAATGGCCGGTTGGGTAAAGAACTCCTTTACCTTGATTGCTGACAGTACACACATGATGTCCAAGCTGGATGAACAAGATGACGAATGGAGACTGGCGAAACCTGCCTGGACAGGAAAGAAAGTCCCTCCAAAATTGCCCTATTGTGAAAAGATCTGTCAGATACCATAGGCCTGTAGCCAATATAATGGATGCTCTGACGGTGCACAAATCCAGAGGTGATTGTCCAGGTAGTGGTGTTGCTGTCCTCTCCCAAATTTTGGAAGCCACTACTTCCATGTGCTTCTAACTTTCAGGTGATACATCTTCCTTTTCAGGTCTTGAAAGGGTTGAAAGAATAGGTATTTAAGGTTACTATCCTGTTATCCCTTAGCAAGGAACATTCAGGTGTTGGATTTTCACTTTCCCAGATGAACATTCTGAAGTAATTTATACAACCTACCATCTTCCAATATTCTAGAAATATATGATGTACTTTATATGTGTTAGGTTTTGGTTGTAGTTTGTGCCTTATCCTCTCCTAGATACTACCTCATAATAATTCCTTTTGTATATACTCTTAGTTTTAACCTTTTTAGTTAGACACAAAAGGGGGAGATGTGGTGGGATTTAGGTGTCATCTGATAAGGTCAGAAGACGCTTATCCAGGGTCCTGGGCACCTGAAAGGGGAGTGGCAACCCCTTTCATAAGGGTCTGTTGGGACCCTGGGAAGCCCTGTTTCCTGGTTCCTGACTACTGGAGAGACTGGTTTGGCATCCATAGTCCACTGCTGGGATAATCCAGTCTATCAGGCACCAATATAAGCTGTTAACTGTATAGTGAGAGTTGGCTTATATTTTAATAAATATTAATCTTGGATTGGTGCATTTTAAGAGAAACTCCACCTACATTGTGGAGACCATATTGTAACAAAAAATAAAAATAAAATAATTCATATTGTGGAGGTATAACTGAGCAATAACACAGGACAAACTCCGTGTATCCTAGATGTATCATGCTTTAGAGCTTTAATGTGTTCTGTTAAGTTAATATTATAAGATCTCATTTTTTTATGTAGGCACAGTGCTATGGATTTTTCTATCATGACCATCTTCACTGTGTCTTATAGGTTTGGCTAGGTCATGTTTTTATTTTATTCTAAAAAGTCTTAATTCTGGACGTATATTTAAATCAGTAGTGAGTCGCTCAGTTTTCTTGAGTTTGTAAGCTTTCTGTTGTCTCTGTTGTATGATATCCACCTTTCAGGTACTATAAGGTAACCCAGGCCCAGAAAGCAAATGTGTATATATACACATATATACACATACACATGAATATTAGCTGCTAAGTCTTCAATGGGCAAGCTACAATCTATACAACTGCAGAAATTAAAAGTAGAGTAAGAGACTGGAGTGTGGAAATCCCTAAGAAGTGAAAACTGAATAGAAAGTTATGAATGAGCAAGGAGCAGGACCGGAAGAGAAGGATCAAACAGGAAGAGGGAAGAAGGAGTCAAGGGAGAAAATATTGAGACTTATAGCTAATTTTTTTTAAAAAAAAAAAACATAAGAAATTGTCAGGAAACTTAATACTTCCTACATTGTGCGAAGTTTTCTAATGGTACTGCCAAATAATGAGTGATAAAACTCCAACTGGAAATCTTTCATTAATAAAGCCTGGGCTGATAAATGGGTTACATTAATCTAAATGTTAGTCAAAGAGGTTTTATAGGAACTCCTCAAAGAACCCAGGCTATTGTTAAGACAATGTAGTTATGGTTGTTCTTTATAACCTGACAGTGGGAACCAACTGCTGAAGACATCTATTTAAAACTCAGTGAACCAGCCAAGACCCTTCATCCCTCTGAAAGAGTATTCATGTTAATGGAAGAAGGGAAAAAGGTAATCAATTTTAAACTACAAACTCTTTTATCTTTAATGAAAACCTGCTTGTAAGACACACAACAAAATGTCATCTATTTTGAAAGGCCAAAATTGCCAACCTAATATTTTCTAAATTGTGTGAAGAGTTGTAATAGTGATACAAAGCTTGTGACAGTAACCAACCACTATCTTGAATTTAAGACTTATTCCATAACACTGAATCTATTCATAACACTGTTCTGGTAGCCTAGAACCTGAGACCTCATAAGACTGGAGCCTAGGGAGAAGCCAAATACTGCTACTGTTCTATAAAAAGAATGTAGCTACAAAACGACACTTAACTAACATTCTGCTATATGCATATATCAGTGCCTTGGTCAGCTAGCATAAGGAAATTTATAACTACCTGCAGTAGACAGAATGAAACCCAGAGACCACAGCCATATGGTATGCAAAAAATAAAAGACTCCAAATGTCTCTCTCAATGCCTTCTAACTAAAGGAGTCAAGAAACCTTGCAGGAGAGGATGTGGAAAAATTGTAAGAGCTAGAAAGAACAGAGAACACCAAGAAAACAAGGTTTTCTAAACACAGAAGGTAAACACAGAAGGACTAACAGTATATATGAACTCACAGACACTAAGGAAGCCCGAACAGAGCCTGCATGGGTCTCTACGATTTGGATTCCATTGTGAGAGAGAAAGTGGACATAAGTACATCCCTAACTCGGAATCTATCTCCAATTAATAACCACTGCCAAATGAAAACTTAGTTTTTTTCTTACAGAGTCATTGGGGAAACAAATGAATCTTACATGGAAGTAGATGGACAACACAAGGGTATGGATTCAGATGATAGCATAAGTGGGGTTTGGCAAGGAGAAACTATAATCCGAATATATTGTATGAAACAAAACCCCATTTTTAAAAAAAGAAAAAGGAAAATACCAGCTTTCCACAGATGACTACAAATAGATTAGGTAAGCAAATATTTTTTTGTAATAGTTTCAGATAAAATTAGAGGTCTCATAGTTAGTACTATTGAAAGGTTTATTTCATTTAGCTACTCAAAATTAGGAGTGGTGGATTTTAATAAACTTTTTAAGAATCAATACATTTAGCTAAATACGAGCATATTATTACAAGATGTTATTGTCTCAAATAAAATTAAAATCCAACCTCTGATCAGCAGTTAAGACAAAATGTTTTTTTAACATGTTTCATTTAAAGATATTCTTTAAAAATCAAATACATGGCCATAGATGCATAGTGTGAGATGCTCATGAGATAGTCCTTCTACCTCCAACTTTGGTACCATTGAACCAAAAATTGCATTTTATTCCATTGATTCTCCGTAAACTGAGCCTATTCTTGGACAACATTTTTTTTTCATGCTACATCTTTTACCTAGAAGAACAACTGCATTCTCAGATATTGGATTTATATAAAATATAGTAAATTTATTTAAAATGAAATAGCTGTGTTCAGTCGGCTGCTACTTGGGGGCAAATACTGTGTAGACTGATCAAAGAGGTTGGGATGAAAGTTCATGTTCTCCAGATTTTAAGTGCTTCCTGTGGCCAGAAACTGTGGCCACACACAGTGTGAACCAACCTGCTGGGCACCCTAAATGCTAGATCATGCACTCATTGATCACCTACTGCCTGTTGAGAAATCTTCTGTCTACTGTAGATATAGTAATAGCTACATTAAACAAAAACTCTCCTCTTTATAAAATGTAGAATGTAGTAAAAAAAAACAGAAATAAAACTATATTATGTTTCCTTTTCATGTATTTTGAATAATCTATGAATGCTAAATAATTGAAACATTTTAATTTAATTTCCAAATAATATCAGAAAGTATTTGATTGATCAGCTTTAATCAACATGTATGAATTTATGGCTTCAAACAACTTATGATATATTCTTAGATCCATTATTTGTTTATTGTTGCACAGAGGATTGAGAATCCACCATATATTGATTTTAGTGTACTTTTCTCATACCTTGAAGTTGATTTTTTACTTATCTATATTTTGATTCCTTTTCATAGACATATTAGCAAGCATTTCAAGTGACAATGGGTCCTAAATTTAATACTTACATCAAACTTTGGCAATAACTCTTAAATTCTTCTAATGAAAATTATCTTGGAAACTCATATTTTTGTAAGAAGTTGGCATTCAAAAAACAAATGAATACAATGATGCCTACTGTGATCTGATGCAGAGCTGAGAACACACTAAATAAAGTGAGTCCCTAGATAGCAAGACACATTCACTCTTTCATAGAATGCTTTGTAAGTGTGCCCTGAAGAAATGCAGAAGGCAAGCAGAGAAGTAATCAGCTAAAAGCCTGATTAAGCAAGTGAGGTTCAGAGCAAGCGATTCAAGCACTTAAGATTGATCCCTGAAGTTTCTCAGAATGGGAACTGCCAACAAACAATAAGCCCATAGAGACAGACTCAAATATTAAATGCAAAAGTGGGACTATCAATATGTCAGAAATGCAAGAGTGAGGCATGATTCCAGCAATCTGAACAATGGAGTGCATGATTTAGAAGCCTTGCCTCTGCCATAGGGTAACTGGTGCCTATTCTGTACCATCTGTGCACCCTAGGGCTATCCTGAACAAGTGAGATATTAACAGACCACCAGATACTGTAAGAAAGCAAGAAGTGTGCTCTCTTTTAACTAGAGCAACAGATTTCATAAATAGCACATCATTGAAATATTTATATATGTGAAAGGCATATGAAGCTATATTGCAAATTAAAAAAATAAGAAAATATTTTCTTACTCTGTTAATTTACAAAATCAACAAATTATTCCTATTCCATAATACTCAGAACCCCTCCCCTACACACACACACACACACACACACACACACACACACACACAAATTTTCAGATATGTGATTGCATTCAAGAAAAAAACAGTGAGAAAATTATAGTTAACATTGTTTTAGTATTAATGAACATATTTATGTAAAAATTCTTTCTCATGTGCTTAAAAGTGAAAAAAACTCCCTTTAATTTTGTAGTATTATACTTCAACAAGTTATTGTGGAATGTGCTAAGTAAACATTTTTAGTTAACAAAGAAAGAAAAACTCCTACTAAAAGTTAAAACAGTTATGCATCTTCAGGGTGGAAACTGTAATTAATGTGCTTTGTTTATTCATGATTTGACCCAACCACTGCAAAAAGCTATTATGGAGTTCTAAAATAGGCACCTCCCTCCACCTTCACCTCTACATGATGCTCATCCTCACTCTAACTAACATGAAAAGTTATTATCTGCATAATTAGATTTAAACAGAAGGAAGTCTTCTCATTTATAGTTGTCCCTGAGAGGTTTAATGTTAAGGTTTGAAGACATTTCCTTATAAAAAGAGGTGCTTTTCAAATTAGGAATTAGGCAACCTGTCTTCAAAAAGAAGACCTATCAGTTTTCCTAGCTACATAGAATTATTGGCCTCTGTTGATCCTCTGTTGATCAGCAGAGAACTGAAATTTGTGATAATAATTAGCATTTGGTTTCTGAGGTGTCAGAATTCAATCCAAAAGACAAAAAAATGACCTTAGTGTTATAGTGCTATTGCAAAAACAATAGACCAGACTTTATGATCTATTTAGAGTGACTGTGGATTATCTTTTCTCTATGCTTTTGATATAAGAGATACATTAATTTAGAGTGGTGGGTACACTGAATATTGGTTTGGGATAAGAAGCATCCATTATTTATTACATACAGAGTAGTTACTCTTAGTAGGTTCTGACTTAGTGACATTTTTAAGTACACTGTACTTAGTTAGGGTACTCCCCACAGTTTTCCTTTTGGACTGTGAATTAGATGCATCTTCAAAGCTCTACATATGCTACCATTGCTAACATAAATTTAAAGCACTGTGAAAACTCATATATAATAAAGAGAATGTGTACAGAGAGATCAGAATGAAGAAAATCAGGAGATGCTGCATTTAAACTCTTTGCTTAATAGTGTCCCAGCCTTCCAGTGTTTGTCACCACTGATTTTTCCAGATAAAATCAACTTTATTCTCCATTGAACACTGGATGTGATGGGTTCATTAAAATGGCTTGTGAAATTCCTTGGGAAAACTTCCAGACACCCGAATGAATAAGCAATCTCTTAAATTATAGATATGTAGCTTTGATAAGTTCACTTTCACAAGCCTACATCTTTTAGTCCCATGGTACAAACTCCGCTTAAGGCACTTAAAGTTAACATGGCAGAAAAAAAAATAATGGGGCTCATAAAATGTACCAATAGATTGTAGTTGACTATGGGCTGAGAAGGAACATTATTCATAGGGAAACATGATCATGCTTCATTTAGTTGAATGACCAAGAAAAGGCAAAGATGTGGATATGTGAGCTTATAGCATAGCAGGAATGGAAGTAAGCTGGGAAGGCATTGGGGAAAATGTCCAGAGCAGTTTTGTGTCAGGCATGCTGACATATTGAATAAAGTGATCTGAAGGATAGCCTGTGCCTTATAGAATACTAAGCAGAGCATAGTGGAAAGCTTTTGTGTCACCAAATTGTATTTCTTGATTTTAGCCAGCAGGTACATAGACAAGATTAAAATTTTATCTAGGAATTTGTGGCTGACATAATGATTTCAACATTTCTGTCCATTCACTTGAGTAAAGAGTATGTGTCCGTAATTTCTATTCAACTCCACCTCCAAACAATAGATGGACATAATATTAGTACAACTGCCAAGATGGTAGGAAGATATTGTTTATAAAAAATGAAGACTATCTCTTAAAATATAAAACATAGAACAATTTTAAAATCGCAAAGTATCATTTTCTAAAATGAGTTTAACTTACAGTTCCATTTTCTCTGCTCAACTCTCAGTTTAGCAAATGATATAAAGATTTGTGCCAAGGTGCCATAACACTGATTGCAGAATACAAAGGCAGAGACTTTACTGTAGGAAGCAAAAAGAGTGATAACTAAATATTTCATGAAATGTATTTTGAATGAACTAAGAAGTAGAATAGTTGTTTATGAGAGTGTGAATACTTTACAAGATTGGGCATACTTGGAACTAGAACATAAAATTGCCTTTAGACACTAAATGAATATGCATTAAGAAGTAGATAGAACTTTAACTTGGAGAACAAGTGTGAACAAATGAACAAATAATCACATTAGAGGGAGTGAAGACCAGCAGCGGCTGAAGACAAGTGATAAACACGTAAGCTCATTTTCATTATTAAAGACAAACCAACATGGAGGGTGGAATTCTCCTAGGGCCCCAGTACTAGACAAAGAACTAAAGGCAACTCAGTAGGGCAGAGAGAAGGCAGCATAATCTCTCAGTGAAGAGCACAACACTTGGTTAGCAACACAAATAGTCAATCCTGAAGACAAATAATAAGTAACACTATATAGACTTAGCAGACTGTATTTATATATTCAGAAAAATGTAACAGCAAATAAAGAAAAGGCCACAGATTTGAGAGAATGAAGGAGGAATGCATAGGAGAAGATGAAGGAGGAAAGAGAAGGGGAAGTGATGTAATTATATTTTCAATTGTTAATGTGAATTGGGGCATATGAGTATCAGTTGTACCATACTTATTCTGCTATCAATATTTATATCTTCAAGAAATTTGGTTTTACTTTTTCTTTTTTTCTTAGACATAGTGTTCTAGTAAAGATCTTTCTGTAACATAATAAATAAAAGGTTTCTTTAAAATTCAATGTTTGATAGTTGGGAATGTATTACCCATTTTCACCAGAGGAAAAATGCTTTTCGTATATTACACTATTTATTAATAGGCCACCCAACAGTTTTCATTCATAAGCAAAAACATGAAATGATTCTGAACTGACTGTGTATACACTTAGCTTAGCCTGTTTATTAGAATAGGTATGATGCTGTAGTTGTAATTTGCATCACTTTAATAGATAATAGGGCTGAATATTTTCACATGTTTGTTATCTACTGTTTACATAATTTTGAATAACAGCCTTTACCTTTTCTGATTGCATCATTTTATTTTCACTGTTGAGTATTGAACATACAGTTTGCATTTTAAAATTCAAATCTATAAACATAGTCACTCTCAGTTTATGTACAGCAAAATCAAATGTGTAAGGTACAATTTTATAAATAAAAAATGTCAAAATGTACAAAATTGCAAATTGAATAATTGTATTTTGAAGGTTCCTTATTTAAGAAGTACATTATCTCATAATTGGTAAGGTGATAGGTGAGTGTTCACTTCTTTCAAGGACATTGATATCATTTTTGCTAAGGCTCAGGGAACATTGCAAAGGAAGGCGTTGAAGAAGAAGTGAGATCTAGAAGATAAGAAAGGCTAGCATCTGAACAGCCATTTTAATCATGATCATTTGTCAAATAAGGCTCTCTGCAGAAGGCCTGGTTATGACAGTGCCTGTCAACTGTCCTCATTGAACAAGGAGAGGCTCACAGAACCCTACCACGCCCTACTGAACAATTTGTTACTGATGGCTTCTGGGAAGAGGGGCCACCAGTTTCAGTTGTGTATCCACTAACATAAGAGGCTCCAAAGAACAGTTACAAATTCATGATCATGCTGACTATCTCGCTTAAAGGCAGAGAATCACAAAAATGGGAGATGTGGAGGAGGAGCTGTGGTTGGACTCAGTTGGCAGTGATATGAAGGCTAGTTGGGTGGTCAGCAGAACCAGAAGGGACTCCATAAGAATTTCACCCAGATTGTCAAAAGACATATTTTTAAAAGTTATTTTAGAAATTGTATACTATCTGTATCATTATGATAAGAATTAATTGGATTTCTTTCTTAAACTTACACACTGAAAAGACAGTAACTCATTATTCTTACAGACTAAATCAAATGGCTAGTGTGAATACATGCATCTCACTATGACAATGATTTCTTCAATCTTATGATATGTTTTTGTGATATGTTTGTTATATGCAAGAAGACTGTTCAGTTCTTGAAACCTCATACCTCCAAGGCCTTGAGTTATTATTTAAAGACTTCACAGTCAACCAGAAATATTATTTTAGAGACCTTGTGGAGACGTTTCAAAGGCATCTTGTCTGAACTTTAATATAAATGGAAATATTTTATCATTGATTTGACATTTAAAATACATCTTAGCTGGATATAAAACATGTGAATTACAATCTTTTCCCTGTCAATACTATAAATCTCTCCCTACCAAATTCTCATATTTGTTGTAAAGGAGACTAGATTTACAATGATTTGTATTCTTGTAGAGATAAGCAGAGTTTTCTACCAGAATGAATATGAGTTGGCTTTTGTTTTTCCTTAAAATAGAAAATATCTCAAATGTTTGCTGTAGGTCTCATCTCATTTTTTTTTCTTTCAACAATGTAATTTTTATCTGTATCCTGAGTTCTATAACGGATTACAAACAGATCAGTTTTGTATTACTGCTTCTGTGATTATTTTGGTATTATCTCAGGGACTCTGGCAACTCAAAGATTAAATCTTTTATTCAGACTCCATATATGCCATATCATCTGTCATTGTTTTGATTATTTTTCTGATCCATTCTGGAGGAGTGATGCTGGGAAGGAGATTTGATATTTCTTGCACAATGTCAGTATTATTTGCCAGTCTCTTTTCTGATCTTGAACTTCTCATTTTTGTTAAAACATTTGTGATCCCTCATTGAGCTATGTCCCCCACCCTCCAGACCTTAAAGTCTTATTGGCAAATTGTCAACGGATTGCCTCCAGAAGATCATTAGTAAAATTCGCTGAATTTATTTGAAAAATACTGCATTGGAGACAGCAAGTAGCTTCCTTATTATTACTTGAGGCTTATGATTTGTTCCTCTGAAATCTCAGTTTTAGGAGGCACAGAATATCAAGTTTCTAATGTTAGTTTGATCATGAAGATTGGGGCAAATAGCCGGAACAGGGCAAGAGGTTTTAAGTACCTATTCATTTAAATTCATATATGATATTAACATACATAACATCTAGCATATATTATTTGAAATTTCATGCATATCCGTATATTTCTTATATAATATATATCTTCCTTTGACCAAGTCTCCCTATTATCCTGCCTCATCTCTTTCCCAGTACTATCAAACGCCTGTCCCCAGAACCTCACCTACGCTCATGCCCATTTTCTGTGGCCCACTTTGAAGTCCCAATTCGTGGTAGCATGAATGAGAATGACCCCTGTAGGCTCATACGTTTTAATGCTTTGTGCCTGTTGTGGACTATTACCTAAGCTCTGTAAAGTTTGCTGCTGTTGTTTATGTTGCATTTGCTTAACTATGTAAAGGCGTGTTGCTGTTTTAACTTGCCAACTTATGGTACTTGATTGGTCAAATAAAAAGCTGGTGGAGTAGAGGGATGGGCAGGGATGACAGTTAGAAAGAATAAATAAGAAGAGAGAGAGAACGAGGAGAGAAAAGAGAAGAGACAGGGGAAGAAAGCGAGATGCCCCGGGCCAGCCAGCCAGGCAGACAGGGCATACAGAATAAAGGAAAGGTAAAAAGCCCTGAGGAAAAACATGGATGACATGAAACAGGTGAATTTAAGTTAAAGAAATAATGTTGGCCAGAAATGAAGCTATGGCTGAGCACTCATGACTAATTAGTCTCCATATCATGAGTTAAGAGCTGGCTGGTGGCACAAAGAAAGCTGGATACGGTGGCCAGTTTAGGAAGAACTAGGAAGTTTGAGAAGGCTTGTTCCTGGGGGAGGGCTCTGAGATTTCATAAGACATGGCATGCCCAGGGACACTATTTGTCTCCAACTTGCAGATGAGATGTGAGTTCTTGGCCACTGCTCCATCACCAGGCATGTTCGCCTGACCTCACATACCTTGCCATATGATCAAGAACTTACTCTCTGAAATGGTAAGCCAGTCCTAATTAAATGTCTTTCTCTATAAGTTGCTTTTCTCATGCTGTCTCTCTTCATAGCAGCAGAATTGTAACCAAGGCACAGTGAAGACTCACATCCCTTGGCAATAGCGAACAGAGCCTCTGCCTACTTCCTAATTCTTATTGTTCTATGCCCTTTTTCTAAGCTAACAACTTTTCCTGTGGCTTTTTTTTATTTTTATTTATTTATTTTTTTTGCACAAGATGCATCTTCTGTTGCAGAATCAGAGACATTCTTGGAAATGTATCCCCTCCTTATTTCTACTTCTACGTATCCTAACTCTATGAAATAACCAATTGCTGAGTAGAATTTTGAGATCAAAAGCCCTGATCCTTCCCCAAGAAAACAGATCTTTTCCAGAAGTGCACCACAGATCAGGGAGCTTCTAGACTTCACTTGAGGTTGATGTCTAGATGTTCACTTTGAGTTCCCCTTCTTTGTCTGCATTACTCTAATAAACCGTTTCCTCTCTCATCTGCAATGTATCAAAGTATGTCTGACAGAACAGAACCTAAGGGACTGGAATATTTGACTTGAAAAGAAATTAAAAAAAAAAACATTCTACAGAATGGTCATTACATCCAGAATATCTAAAAATGTACTTTAGAATGTGTGTGAAGAAGCAATTCAAATAATTGAGGCAACTCCACATTTAACAATAAAGAACATGCTTACCCTCTATAACTGTCCTTCTTAGGTAACTTCATTTGCTCTGTAGATTGTAGCTTGATTATCATTTAATTAACAGCTAATATCCACTTATAGGTGAATGCGTACTATGTTTATCTTCCTGGTTCTGGATTACCTCACTCAGATGATTTTTTTTATAATTGTATTTTACATGGTGCCATATTTCTATTTTTAATTTTCAGTAATACTTCATTTGGACATATACCAAATTTTCTTTATTTATTCTTTAGCTGAGAGACATCTAGGTTATTTCCAGTTTCTAGCCATTGTGAATAAAGTCATAATGAATATAGCTGAGAAAGTATCCTTTGGGGTAGTATGGAACATAATTTGGGTGTATTTCCAAGAGTGGTAGAGCTGTGTCTGGAGGTAGATTAATTCCCAATTTTCTGAGAAACTACCATATTGATTTACATAGTGGCTATAGAACTTTGAACTCTCATTGGAAATGAAGGGGTGTTCTCCTTGCTCCAAATCTTGCTGAATGAGCTGTTACTTGTGTTTTTTATTTTAGATGTTGATGCAGATGTAAGATGAAATATCAAAGTAGTTTTCATTTGCATTTCCCTGATAGATAGGGATGTTGAACATTTCTATATGGGTTTTTCAGACATTTGCAATTCCCTTAAGAATTTTCTGTTTATGTCTGTACCACATTTCTAATTTAATTATTTAGTTTGTCAATGTCTATTTTTCTGAATTCCTTATATATTGTAGGCATTTACCCTTTGTCTGAGGTGAGGTTGGTGAAAATCTTTTCCCATTCTTTAGACTACCATTTTGTTCTATTGCTGGTGTTCTTTGTCTTACAGAAGTTTTTCAGTTTCATGAGGTCCCATTTATTAATTGTTGACCAGAGTGTCTGTGCTAAATGTGTTCTGTTTGGAAAGTTGTCTCCTGTGCCAATGTGTTAAAATCTGCTCCACATTTCTTCTATCGTGTTCATTATGTCTGGTTTTATGTTGAGGGTTTGGATTCACTTGGACTTTATTTCTGTGAAGAGTGAGACATACAGATCTATTTGCATTTATCTACGTGCAGACATTCAGTATGACCAGTACCATTTGTTGAAATTGCTTTCTTTTTTTCCAGTGTGTATTCTTTTGTTTATCAAAATCATATGTCCATGAGTATGTGAATTGTTGTCTGGGTCTTTATAATTCCATTGATCAACGTATCTTTCATGCCAATACAACATAATTTTGCAATAGCTCTGTAGTACTGCTTAAAATCATAAATGCTGTTCTTGGGAAAGGAAAATAGAATAGATTTTGTGGGTAGACTGTGGGTACGCTGAGGACTGGAGCAAGAGGGATCATTTGGAGGGTATTAAGCAATAAAGTTGAAAGAAAGAAAGGTGCAATTGTGAAATTTTAAGGACTAGTATGGAAACCCAGTGCATTGGAAACTTCCTGAAAATTATAAGGGTGACCCTACTGAAGAATCCTAGTAATAGAGGACATATAACCAGAATTAGCTGCCTTTTATAGACAGGCAAAAATAAATTTATGGGACAAACCAAGGCTCATGGTCACACAGCCATACAGAGACTAAAATCTCCAACAACGAATCCCCACATAAATGTCATGTCTTAATTTTGCAGGCATTATTTGAATTGGAAAACATTATAATTCTGGCATAATTATTTTAGCTCTTTCTTCACAATAAAAGTGATCACTGCTCTACCAAGAGGCGTTATTTAGCATTCTAAAGTCCACAAATTGAAACTGATTTTTATATTTATCTTGATTGAGAGGAAGAAGTATCTTAACATTCATATATGCAGCAAAAGTGATGAAAATTACTAATAACTTCCCTAATTTCACTTTAAAATTTTCATCTATTTTGAAATTCCTTATACTACTAACCCTAAAATAGAATTGGCAATGTTCTTTGTTCAAAGAGTTTTTGCTTTAAGTTCTTAGAAGGAATAAATTTCAAAACTTAAGTAGTACTTATGTTCCATAGAGGTTTAGCAGAAGCTGCAGTTAGTAATTACATTAGACATGTTCAGACTGAGATGTGTGCTCATCCTTCTGTAACCAGGTCTTATTGGAAACCCAGTCCTTCAAGAATAAATTTGTTCATCCTGTAAAGAAGCATCCATTATGCTTGGCCATTCATACAAACTATATTACTAACTTGTTAGTATTTATTTCAATGTACATAATGGGAAAAAAATAAACAGAAGTTTTTAAAAAGTAGACAAAATACCAATTATCTTGTTCACAATATAATTTTCAGGAGTGCAATGTTTTTTGGCCCCTGTACCATAACTGTTTCTGTACTGGAAGGACTATATAATCAATGGAATATTTAATCTGTAGAAAGAGACATGAAAATGTATTTATAGCTGCTGAGGCACTTCTCTCACTTCAAATATTTTCACAAACTTCTTTAAAAAATATTAATATTTACTATTTTTGTTTGGGTGCACTTGTATGTACTGCATGCTTTCAGGAGATTGTGAAGATGAGAAGATGCATCAGATACCTGAGAAGTGGAGTTAAAAGGGATCAGGAGCTACAATTTGGGTGCTAGGGACCAAGCTTGAGTCCTCTTCAAGAACGATAATTATTTTCAATCCATGGGCCATCTCTCTATCATTTTAGGACTAGCTTCTACTCAGTATATTAAGAAAACTTCCTGGCTAAAGTAGTAATGTTTTCTGATGTTTGCAAATGTCAGAGATGCAATATAAAATTTATTCACCTTGAAGTTACTTGTTTGTCTTTGTTCCAGAAGAGATAAAAAGAGTTTTAAGAGATAAGAAATCTGTCAAGCACCAAAATCCATTGTGTTAATTATTTTTCTATAGTGGTGTACTTTAATAATTAACAAGTTCTTTATTTTCATATTTGCAAATACTTACAATGGAGGAAGACTTTAGAAAGATTTAGTAATATAAAGACAATGCTAAATTAGAAACTCCCATGTTTAAGATAATCATACACTCTAAATAGCCTTGGAGGGCAGATATTGCTTCTCTTATGATAAAACCCAGTTGACATATATTTAAGAATTTTCCATTCATACATAAGCTCTCACAATGATCCACATGCAAACTGATTCCAAAATCCAGCTCCATGATTTTTAATATGGCAACAGCTTTTGAACTCTAGCCCCAGGCAAAGTACATTTAATATTCCTTCATCTCACTATTAATTTTATTTTCAGTTTACTCTTGATCTTGGTGCATTTGTTGGGGGTAGCTGGAGTATTTGATATAAAATAAACCTTGAATTTAAATATTATTGGATTGAGGCAAGTAATAAATGGCACTGTCAAGCATTCTTATGTGTAAATATGACTAATAAACACTTTCTCAGAGTTCTTTAGATTTCATGAAGTCCCTACTACAGCGTTTTGCTAATTGCCAGATACTATTCACCTGTATCATATTTAGTCTTTTCATGGACTAGAAATTCTCAACTCAGAAATTATGTTTCCATGAGGTAACAAAGCTTTTACGTTACAGACCTTGACAAAAATCTTAGAACATCAAATATTCGCTTTAATAATGAATGCATCAAAATAAAAAATGACTTATATACCAATCAGTGATTATTAAAGTGCCCCACTGATTTGGACCCTGGTCAGTCCAATAAAAGTAATGAGATTCTCTGTTCTACACGTGTCAAAATGATAATCAAACTTAACATTTACAGGTGTACATCTTATTAACTTAACACACAAACTCATACCTACTAAACCATACCCTTTCCTTGTCCCCAAGATAGCCTGTTAACTTCATCATCTAAATAATAATTTCTCTGTAAGAACTGAATAGTTTTAACTTTTTAACCTAAAAAACATTACAAGTATTCTTTAAATATCTAGTCTTTTAACTGTAAGCTACAGGAAGCCCCCCCCCCAATTACATTTTTTTGTGCTTGTTTCTATTTTTTGTAAGATTCACACAAACTAGAGTCATCTGGTAAAAGGTTAGAAAATGCCTCCACCAGACAGGCCTGTAGTCAAGTGTGTGGGCATTTTTTCTATTGTTTTATTTTTCAATGAAAAATTGGTATGGGAGGGCTCAGGCTACTGTGGGCTTTGCCATCTTGGTTTGCCAGTCCTGGAAGGTATAAGAAAGCTCAATAAACCTTAGCATGGAGAACAATTGAGCAAGCAACTTTTCTAAATATTCCTACCCTCGATCCTTCTTAAGTTCTTATCTGGACTTCATAAATGATTGGAATATGTAAACCCAATAAATGCTTTTCTCCTCAAGTTGGCTTTGGTCAGTATTTTTATCACAGAAACCAAACTAGACAATACTTATTATTCCAAGATGGAATAGAGGTACAATTACAATCAGATGATTGAACAACTAAGTAAAACAATGTAAATTGTTCAATATCCAATATCATCATTTTCTGGACTCTAAATTAATGGATATCATCATAAATTTATAGCATACACAGCTTATTTTGTAGGCTCAAGTCATATCCAATACAAAGCTGCTGCAACTCTTAACAGAGGCCTCTTGGTCCTGGCATCTCTGATACCCTGGGGTCTGCACTTAATCTCAGGATGTACCTTCAGTAATTACTGCCCTGGGGCATCTCATGTTTTCTGTCCAGATAGAATTTAAGAGTAGCATGCCTGGGAAGTGGAGGCTGTGTCAGTGTGTGAGGAAAAAAAAGAGTATATTTAAATCAGAACAAGTATAAGAGTTAAAGATCAAATCTAAGATAGATGTGTATGCCCTAAACAATCAATGGCTTTTGGACTTTAGAGTACCCAACACTTCATTTTTGGAACAACACACTTTAGTCCTTTCCAGCAATATCACACATCCAGTACCAATTTCTGCGCAGTTCTCTGTGCTGTTGTTGTGATGGACACATGGATGTGCTCACCAGCACTCATCTTTGCCTCTGCAGATTCTGTCTAGGTAGAAAACATGTTCATCTTCTTGAAACACTTATTGTCAGCATTTGAAATGTTGAAAGTACGCTACTTACACTTCAGTAACAAGAAAACTTCCAAATAGTAAATGATAGAGTGTATTTGAACTCATTAATACAGTTCTAAAAAACTTTTTTATTTTCTTAACAAGGTTTTCATTATTTTATACCAGTGCATCCCAATCTTAACTGATAAAGGCATAATACTTGTCAAAGTTCTTAGAAATTATGTGTTCAAATATATGATAAAGAAGCTTTGGGTACTTCTTTGGAAAATTAAAGGAAGTGATATAATATTTTTAAAAACCCATGAAAGAAAATTGAGAGGTGGCTAGAAGGTAAAAAGCATTCGCTTCTCTTGCAGAAGACTTAGGTGTGGTTCCACTAGTCATGGGAAGTTCACAAACATCTTTAACTCCGGTCTCAGGGTATCTGATCCTTTATCCTGATTTCTTTAAGCATCTACAAGTATAATCATATACATAAAGAGGAAACACACAAACACAACACACTCAAAAATAAATAAAAATAAGTGCTTTTAAAAGTGTAAATGAGTATATCAGGATCAAATTTTATTATTTTTTGAAAGGGCAAATATTTTTACCTTGAAGGTCTCCAACTAGTAATAGTAATTTTATTTGATATTATTATTTGTGTATCTAATGATAAACTGATAATACCAATTAAGTAAACAAATGTGTTCAGTATATACTAAAATGTCATTATAATGACTAAGGTAGTATGAACCAGATTCTTAACATGATAAAAGTGAAAAAAAATTCTGTTGAATTTTAATAGTATCACAATTTTTATATGTACCTGACATTAAGTACTCTACAATTATTTTCATAAAATTTTTAGACCAATATTAACCCAAATTTGAAGACAATATGCAGAATTTAGTTATGTAGTATTGACAAAAAAGAGAAAATTTTCATTCATTCTATCTTTAGAGGATAAGAAACAGCTATATATTCTTATCGACTCTACAGTTTATAATTTTTTGAAAGTGGGAATTATTTATTTGATAAAAATTTGATATTTCAAATCAAAAAAGCAGTAGATCCTGTGATGAAGTATATAATCCATGTATTAAATCAAACATGTTAAAATTAATACAAAGATAGAAAGGACAAACTCCTTTTGGTGTGCTTTAAAGCTATTTTGGTTGAAATAAATTAAGGAAAGTTAAATATACAGAATATTTTGTATTTTTTTATAAAACATTAGATAAAGTCAAGTCAGTGGCATCTGATCACTGCTTAATACCATTTAACTATCCAGATTTATTGGCAAATGAATAATCTTTGATACAGCAGAGATATTTCAGATTTTCTGGTAATTTCATATGCTCTTCTTCCCAGGCATAAACTGAGTCTGTTTGCTTTGCTTCCTTTCAAGGAGTGTGTGAAAAATGCACAGGCACAGGCTTTGTCTTTTCCAAGAAGAATTGCAATTACATGTTGTTTTACTTTTCCCATTTCTACATCACATACCTTTGGAAATGACAGCCATGAAAGATATTTATTATTGTTGTTATCGTGATTATTGACTGCTAATTAAAGCTATATATTTGCCAAGCTTTTGTGTCCCCATCATTGATCTTCTACAGCAAATTATGTCAATGGGACAATATTTTATGTAGCTGTTTAATATGTACTTATGATAACATATAGGTTTTCAACCTCTTTTATTTTATAATTATAGTTAGTATATAAAATATATAAACCTGATTTTTTTATTGAATTGTTTTGTAGATGAGTGAAACTTGTAAAACCTGAGTAAAATATTATGAACTTAAAGTGCTTAGAGTTGACAAGTGATCTATTTTGCTAACTATATTAAAATTTATACTATATTGTACATTGATGAGGAAATAAAATCCAAGCTCAATATTATATCAAGCATTGGTGACAGAAATAAAATCCAAATCAAAAGATTTATGATAACTGTACAGGATAGAAAAAATTATTGAAGAATGACACTAAATTATAGAGCATTGGATACATACTCTCATAAAAATCTCTTGGTAATTAATTACAAATTTTACCAACCTCATAGAGTTCTTGAGAAGACTCAATCTCCATTTCCAAAAATATTTCTGGGAGTGGATCTGATATTTAAACTTGATGCAATAAAGCAGAAATTTTCCCAAGGTTACATTACCATGAAACATCTTTACTGGTCCTACAGAGCAAAACTGGGTCCGAGGGAGGAACAAACAAAAAAAAGGCCTAATAGAAGCTGCTGATTCACATACAAAGCCTCCCCACCAATGAGCCTGCCAACATGTTTAAAATGGGATTCCTGTGTTAATCAGAAAATCTTTTACTGCTTTCCTCAGAGTCACCCATAATCCCATCCTTATAATGTGCAAACACAGAATCCACACAGGAGTCATGCATGCTCATTTCTACCAGTCCTATTTAAATTTTCTTCTATGATTTAAAAGTAAAGTTACAGGCAGCATTAAAAATAAACTTGCACTGTAAAAGGGCTAGTAATTTAATAATTAAGAAATGGATTTATAGCTTGATTATCTCAACATGCCGGATGCACAAACACAACGGACAATCTTAGACTGTGATTTCAATATTAGCATAGCATTGGAGGCAACCTGGTTGTTCTGATGAGATGCTTGAGGTGCAAAAACAAAACAAAAACAAAAACAAACAAACACATTTAACAGCTAAAAGTTAAAGAAGGCTGGGTGTGATGAGAATCAGGAACAAGAATGTCCTCCATGCCTGCTCCATATACTCCTTATTCTTTTCAGAGATATACAAGCAGTACCAGCAGCCTAGCACTGTGAACAGCCTCCACCACACTGAAAATAGAAACTTGCCAGCAAAAAAAAAAAAAAAAACCCAAACCCCCCACCTATATTCTGTATATTTATGCAATATCAAGAAAACGATCAGGCCTAGAAACCTTCTAATCATCCGCAAAAGACCAGTCTACAACATTCAGGGTACTGTGGGATGATCATTCTGTATACTGTGAATATGATTTACTCTTTTGGTTAATAATAAAGCTTTTTGGCCTGTAGCAAGGCAGTACAAATTTAGTCTGTACAATCAAATTTAGAATTGGGATGGAGGATGGAGTCAGGAGAGATGTCAGCAAGCTGCCAAGGATAAGAGGTGACAGAGGGCCAGTAAGGCCCCTGGATATGTAGCAATACATAGATCAATAGAAATAGGTTAATTTAAAAGTAAGAACTAGTTGAAAATAAGTCTGAGCTATTGACTAAAATTTTTGTAATTAATATAGGTTTTTGTGTACTTATTTGGGACCAGGAGACTGGGACAGAAAATGTCTGCCTCTGTTTACATTCAGAGGATGAAGGTTGTGACTTAAATTTGTTCTTATCCATTTTAATTATTTGTTTCTCACTTTATTAAATCCCAATGTATTAATGTAATATTCAATTTCTTTAATACTTCAGAGCAAAAGTGAAGGTAGGATATTCTAATATGCTGAGAAGTTCATCACTTATATTTATATATGACAAAAATTTTAAAGTGGGTAAAATCACATTTTACAATGTGATTCTTGGCAAGTCAAATGTAGATGTAGAGAATCAGACATTAGGAAAGAATGCTATGGTCATAAAATAGTTCTACACAGTAATGTACAAATTCTCTATTTGTATTTGAAGAATAGTGAATATTGTTCCTAACAAAACCCAAATACTTCATTGAAAAGTAGATGAGATTTAAATCAGAAAGTGATCATAAAGGTCAAATCTTAACATATTTGGATATATAGGTGTCTATATTTAGATAGTAAAGTTATTTAGAAGCCTGACCACTTCAATCCTGATTCTTCTATTATCTCTACAGCAATCAGATAAGGAAATGCCTCCAGCTTGTTGCTCTTAATGCTTGATTATCTAATCCCATGTGGTCCAATCATGCTCCCTGCCAAGAAATTTCACTCCAGATGGAGAAAGGCATGATAATGGTACCACCCCTCTCAGAGTGGAAGACAGAGCAAGCTACATTGCAAAGATAAAATTACAAGCACAGAATTCAACATAATATGTAGATTTTCTAGGTTCCTATAGATGCCAAGTGTCTTAACTATTTTCCAGTACTAGTAATCTGTCAACAGTATGAGTACTGTCTTGGGAAGGAGGGAGTGTATTTTTCTGTTTGCAATATTTATTTTTGAGTCAAAATCACCTTTGAAAATGTACTTTTGTGTGTTTATTAACTTTTAGTCCTGTCCACTTAATGACACTGGTGTTTGAGTGTATCACCACCCAAACTCAAGTTCTGAACATTGTTGGGAAATGGGAGTAAAGAATATCATTTTCCTCCACATTAACTCAAATATAGTTAGTTATTAACAAGAAGAACTTTGGTTGGAAATTTAGATTCATAGAGCACTTTACTCTTTCTTCCTTTTGTTCTGAATTTTTAAAACTTTTGCCTTGAGAACACATTACACAGATTATTAGAGAAAACAATATAAAAGTACGTTATTAGAATCTTGTCCCTGAAGTAAAATGTGACTTTATTAAAACATATCCTGTTTATATAGAAAAGAAAAAAATCATTCACTTAAATCCACATATCTGTGTGTCCTTAGGAGCTAGAATTCTTTAGTAAATAAGACTATATAAATAGGTCCCTATGTTATCACATTTAATTTTGTATTATTTAAAAATCAACAAATAAAAATTGCCTCAGAGGACTAACAATGGCCTGAAATTTATAATAGCATGTAGCATAAATAGTAACCACCAAGGACATCTATATCCTATATCCAACAATGACACCTATATCTCATAGCCACCAAGGATCTATATCTATATCTATCTATATCTATCTATATCTATCTATATCTATCTATATCTATCTCTATATATCTCTATCTCTATCTCTATCTACATCTACATCTACATCTATATCATATATATATATATATATATATATATATATATCTTACAGCCACCCAAGACATATTTATTCTAGTATCTGAAACCAGTAATAGTTTTTCACTTAGAAAAAAGGACTTAGTAGGTGAGAAAGTGAGACATTTTGAGACTGTCAGACAATTTTGCTATATTTGAAGTATAAGCACAATTATATCTTTACAAATGAGAAGTTCAGAGGAAGACTTGAAAGAGAAGAGGTGAAGCTGATGTTGCCATAAGGCAGAGGTTCAAGTCATGAGGTCATAGCCAAGAATGCTCAGATACTCAAGGAACTAACTTCTGCTCCAAGTTAGCAGTGAACACAGAGCTGTTGGGCATTAAAATCATATGAAACATCTGATTGGGGATTTTGGCTTTTTAATCTCTTAAATAACACATTACTAAATGCTAACTCATTAAAAGGAGAAACCAAAAGGTATATACCCAATAGCAAATTATTTTCTTTAATCCATCTAGAATTTACCAAGGAACTGTCTGAAATGGCTGCTGCATTATGCTCTAGCTGATAATGCGGTACACTTATAATCCATTCCTTCCTGCCTCTCACAATTATCTGTGAAGAGTCCTCCTGTAGAAGTCTACATCTTAGACACAGATTGTATTGAAACAACAGATGAGAAATCAAAAATCCAGCATTTTCTTTACCAGATGATTGGGTATGATGCTCTCTGGGCCTACGATGTTTAATGGTCTTCCTCATAATAATATTGCAAAGAAGATATATAAGCTCTTTTTTGACAAAGATATTTTACTTTTACTGTCATCTAATAGCAGTACAATACTACTATAAAAACTTAATCCAAATGCTTTTGTTTTCTCTTTTGGAGAGAAAAATATATTAAAATCTGTGGGCTGGAGCGATGGCTCAGCAGTTAGGAATCCATACTACTCTTGCAAAGAACCCAATTTTGCTCCTAGTGCTTCTAGCCACCAGGTCTGGTGGCTCACAATTGACCATATCTACAGCTACAGGAGAGCTAATATCTTCTGCTCTCCTCAGAAAAAACTGAACCCAAGTCAATATGCCACCCCACACAAAGACACACACACATATATACACACATATGTTGATCTCTCTATATAAAGAGATGTAGTTGAAAGAAAAGAAAGGAAATCTTTTTAATGATATAGTTGTATAGAGGAATTTATTTGTGGGATTCCTAGTAGTGGGATCAATGCCTGTCCCTAACACTTGGGCTGGTTTTTGAGAACCTATTCTTCATACTGGCTTTCCTTGTTCCGGCTTAATACAAGGGGAGGAGCTTAGTCCTACCTTAACTGGATGCTTTATGCTATATTGTCATCCATAGAAGGCCTGTTAATATATATTTCTATATTTGTTCAAGGTATTGTACCTATACAGCTCATCTATCAATGTAACACAAAATTTTAGCTCTTAAAAGTTATTTTTACCATCTAATTAGGATATAAACAAATGCTAGTTAGTAGTTAGACATTATAATCAAACTTATAATAATATTAGATATGTTTTGAATGACAAACAGATATATTTTAGACAAGTCTTCTTCAAACATTTAAGAGATATACAGAATATGACATTTAAATATTTTAATAACATAAGTTCTTTTTATTTTTATGACAATGAGTGATGTTTACTCCTGGCCACACCAATCTACTTCAGAGAAGATGATGGCATTGAAGAAACTCAATTAGGAGTTAACCTTCTTTGTGGCAAGTTAGCCATTGGGTAAGAAAGTGCCCTGGCCTCGACTGCTGACAGTATGATGTTCAGAATAGACAAGCAAGATATATACAAAGAACTGCAAAACCTTGCCAGGGCAAGGTAGGAAGGTCTTTAAAAATATCCTGCTTCACAGAGAAGTCTGTCAGATATGCCATGCTTTTAGGCTGAAGATGGATGCTCCAATGCTGCAGAGGAACTTTGTGTGACTGTCCAGGCAGCCAGATGTTTTATTTTTCATATTTTTGAAAGTTGCTTGCTTGCACTTCCTGTTCACTTAGTTAAATTTCCTTCTTGGGTGTCTGAGGGAGTTGATGATGAGATATAGTTACAACTTAATGACAGTTTTCGGGAAAAAACTCACTTAGAAGTTTAAGAGTATAAAGTTGAGAGACATCAAAAGATAGATTTCAGTTAGTCATACAAGTTAGGTAGAAAATGAATTAGGTATAAGCCTTTTGACTAAACAAAATAGAATAATAATGGAATAATATCGTTGAATATTTTAATTTTTCTGGGCTGGACTTTACTGATGTAATTATTGCTTATGTATATTGTATATAGTTATTGTACTTATTGTATGTAAGTTTTCTTATATTAGTTATAACCCTACATTTTATTTTTGACATTAAAAAGTGGTATGTGGTGGTATGTATTTAATAAAATTAATCTGGAATATCAGACTCAACTAAAGAGCCAAGGGAAGTCAGTTGTGGTGGACCATACTTTTAATCCTACCTTTAAGAATGTGGAAAGAGGAAGTTAAGAGATCTGGGCAGAGCAAAATAAGAAGGTTTCTCAACTTTCTGAGACATTTTTCTTCCCTTTCAGGAGAGGATTCAGAGGTATTCAGTTGGAGGATTCCTAGAGAAAGGCCAGAGAAAGGCTGGATGGCTGAAACTTGTTTCTGTTATTCCAACTTTCCCCTAGTATCTAGCTTTGAGTTTTCATTATATATTAATCAGAGTTCCTACAACAGAGGCCTGACCCTTTATGAAAAGAAACAAGAGGAAAGAGTGGAATAGGCAGAGGGGAAGTAGATGGGGAGGGAACAAGAAGAGAGGAAGGAGGAGAAACTGTGGTCAGGATGTAAAATAAATGAAAAAAATTAAGAACAAATTTTTAAAAGGTGTTTTGTAAAAAAAAATATTAAAAAGTGTTTAATTCTATGATAACTTTCTGGGCATATTTATCATTATAAAATGATACAGATTATTAATAGAACACAAATACAATGCAAACAAACATACCATAGACATATATCATTTTAATTAAATATAAATATTAAATGTCAAGGAATGACTATCAAAAATTCCAACTTTGTTTTTAGTATTTTGATAAGTTTGGAATCAAAGATATGAAGCCAATATTGAATTCTTGAATAATTAAAGATATTTATGTTGACTCAGTACAAAAATAACTTAGAGATGATAAATTATTATTGGACAATTTAGGATAATTATCAAATAATTATTGTGGTAATAAGCAAATATACGGCAAGAAATTAAATCCTGTTAATCACTAGTACTCAGAATTATTTTCTAAATTATTTTATCTTAATATGTCAAGTTCAGACATATGTCTAAGGCTTTCATTTTTTTCTTGACATACTTTTCAAAATCAAAATACTTTTTAGATTTGCATAATGACATAATGTATTTTACATGCTTCATGTCTCAACAAACTAAGGAAATTGAAAGAATGTGAATATGAATGCAGTGTATTTTCTCACACACTTCTGGGAGTTCAAAGACACTAATAACCATCTTCTATGTTTGCATTAACATCCAAAATTGAGGATAACATCTCCAAAATGCAGATGTTCTGCATTGTATTCCTCATAGATTTATGATCACAAGTAAGTAATTTTGCATATGCTGAGTTCTCTGAAACAGTCTCTAGAGCATGTAAATATGTTAACAGACATTAGAAATTATTAAAATATGTGAAATTGTAATTTAATGTTCACTGTTGAAAATGCTATCTGACCTCATTAACCACTCTGTGAATCTCTCACTATAATTTCACAGTAACAATAGTGTGTGTTAGATTATTCTCTAATGGGCCATCTGGCTTCTCTCCAAGTACAATGACTTTTGAGAGTAGCTGGGCTTAGTTTAAAAACCCAATTGTTTCATTTACCAGGTATCTGAAATTTGGTGACTTAATTTGTTTTCTAATTTAATTTGTTAGTAGTGGTCCAATGAATATTTACTTTATGAAATGAGAAAACTCAGCTTTTGTTCCAGACCCTTATATTTTATAATTGCTTTAATTTTAAGAAATTCAAGTTTACTAAAAATAACTTTTTAGTAAATATGACATTAACAACATTATATTTTGGAATATTATGAATTTTCTCTTAAAACTAAGAAACAATGATAACAATACAAATATCAAAATGCTATCCGTCAAGTAAGAAGCAATGAATAGCGAAGATGTGGTATTCAATTTTGTATAACCCCTTTCCAATAACTATTCAGTGAATAACTCAAAAAGAAAAAAAGTAGTAAAGTCAACTGTGTGATCAAATGAATTGGTATTTATTAAACTTTTTTTTAATTTTGAGTTTCATACTTAAATAGTAACAAGGACTAAGTTTAACTGACAAATTCGATACAGTACATACCCTACAGCTACCTACTTCATCTACAAAAGCCAAACTGTTGTGCTAGGATGCCCCTTTTACTCTACTGGGTACCAAAATCATGTGAAAAGAGAAGCCTCCTCTTTAATTTGGGACATTTCTGACAAGTCTCCCAGTCCAGTTGAGGATGTCCTAGACTGAAGTTCTTGTTACTACACTTACCTTCCTTTGCTCTCTTTGCTTATATCCTCTTTTTGGGAGAAACTAAGGATGTCTCCCTTCCCCCTTGTTCTCCTCTGTCTCTCAGCCCCTCTTGGAGCCTAGTAGAATACTTCCTACATCCTGTAGAGCCTGTTTTACGACACTTTCTCCTTTCATTTGACACAGAAATGTCACTAAAACCTCAAAGTCTTACTGAAAACAGCTTGATCTCAGCTCAGTTCAATGTCTAAAAATAACATACTCAAATTTTCAAATTCTTTCAAGATAGTACCAAGTTATGACACTACACAAACAAAGGAGTCCAAAACTGTCTCATCTCTAAGCTTCTCTACTTTCTGTCTTGAAACTCTTATATTTCTTCAATTTATTTGCTCTCTACTCTCAAGAACTCTTTAAGACTTTTGTGTAACCTCTTAAAGTTTATTGGGTATGGTTACAATTCTACAAAATCTGCAACAAAAAAAATTAGCTTGAACTTTAAAAAAAATGATAGTTAAAAAATCTATAAATAGATATTAATTTGTTACAGCATATCTTATATGATTCAATTATTATTTAGAAAAAATAGATCTACTAATTTATTATAATCTATTGTAATATATTCTGTTATGGAATAATTATTCAAGATGTGATAAATTTGTTTGGGCTGTGAAATATTTTTTAATGATGTAAAACTGTATTGCATTCTTTTATGTTTTTTATGTTCTATTTGTTTAACTCTGTGAAACTGTGATACTTCGCCTGTCTAAAACACCTGATGGGTCTAATAAAGAGCTTAATAACTAACAGCTAGGAAAAAGTAAAGGCAGGAATGACAGGGAGAGAGAATAAATAGAAGGAGAAATAAAAAGAAGGAGCAAGACAACAAGGAGAGGAAGATGCTAGGAGCGAACCACACAGACACACAGACACACAGCTACTCAGCCACGTAGCTACCCAGCCACACAGCCATACAGCCATACACAACTGCACAGCCACACAGTCAGTCAGGGAGTAACAGTGAAAGTAAAATATACAGAAGTATGAAAAAGAAAAATTCCAGAGGCAAAAGTAGATGGGATAATTTAGGGAAAGCTGAATTTAAAGCTAAGACTGAGCATCTATAAATAATCATAAGACTTTATGTGGTTTATTTGGGAGCTAGGTGGCAGGCTCCCAAAAGAGACAAACGGTAAAAGCAATCAACAATATTGTATAAGTACTTGAATTCAATTCTCCTTTTTTTTTTTTTTTGAAAATTGATGTTATTAAATAGCAATCATTTGGCTTCCCTCCATCTTGATTAGTGACTTCATTAGAATAGAAGTAACCAGGTGGCTGGTAGCTCTTTTTGCAAAAGTTAAAGAGTGTACATGATCTATAATTTTGCCATTATCTTCATAAGGTGAACATGTTATAAACTAACAAAGTTAATAAAACTTCTTAGTTCTACTGAGCCATCTTCTTATCATTACATCTCCAATTTAGAATAAGGAGACTAGAGCAGATCTCTCCAAAAATATTTTTAATTAGAATAGGTTTTTATATGATGTTAAATTTCTAAAGTTATAAAGGTATACTCAGATTAACCAAAAGTGACTTAGAAGTATACGTCTAAACATGTCTCTCTTTCTCAACTGCTCAACACCAGGCCTCTATGAGATTTTGAATAAGGAACAACATTTTTGATAAATAAGGTATGTTTGATGAATAATGTTTATAAATTCTTAATGTCTATTTAGAAACTGACTTAAAGATATGTATCTATCCTCTTTGTCATTGTGACTGCATTTATGCTTAAAATTCTACTTTGAATCTAAAGCATCTTAAATTTAATGTCTATCTAAAACATTAAGGACCAAACATAACATGGATAAAATTGTAAAATACCAATTTTTCATAATCTACTTACTTGTTATAAACTATTAAAACTAAGATATGCAAGTTACCTTTCAGTCAACTTATAAATGATCAAAAGATTTAATATACTCAGAAATATACATTAAGTACAAATGCAATTAATTTCACAAAGACAGGTTTTATTTGGCATTCTAATTATCTTTTCAAGGTTAAGCCTAAATCAAATAACTATAATTTTCTTAAAATCAGGTATACTTAATAGATAATGGTCTTCAAGCTCCACAGAGACCTGCTGAATAAGCATTTTAAATACCCAAAGGGGATGAAATCTTCCCATGATAGAATGAAATGCCAATTTTTAAAAGTTACTCTACTGTATCCAAATAAAATGATGGGGATCAGAAAATTACCCTGTGACTATGGCGTACCTTACTCATCACCAAGGCCCTGCTAAAACTGTGGACATATTTTGGTTAACAACTCTACTCTGCCTTACCAAAGTATATTAGTTTTTCCAAGTTCCTCTTTTACAGGAAAATCCATCAGACCGTCTAGGTGCGGCACCCAATGGTTAAAGCTGTCTTGTGTAACACCCAATAACTGACAAACTCTGCACCCAAGGAAAGCATCTAGATTATGACAGGGAGCTTAAGGTAACTGTACATGTTGAAGGTAAATTTCTGACATTTTAATTGATACAGAAGCCACTGGTGTCAACTTCCTGCCCTAATTTATCCACATATCCCTCATGTTGAGGACAAGCTGCAGCTTTATCAGTTTAGCAGTACCAAGAACCCATCTCAATGGCTACAGATGCTTGGTCCATTCATTTTGTATGTAGAAATAGATAAGGCCAAGACCTTGCTTGCTGCCTTTTTTTTTTTTTTTTGAACTGCTATGTGTCCTTTGGCACAATTTACCTTGTCGACAGGCTTCACACTGAAAGCAAAATTACAGAACGTGTTTCAATGTAAATGTTTACTAGTGCTTTATTTAAAGGATTTGGTTTGTAGTGACTGCTCTCAGTAATCAGCCACCTGTGTCTCACGGTAAATAATTGAATGAGGGAAAAAAAGCATGAAGTTTATGTAAGTTAAGTTGTGAGGGTCTAAAAAAAGTAATTTAAGGAGTGTGAATACAAGTTGTAAAAGTCTAAGAAAGTAATTTAGGCTATGTGAAAAATAATAAATGTCTCATATTTTTCTTTTGTTATACTAGACTTTGAAAATTCATAATTTTAGCATTAATCAGTGGGGGTCTAATAACCTATTAATCTAGACTTGGTAAAGTACCTGTTACTATTATTATAGCCACAAGCTAAAATGTTTAAATTTCCTTTGGTTATCTTCTAATTATAGACTTTAAGGTGCTTCTTGTTGTGCTGAAAATATCTCTGTCCTAACAGACATGTATCCATATGTCTCTGAACAGAGAAAAAAGCACACATGATTTTAATCTAAAGCTTAGCTTTTGCTATGACTCAAAGGCAAGACTAGTCCATTATTACAATGTGTATTTCAATACAAATTATGTACATTAATGCTAATATACAGAAAACATTTATTTCTTTTTGTAAACTTAAAATTTAATTTAAGCTTCATTACATTAGATCCATCTCTCCCAGGCTAAAGGATTCCAGATACATACTACTACCAATCTACAGCCTAAGTTTCACCACCCGCTGTTTATTACTCTGGGTATAATCCCCCCCCCTTCTCTGTTACAACAAGGTTTCTTGGCCGCGAGCATAAGAGGTACAGACCAGCAGATCTGCAGTCCCAGACTGTTTAGCCACCTGCTGCTGCTTAGGCCTCCAAAAATGACTCAGATGCTTATATTAACTTCATGCTGTTTGGCCTATGGCTCAGGCACATTGCTAGCTAGTTCCTTCATTTTAACTCATCCCATTTCCACTAATCTGTCCTGCCACATGGCCTATGGCTCACCTGCGTTCTTTACATGCTTCTTCTTGGGCAGCTGGCTCCATCTGTCTCTGACTTTGCCCTTCCTTTCCTACCTATTCTGATTCCCCACCTACTTCTTCTATGGTGCCTGTCATTGGCCAAAACAGCTCATTCACAGCATACAGAAAGACATTCCCACATCACTTCTCCCTCTTTCTTCCTCCTTTGGTCTTAGGATTTTCTCGCCCCAACAACCAGGACAATGGATCCAAAAGTTTTAAATGTATACACCAATATAAGGATTTTTCCCTTAAACTCTTTATCTTATGTCCGTAAATTAATTAACTTAAAACTTCCAATAAAGTGAAGAATGCTCCCAATCAGAACAGGAGAGCTCTAGATTTGATGAAATCTGCTATAAACTAGATGCTTCTGGCAAATTTTGAACTAGCTTGAGTTCCTGCTTTGAAGCAAGACTCCCATGACTACTTCAAAGTGGCCTAAAGTTTATTAGCTCCAAGTTGTCTGACAGAACCAGGGCAGCAAAAACGTTTACCAGCCTATACTCCTTTATCCTACCCAGCCTTGACCAGTATTATATCCTTCCTGGGCCCTAACAAGGACACCCTAATTATAGTTAAGAAGCAATTACACAAGATATTATGCCGCTTTTATCATTAACAAAATGGATAGAGTTTTGGATGAAAAAGATACTCTAACAAACTGTAGTCAGAATTTCTTTCCCATCATTAACTCTCAAATATCAGGCAACCTCTCACTAAATAGGAGGCTTAAAGTTACTTGTAAGTGCTCAGCCAGTAGCTCAAGCTTATTACCATGTCTTACACTTAAATTAACCCGTACTTCTCATTTAGCCTTGTGGCTCAGTCCGTTTTCTTAATCCAGAATTTTCATCTTGCTTCCTCTTTGTCTGTCTGTTGACTGTCTCTTCCTTTTCTCTCATGAGAATTCTCCTAATCTTGTAGCCCTGCCTATACTTCTGCCTGGCTGCTGGCTAATCAGTGTTTTATTGTAGCAATACAAGTGACAAATCTTTATAGTATATAAGAGCATTCCACTGCAACAAATGGCTAACAGTGGTCCTACTCACATACAAAAGTACCTGTGTTTAGAGTCCAGCGCTGGCATCTTTGCTCCTCAGCTCATCTCACCTCACTTCACCTCCTACTCCAAACTTCTCCAGCCCATCGGCTTCCATTCATCCAGCTTCTCACTTCTATATGACCTTGACATTTTGGACATAAACCCTTTTTGCCTGTTGTTCTGCTGGAACTATTTCTATATCATTTGCTTCCTCTATTCACCTTCTCTCTTGGTCTTTTGCTCTCCTCAGGTTAGTTCCAAGTTTAGTCTGGAGTTATGTTCATTTTACCACACCCTCTTTCCTTATTCTAGACTCTCCCATATGCCTCTGGCTTTACCCTCCTTTATATATAATAGATACACTGTCAACCTTACCTTAGATAGGTCATGTTCTAATTTCATTCACTATGGTTTCTTCTTACATGGATGCAAGGTTGACATTATATGAAAATGAAACTGTTTCATTGTATAATAACTGAAGGAAGAAACCTAATTTATTGTAGTAATTGATAAAGAAATGCACACTGTAAAAATTTTGCACTCATGATAAGCACAATGAGAAAAGTATTACCAGAACTAAACTTTCTACATTTATAAAAGTACTTATAAACATCTTTCTTTTGGAATGGTGAGATGTTTAGTCAGTTGTGTTACAAAAGCAAATATACCCACTGCGTTTAGTTTATTCTCTTTTACTGTAGTGCTGGAATTTTTAGACAGGACAATAAAGGAAAAATAGAAAATACAAAGGCATAAAATGCATAAGAATTAAAAAGAGACATATTTGTCTCTCTCTTCTTTCCTCCTAATCCCATCTCTCAGCTGTACCCTCAGATCTGTAACAGATCACCTGATGAGGCCTCGCCCACCTACCTGTCCCCATAGCCATACCTTCTCCTCCACCTGTCCCCATAGCCATACCTTCTCCTCCACCTGTCCCCATAGCCATACCTTCTCCTCCACCTGTCCCCATAGCCACACCTTCTCCTCCACCTGTCCCCATAGCCACACCTTCTCCTCCACCTGTCCCCATAGCCATACCTTCTCCTCCACCTGTCCCCATAGCCATACCTTCTCCTCCAGCCTTCTTCCACATTCCTCCAGTTGTTACCATCCCCAGTATTCTCTGAGACTCCACCAGCAAAGCCTGCTCCCAGCTCAAGAAGTAAATAGGCCAGTGAAGCAGATATGCAAACTTTGAATAATCACTCTCTACCTTTTTCTACTCTTTTGCTCTTTGTGGCCCCACCGCCAAGCTCCCTAATAAATACTGAGTCTTTTTAATTCTTGTCAATGCCCAGCCTTAAGATTGCCTTATTTCTAGCCATATTTCTTTAACCTGTATTATCCCATCCACCTTTTGCCTCTTGGATTATTCCTTTTCTTACTTCTGTAAACCTGACTTTCACTCTTCTCCATGGATGGCTATGTAGCTGGCTGGCTGACACCTAGAGTCCTTGAACTCTTGTTCTTTCTTCTTATTCTCTTTTTCTCCTAGTAATGCTGTCTGCCTGCCAGCCGTCCCTATCCTTTCTCCTTCATTTCTATTGGCTGTTCAGCTCTTTGTTAGATCAATCATTTGTTTTAGATTGGCAGAGCAGCACAGCTTCACAGAGTTAAACAAATGCAACATAAAAGAACATAACATATCTTTGCATCATAGATATTCCAAAGCATAAGCAAATGTAACACATTTTAAAGTAATATTCCACAAGACGTGCCCTTCTTCAAACCCAAGACAAGAGTTTTCTTTCAAGGTTTGTAGGACAAGACTAGATGGAGCCTCTCTTTACCCTCTGTCCTAATGCCCAGAAGTCTAAGTAGATTCTTCTGGAACACCTTGCTTTCTTCTATCCTGTAGATTCCTCGAACTCACAAATCTTCAATTCCACCCCAATTCTTAAGTGGCATTTGTCAATACTTAGGAACACATTCTACCAATAACTTCCTGTGGCTACATCTAGCAGAATTAGAGAAGTTTTTTTTTTTTTGTTTTCTGGGTTTTTTTTTTTAGCCAGGCAATACACAGCCATCATAGTGTCCCCTTTTGCCGCATTTTCTTCTATTTGTTTGATTTGTCTTATTACAATGTTTTTGATTTTGTTGTATATAATTAGTTTGTTTTAATTTAGAATTATTACTTAGAAGCCTGTTTATTTTATGAGAGGGAGGAAAAGGGCAGATCCATGTAGGAGGTGATGTGGGGAGGCACTGTGAAGAATAGAAACCATACTATAGATATATTATATGAAAAGAACTAAAATATTTTCCATAAATCAAAAAAATATAAATCAATGGAAAGGAAAGAGAAACAGAAAGAGAGGAGGGGAAGTAAAGGTATATAATCATTTGCAGAATGCATGACCAGGAAGGCAAATATTAGGTAGTCATCCAAAGAGAGTGTAACAATCAGTTAAATGCAATGACTGAATCCCAGTGGTCTATGGTGTTAGAGGATAATTACCTTAATGAAAACCACTGAATTGTATACAATGTCATGTAGTAGGAGGTTTCTGTCCAGGACTTTTGGGCCTAGCCTCAAGGTTTAGGCCCACGAACCCGCAGACCCACAGACCCACAGACCCGCAGAGATACACAGATGCATATGACAGTTTTAGGCTGATTGGCCTAAGGCCTAGGCATATAGCTTGCTAGCTCTCTACCCTTCATCTAACCCATGTCTCTTATCTTGTTCAGCCATGGGGCTCGGTACCTTTTCTCACAGCATATAGTTGTCCTCTGATTCTTCTGGCTTCTCTCTGGCATTCTGCTCCATGCTTCCTGTTCTCAGAGTTTTCTTAGTCTGGTAGCTCTGCCCACACTTCCTGCCTGCCTTTGGCCAATCAGTGCTTTTTATTAAACCAGTGGGTGGGACAATTATTTACAATGTAACAATACAATGTCATAAGCTTTTCTCACCATATACAAAACTTTGTGAAGTAAAGAATATATTATGCACCTTGATTTTTACAATTTTTTATTATACTATCAAACATGATGCTATAAATGTTTAATAAAGCCATATTTATTTTACAAGTAAACCTTCATAGAACTAAAATTTGAAAATTGCTAAATTTTTATTTTGTGAAATTGATTATTATAGGAGAGAGATTAAAATATAACATTTATAACCAAATATAAAATACTTGTATAGAAATTGAGCAATCTATGCAGAGGTCTTCTTGCTCACAATTACAAAGTAGAAACAACACAACAAAAAAAATAAGTATATAGTCACACAGGTTTAGGACTAGAAAGTTTTATAGAGTGAATAAGTGAGCCTTCAAATTGTTATGCAAGTATAACAAAATATATTAATATTTTATGAAGTGTATTGTAAGATATAAAGACTTGAATAAATGAAAATCAGAATGGGAAAGCTTGAGAATCTCTCAGTCTCTCAATATTTCAATGGCAATTATATATAAGAAGAACAAAGTATATTTCAATAATCCATTATGTGTGAAAAAGATATTATAGCAAAAAGAAATGTTATACATTAGATTTTAAAAGGAAGTCATGTTAGTCTGTGAAGACAATGACCGCTAACCTTCTTACTCAATGAAGAAATTCATCTCTGGATCATCTTGGCAGGTGTTTACAAAAGATAATTTGTTTAATGCTCCTAAAACATATTGACTATTAAAATTGTTTCCGGCCCTCATATTGCTGTGATGTAAAAGTCTAACCAGAGGGGAGATTACCTCTACAAAAAATCTATAAATCCGTAAAACCTATGAGATAGGTACTTAATAAATAAAAAGGTGTGCTGTAAATAATAATGATTTATGCATTATCTGCAGACTATCATGCATAATGCTAATATATTTTTCTGAGTTGCATCTGCCTATATTATTTGAAGAATAAAATTTATTGATCCACTATATTCTATATAGATGGAAGTCTTTTAGTCATAGGTAGTGGGTTTTCCCTTACTGTATACCAGCTTTTTTTGTTTCTTATCATGTGTGACAGTATACTTTTCTCATCTTTTCTGTCTGTATGTGCTTTGATGTAAATCATCAGTTGTTATCCATGGACATTCTTTCCTTATTATGTTTTTTTGATAAAAAAAAATTTGCAAACAGGCTGTTTAAAATAAAGATGCAAAATTATTATAACTCTTGCTTAATTATACTAATTAAAAACCAAATATTAATTTAAAAGTTTAAATCTTCTGATAGAGTTTTTTAATACACTCAATTGAGGTGTCTTGTGACTACTGACCACTTATTTTTAAAGGATTTAACTTTCTCTTTAAAATATTTAGTGGTAGAAAAAATAGGAGAAATGTACATATTAAATTATGATAGGCACATTTGATAACACAGAGTAATCTCACTTCCACAATTGCTCTGAATTCAAAATTGTAAAGTTTAGTAGGAGCAGGGAGAAATAAAGTTGAGCATCAAAAACTGACACTGTCACAATAAAGAACATAACTTCAGTTATCCACTTTATTATAATCATTTGTCCAACTCTGAGGAAAAAGAACAAATGTTCATGCTATAAGTTTTATCTGTTGAAGGCTTTATTCTGTTTGATAGTTTTTTTAATTTTTAGAAGTCCCAATTCAAAAATTATAATTTTATTTATCATTGATTAAAGAGAAATAAGGCTGGAGAGATGGCTCAGCAGTTTGGTTAAAAGTACTGGCTGCTCTTACAGGGTTCTTCAGTTTACAGCATTAACATGCTCCAGTTTCAAAGAATTAGACACCATCTTCTTGCCTCACTGGGTATCAGGCTTGCATGTTGTACATATACATAAAATAAAAATATAAATCTTAAAAATAATTCTTTTGAGAGTTTAAATCAATTACTAGACCCTTTTGTAACTTTACAATCATAAAAGTTGATAATTTCAAATTTTATATATTAAGTATGCTTTTGCAACTGGCATTACACTCAAACTATTCAAAAGTTCAAAGGGATGAGGAGGAAGTCTGTTTGTAGGTTAGTGTTTGTTTCCAGCAAAATGCCAAGGCGATGATCAGCTATTTGTTGCAGGAATAAAGGAAACTCAGAGCCAGATCTCAGGGAAAGGCAGAGATATTAAAGAGAGTAAACACCACAGTCAGACCTCACCCAGCTGTCTTCCAGCTTCCTCAGCCTCACTCCTCCTGGCTTCTTCCTCTCTGTCTTTCTGTGCCTGCCTTAAATGTCCTCTTCACCCAGTTGTTTCACATCCAGGTGAAGATTAAAGGCCTGGCACCACCACTGCCTGCCCAGGAGCCTGGAACTCCCTCTGTAAACTAAATTGGCCTCAAACTGCTGGGATTAAGGGCATAGGTCACCACTCCTGGATATTTGCTGTGCTAGGATTAAAGGTGGAAAACACTACACGGATCCTCCTGGATTGACTGTGGATAGATTCTTCTGATATTTCAGATTTTTTTTTTATTAAATATGAAACATATCCCCACAGCTATTTTACTAGCAATCCCTTACCTACAAAGCATGCTTGCAAGCATAGCATTATTATTATTGGTCTGGTTTTACTGTGTAACTAGAATTCTCCACATCTAATAAGATCATGACCTAATGTCAAGCTATCAGTCTATCAATAGGAATTATTCTCATCTACTCAGTTTTAAAATGTTTCTGGTCAAACGGTGTTTCAAAATACCAGCCTCTGTGTTTGTGCTTCTATTTAATAAATACAAAAGAGGTTTAAAAGGGTTGAGTCAGCGTGTCTGGCCTTACTTTTGATTTGTTTTTAAATGATAATAATAGCAGGGAAAAATGAACCATGATGAACCATGACCCTCCCATTTTCTTCCAATTTATGTGTAAAAGATGAAAATTGTATAAGCGATGGCTTTCAAGTTATCTTCTGTCATATGGGGCTGCATCTTGTGTAGTTGTGTAGTGTGTAGCTACTCTCCCGTGTGTTTTTGGAAACGTAAGTTGTATAACCATTTCTTTTCAGTTATACATTTTTGTATCTTTCACATTTGTCTTTGAAGATCACTCTTGGGCAATAATGCAATTCATAATTTTAAAAGAAAGAATTAGATGTGTATAGTGTTTCTTCCTTAATCCTCTCTTCAGAAAATTGCCACTTTCAAATTTATCAAGGAGCAACTAAAAAACTATCAAAATTACTAAAACTGTCATAAATTCAAACCAGAGTTCAGTTGTGTTATGAAGGAAGAACAGCACATGAAAATGGGACAAGATAAAAATAAACCAAATATACAGAAGAAAAGTAAGTTATGAGATAGTGAGAAGAATGACAACAAGAAAGAGTAAATTAAAGTGAGAAAGTGGGAAAAGAAACATTCAGGGGGAAAAAAACCCCAGGACATTAATTCTTCCTTCTCTGAGAAGACTATGCTTCCTCCAGTCAGTTAGTAAAATCAAAGGTCTGCATCCTCAACCTCACTGAACTACTAAGTTGGAAAAATAAAATTCAAGCAAAATATTTTCTCAAGTGCATCCTGAGTTTTACCCTTTGCATCCATCAGATTACAGAGGGAAGTTGATCAATTAATTTACCTCCTTCACTCCCTAATCTCCTTTGACACTATTGTGTGAATTACATTTGTTCCTTGACAGTTTCATACATGATTACAATGAAGCCTGATGAGTCCATCTGCCTTTCTTCTCTTTTACTTTCATTCCCTATAAACGTTCCTCTCTACAAGTCACATTTAAAGATTCATGACGTGTGTGTGTGCATGTGTGTTTCATTTAGTTTAACAGGGTATATATGTGTTATTGCTGGATTATAGCTCTCCACTGGAACCTCATGTAGTTACTAGATTTTTATAAAACTGAAGATCATAATTTCTGTTGCAAATTGTTCATTAGCACCCCCTAAATTTCTATTTCATCCATGTCTAAACACTTGAGGAGCCCATTTTTTGTACAAACCAGTGAAGACATTAGAAGCTGATTTGAGTTGTTGATTGTGGTGACTATGTCTTTCCTCCAGAACATGGCCCTTTACAGCCTTTCTTCTTGTCTTTTAGTTTCTGGATCTTTTTGTTCCTTGTCCATAATGTTTCCAGAGCCTAAGAGAGGATTATATAACTACCCTACCTAGGGATAGAGATGATATGGGATGCCTTTCTGCATGCTGTGAATATCATAGGTTGATAAAGTGACTGTTTTGGCTTATAACAAGACATCTTATAAGTAGGTGGGAAATCTGAGCATAGATAAAGGGAAATGAGGACAGAGTCAGACAGAGATTCTGTGAGCTCCTACTAAAGAGCAAGGTGTAAAGGAATTCAAGTAAGTCAAGTGCCATGTGGCAAGACAGATTAATAAAAACGGGTTGAGTTAAGCTGAAAGAGCTACCAATAAATTCTGAGCCATAGCCAAGCAGCAGGTAGTTAATATAAGCCTTTGTATGTTTATCTGGGGATAAGCTCTTGTGGTTGGTCTATTTGGGACAGCTGGTCCAGATCTTGGGGATAGTCTGGGCCAGAAGGTTTCACATAATGTCCATAAGGAATTTATCTATCATTTGCTCTCAGTGTCTTGTGCCTCTCATTCTCTGTGGAAATAAAAAGAAAACCACTTCTCCAAAGTAGCATACCTTTTTATTTGAATTGTAAGTCAACTCATTTACCAAATATAGAGGTTAGATTAATTCAGCAGCATTTATAATCAAATGGCCTTTAGCAGCTTTTACTACTTCATTTTCAGTCAGAAAAACTTAGACAAGACAATAACATACAGTATCCAGTCTCTATGTAATTTCTATCTTTATGTGGCTTATTATTCTTATTTTACTCTGCTTTTAAAGGACTTTCTCTACCCTTTTTCCTTTTTTCTCTCAAGCCTATATATATTTTTAAAGATTCAAAACCATTTAAAAGAGTATTTGAATCTGTCTCTACTGTACATCTTTTATCTTTTTTCTATTTCTGATCACACCTTTTCTTGGTTATGGTGGCTGACTCCATCTAGATCCCTCTATTTCTTTCTGTCTCTGACCATACCCTTAATCTGCTAAAGTGTGACTATGGCTAAAGGTTTCACTAGGGTGGTTGGATCATTTCACCCAGCTCCTAGTCAAGTCAGAGAGAGTTTGACTTTTTGCCAGTGGTACTGGCAGACACAATTACCACTCTGAGAAATTTTATGGTCCATATGTAAGTACTCCCTTCTGCTGTTCATGAACTTCATGTAAGTATTTGACAGAGGACACCTTAAAGGACTCACAAGTGTTTTGCTGCTAGCACTGAGTCAGGAAACTTTTCTTTAAAAAGCTCCAACTCTGCTTGCTCCAGCAAATAGGCCTTTCCAAAAGAAAGCTACTACTAAGATGCCTTCTTTGGCTCAGTTCCCTTTTTGCTTGTAAAAGCAATAACTTAAATCTGTCATAAGCAGCTTGTTGCTTACATCAAGGTTCCTGTGAGACTTCAGAAATAGGCCTTGTTCTAGCTTAAGCTGCATGCAGCAAACCCACCATTTTATAATTGAAACCCATATGCCACTTAGTCTGTACCAGGACCCAACTGAAATACACTACTTAGAAGCTCTTTTGACTCCATTTCTGTGCTCTACAAATACTTTTAAGCTTTCTAAGGCTTTATGTGGATGTGAAAAATTCATATTGGAGTGCCATTTGTAACAAGAAGTTTCTGGTCGGACTAGTCCCAAAGTCTGGACCTGTATGCTGCTTCTTAGGCCCTCAGAATGACTCAGATGCTTATATTAATTACATACTGCATAGCTCATGGCTCAGGCACATTGCTAGCTAGTGCTTGCATTTTAATTCAACCCATTTCCAATAATCTATCTTGCCACATGGCCTGTAGCTCACCTATTTCTTTTCATCTTGCTTCATAGGCGGCTAGATTGCATCTCCTGGGACTTTGCCCTCTCTCTTCTGCATCTATGCCTGGATTTTCCACCTACTTCTAAGATGCCTTGCTTTCGGTTGAAATTGTTTCTTTATTAACTAATAATATTCACAATGTACAAAAAGGCATCGCATATCAGCATTGCTACACCTTTTATTAGGAATTGGAATTAGAGTCAGGAAAAGGCATTTTTCCTAGGTAGTAATTTTGATTTTATAGGTTGAGCTTAAGAATCTTAAAACTCACTGTACTGTAGTTTCTTTGGACACTACAGTCAGTAAACAAATTCATATTCCTAATAAACAATTATATTGCATATCAGAGCAAATATTGTGGTCAATAATCTTACTACTGACTTTAAGAACTCAATGTTAAATGATTTGTGATATCCAAGACTGTTACACAATTTAGTAGAATATAAAATTGTGTCAATGAGAAATTGATTGGTGAAATCAGAAAAATGAAGCTGAGAAAAAAGTATTTGAGCTAAATTTTCTAGACTAAACCCGTTAGCTTCTTAAGCCTTATCTTCATTTGAATCCATTCTAAATTGATTTAGATGATATTGTACCTTCCACACCAGTTAATATTGAGTTGGACTAAAAACAATAAAATGTCACACAAATATTCCTTTCCCCTCATTTATTGAAAATATATTTCTTTCTCACATAACATATTCTGATTACAGTTTTCCCTCTTCCTACATCTTCTAGTTCCCAACACATTATTCCACTGGAGTTCGACAAGACAAACTATAGAAAAAGCCCCAAAGAAGGCACGAGAACCAGAGACCCACTCATTTAACACGTGGAAATCCCATAAAAAACACTAATTTGGCAGTCATAATATATACACAGAAGACATGCTGCAGAACATGTAAGACTCTGTGTAAGCTGCCTCAGTCTGTGTGAGTTCATCTGTGCACTGTTCATGTTGATTAGAGAGTCTTGTCTCTTACTGTTCTCTATCCTCTATAGCTGCAACTTATTTTTCCTTCTTTTTTGTGGGGTTTCTTGGGCCCTGAGAAGAAAGATTTGATAGAGACATCCTAATTAGAATTAAATGTTTCATGATCTCTCAATCTGCATAATTTCTAGCTGTAGGTATTTTTATTTGTTCCCATCTGCTAAAAAAGGGAGCTTTACTTATGATAGCTGAACAAAACATTGATCTAAGAGTAGAGCAGAATGTCATTAGAAGTCAGTCATTATATATAAACTATATTTATAAACATTAGTGTTTAACTTTACCAGAGGACTCTGGGATATCTAGTCTCTGGCTTGTGGTCATTTAAGCAATGTTAAGTATGGATTCTTTCTTCTGGTGTAGGCCTAAGTTAAATCAGATATGGTTGGTTAGTACAACAATTATTGTGCTACCAAAGCCCCAGCATAACTTGAAGGCAGCACACCAGTGCAGATCAAAAAGTTGTGGCCCCCTTGGTGTTTATGTTTCTTACTTGGTGGTATGTAGACTACCTTCTTATATTAAATACTCTAGAAGTTAGGGGTGAAGACTGTATGGAAGCAACAGTTTGTCTTATCCATATTCAATGTGTTGTTTTAGCATTGTCTTGAACAACAGGGTCTTATTGTCCCTTTTTGGAGTGCCATCTGTTGTCTTGGTAACACTTTGGATTGTTTGGGGAATCATTTTGTGAGTCCTTTAAAAGTGAACTTCATATCTGCTTTTAACAGAGTAAAGAAACAAAAATAGATGCCTTAGTTCATAGCTACTTCCTCCGTTGTTTAGTTTAGAGAACTGTATTATTCAGCACTAATAGTTGTATAAATAGAAACCCGAGAAATAAAGTATTTTATATATTTCATTTCCCATCAATGAAGATAACTAAAAAAGAAACTTAGACTAGCATAGCATATGAAAAAACATTCCACACTGTAGGAAAATCTCATAAGGGCTGATATTTTCCAATAGTGTGTATGGCTGTGATTAGTCATCAACAGAACAAAAAATAAGAATATAAATAAAAAATGTTAACAGTGGTAAGATTTAATTTATAAATATATACTATTATGCAAAAATACCTTTCTATTTTTTTTAAATTCTCACATTTCCCATTTCTAACAGAAAATGTGTACAAGAAAAAAAAATCTACTGTGACCTACAAAAATATCTGTAATAAAAACTGTTCACTGAGTTTAAATAGATTTTTCACTTCACTAAATCAATGATTACTAGAATGAGCTAGGCTATGTGTCATTCTAGAGTCTTTTTTGTCTAATGTGCAAAAGGCCAATTTAATAGAGTGTAATGTACACTTCTGAATAGTATTGGTAATGCACAGTAATCAAAATATATTTATAATCTTCCAAAATTTAAAACTACACAAGTTACATCTGTGGATTTTTCTCTTAATGTTTCAAAGTTCTAATATAACAATGGTACAATATTCTTTGTTCTTATTGTTATATCTTCCTTTCAGTTGTTGGTAGTTGTGCCATGCCCCACTGAGACAAGAAAAAATTCTAAATAGAAAGTCTTGACACAGGGTTTCAGACAAGAAGATTGTTTCCTGAAAGGATATCATGAAATCAATACATTTCCACAAATGACCAGCTTAATCATTCAGTCCTCTAGTCAAAGGACCCCAAGTGAGCTTCTATACTGCCTCTCTGTTTTCAAACCTGAGAAGCTACTCAGCAACACATTAAGCATCACATAGGAGAAAGAGGATCTGCAGAGTTATATATTGACTTGAAGAGAGGGTATTGAAGATCTAATAAGAAAGTGACAACATCTGTGTTTTAAATGTAATCATTTAAAAAATTCTATTTATATTTTTCTTGTTCTATTTAGTATTCTACAATCTTTTATATTATAGGAACTAAAATAAATGCAGCAAAAAAAAAACCTTTTCTACTTGATAAAGAGATATTTGCCTTTAATAAACCTCAGAAGTTCTGTAGAAAACTATAATGAAATCATTCTCTGTTCTAAAAGTTTGCTGGAAAACACCATGGACACCAGATAAAGATAATAGCATGGACATAAAATTGTCAAAGTATTTTACAAGTGCCTTTTAGAGCAGATATATCTACTGTGTCATAAAAACTCCCATTTACAAATAGAAAACATCATTTTGTTGTTATTCTTGTAGCCTCAGAATCCTAAAACAATGACTAGTGTGACCTAGCTAAGATTCAGCTACAACTGTCACCTTCTCTATTTCTCTGGTCCAGCTGACATGCTCCCACAGTTCCATTCTGCCTGGAAGGGACATAGATTTCTCTTTTTCATGGGACAAAAGAATCATCTTGATTTTAAAATTGACCCAAAACCATGTAACTGCTTCAGTTGAAAGACTTCCCTCTAGGATAGTGATGTATGATCTGCAGTATCCTCTATGTGGAACTTCTGTTCTGAAAAGAAGATAATTGTGATAATAACTCTTTCTGATTTCTTTATCAGTGTTGTGTCTCCACACACAGTTTCTTATTTACTGATAGCTCAGCTGAGTATATCTAGTATTTCATTTATTTTAAATTAAGCTGCTGTTTGTCAATCACTCACTTGAGGATTATGACTTGCAAACTACGTAAAAAAATAGTAAATACTTTTTAAAATTCTACACACTTAGTTGATACTGTATTTTTAGCTTTTCTGATAGTAGTGTCTTAACAATTTTAAGTTCTTGACATTTCTATTTAGTTAAAACTTCTATGACAGAAAAAAAAACAGTGTAAAAAAGAAGCAAGACTTAGTTTGACCTACAGTTTTGAAAGTTCTTATTGTTGACTGACTACATGATTTTAGAGCTGTGGTATGGATGCCAAGAAAGAAAAGGTGATGACTTCATAACAGCAAGAAACAGCCAACAAAGCAGGAAAGGTCAGGGGTGAGATGGATAATACAAGAAAATACTCTCAGTGATATACATCCTTTAGACAGGAACTATATTACCAGCTGTGATCCAAGCCTTCAGTATTTGAGGTTTTGCCATGATTGTTTCATTTTCAACCTTGTAAGAAAATCTTTACATCACGTTTTCAGTAATGGGAATATATATCACTATTAATGAAAATACAAGGTCTGAGACATTCCTATCTGGTACCTAGATCACTTGTTAAGTATCCATTTGATTTGCCCTTTCAATAGTAAAAATGGTGACAAAAGTAACAATTTATATTTGAAATGATAATATACTGTCACAGGCATACTATTGTTGCTGTTTAGAGTGTGGTCTGTAAGGTGTTTGTTTCTATAGCCAAACAGGCAAAAATAGGAATTACTCTCAAGAAATGAGCAACTGCAGTAAGAAAAGAAATATGTTAAGTGGCTTTATACAACATAAGTATGTTTTTCCAGTACATATGAAATATGAGTGTTAAAACAAACCAAAGTTGTAAACAAGACCAAAGAAGTTGTTAGGTAATTAAAGTGTAGTGACTAATGAGATCAATTTGTGTCAAAAGATTTCTCAATGTATGAAGACAAGATTGCAGTTGTACAAAGGCTACTAATTGGTTACTAATTTTAAACACTAGGAGTCAGGCTGGAGGTGAGAGAGATGTTCAGAAACTAGAACCAATATTACTACATAAATAGATTGATGTGAGACAAGAAGGATCAAAGGAATAATAGGATGTGTATGTCTACATCTACACGGGAATCTGTGCTAGATATTATAATTATAACAACAGAGTGTATCTGCTGTGAAAATTACTGAGAGCAGCCAGACAAGGAATTTAGGAGACAAAATAAAAATTTTTTGCTTAGAGGAAAGAAATATCCTGATTCTGCCTCTGTTGTTAGATGTTCCTTTAGTAAAATCCAAGATCAGTAAAATAAAATCAATAAAGACAAAAATAAATCACAAATTAGGCTTCAATTTTATATACTCTGCTAATAGAGTTAATGGAATGTCTCTCTTAGATGTTTTCAGGAAGATGTCATCTTGAAGATTTCACTACTTCCTTACCACCAGGAAGATTTTGCATTATTTCCTACTTTCACTATAGTTGCGCTAGGTTGGTGCAGAGGGCATAGAAACTGGGGAATTTCTCAAATCCACACTTTAGGTGAGCAGCATAACTTTATAATAGGTCAACATAAGTTATATAGTATCAACCTATAACTGTAATAGTTAATAAATTAATAAATACCACAGTTACTTCTGGCTGTAGTTATCCAAGTCATTTATTATAAATATAAGCAATGAAGGAATTAACCTAAAACTATGGACTGTCAGAGGGAATTTTGAGGAGAGACATGAAAGATAGGAATGCCACCATTATTCAAGAACAGCATAATCCAAATGAGCAAAATTTAAAAGATGTATGTGTTATTAAAAGTACCAACAAAATTATGAAATTCCATGCAATGAAACTGCCTCACTTTGGACTAGAGGTCAAAGTTTGAGATTAAGTTAAATACTTTGAACAATGATAACACAACAAATATCTGCCTATATCAATGTATTCAACCACCACCTCTCAACAAGTTTCCTGATCTGATTTAGATTTGTTCTCCAAATATGAATTTTCAATGAAATAACAGCAAAGAGGGAGAAATCTACTGGATCTGTAGAACGGATAAGAAAAGTTAGAGGGAAAAAAGAGGGGAGCAATTTTAACCTGGTAAGGTCAAGGTAAATGAACCAAGAATTTTAAAATTTTAGTTTATTACATTTACTTTATTTTGTAATTATATGTGGGGAGCAGGGGAGCACACAACAGTGCTTGTGTGGAGGTCGGGAACAAAAGTAAGTCAATTTTCTTCTTCCACAATTTGGAACCTGGGATTGAACTCAGACTGCCTGCTATTTATACACGTGTAGATAACTTTATACATTCTATCATTTTGATTATCATTACAAACATCAAAAGTTGTGGCAATGAAGGGCAGAAGGGCAGCTGGTGAAATATTTTAAGCTTATTATAGAAAACAATTTATCTTTAATATTAGATACTTGGTGTTGGCTGTAGTGTTACTTTGTTAGTTCTTCTATTGGTTATTCCATATTTTCTTTGGACTGTTTAGAAACACTGCAGTATGTTTAGTGTTTTAAATAAATGGTAGGAAAATGAGTTTTAGTGCTGAGTTGGTTAAACATAATGAAGTTACTCTATAAAATGATAACTGATAAAATTTTATTTGGATTCTTCCAGGAAATGCATGATGCAATATTTTTAGACATAAGATATAGAAGGTACACACATTCCCACAGTTGGCTTTCTTTTTGTGGCACTGAAGAATGAACCTAAGACTACATACAGGTTAAACCAGAGAGCTACCACTCAGGTAAAATCCTCACCGCTATTCTTCATAAAAGAACCACATCAACTGGTAACATGAACACACCAGTCTTTCATGTGGGTTCCCTACACAGGCAATTCTGAAAGAGGAGGCAAATTCAGTGGCTACACTGCTGGTTCACTGTCTTATACTCCAATGGCATCTCTACTGAAACATGGAAGCTTTGTGGGCGTGAGAGTTACACTGACTAGAGTATAGCATCACTAAGGACACAGGTGGCGTATATTCATTCTGTGTGCTAATTTGGGGACAACTATAAGATATACTGGATAAGAGTTCACTGGAGGGTTTTAGAGAATGTGTCAAATGGTGGAGTAGATTGAAGAAGAAATCAACAGCAGGGAAAATCTTGGAATGGTAAAACATCGTAAAGACCCATACTGTGGATCATAGACAGAAAAGTGGAGGAAAGACAAATCTTTGTATATAAAAAGTCACATGACATTTTCCTACACATTTTCATGCCTTGTATTTGCCAAATAACATATTATAATATTGCACCTGTGGTGGTTTAAATGAGAAAGATATCCTTTGGCTCATGTATTTGAATACCAGGTATTTGAACTATTTGGGAAAGTTTAGGGGATGCAGCCCATAGGAGAAAGAGGAGTGTTTTTATTACTGGGAACAAATTTTTGAGGTTTCAGAATCCCAAAGTATTCCCGGTTACCTTTCCCTATTGTGTGCTTGTGGATCAGGATATACATTCTCAGATACTCCTCCAGTGCTAAGCCTACCTTCCTACGACCATGTTCCTTGCTATGGTGATTATGGTCTCTAACCAACCATCTGAAAATGCAAGCTCCAAATACACCCTTTTATAATTTGTTTTGGTAAAAGTGTCTTATCACAGCAGTAAAACAGTAACTATCTATCATGATATCCTCCATCTTCTGATAAAATCAGATTTTAAAAATGATTTTAAAACATTTAAAGTTATCAGTTTTAATTATGAAACAATTGGATCTGAAAAATATACCTGAAGCAATCAGTAGAATCTCCTCTGCTTAAAAGCATCAAAATGTTATCCAGGCACCTATAAGTCAGCCTTTGGGGTTGAGACTAAAATCATCATACTATTTGATATTATTAGTATTAATTATTATTTTAACATTGTTAAGAAGTTAATTATAAAATAGCCCTGTAAATAGATGAACATTATCACTTTAATTGGCATAGCTTTGAAACAATAACTTTAACATACCTAAAAAGTTATATAATTCTACTTATTTATGGTGTAAGAATCATAAGACATTTTAATGGCAAGACTAAATTTTTATTACATTTTCTCATTTGATGATACCAAAACACTTTGTTTAAAAGTTAAGAACAAATAAGAGCAATTCTTTGGACAATAACATGCTTACTCTCTATATAGAACAATCTATTTCTATTGATTTTTTTTGCCTTAATATTTTCTGAACCAGTTTCCAAGCTGACTAAAACACAACTTTAATATTGTAAGGTATTTAGAACTTCACTATATAGACCTAAGATATTACTTTATATTTAACTCTGTGTGTGTGTGTGTTCGTATGTGTGTGTATGTGTGTGTGTATGTGTGTGTATGTGTGTGTGTGTGTTTGTATGTGTGTGTGTGTGTGTGTGTGTGTGTGTGTGTGTGTGAGTGAGTGATGGATACTGGTAGAAGGTAAGCACATAGAAAGGAGCTCATTAGATTAAGAAGAAAAGTACTTAAAATCCATGGTGGGACAACATATAATTGCAGATATAGAATTATAAGGGCTTAAACGGGGCATCAGGGTATAACAGGGGTGGGAACACGGCAAGAAAATGCTGAAGAAGAAATGGGAGAAAGAATCAAAGGTAAGAATGCATCAAATGAGCATAAAATGGGATTGGAGGGATGGCTCATTGGTGGAGAATTCCCAGTGCTCTTCCAGAAGGCCAGCATCCATGACCAGCTCTTCAAAACTCCTTGCTTTTCTCAATTCAGATATCAGATTACCTCTTCTGACCTAAGTGACGTAAAAATGGACACATACACACAAATGAAATACATAGATAAAATCTTACTAATTTTAATAAAGAAAATTGTTCCTTTTTAAATTAATTTAATAAATAAATAAATGGTTCTTTTTTGCCCCTAGAAAGTTTTCTATCACAAAGATGAGGTAAAATTTTCTCCTGAAAAGGGAGGGGGGTGGATTCTATAGCTCTGCCTTACCACTCATGTCTCATCAGGCATATATGGCTTAACAGTAATATGGGTAACATTTAGCATTGGATTTGATCATTCCTTTGCCTTTACTGGTTTTGTCTCCAGCTGCCCATTGCCAGTGTGTCTCAGAGCCATACTTCTCTGAATCATTCCCCTCATGTGTTAGCATCTTCTTGGTGACACAACATAATTTCTAAAATAAAATAATCTTTGAAACTAGAGAAGCTGCTTGCTTAATATATCACTCAGCCTGAGACTACAAAAAAGGTATTGTAATGATTAATGCACTAAAATTCATATTCCATTAAACTCATTGTAATCTCTCAATATTTATGATCATGTGTGAGAAACTGGTTAGCTTATATTTCTGTCTGGGTGGCTTGGAAAAAAAGTCTTCTGATTGGACCTGTGGTGCTGTGTATAAATTGGCATATAAAAATTCACCGAGTTGGTGCATGCTAGAGAATCATCTACAGTGTTTCTGGGGGAAATTTTAGAAATCTTCACAGGAAAATGTGAAAGCCAGCCTTAGTTAGAAACTTCTCTTGTTAAACATATTTTATAACAAAATTTAGCTCTGTATAAACTAATCTAAGAAGTTCACAGCAGTTGAGACTCATGCACAAGACTTGTGCTAGCTCAAGCCAAACAAAATCCCAACATGGAAGAGAGAGAACATGGAGAGTGAGTACCAAATTCCAAACTAACTAAGGATGTAGGCAGTTGGCAAAGCTTCTGAGAGCAGCAAAATCATTTTTAATGGAGTAGCCCTTGGTGGGTTGACCACACTCTAGGGGAAGGTCACACAACTAAAAGTATATGAGCAACACCAACTATAATTGTGAGATTTCAAAAAAAAATAATAGGACACAAAGCTGAGTGTGTAGGCAATGGGGTAAGATAGACCTAGAAGGAATAGAGACATAGGTGGTAAATATAATCAAGACATACTCTGTAAAAATCTCAAAAACTAATAAAAGGGGCAAAGTGTAAAAAAATACATAATTCATAAATAAAGATCTCCACATGTGACATTGTTTGGTCACTCCTTTGTGACACCAGAATATTCCTTTTACTATAATGTACATCAGCACACTGTGGCTACTGAATGTTTTAACTACCTTGCTGTTTATCTCAATAAATAAAGGATTACAAAAATGTCACACTTTTGATTTGTAGTTTTCAAAGATTTGACCTTTCCCCCTGTTACATACCCTGGTTGATTCCTAGATGTTCTTCAGAGATGAACAACAGTTCTCCTAGGTGTGCATGGCCAACAATACAAACATGCCTTTTGTTTCCTCATCAAATATTCTATTGATCATAGTTGGTTTGTAATAAATGACAAGGCAGAAGATATGTATTTACTTACTTAGAGAATTGCCCCTATCATAAAGTTACTAAAGTACATTTGGAATGCAGGTGTTCTCTACACAGAGAAGCATCTGTAAACTTCTAAATGTGCATGTGTTCACATATGGCTGTGAATTCTAAAAGATATTGGTAATCTCTCCTGCTTACAAGTAAATTTTAAATAGTAATAGCAACAGCTTGAGAAAAATACACTATATAAAACTGTTTTAAATCACAAATAGCATTAAATATGATCAAGTGTTGTACATTAAAATGGGGACACTAGAGGTTATTGCTTGATTACTGTAATTACTGCAAATAGTAGAAAAGAAAATAAATAGAAAAAATTAATTCATGAAATTTTATAATAAGTAAAAAATATCAGATTAGAGATCAGCTCCATTATCTAAAAAAATCAATAACAGATAAAGTGATTAAAATTACTTGTCAATGTGTGGATCTAGAAAATAACAAATAACTACAAATAAGGTATTTTTATGATACTTAACTGCCAACAAAGTTTTAATGAGTCTATTACAGTGTGCAATTTTTTGATAAAATTAAAACAATACTACATATTTTCTTGATAATGTTTCAAATCTCCATAATCACAGTAAATTCTTATCAACTATAATTTATTATCATTTATTTTCTTAAAAGTCTCATAATTTGGGGAAAACACTTTCATATTATTCCATTTCAAATTCTGTAGCAAGAAATCATAATTAAGTTAATAACAGTCTTTTACATGCAAATAGTAGAAGTTCCCTCCTTCCTTATTTTTTTGAAAGTAGATGCAATTCATAGGGTAATTAATAAAAAACTTTGCAGTAGAGTTATTAAATTCTTGTGTATAAGCATGTGATGGTGTAAAATCGTGGCATAAATCAATCATTTTCAATGTGACACTATTGAAGAGCTATATCACTAATTAACAGGCTGAACTCTAGAACCCCCACCACTCCCTTCACTGATGTTTTTTACTGAGTTCAATACCAATGCTTTTTAAACATCAATACTGTAGCTAACTCTAGAGCATCACTCTTTAAAATGTAGGAAAACACCCATCTGGTTTGACATTAAGAACTCAAGCATGAGGAGAAATGTCGATGATATGCATAGGAAATAAATTTTACTAAAACAGTACAGAAATTTAAGCAGGTGAGCACACTACTGACATAAAATAAGCAAGGATGAGCAAGTTTATGAAAGATCATAGGACCTCCTAAACATGTAACACAGCGGTCCAACTGTGAATATAGCCACAGTAGATGGACTCCCATGTGGTTGTTAGGTAGGCATGCACAAATGAAAGTTTATATGATTATTATTAAGGTAAGGTGGGAATTTGTGATCCACCAAACACTTATAAGGATGAATCAGTGCCCAAATTCATGTGGAACTTCTGCCACACGTAGGTGAAGAAAAAAGACCTCTTGTAATGTGCTGTGAAATAATCCTTCTGTATACTTGTTGTGCCCTGGTTGTGAGACCCCAGAAGAGACTACCAGTGATGAGAATTCTCCAAAATGCAAAAGCAAGGTTTATTGAAATGCAAGTTGCCCAAGGACCCTGTCAGGAGCACAGATGTGGCTATGAGGATGTAGCTGCCTCTTTGCAAGTTGGGTTTTAAAGACAAAACCATAAGGTTATACATCTAGGGGTCTTAGTATGGATACAATTCTGATTATCTCATTTTGGGGGGACTTTCCAGATTTCCTCTATTATCTTAGACATCTGTTTGTCAAACCTTTCACTCTAGAATATTCCCTAGCTTGGGACATTCCATGGCTATCAAATGGCCCCAGGCTATGTCAGTGGTAGGACATTGCCTGGTTAATTAGCTGCTATCAGATGTCCCCTAGGCTATTCCTTGTTTATACTTTGTTCTCAGCAGAACTCAGGCCTTTTTCAAACTGGGTTTTAGGGACTTTTGCTCAAAACAGAGGTGCTTCTCAGGTTTTTCACACTGTGAATATATATTATACTTATTGGTTAATAAAAAGCTCAAGATCAGTAGCTGGGCAGAAAGGTAGGTAGGAAAGCCAAACTGAGAATGATGGAGAATAGAAACATGGAATCAGGGGAGAAACCAACCATGTTTCCAGGAGCAGGGCATGCTGGAGGTCCGGTAAAGCCATTGCCATGTGTAGAATGTAGATTAATAGAAGTGGATCAATTTAAGTAATAAGAGATAGTAATAAGTATGAGCTATTGGCCAAGCATTTATAACAGAAACCTTTGGCCCAACAAGGTTTTCTCTCAGGGTCCAAGAGATAGCACTATTACTTGCAAGAGACTCTATAGAATTTAATAAAACTCACAGCAATTTCTTTCCTTTTCTTACTTCATTTTTTATTGGTAGGACAACTACAGCAGTAAAAGTGTAGGCTTATATACGCAACAGGCAGTCATTCTCTGGCAAGACAATGTGGGGCATGAATTACTTGGGGTCATAAAGAAGGGTGATAAGATTTGCACTCAGGCAATAACTGTCAATTTTGGTTTATGACACAAAGGTGGTGGTGTCTATTCAAAGTTTTTCTTTCAGGGGTCAACTAAAGATTAGAGCAGCAAGACAATCGTACAGGGGAAAATCATGTGCCCTAACTGCAATCCTAAGTGTGGCTAGGTATAAGGTTTAAAGTTTATTGATCAGCAAAAAACGATAAACAAAGCTCTGTGCTATTTCTATAAGATCTTCTTGGAGCCATTTTCTGATGGGAAGGGTGAGTGTTCTTCTTGGTTGCTAACAATGGAGGAAAGCCTGAACTTTAGTTCTGCTATAGCACTTTCCCTAGGAGGGGGTCTCCAAAGCTTAATTTCCCCAGTAAGGGGACCTGTCACCTTTGAGCTGCTCAGGTCTTAAAGTACAGCACTTCGGAACAGATGTTTGTTTCAATACCTACAACTAGGATTTGGTAAATTATCTTTTCCTTATATCTTAGACAATAAACCTTTACCTTAGAATCCTGTGTTAATGAATCTAGGTGTAAATACAGGGAGTTAAAGCCTAAGATTAGTTAGCTCTGGATAGTTCTCTATCAGTATGGGTCGTGAATTTAGGAAGCTGTCCTTGGATGTTTGAGAAAGGTTTCAAATGGGTTACTTTTTCCTAGAGCTGACTCTGTCCAGATGTTTACTAGTAAAGGTAATTGCAGGGAGGGCAGACATCGAGTCAGCTTTGGGCAGAATAAAGGCCTAATTTGTGAGAAAAGAGATCCCGTGTGACTGTTCTCACACACAGATAGGAGGGATTATCCATGTGCCCCAAATGTATGTGAGAAACTGTGCCCAGTAAGTGATCAATTACTCTGCTAGAAGTTCCTAAGAAATAAATTCCAAGGAAATAACAAATGGGAAAGCTATAATCACACACAAGATATTCTCTGTAGGAAACAGCTAACACATTCAGAGGCAAATAACACCAAGATTCCTTGAGTATTTGGCTTTACCGCCATCAGGGCCCTTGGATCTGATGGGTCAGCCTTGTCAATACCAACTGAATTTATACTTCATATTTCTGTGACTCCCAGCACATTTATAAATAATACATGTCTCAGTGTGATAATTTTGAAGCAGCTGCTTGGACAGCAAAACTTTGTCTACAATAATGTTTTCTGATAATTTTATTTACACATATAACCCAGATACCTCCTAGGAGGTGTTCAGCGATGTTTTTTTATTTGCATTTATATCTCTTTACCTATGTGTAATGCCCACCATTTCTCATGTGGACTTGCATTCGTTTCAACATTCATATATTCATCCAAACAAGTAGACCTCACACAGGTTAGTCTAGACTTTATACATCATATTTCTCTCTCAAGCCACCTGAAGTGATTTGGTATCTACTTTTGGTTGTTAGAGATATGTCAGCATTTTGCTACTTCTTTCCATTTGGTGCATTTGCTCTGTGAATTGTTAATTTGGAATTTTACTCTTCAGTGTTATCATTACACACACACACACACACACACACACACACACACACACAAAGCCAAAACATTATGTGATTATTTTCTACTGATAGACTGATTTATTTTTCTAATATATTAATCATTATCCATTTGTTATTACAATCCAAATAATGCATAGAACTGACTATTGTTATTTGCACTTGATCATTTCTTTAACTGGGCAAAAGACACATAAACTTCAGGAGTTATATCTATCCAAATGAAGCAACAATATTGCAAAAGCTGCTATAGGCCTACAGTGAGAAGGTGACTTACTGTAACTATCCAATTAGGGAAGAATATGGAGTAGGCAGTGCACTCAATTCCTACTTGACAATCGAACATAGTGCATCAATATTATACAGATGAAACTTTTAATAGGTCAACAGCATTCAGTCTCAAGATTTCTGTTGTGAAAATGCTATAGAAAAAAATTACTCTATACATGGACAAAACATTGTTAAGTGTTGAACATATACAAATAAGTACCTTCAATAATTAGGAGTTGTTACTGTAGCTTATTGAAATCATAGCCATTTTGATAAATAGTTGATTGACCGTAGTTTTGTGCTATCATAACCATTACATAATAGGATATGAACAGACCTTATCAGTTATCTGGAAAGCATACAAAATGCCATAAATGTTAAGATAAATGTTTAATGGACTGCCTCTGCCTTTAAAAGGAGGCCTTTTATCCTTTGCTCCTTTCCTTTCTTTCTGTGAAAGTAGATTTAGAACTTCTAAGTAAAGTTTAAAGGCAGGTTGAACAGAAATTTAGCCTGAAAATTGCAGATACTACTTCCAACAGCATTTTACTTTAAAACCAAAACAAAATAAAAGCCTTCATGTCTACATGTCATGTTTTCACCCGTTATTTATGTGGCCTGCTCTACTTTGTCTTTCACCTGTTTCAATTTTGAGCATTTTCTAGATCACCAACAGTCTCAAAAGACCAAGACGAGGGAATTTTTTTAATATTATTTAGTTACATAATTATATTCATCAATGTTACTTAGCTTTTTCCCTTTCTCAAAGTTGTATCACTGTACTTGGTATTAACAGTAGTTACTATATAGCAACTCTTTGAATAACCAACCTTTGGGTTGAACTCTTTTAGGGGTCTCATATCGGATATTTGAATTACAATTTATAACAGTAGCAAAATTCCATTATAAAACAACAAGAAATAATTTTATGGTTTGGGGTCACCACAACGTGAGGGACAGTACTAAAGGGTCACAGCATTAGGCAAGCTGAGTGCTGCTGCATCAGAAGATTCTGGAAATTTGTTTTTTACATGAAACTTAGCTTTACCGTGGGCGTCTGCTCTCACTGTTGTTATTCTGCCACAGGCTCGTAGCAAGCTCTGTCTCTGGCTTGGACAGTCTCCTGCCCTTGCCATAGCAAAATCTAAGTGATAGAAAAGCAATTTTTATTGATAAAAATGAAAGCCCCATAGGGATTCTGAGTGGAAATGTAAATAATACTTTAATTATATCATTCTGTCTTTATTTCCCTACACATATCTTCCCAATTCCTCAAGTAGTCACTCATAATACTGCCAATCTGTTTCTAAAATAATAACTTTAAAAACTTTACATCAGATGGTTTTGCTATTACATTTTAACTGTGTTGTAATTTTCATGCATAAGAGATAAAACTTTAGTTTTTCCTAAAACATAAAACAATAGTCAAAACTTTGTTTTGTAACTTACATTCTTACTTGATTGTTTACTGTATACTAAGTCATGGAAATCATAGTGTTTTAATGGTTAAGTTGTGTCCCCATTTCTGAGTCTCCTGAATGTTATCTCTATAATATGAACACACACACACACACATACACACCAGAGTGTGTATACATATGCTATATCTGGATTTTATTGTTTTTAACACTCATATATTGCCATTACCGAGAGAGCTCTTTCTTGGTGATAAATCTTAAATCAAGTTGTTTGTCTGTCCCTCAGCTCTGTTTAGCTAAAATATTAAAATTTGTCAGATTAAAAACTTGTTTGTAGTAATTGATTTGCTTATGTTATTGTATCTTTTTCCCACTTGACATACAACTGTTGGGAAAACTATATTGGAGTTTTGCTTCTATTGGGTGCCTGGCAAAAACTTCTAGAACATGGATATTATAGAACAAACCTTAGCATATATATTTAATCATTGTTTTTGTTTATAAGATATTAATTAACATGAAATTTATGTTTTTAAGCATGCTTAACCTAAAACAGTAACATCAATATAAACCCTTATTAATTTTTAAAAACTAAGAAATAAAGGAGGACCCAAAATGTCAAAAATTTTAGATTCCACTGCAACTGGTGTACCAGGAAGTTGGGAGTGAGCAGTCTCCAGTGCTGGAAACCCAACTCAGGTCTTTAGCAAGGACAAAACACTCTCTTAACCAAAAATGATTTCTCCAGTTACTTGAGCATTTCAAAGAGGAAATTGGTCCATTAATATTTGTTTTCATAATTCTGAAATTTAAACACAGAAGCACAGAGAGTGATCATATTTAAAACAGTACTTGACTCATGTCATTGATATTTTTTAGACCAGTCATACTTGGTTTAAGCCTAGGTTTCTAGGCTATTGAGTCTCTAGTTCCTGGCCTTCCAAGCAGTGCTGGGCATGGGCTTCCTCTCATGGAGTTAGCATCAAATTTATCAGACATGGTAGACCACTTCCACAGGTTCTGAACCACCATTGCCCTAGCACATATTGCAGGCAGGTCAGCATGTAGAGCAAAGGTTCTATTCATGGTTTGGTGTCCTTCTAAGACCCTTACTTTACCAACGAGACTAAAATATAGCAGTGAGGGTTCCATGTAGGCACCAGCTCAGTCTTTCCATATCTAATAAGTTTTCTGGATGTTATCCTTTGCAGTGAGGTCCCTTCAGTTTGTAGAATGTGACACTCTGTCTTAGCATCCGATAGGGTTGTTTGGGGATCTCCACAGGGACCTCTAACAGCCAGCAACTAAACCAAATGCAACCCAGTCTCAGTCAGGAAGCCTTGGCTGACTATAAGAGATGGCCAGTTGAGACTCTGTATCTCTTATTACTAGGAGTTCTCGTTATGATAACCCTCATAGATTCCAGGAAGTTTTCAATGCATTAAGTTTCCATAGTAATTAATCCAACCCCCCCCCAAAATCAATTAATTGATTCCTAACAGTATTCTGCCATACTCGTAGATGAGTGTCTCATCCAATTTTCATCAATGAGACTTTCAGTGGAAGCAAATGGGAGCAGATGAGATTTATAACCAAACATTATGCTAAGAAAGAGCCTAAATTGGAGGTCTCCTTGGAGTTTGGGTAAACTGAGGAAGAGAGGGAAGAAAGATTGTAAGAGTGAGGGGGAGTAAAAACACCAGAAGAACATGGCCCACTGAGTCAAAGAAGCAGGGCTCACACAGACTCAGACTCTACCTGTAAGTACAGGGTCTACACACATCTTTACCAGGTCCTCTGAGTATATGTTGTAGCTGTTAGATTGGATTTTTGTGGAACTCCTAACTATGGGAGCAGGTAACTCTCTAAGTCTTTTGTCTGAACCTTGGGGCTCTTTTTCTCCTGTTGGGTTGCCCTGTCAGCTTCAGTATGAGGGCTTTTGCTCTGTCTTATTGTATTGTGTTTTGTCTTGTTTGGTTGTTTTGTCATTAGATGCCTACCTTTTTAGATGGGAAATAGAGGGGGAGTAAATGGGGGAGAGGGGAAGAGGATGGGGAAAAGGGAGATTAGAGAGGGAGGAAACTGTGGTTGGGATTTGTTGCTTTAGAGAAAAATCAATTTCAATATAAAAACTGATGCTTATAATAGCCTTTATCACCAAGCATTGGGAACTCAATAAATATCTTTTCAACAATTAATCAAAAGTAAGCAGCTTAATAAGTTTTTCACATTTTTTTTTCTCCCCAGAAATGATCTAGCTTCTAAGTTCCAAATACTTCCTTCCCAGTTTTCTGGGCACTATAGTGATTTTCTATTTTGGATGTGAAAAAATTCTTGTTCTACCATGAAGATGTTTTCATTTTCACTGGGCCCAGTGCCACAACTGAGTCATTTAAGTTCAAGGATAAAGAGCTGAAACAGGATCCACACATGGAATTATGGGAAAATGCTATTTTGAGCAATCAGCTTGTTCTGATTACCTCAACTTTTAGGTCCCTTGTCTTCCTCTCAGTCACTGTTACTCACACTGAACAGGAAGCCAGGGAAAGTAAAGAGACCCCATTGATGGCTCTGTAGAACACTGAGTGAGATTGAAGAGGAGTCCCTAGTGGTAACTCTGGAATGCTAAGTAAGATTAGAACCAGGCATCTATTCTTCTATACCATACCATGGCACCATAGAATAGAAGATGTAAAATGCTATCAGAAACTTGGTGAATCTTCTCTCTCTCTGTCACCTGGGTAAAGAATATTTTCATCCTTTTATCCCTACTTCATCTTTTTACTCCCTATGCAGTTGAAAAAAAAAAAACTGAAGAAAGTGATTTGTGCTTGTTCTGTTTCTTTGCTTGGAGAATGTAAAGAGATCAAGAAGTTGTCATGTTTCTTCTGGGTACCATCTAGGAAGATCTCATCATTCCTGACTAATGGTTAGCCTAAAGAATAGAGAGCTTCTTCACTGTAAGAACAAGACATGATACATCTCTAAGGCTGAGTTCCAAGTTTCTGAGCCACAATACACACATACACACACATACACACACAATTTAAAAATAATGATGTATGAAATTAACAACTGGCTATGATTTTCTCAATTTCTCCACATTATTTTGCCTCAGCTCTCTATAATTAATCTATAATAGTAAAAATTTAGCTTACCAGCTCAAAATTACAGGTTGTAAATGCCATAGTGTCAAAAGGTGAAACTTGGCAAAAAGACAATTCTGTGTTTTCTACTATGATATATTGGAGTTTTGTTAAGACTTATGGGTTCACACTGTCCATTTTTTGACATATCACATTAGCATGTGGATAAATTATTAGCCAATTTACATTCTAATATACTCTTGGCAAAAGAGACTATATTTTCAATAGACAAATATCACAAATTATATAATACTAGAGATTATCAAAATGCAAATATGTCTAGTAATGTTAGGAAGGCCATGTTAAACATTCTGTAGACTTACGTAAGTTTTTTATGATATCTCTATTGATCACATTAACAGAAGTGATTTCAGGGAAATAGGTACATAATTATCTTTCAAACAAGAAAATATAAAGGTATACAAATTTACCAATACTTTCATAATTTTAATATAAGAAAAATAGTAATGGTTTAAAAGCAAAAGATATTTGTAATATTAAGCATAATACCATTTAATGTCTCAACTAGATATTATATTCTAACAAATAAAACTCTCAGTACCAAAAATTGTTTAATTGCCTTTGAGTTATTGACCATTTGAGTTCCATAGACTCTCCCCAATTCCCAAATTGGTTATTGCTAATATGATTGATTATTTTCTAGAAACTGACAGTAAGAGAAAATTGCTGAAGAAATCACAAAATTACATTATTGACATTGACCAGTGAGAAATATAGCTGGTACTCAACTGGAACTTTTACCCCTCCTGGCTCTCTTTTGTAATGTTAGAAGGTACCGTATATGCTACCATAGTATTAAATTCATCACCAATCTCATCCAGATATGAACCCTAAAAGCTATAAAATCTATCTATTTAGCAAGATACCCATGGGTTAAATAGTGGTATGAATGCTATGAGAGTATTTTTTTACTTCATTAAAAGTTTACTCCATGGTGAACCTCATACCTGACACTATCAATGAAAGATAGGTCATGAGTCTGAAGAGAAAGCCTATCATTACTGTACCCTTAAAGATCCGTAGCAATTAAACGACTCTTGATGTTATATTTATAAATGCAGAGTGCAGTATATCACTAAACCATAACGATAATTTCTGCACATGACAATTAAAACAAACAAAAACCAGGTAATGTAAAAATAAAAAGAGGCATTAGAATGTTCAGCCTCAAATGAGATGTCCATTTTATTTCCTTCCCTCAAAGCTCAGAGATCAATGTAAAAGAGGGATTGGGGAGAGGGGAGATTGTAAGATTCAAGGGAGGTAGATGACTACAATGAAACAGGTTTTTTTTGACACAATTAGACAGATAAATATATTAAACAGAGACTATGACAGCATGCATGAAGCCTACATAAACTCATGCTATACAAAATCTCAGCATGGAAGATGAACATGAATACAAAGGATCTATATGAATTTGATTGTTTGTGAATGAAGGAATATCAGCCTTCTACAACAGAATAACACTGATATATGAACCACACTCTAGGACAGGCCACAATTCCAACAGTAGTTGGACAACTTTAAATGGACTTTATGATTTTTGATTTGCAGTTTAAGAAAGATACCATGGATCTGTGTTAGCAAGAGGGTAGAGAAGTAATTGGGAGGACTTAGATTAAATTAATATTATCATAATATATTTTATGATATTATCAAAGAGTGGACAAAATTAATTAAATATACAATAAATATTTTTAATTTAAAAAAAAATAATAATAGCATTTAAGATGAGATTTGGTCTACAGTAGAACTAATCAAATTTGTCAATTCCAAAGCAAAGGTTTGAATTTTCTAAGCAATGAAATTTAAAATGTAATTAATTACAAATACAAACATAAAATTTTACATTTTATAGTAGTCATTGATCTCCCAATTGAATAATTATATTTATCACAGTGTTTGATATTTTCTAAAGCACACCCATATGTTCATATCCAAGAAATTTCTAATTTAATCATGTTGATTGTGAAGAATAATCTCCACAGAATGCTCAGCTATAAAACACTGCAAATATTTAAGTTAGTTCCTGAGAATATATACTAAGAGTAGAAACGACAGTACTAAACCAGTGGTACATTAGAGTCTTTTAAGAAAAAGCTAAAATGTACAGCGTAAAGTGACTTAGCTGCTCCAGGAAAAGGAGGATGTCACTTACAAATATTAGAGGGCCTGGCAAGAAAAGGGGTGTAGTGGAAATCAAGCAATATCACTTTGAACTAGAGGCGTGGCCTTTGGGCCTAGATTGTAATTCTTGAAGTCTTTGTCCCCAAACTGTATATTTGTGTATAGATTGACTACCTTTATAATATAAGGCTTTGTCATTAGATTATCTAGGTTGATTAGAACTACAGGTAATAGTTATCTATGTTTATCATGTAATAGTCATGTTAATGAGGTCTTCAGATATATAATAGAATAGGTCAGGTAGATATGTCAGGCATTCTTCACATACTTCTCAGACATAGAGAATATAGCATTTAATGTTTCATTATTCAAAATTTGGCTATGAGAGACATGATTGCTCCTAGCAACACTATTGCTTTCCTGGGATGATGTTGAGGATAAACAACACTCTATTTTGGAGTTTGTCTTTTTTGGCAGAAAATGGCCTGTTTGGCAAAGAACTGCCCTTGACTTGATTGTCGATACTTACTGTCTAGTCTGGATGAGCAGAACAAAAGATAGAGAATGCTGAAACCTCCCAAGATAGGATAAGATGGTTTCTCTGTAGAGATCTGTCTGATATCCTAGGCCATTTGCAAAAATTTTGGATGCTCCAGTGTTGCAGAAAAGTTGTGGGTGACTGTCTAGGTAGCTGGCTGTCACTGTCTTCTCTTAATAAATTTTGGAAGTTGCTTGCTTGTACTTGTTCCTATTGTATATAGTTTTATATTGAGGTTTAGATTTTTCTTCATTAGACAAAAGAGGAATTATAGTAGGAATCAAGCAATATCAAGGTGTGGCTTTGGGCCTTGAGGATTTGCGCATTGGACATAGCCATTCCAGTTTACGATCAGGTGTACACCATCTCTTTTCCTGTTTTCTCCCTGTGCTCTTGGAGAAAGTACCAGTCCCATTGCCATGTGGATCAGTCCAACTTTCCAGAATATGCCCAGCTGTTTAAACTTTTGTATCAGTGAGTGTTTCATATAGATTCCTTAATAAATCATAACCTTTTTATATAATCAGTTGCTAGTAATTAATAGCAACTATAAAGGGGTCTAACATGGTACAGTAAAACCACAGGAATGTTTAACTTACCTTGAGAGAGCTGCCTTGTTTGATTTTTTTTTTTTATTGTCCTGTTCTTACTTTATTTTCATTAAAAAGTTTTGCTGTGTCAGAAGAAGAAACAATGTAATCAATTCTAGTTCTATTTATTTTTCTTAAGAAAGATATATTTGACAATTTTTAGTTAATGAAATATGCATAAATTCAAATCACAATGCAATTTACATCAATGATTCAAAATTTCACTGAAACACATGAAGCGCAATCTTAAGGTTTTGGTATCGGTGTTTAAAACTTCCATATTGACTTAGTGTGCATACACACAACACATACACACACAGACAGAGGAAGGCAGACACCCACAGAGACAGACAGAATATATGCATATAGGTTATTTAATAAAATAATTGACAAACATATCAAATATTTACTTTAATTATGACCATAATGCTTCTATAATATTTTTAGAACGCTTAAATATATAAACAAAAGAGCTAAGTTCAAATTGGCAAAACTCATCTTTGCTTATGAACTCCATCAAAGCAACAATTAAAAACAGACAAAAGTGAAAGAGAAGCTGAAGGCTTGGAAGAGGAAAAGAAAGGATAACTAAGGAGTTCTGAAAATTTGGTATGGAAAATTATGAGTTTCTTAAACATATACATTCATATTATAGAGTTTAGTTGTAGTTAACTTACATGGGAGATAATGTTCCTTCCCAAAATCATAGATAGTTAAATAAAAATGCCAGGTGTAGACGCAATGCTTTGCATTGAATTTTCAAAGATATAACAATAATGTTATATTTAAAATAACAAATGAAAAAACAAACAACTTATTAAGTAAATTTGATAACATTCATTGTTACAGGGACTAATTAGTAGGTAATAGAAAGTGAACAAAAAAGAATTATCAAAGACAGAGATACAAAGACTGATTCTGTGACTAAAAAATAAAAATAGCAAATATAAATACAAATATCATGAGTGAGAGTGAACAATTACTAATCCTAAAATATGTTAAAATAATGTAGGCAAATTCAGTTTTCATGGAATAGATTTTCTAGTATAGAGGAAACAGTCATATGAAAGGCAAAAATGTAAAAACCAAAACCTGTTATTACCAAATCTTTAACACAAAAGCCGTGCTCTGTTGGCTTTAGTGATAATATTATAAGTATTTAAGGAATTAATTGAATGCAATTACTATTATTGATAATGAAGAACTAATGTATCTGTTCAGAAATATCTTTATTTTAAATTGCCTTAAGACTTCAGTGGTCAGTGAAATGATGACAAAGACAAAGGATGATGTTTGCTAGCAGGCCTTGTCATCTGTGTTTGCTCACCTGAGCCTCCATGGTGGGAAGAGGAAAATAAACAAATGCTAAATATTAGTAATATCCAGACTCCTAAATCCATTTGATGAGGCCCTTAGTATTCTGTCCATGAAACTTGAATGACTGAAATATTAACCTGATTCCAGAATGAAAGGCAGATATTACACAAAAGAGAAGCGTACATCACCATATCTTGTAAATGAATTAAAACATGATTGACTATTATTTCTTCAGATCCAATGATATATTTGGAACAATTATTGGGATTGACAAAGATTTCATATACAAATGTTATACTGAATTTTAAATGAATACAAATCAATTTTTAAAGACCTAAGGATTTTTTTAGATGTTATAAGAACTGTAAAATCATCAGAATAAATCCTGATAAACAATATTGCAATTTTTTTTAAAAATTTCTTGTAAAAACCACTTGATCAATGGAAGATAATGGGTAAAATCAAAATCTTATCATCACAGATTTACACAAAATATCAGTCTTGCAAATAGCTATTTTGTAATGTACTGTTGAGAAATTTGTTTAAAAGATTACAACTATTCACAGACATATAAAATTTTGATATGTAGAAAAAATATGATGTTTCCAGTGGAAGAACTAATTTAAAAATATAGAACTAAATGGCAAGAAAACTAGCCAAAGATTTAGAAGATGAGGGAATTTTGCATTTTGGAATAACATTTTGGAGATGTTGCTACTAACAGAATACCAATCAAATAACTGGATAATCATGGCAATGATAACCATCTATGTCTTGAAATTCACAGCTTATTTAGTTCTCCAGGTCTTTATTTTTTTCATCAACACTAGGATTTGAAATTCTCCCTGTGAAGTCTGAATATCCACTGAGTTTATCACACCTTATTCAGTATTCCCTACCAGGTACAGCTTCTTTACCAGACACTTAAGTCCTAGTAAAGAAAAAAAAACTGTTTAAAAATTCTCTCCTTATTCTTCCCTCATTGAGGGAAACATTTTCCAAATATTTATCTTTGTAAAACAATAATTTTTTTATCCATTCTATTAATAATGAACACTGTCTTTTGCTCTCAGGATTCACTGCCCAGATCACGAATAGATCGGCCAATTTTTACCCAAATGAAATAAAAGCAGAAAAAAAAGAAAGTGCTTGAGAATTTCACTGTATAGATGCTGATTGTGTCACAGTGCCTGGGGTCAACAGAACCCACTAGCCTGAGACCACTGAAGATGGAGTACTTTAATTTGCAGAAAACCATTACATTGTCCATATTACAAAGCAAAAGTATCACCAAGATTGGGAAGTACTGCAGGTCACAGCCTGAGCTTGCCTTCACAACACAAGCTGTCACCAAATCAATGTTCGACTGCAGGTTATCCATCTGTCTCCCTAACCAGGCAAGCAGTCTCACTATGAAAGGCAGCAACTGAAAAATAAACATGGATGATGTATTTTATTTGTGGACAGAAACTCTCACTGAATATGCTCTTAAGGTCATATCAAGGATCAAGAGTGTTTTTTACACTTTGCTCCCCAGGTCACACTACTGGATTGTTACCTCAAGCCTACAACTTCTCTGAGGAGCAATCACTCGTTTCCTCACAATAAGTTAACATTCATGATGCAAAATATGTAACTGTAGTAGCATGAATCCATTTGAAATAGGAATTTGATATTTGCTATTTTATTTCTAATAGCAAAAGAGAGCTCTTTCAACATGCATTTTTACCCCAGGACTTTTAAGCAATTCTAAAACTGAGTTTGAATCTTCATTTAGGAAAAAAAAAAATTTCATAGGCTGGAGGGGAGAGGCACTTACACAGTGGCTTCAATTTAACTTTGCCAGATAACGATGTAAACTACAGCACACCACAAATAATAATGAGCTTCCTTAGCCTTCTCCCAAACCTCATGAGTGTAATCAGATTTTACTGTCTCTAACCTATATCCCGACATTCTACTGGACATGGGAAAGGTTGTTTAATGACAGCAATACGTGGTTGTGAGATATCAAAATCCTAATGAAATAGACATATAGCACATGATTTTTTAACAAACCATCTTGGATGCCAGAGATTGCTGTAATGGAATATACTTCCTTTGTAGAATAAGCTCCAATTAGGCATTTCTTGACTACTACATTTGGTTAGGAAAATGTAGTGAGCCAATTCCCATTTCAACACTTTCACTTGCTGGAGAATTAAAACCTCTCTTAAATGAAAGTTTCTCATAAAAGAAAAGTGCTAATCCTCCTTGTAACATTGAAAAAGAGAATTTAACTTTTCATTGCTTGTAGTGTTAAATTTTAAGTCATTTTTAGAAATCTCAAAGAATAGCTCATTTTCTAACAAGGATCAAATCTAATTGAATTAGCTCTTCCAGAGTTGTTTTTACAACAAAACAAGAATGTTCTCCATAGCATCCTTGTTGAGTATCTATAAATCAGAATGCTCTGCATGTTTATTCAGGGTTTATCTTCCTAATGTAGAGCAGTGAGTCAGTTCTGATTTTTTTCTAACACTGTCCAAGATTCTTCTTCAATTATTTCCCTGTTGACTTACTATCATCCCTGTCCACTCTACAATCTTAGTTTCCAAGAAAGGGAGCCTGGGGTAAATAATAGACAGGGAGCAAAAAATCAAAGTCTGCTAATTCATGGTTCCAATTTTACACCCTTCATTTCCCTGCTATGTCCACAGAGATGAACACAGTCAACTAATTTCACATGATATGCCCCTGCAAACGGCTTACCTCTCCACCTAGTGAATTTCTCTTATTCTTGCAATGCAGATCTGATGTAGTTTTCGCCATGAACCTTCTGCAGCTGTACTATTCTAGAACAACAGAATTCTTCAATGTCATGAAAATTCATTGTTCAGCCAACCTTGAATTCTGTGGCTCCATGCCAGGTAATTATCCATGCATACAATAATCATATCACATTTTAAGACAACATTGCATGTTACAGCTACCACTGTTATTCTTTCCAACTATAGCACAATCCTGTAAGCACAAGTATTCCTTCATGGCTAAATGAAGATAGAAAACACAATGCATAAATTTGACCCCATCTTCTTCCATTCATTTTTTTCATGAAGCAACCATTACCAGTTACTTTTTATTTGCATTATTACTATCAGTCTCTAAATTCAGTTCTTCTCAACAGCTATATATATTTCCCCTAGTAAAAGAAGAAATTGAGAACATTTACATTTTTCTCACTGCTTCCTGCCAAAATATTGACTATCTGTCAGTTTTGGATTATATTACATCAGTTGAGTAATCTTCCCACCAGGAGCTATTTCTCTGTGTTTTATAGTACAGATAGTGCACCGCAGGCATGGTGGATTATGACTATTATCATAACAAAAGAAGTACAGTCTCACATTCTTACAGAAAAATTGAGAAGCAGTGGAAAAGTCATGTCTAGAGAGATCAAACTGAGAATCATTTTTAAAGGTATTAAATCAATCAGAATCACATTAATGGATAGTAAAAATATTTGTCTAATAGAGCATCTCCTCTAACATAATAGCATAAGTCTTTAGTATTAACATATCCAGAGAAAAGGAAAATTTATAGTGCAATGTTAGTAATAAAAAAGTGTTTAAAAATACACTCAGTAGTGACTAAAACTGGATGAACAGGGAAGAAATAGGAAATAATCCAAATTATATGTAAGAGGATTGTCTCTCTTTCAAGAGTTTTAGTTCTAACACATCTCTCCCATATTTTCAAAAGTTTTCTTTAATAATCAGGGTTTGCTATGATAGGGGGAACGTATGCAAATGGAAGAAATTAGAAAAGTCATGTGATAGCTATAATGGGGCATCTTTCTTCCTGTTTTTCCCTCCCTCCTTTTGGTCTCCCTTTTTTCATGGTGCTGGTACTGACTTGACCTCTATAGGTAAGTGACCTACCACTAAGCTGTGTTTGTACCCCAGGGTTTCTCTCCAGTAAAGAGCCACAATCACTAGGACTTCCGCGTAAAGAGGTTTTCTAGTGTTTCTCTGGGACTGCCTCAGCACCAGAACAATTCCACCACCCCACACATCATCAACGTCATCATACTAAGGTAGCTCAAAGACACAACTAGGACATCACTCAGTGCTTTGAATCCAATAAATCGAGGGCTTGATGCTTTGGCTTCCTTGTCTTCATCAAGTCATGAAAAATAAACTAAAAAGAGTTTTGAAGGAAAGAGATTACAGAGAACACAGGTGGTGGCAAGAAGGTGAGAAGTGTGGCTGGTACCATTGGATTTGTATCTCCATGTTATTTGCTTCTTTTATTTCTATGTAAAGAGAAGCAAATGAGCAAATGAAACTCTAAGGAAGGAAAATGAAAAATTACTAATTTGCCTAATTCTCACTCTTAGACAAGATGTGTGTGTGTGGGGGGTGTCTGTGTGTGTGTGTGTGTGTGTGTGTGTGTGTGTGTGTGACTTTGAAAGTAGCCTAGTTTAGTCAACTTCTTCACTCACATAACGTATCTGTGTAATCTATTTATTCCTTCAGTGAATATTGTCTAAGGAATATGAAATGCCAGATACTAGATAAATTAGATTTTGAATTTTAATGTAGGTTATGTGACTCCTTTCGATCTCTGTTTCTAACTTCCAAATAAAAGCCAATTTCTGATGATCCGCAAAGCTGAGAGAAATTTCAAGACCATGAAAAACCTAACTGGAGCTTTGATGTAGCCCAGTGAAGCCTATGACTTGTACACAGGCTGATTCAAGCTCTAAGTTCCTCTTTTGGGTCTTAATTAAAATGTTTCTGAGGCATTCTTGGAATATTAGAATAGAGACAAATACCACCCCCATCTTTATGAGCTAAATGTAATTACTGAGCATCCTCACTTGTCCCAGACCTCATAGAACTCACTTGTACCTTTCTGAAATACAAATGCAGCACAAAAGGTAGGAGAAGATGGACCTGACACACAGCAGGTAGACCAAAAGAATTTCTTCTCTCAGTCAGAGAGGCAGTCTTATACTAGAGAACTTTAAGAAGCAAGAAATGAGATGCCGCCAAGACACCCTTCACAAAGCAAAGATCATTCTAAAGCCCATATTCCTTAAATACTGAAAATGGGATTAACTTTGAGAAAATCTCTTTTAGAAAGCTAGATTTAGTAAAGCTCCATATCCAGTCCCCAGTCTTTCCCATGTGCCCTCTTTTCACACTCTCAAATTCGTGACATTTTTCTTTCATTGTTATAATTGTACATAACATGAATAAATATATAACTATAACCTTCTGAGTCTGGTTATGTGAATATGATTTCCAAGTCTGACTATTGGTATTGAAAAATCAGTTTAGGTGGTTCAACCCTGGAAAAAATTAATTTGCCACCCTCAGCAGTTGTCTGCTACCTATAGAGTTTTGTATTTATGGTGGGAGTCCCAAGACATTTTCCCTTTTGATGTAATGTTAGTATGTCTGCTGATATTGCTCTTGTCTATGCCCTCTTTAGGCAGCTATATTATTAAAATGTCATGGTTATAGATTCCTGTCATTTCTTGGAGACACAGTCTCACAGCAGATCTTCTGGTCATTTGGCTCATACTACTTTTTATGATTTCTATTCCATGATATTTCCTAAGACTTTAGTACAAGAGTAATTTTGTAGGTTAATCAGTTGGGGATGGCTACGTACTATCTCTTGTGTTCTGTATTCTGCTCCTCTCTGGTTTTCTGTTATGATCTCTATCTATGGCAAAGGAAAGTCTCTCTGATGAGGGGTAAGGGCTACACTTAGCTTCACTTACGTCTGAGTAAAAAGAATTATACTGAAGAGTAAAGTGGCAGTTATAAGGTCTCATGTTCCAAGCATCACACAAAATAGTGCTCATTACTCTTTGGGCAACGTTAACTGAGACATGGCATAATTTATTTAAAACTATCCATATGTGTATACATATACAGTAGTATACATTATGTATAATTCTAATTAAATATATAAGATGATACTTAACCAATTTTTAACATCATAGTTATTTTTTTCTTTCTCCAGTTTCTTCTGAATGACCTCCTTTCTACCTTCACAATTAAGTCCCCTAATCTTCCTCATTTTGAAAAGATTCCAAATATCAAGTGATTATTTCTTGCATTGGAAATTATTTGGGGATAAATCATTGTCTAAATAAATAGAGGCAATTTTAATTTAATTACTTTTAAAATATATTCCTTAATCTTGGTGAGAAGAGTGGAAGCAAGACACAACTTGTGGGTGGTTCTCTCGTTGCACCAAACGTTTTCAAGAATAGAATCAAGTGGTCAAACTAAAGAGAAGGCATGTTTGCCAGCTGAGTCCTTGCCTTTCAATTTGTGTATGTTGCACACAGATAAAATACTTTTCCCACTGACGGAAACATTGCTGGATTGATTATAGACACAGCGCATGGTTTTGCTCAGTTTGTTACCTCACATAAGGTATGTGCCTTCTGCTACTTTTTTCCCCTAAAACATGGGCTTTTAAATTATATTTGATCTCAACAGTTATAGGTAGGAAACCACAAACCACTTTCACTCACATTATATACATATATTATCTTCAGCACAGGTAAGGAAGCACAAGAGAATTAATAGCTTCACATTGAAAATATTTTTTGAATCTTTATTTCATGTACATTTTATCGGGCATAAAAGGTGTGGGGTATGTGTGTCTTTGCACATGCATGGATGCTTCTGTATTTGTGTAAATATGTGTTGTGCATGTGTACATGTGCTGTGCATTCGTACATGTGCATTTCCATGTGAGTGCATGCATGTTTGCATATTTGTGTGTATATGTGAATGTGTTTGGAAAGCCGTGTTGCTTAAGTTTACACTCAACCGTGTCTGGACAGATCTCCACATTCCGTGCAAAGTAGAAGACTTCTTCCCCAAGGACTGCCTACTCCCTGCCTGACCATGTTTGGAAGCTGTCCCTAAGCCTGAATGCCTGATTTAAGTGTAACCATTGATGCAGTTCCCTGCAAATATCTTCCTCCTGCTGCCCATGTGATAATTCCGTGTTCTGTTCCCATGCTCTGTATGATGGACCATAATGCCAAACTCAAATAAAGCATAATATGAACACATCTTAGGTGATGTCCCAGCTGCTGTCCCTGTCCTGTTCCGTATATTTTCCTCACTATAGAATAAAGTTGAGCTGTCTCACTGAAACTGAATCCTTGAAGGCTATTTACCTTATAGTTACAGCCACCCAAATCCCTGTTCGCTGCTTCTACTCCCTTTGTCCTATAGCAACGTGGCAACAGACAACAAAGAAGGATACTCCACAAATGTGTTTATTTATGTTCCTAGCAGGCTCAGTACTTAAGAGCTAAAGAGCTACGTTTCCATGTTTCTCCTGAAAAGGTCTTCGTAAATACCTAGACTTTTAATTCCACAGCAGAGCTTTGTAATATGACCTTTGCATAATTTTTAAAAGTATGAATGAGTTGAGCATTATTCATGACCAGATGGAACCAGTGCTTTCCTCAATAGGAAGATAGAAAAGCATTTGTTTTATTGAAAAGATAGACATGGTCAACAACAATATGTGAACACAGGTAAAATTATGAGCATCCTTTGTGGTGCTAATTAAAACTCATTCTCTGGAATATATGTGAATTAAACATTAATAGAAGTCCAAAAGGAATTAGTGGTGATATATTGTATACTCAATTAAAAATAGTCTGGAATATTAGAGGACAAAGCTACCCAGAGAACCAAGCCATGAAGACCAGTGAGTGATGAACCACTCTGTTAATCCCATCACTCGGGACTTAGAGATCTATCTGGAACCATGTGAGTTCAAGGCGCAATAGCTAGGTGATTGTAGTAAAATCCTAGCTCTGGAAAAGCAAGGTAGCTGGGCAGAGGGAGAGAAGGCAGGAGTTCAGCTTCCCCCACCACTTCCCTTGTCAGTTGAGGACAGAGAGGTTGGAGTCAGAGGATTCTGAAAGATAGATCTAAAGAGCCAGCTGGTTGAGAATGGGCTGTAGTTTCTTCCCTCTATCTCTCTGACATTTTAGCGTGTCCCCAATCCTTGGCTCCAGGATTTTATTATAATACCAAATAGAATTAACACAAGAGGAATTATTAAACAGATAGGGTCACATATGGTGGGATTATAAAGAAAGATGTAGCATTTCAGCATTAGTTTAGTTACAAATATATTTTGTTTCCTGAAACACTTTTTGACCTAAGTTTCATCAGTGAAGAAAAATAATGTTTGCCGTTGTGATGTATAAAAGTACATGATGTGATTACGCTTTATTTTGTTTGCCTTATTATAGGGATTAATGTTAGACTAGCATAATAGTTTCTAAAATCCAAAATTAAATTCTCAAGTAAATTTCAAATAAAATAGTTTTATAATATTAAAATATTTAATAGCTCTCAACCTACCATAAACAAAAGTTTTGCTGTCTGAGTTGGTATTTCTTTGAAAAAAAGAATCAATTTTGGGTATGGTTTTACAATAAAAATATAAACATAAATTAAATACTCTTACAGAAAGTATATACATATAACAAGAAAATGTAATAAAATAGAAAATCAGAAACATTATGCAGAAAACTGACTTTTATACTCTACTTTTTAGGATCCCACTACCCAGTTCCCAAATAAAAACATGGAGAGTTATTTTTACTTAGGAATACCTGTCCTTAGTTTTATTTGCTTTGTCAACTTTTCTTAAATTATCCCATGTACCTTTTGCACGTGGGATTATATCTTTCTATATTCTATATACCGTTCTTTCCGGCTTGCTCCTTTGCCAGTTGCTTGCCTTGTAGTGGCCCCTCTAGTTCCCCTCTCCTCTTTCTCTGCTCCCCCTTCTCTCTTTTTCTTCTTCTATTTATTCTCTCTGCCCTCCAGCCCCGCCTATTCTTTCTCCTGATGAGCTATTGGTCATTCACCTCTTCATTGGACCAATCAAGTGTTTTAGACAAGCAAAGTATCATACCTTCACAGAGTTAAACAAATGCAACATAGAAGAATGCAGCATATCTTTGCATCATTGAACACATGTTCTGTAGCATAAACAAATGTAATATATCTTCAACTAATATTTCACAACACTCATGTGTTTTAATATGTAGTAATATAGTCTGGGGAAAGATTGGTAGTAATGCAGTCAATTAGGATCAGATATACTAGCAAATGTCCACCTGTGTATGTGGCACCAGAGGCATGAAGGGTTCTTCCACGTCAGCTCTGGATTTTCAAGAGACCTTGTGCTGAGTAGTTCTGAACCAGAGACAGTGACCTTAGCTCATTCCAATCAGTGACTCATTTGGGTGTGGTTAAAATTACTCAACATGGTGGTGAGTAAATAAGGTATTCCCAGATTGTATAGTGGACTGGGTAGTGAGAGAGGAAAAGGGTTGTCCAAAACCCACCAACAAGTATATTAGGATTGGTAAAGTTCAGTGCAACCTCAGGGAACACAGGATGAAAGCACATTTCCACTATGAAATATATTTTCTCCTTTTTGTCCTGTCTGTCATGTCTAACAAAGAGGGTGTGCGTAAAGATGCCTGAAAAAGTTTATAATTTAATGGACATGACCCAATCTGCCTTGAAAATTACTTTCCTAAATTACGTTTCTCTAAAGCAGCTGTGTCATTTTGATAACTTAAGTCGGATGCAGGAGAGCTGATATTTTTGTTTCTTGACAGGATCCTTCCTGTATGAATCAACCTTTTTTGTTATTGTGCTTTCAATTCTAACTATAGAAGTACCACAATAGTCATTATTAAGGCAAAAATTACTCCTATACATAATGAGGTCATGCAAAAGTAACTGCAAGAAATTACTTTTCCACTTCCCATTTTATTGCATCTAGAAGCAAATCATGAAGTCCACACAAGATACACAGAATACTATGCAGCTTGAGTTTTAGCCTCTTCACCCTGACGCTATTCCATGAGAACCCAACTGCACCCACGTGTGACTAATGAAGGCACTAGTTCACTCAGTCTGTCATGGCTCCTGACAGACGACAGTCAGATTTACGTCATCATTGTAAAATGTAACTGATAGTAAATCCCCATAGTATCTCTTTAAGTCTCCTTTACCTCAACAGCCAGGCACTTCCCAGAATGCACAAATTCATAAACACCAGATGCTTTTCACGTGCACGTATTAATTTGAAAATATTACTCCTGTTGCTTACTAAGCACTTCTGTGTTGTCATTTCACAGGAGTCTTTACACTTTTATTTTTTAAAATCTTGGCATTATATAATGAGCACAACACCACTATTATCATATTGTTGTTTAAAATAAACTGTTTTAGATTATAATTAAACTATTCCTATATAGTAAATTGTTTATTAATGCAGTTAATTAAATTGTCTTTTTCTTCAGAGAAAAATAAATTTACTACTATGTACTGCCTTATCATAACACAAGAAAATCAAATATCTCTTTTCAAATTAAATTATATTTTTCTTCATAGAAAATTTAATGTATTAATATGTGCTGCCTTATAATAAACACAAGAAGATCACATGTCCCTTTACATTATTGTGTGAAATAAGATCAATTATGCTTTGTTTTGAATTTCCAAAATATATGCTCTACCAAGAAAACTGCTTATTAAACCCCTAATAAACTCATATGTTCTATTAAGAAGTTCTAATTGCCTACTCCCCCCCCATGGCAGAGTGCTCATTTCCATCAGTGCCATTTATTAGGCACTCTATTAGCCTCCCTTCTCTAACCCCTCACTACCCCACTCTCTTTGTCTGATAAATTCCAAAAGACTTAACCTCAGTTCTAAGCTATACAGCCTCTGGGGAGGACACATGCAGCCCTTATTAGCCTACTCTAACCACCTCTTCAGCTGAAGAAATGCAGCAGACTCAAACTTTATCAGAATCACATTCTAAATAATTGAAAAATACCCACAAACAACACATTCACCATAAGTGCTACTTTTCGGAAGTGATACATTTTAAATGAAAACTTTGCTTAAGAAATCATAGATACACTAAACTTATGTACAGATGTTTGACAGATTACAATGTCTTTGTGAATATTATACACAAAACATTAAAGAAAGTGGGGGCTTATTTGTGCATATGACTCTAGACATAAGCTGTAAACCCTCCATTTTATACGCAGCTGTTTCCAAATTAAATTGTAGCTAAAAAAAATTATATAGATAACTATTCTTAAGATAGCTTTCATCTGAAAATAGTGTCATGATTCTGAGATTATTCCAGGGTCACTAAATCTTGACAATCAAATTTGATTTTGTTGTCTGTCTGAGGGAGAAAGTAGTAAATATATGACACATTCATATAGATCCCCTGGAAAATGATTAGTGAAACATGGTTTCACAGTGGGCAAGTGTCCATAAAGTCCAAACATAAAGGTGGCCTCATGAGTGTCTGATCTTTCAGCTGCAAAGATCTGGTAGATGGCATGCTCTGGGCTTGATTTATCATTTTTCTGTCAAACTTTTGTTGCTTAGCAGATTTTTAAAGCGAAGTTTACACATTTTTCTTCACCCTGGTATGGCTACACAAATGACTAAGCCATTGTTTTCAACCGGATATTGAAATATTTTTTAAAAAATGTGCTTCAGATGATTCTCAGACTCGTGACTGAAGACTGGAGTATTATCATTTCCTGGATCTCTAGACTGAGTGTATGGACAAGCCAACACCAAATTTATGAGAGGATGTCTTAAAAAATAAGCAAGTCAAATAGATGTGTGTATGCGTGTATATATATATATATATATATATATATATATACACACACACATAGACAACTATGTGTATATACATACACACAGAAAATTGAAAAAATAGTAGATATTCAGTGTGTGAAAGAGAGTTTGAGAGAGAGAGCTTGTCATTCTTGAAAATAAGGGAAAATATGTACCCCAAACTTTGCTCTCCTCAATCAGAATTATTATTATTATTATTACTATTATTATTATTATTATTATTAATTTTGTTTTGTTTACAGAATTCTGTCTGCCTAAACCTACCTTAAATATCTTCTCCATCCAGTTGCTTCATTCCAGGTTCAACTCTGCATCATAAACCCAAAATTAGGAATAAAGACTACTACTGCTTGGTTGTTAGGCCTTGAACTCAAAGAAATACAGAAATATTCTATATCCTGAGTGATGGGATTAAAGTTTTAGATCACCACTTCCTAACCCTTATGGCTGGACTATGAGTAATTCTGTTCTCTGATATTTCAGGATGGTTTTATTATATATAATATATATCACCAACTTGCTGGTGTCATAGTACTTTAGTATATATTTGCAACATAAAATTGGTGAGGCTTTACAGGTATATTTTCAGGCATTTCTGGGAGAGAGGCTCACACTGCAAACTCGGTGTTCTATTGTTTCTGTGAGGACCAACACATTCAGCAGGACCAATCATGGAGTCAGCAAACAAATAACTAAATTTGTTTTTTCTACCTGAAATAGTAAAATTTAATTCTCTAGGGCTGGGAAAAGAAATGAAACACACACACATACACAGACACACAAACACACACAGAGAGAGAACAGATACACACTCACAGAGAACACACACACACCTGTAGGTTCCCTCTATCACCTTCTCTCATCTCTTTATTTTTTTTCTTGCCTCTACTCAGTTGTATTCCTTTTGCACCTCTCTTGAGGTTCTCTTTCTAACTAACTTTATTTTTTCCCTTATAGCTTATATACCACTGCAAAATTTTTCAAGCAGTATAAAAACTACAATGTTGTTACATTCTAATTTTTAAGTGAATTATTATAATGAATCCAGGTAAAAAATGACATTTCTCATATCCCTTACATGATTAAACATTTTATGTATAACAAATAAAAAAAAAGTATCTCCAAGAACCTACATGCATTCATCTCTTACTATAGATTAATGAAGTGCAAGGAAGGTATTTTTCTCAGCCAAGATTTTTTTTTTTAGCTGGCAGGCTGCATTATGAGGTAATAAAGAAAAGATCAGTCACTTTATTATTTATCACAGAAAGGCAACCTTATAAGAAATCTTAAAAGAATCACAAATTTAGGTATTTATATCTGAAAAATCAAGTCATCTCTATTTTATCTCCACTCATCAATAGTCTTTTATATCAGGAAGCTGAGGGCAATAATGAGTATAAGGAATTAATAATCACCTTTGATCACCAACTCAACCTAGCAAGAAAAGTAAGTCAGTCAGAAATAGACAGGGTGCCATTGATCCTGTTCCCTAACTTCAATGAGTCCCTTGTTCAACAATTAAAAGTGTGTCTTTCTAAAACATAATTTGTTCCCCCAAGATATTCTACCTCAAAGCCATTAATAAAAATATGGTAACATAACCTTAAGTCATATTTAAAGCTTTTTCTAGCTAGATGCACTCTAAAACACATGAACACAGCTCTTAACACTAAGGCTTAAAGAATTTGAGCTAGCTTAGGTTTTAGTGTACAATGCTTTTTCTTAACCATTAGCCTAAGCCGCAGCCCATATGAGTCCTTAAGAGAAACTCGTAAGTCCTAGATATATGACATTTCCCTGTTTTTATTTTCTACCCTCTGCAGCTGCTGCTTAATCAGAGGTGGGGGCAATACCCTATCTTGCTTTTAATTATAATGATTTTCCCACTAAAGCAACCTCTATCCCAATCACTATAATTATTAAAAACCTGTTATTATCAAAATTCTATTTAAACTAACAAACACCATTATTGTGTAAAATCATTGCTTCAGTTGAACAGGACAACTTAAGAGAAAAATCATCTTCACAATAATCCCAAGGTAAAATTTCACAGCAGAACAAAATAGTTTCATGTGATAATCACACTGCATTAAAGGCAGGAAGGATTTCCCACACCCATTCACACCATGCTAAATACCAGAGAAAGTGATAGCCGCAAACATGTAAAGTAGGAGCAGTAAAAAGGGACAATGTGGAACTAAAGTGCTCAGGGGCCTTGCCTATGCAAGATCCATCTGTCAATGCCTTGTATCCCATTTGCCAGTCTCCATCTACTGCTCCTCTGACATGGCCACCAACAATGCTTCCTAGATTGTTGTAAATTTCTGGTCTTTTTTTATACATGCTTACAAAAGTTTTATATATGTACATGAAGCTTAAACTCTAAGATAATGTAGAAAACGCTTTAAAGAATAAAGAACAAAATTATTATAATGAAGCAATAAAAATTGTAACTGAAAGCAGAACTCTTTACAGAGACTCAAAGTGAGATGTCAAATAGAAGGATCTAAAACACTTGAAAAAGCATATATTAGGTCATGTACAATAAGCAAAGGGAGAATGGAGCTAATAGTAGGAAATTACAGGATGTGATTACTAACTAGTAGAATGTACCTGGAACACAAAAGGAAAAGAGAATAGAAGAAGATATGTTTGAAAAATCAGCACTTCAGATTTTTCTAAATATGATAAAATATGTTGATCTCTACCTAAATCAGTACATTCTCTCATGAAACTCAGTATCTTGGCATACTCAAGGGCAGATATCAGCAAAGATAGGCAAAGTAAAAATGCCAGCATAGAAATTTTAATATCTACATGCTGAAGGAAAATTTTTAAGAAAAAGAAAAATTGTTTATCCAAAGGTAATGTAAAAGTAAATGAAAAATAAAGGTAGATTTCCCTTATAAAATATACACTGTTTTTCTTAAAATTTGTATGACATTAATTCAAGGCCAATATTAACATCAGACATCATGGTCAAAATAGTTTTGTTCCAGTTATGAGAAAAAGATATGGTTGTGTTAGAGGAGCAACAAAGAAGAAGAAAAAAGAAAATGATATTTTGATAGAGGGCGACATTGTCAAGGGTTGGAAAGAGGCCAGGTCCTAGGGAAACCTTCAAGAACCCACATGATGTGGGAATGCCTTTCTGTATGCTGTGAATATCAATCTTTAAACAAAAAAGCTGTTTTGGCCCATGACAGGCACTGTAGAAAAAGTAGGAGGGGAAATCACAACATAGGTAGGAGAACGGAGTCAGGGACAGACTGAGCCAGCCGCCCAAGAAGAAACATGTAAGCAACACAGATGAGTCATAGGCCACGTGGCAGATAGATTAATGGAAATGGGTTGAGTTAAGACGTAAGAGCTAGCTAGCAATGTGCCTGAGCCATAGGCCAAACAGTATGAACTTAGTATAAGCGTCTGAATCATTTTTGGGGGCCTGATCAGCAGCGGGTGGCTAAGGTGTCTGGGGCTGACTGCAGGTCTTTGGGTCTGGGCCTCTGGCTGCCTGGGGCCAAGAAATCTCATTACTATACCCACAGGATGTCCCTTGCTAGGACTCCAACCAATAACAGGGTGCCTAAACAGGACTTCCCCTATAATCAAATGAATGACAACCCTAATAGTCATTATAGAACGAACCTTCATCCAGCAATGAATAGAGGCAGAAGCAGAGATCCATAGCTAAAGAGAGAAAGAGAGGGAGAGAGAGAGAGAGAGAGAGAGAGAAAGAGAGAAAAGAGTATATATGAGCAATGGGATTGGGATCATGAGGAAGACACCCACAGAGAAGGCTGACTGGAGCTATTGGCAGCTCACTAACAGTAACAGTTACCACGGGGAACCTTCAGGGAAAAGAACTAAACCCTCCTAAGGTAGATGACTCTCACATTGCATGGACAGTTTGTAGAGCCTCTTAGAGTAGGATCAGCCTATGTTCCTGTGCATGAAATGACATCTCAGAGCCCATTCCCTGCAGAGGAACACCTAACCCAGCCTTAATACTGGGATGAGGGAATTGGACCTACCTCAAATGGATACACCACACTGAACTGATCTACCTTGGAACTCTTTGCCCTCCTTGGGGAACGGATGGGAATTGGGTGGGGGAAGGCTGGGGGAGGACTGGGAGGGACTGGGAGGAGGGAAGGGAGGGCAAGCAAGGTATATATGAAAAATAACTTTTTTTAAATAAATAAAAAATGAGAAAAGTTAGTTTTGTTCCAATGATGTAAAGATATATACTCATTTCTATAAAATATATTGTAATGCCTAAATAATTTTGTTTTTTAATAATGAAATCACAAGATAATTTCATACTTATTCTATTCTTATTAAAAGAGGGTCTATGAATTTTTGTGCATTCTTCTAAATAGATTTACCAGAGGCAGGTTGCTGGATTTGAGTTTGACTATAAGACCTAACTTTCTTTTTTTTGTTTTATTTTATTTCCGTTTTTGTTTTTTGAGACAAAGTTCCTCTATTTTCTGGCTGTCCTGAAACAAGCTCTCTATAGACCAAGCTAGCCTTGAATTTGCAAACATCCTTTTGCCTCTGCCCCCTGAAGAATTAAAAGCATGTGCCACCACTCAGCTAACTTTTCTACCTTAGTATATAAGTACAGTAAAAAAACGATTCTACCGGAGGAAAGTAGAAAATATATTTACTAATAGAAATGTCAAAATTGACATTATTGATAACATGGACTATAAAAAATGAGTGAAATTCATGTTTCCCAAAGAATATTTTAAATGCAGTAATATGTCAACAATATGTGAAATAGTATTCTGTGGTTTTTATGATTAAAATATGCAAGGTACACAATACTGAAAAGTGTTGTGTGTGTTGAAATTTATGGTCACTTGTAGTGGGATTATGTTATTATTATTATTATTATTATTACTATTATTATTGTAAATAATTATCATACCTACTTGTTTAGTAAAAATTCTGATTGGACAAAGGCAGACAGGAAGTTTGGCCAGGGCTACCAGGATAAGAAAACTCTGGGAAGAGAACAGGCAGAGATGCCACAGAGAAGCCAGAGAAGCCAGCACATGCAGAGGAAAACTATGCTGCTCTGAGAAAAGGTACTGAACTTCATAGGTTAACAGGATAATAAACTTGGGTTAGTGTTAGTTTAAGGGTAAAGAGTTAGCAAGTTATATGCCTGGGCCCTAGGCTGATCAACATAAAATTAATGTAAGCATCTTTGTGTCTATGTGGGACTGCGGGACTGTGGGTCTGAACCTTGAGGCTAGACTGGAAAGTCCAGGCCAGAAACTTAATACAACAGTCAGTGTGTTAATTTTCATTGCTTCTTATAAATGCTAAAAAAAAAAAAAAAGTGTAATTTAAATCGCGTAGATTGGGTAGCATAAGTTCAATTGTGAATCTGAAATAGGAGTTTAAATGATGTAATGATATTCTAAGAAGCCACAATTTGTCTTCATTATGGTTACTTAAAGTGTGCAAAAAAAAAAAAAAACCCTTTGAGAAAATAATACATTTCTTTAATCACCCACCCCTTTAACAAAATCCTACTCAACTGAGCAACAACTGAGAAGCTTCTTTCATTTGCTTTTGTTTGTTTGATTTGGTGCTATTTTTTTGGAGACAGAGTTTCTTTGTGTAACAGTCCTGGCTCTCCTGAAACTCACTTTGTAGACTAGGTTGCAGGCTGGCCTTGACCTCATAGAGATCCAAGGCCTCTACCTCCTAAGTGCTGGGAATAAAGGTGTGTATCACCACCACCTAACTGAAAGACTTTTTAAAAATGATTAAGTCAGTACTGTTTAAACAATCTCTGTGGTACGTAGACCAATATATAGTATTGTTTTGTGACTGTAACAGTTCAGCAAATAGAGGAATATTAGAAAGTTAGTAAATTCCTTAGAAAGTCTGGGGTGATAGTTATTTATCAGTATCCCCAGTATATTAAAAAGTGCCAATTTTTACATCATTCATTGTAAATAAATTTAAGAACCATAAACAATACAATTGATTGTAATGAGCCAAAGAAAAGACGAGACACTTGCAATTACAAAATAAGGAAAAGGCTTTTGGATGACATGTATGATCAAATAGGCTCTAGTGCTTTGTGTAAGAGAGCTGGCTGAGCCTCAGTGTTCATGTCTGCTTTATGTACAAATTATATCCTTCTACTCAAAAGAGGCTCAGGCAAATATGTAAAACTTACGGAAGAACTGAAGGTAGGAGCCACATTCTATATTTCTCTATAGAAAGGCCACCCTTGAAGAATGGATATCCTTAAACTTCTTGCTTTAAAATTGGGTATCTTGTCTCATTCCTATAACACCAATACTCTTGGAAACTGAAATAGGAAATATTTCTGTTGTCTGCCATCTTCAGCTACATAGTGAAACCTTGTCTCAAAAAGCAAAACATAGGAAGCAACAAAATAACTTTTGCCTTGTTCTGTCTTATAAATTTAGGTAGTTGGTCTTTGCATTTGAAACTTAGAATATCAAGTTTCTCTTTCTCTAAAACACTGAAGTTTCTTCTTAAAAGCATCAAAAGCCATGATAGTAGAGGCTTTCTTTCAAAGTATCCATAGGACAGTGCTTGGCACACCTCACCAACACTCAGCTTTTGATAACTTGTCCTTTACTTGTTTTCCCTGTCGTTTCCAATTTCCAATTACAATTCAGGGTTAGTACACTTTGAGCTTCATCTTAGCAGCCAATACATTGTTGGGTGTTGGCACCTACAGCTCTTCACCTCTCCTCTGAATGTGATCAATTGATCTTTGATATGAGTTTGTTTTTGATGTCCCATTTTAATTCCGTATACTATCGTATACTGGATACTGTCTTTTTTGACACTGATTTCTTGTAAATTTTGGATGTGGGAATGTCTTTCTGTATGCTGTGAATATCAATCTTAAATAAAAGAGCTGTTTTGGCCCATGACCGGCACCATAGAAAAAGTAGGCAGAAAAATCAAAATAAATTTTTTAAAAACGGACAAAGTCAAAAACAAATCAATCCAGCACCAAAAAATAAAACAAACAAAAACGTATAAACAGGCCACGTGGCAGACAAATTAATAAAAATAAGTTAAAATACAAGAGCTAAGTAGCAATATGCCAGAGCCATAGGCCAAACAACATAAAGTTAATATAAATATCTAAATCATTTACAAGTCTACGAGTCTAGACCTCCGGCACCCGAGACCAAAAACCTTATTGTAACAGAATGCTTTTCTTTCTCTCCAGTTTTAGTTTTCCTTTTCATGACTATTTTGGCTATTTTGTACCTTTTTCCCATGTTTATGGAAATTTGAGGATGAGTTTGCCAATGTCTACTGGTCAGTAGCTGATATCTTAACAAAAATGTGGTGCACATAGGGATCGGAATTAAACCATACGCATGTCTGAGGATTATGCTATTCTAGCAACCACACTTAGAACCTGCTGTAAGGACACTATGTTATGTTATTTACACAATACTGAACGTCTAAGTCCTCGAGGCTGTGAATATGCTATCACTCATGACCTAAGACTTCTGAAGATGGCAATAAATGAAATGATGAGATAAAGAGACTTCTGGATTGTGCTGGGGAATCTACTATACACATTAGGCTGTGGACATGTAAGGAAAGAGAAGGGCAGGAGAGAGATGAAAAATGAGAAGCTTAGGAGGCAAGAAGTGGATTTTCTCACAGTCTCTCAGAAGAATTTCAAACTGCAAATTAACTTCAGTTCTGGCTTCTAGAGTGGGAAAATATTACATTTGCTATGTTGTGATATAATTTATTGTTGTATCAGTCATGTTAAATGGGTACAACATTCTTCCCATCTCTTCAGGTCCTCTCCTACTTCTTTCCATGATATTTTGTGACTTTGATATAACAAAGATTAATCATTTTTGTAAAAGCTGTTTCTAAGTCTGGTGAGGTTTTTAAAAAAGAGTATTTTCCAAAATTTATTTTACTTTTTATTTTTATCATGTCTATAATGTAAATACATGTGACATTTATGTATCCATCTTGTATCTTGGGATTGCAGGCTTGCCTTGTACAATCTTGTGCAAGCTATGAGTCAAGGATTTCTCTCTAGATTGAACAATGTTTCTTATGTAATTGTCATTGGCCTTTGTAATTCCAAAGACTTTTGCAGGAAAATAAATCATAGATAACACTGAGGGAATTTCAAAAGAAGTAAATATTCTAAGATGAATAAAGTGTTTCCAATGAGAGAGAGAGAAGGCAATATGTCTGAACAACTAGTATGCCAGATTTTTTATGGATGGCTAGATTTATTTAAGGGGTTCAGGGAATTTTAATACTAATCCTATGCATATAGCTATGGGGTATTCTTGGGATTTTGAGAATTTTTCTCAGAAAATAGGCATGTTTGCTCAAATAAGGAACAACTAAGAAATCAAGATGGTGATTTGGTACAAGGTTCATTCATGAAACTGTAGGCATAACAAGTAGACAATGAATACTATGGCAGAAATTTAGAATTCCAGAATCCCAAGAAGTATACAGAAATAGCTCCTAGAAAATATAGATAACTTTCCACAGAGCACAACTAACCTCTACAGCAGGGTGTTGTGCAGTCTGTGCACAAGTACAACCATAATAATGAGTTTAAAACTATATCTCAATGTTCTGTAACTCCTATCCCCATGTCTCTGTGTCAGAGAATTCAGATTACCAGTTTGATACAGTTTGATATTTATTTATGTCATGTGTAGACGGAGTATAGAGTCCTGAAAGTTTCCTAGTAGCTTATAAATAAATCTGGGTACTGGTTCTATGTGTGTTAAAAGTGAGGCACTGGAACTTCCAATTTCAGGTCTCTTAGTTCTTTCTTCTTACCTTTTGAAGTTCTTATTGTTATGTGTGCATATATTAGTAATTAATATTCCTGATGGCTTATCCATCAGAATTACCATTTTCTGGTAATTTCTGTCTTAAAAGCTATTATGTAAATAAAACCTCACCAGGCAGTTTGTGGGTACAGTTAAGTGAGATATTTCTTTTACATATTCTAGCTCTTTCTTTCAGTCTAAAATGCATAGTCTGTCTATAGGTAGCATATGATACAATTATATTTCAGGAAATTGCTTAGTTTTTCACTTCAGACTGGGGTATTTTATGCAGCTAGTTTATTTACTGATAAAGTAAGACATAGTCATTATTTTGCTATTCTTCCTGTATGCTTTTGTAACTTTCTGATCCTCCACCAGTTTTACATCTAATTTGGTATTTTCAACTATATCCCTTTAACTATTTAGATCACTGTATTTTTATGATGTCACCTTGATGTCACCATTAACTGTTTTTTGTAATGAGTTTTGGGTTCCATATTAGCTTAACTAGAAAATCATACAAAACCTTTGTTCCAGCACAACTTTTTCTGCCTTTATTTGATAACATTGTCAAAAATTGTAACTTTATGTATATAAAGCAAACAATGTGATTTTATAATCAACATTTTATGTAGTTTTTTTTTAAATAAGAAGACAAATAGGCTCATATGACTTTTATATTTTTGTATGTAATTGCAATCACTGGTACTTTTCACCTCCTGGATTTGTTTCTCACAAGGGTTATTCATTTCAAATAAAGTATTCTCTGTTTTGTCTTTTGCTGCTGATGTCAACACTTTCACACATTTAAATCAAGAGTGTATTTGTGTAGTGGAATTATGTTGTTGCATTGTAAATAATTTTCCCACCTACTGGTTTAATAAAAATGCTAGTTGGACAAAGGCAGATAGTGTGGGAGGACCTACCAGACTAAAAACTCTGGGAACAGAAAGAACAGAGCAGAGCAGAGATGGTATGGAGATATCAGAAAAGCCAGCAGATGCAGAGGACAACTGTGCCGCTCTCAGAAAAGGTACCAAGCTGCATGGCTGAACAGGATATTAATCATGGGTTAGTTTAGGAGCAGGAGCTAGCTAGCAATATTCCAGAGCCAGAGGTTAGGCCGGAAAGTCCCGGCCAGAAACTTAATACAGCATATTTGAATCGTATTCTTTTCTGAATCTCCTTTTGCTGTATATAGAATATTGGCTGGTGATATTCTTCCTGTCAGCACTTTGGATTTCCCCTGTAAGCTCTGTTGGGAAATCCCGTTGCTGAAAACATGTATTTGATAGTTGACTTTTTCATTGCTGCTTTTAAGATTCTGTCTTTGTCATCAACATTTATATCCAGGTACAGATCTGGATAGCAAAATCCTACCTAGAGTTATTGGATATATGGAGGAAAACTCTACTTAACATTTTGAAAGTACAGCCATTATTTCTTCAAATAATCTTTGTTCTTGCTCATTTTTTGTGATATTTTATAGAATTTTTATTTAACACTTTCTAAACTCTACTTGCTTTTTCTTCAATGCCTTCTGTGTTAGTGTTTGAGTTATTATCATTGAGTACATTTTCATATACTTTGCTTTCCACAACTTCAAATCTGCTTTTTATCCCTCCAGAAAAATTTTCACCCCAATTATTTTACTTTAAAATACTAAAAAAGTTATTAAAAATAGAATACTGCTTTTGTTCAGCTTTATTTTATTGATATTTGAAAGAGTATCCTCTTACTTTTTACTAACATTTTGGACATTTTTCACTAGTTCTTTGCACATTTTTTTAAGTTGATGTAAAATCTCACAAATCAAATGTCTTCATCTCCAAGATAATAGCTTATGCTAACTATTTTACACTCATCTATGGATTTCATATCCTATTTGCTTTATTTTCTTAAAGTTCTTTGTTGTTATTGAAGTCTATGCATTTAAAAAAATGTCAACACAACCCTTCATGGAATTTGTATTTGTTAGTATTTTATCTTCATTGTTGTAATTATTGGTGATGTTTCCTTTTTTAGTGATTCTTTTTTTAGTATAATTTTATGCTATCTGTATTTTTCAATTTGTAGCTGGCAAAATAGTTTGTTGCAGTATGTAAATTTGACGAACATTTACTCCAATAATGTGTAACATTAAAATATCCAGGCTTGAAGCAAGTCAGTCCATGTGTAGGATGCTATTAGCTCCCAAGTCAGCAGTGTATAACTCTTTCTCAATTGTTTGGAGGAGTACACAGTGTCTCACACAGAGGAGAGATGAAGTTGTTCTTTTATCTCTGCTGGACCTGTATTTAGACCTGCACATTTACATGACTTCCAAAGTCTCTATGAACATGCTGGTTATCAGTTTTGTCTATGGAGTTCTGTTTAGATTTATATTAGTATGTAGAGGGAATGGTATTATGGGTAGGTGTGATGTTAAGTAACTATTGCTGATTTTTGATAAACACCTTGATGCAGAATTGTTTGATTATACTGAGTAGTGAAACTGAGTCAAATAAAGACAAATTGAGAAGGAAGCTTTGCAGCAAACTACCAACCAGATGTACTTACATATCTATGAAACTAGTGCTTTGGGGAGACCAAACTTATGGTGTACTCTCAAGTACCTACCATCCCACTTGTTTGTAAACTGACTGATCATGAGCTCATTAGCAAATGGTGAGAAAAACTGGGGACAGAATACGTTAAAACATGATCTCTATAATCTTGTTAATTGTCCACTATTGTTTAATAATTACAGTGAACTGAAAGCACTTAATTACTTTAATTTATTTTGTTAGAGTTGGACAAAGGTTGGTTTTTGACAGTTTTGAACTATTCTTCTTTCTTGTATATGAAACCAGATTGTCCTGCTTCACTATATCACCTCAAATACTATTTCTCAATTTACAAATATTAAGTAAAAGCTTACTGTCAAAAAAGAAAATGGGTTAAAATATTAGTGTGCTGGAACTATCAAAACATCACATTGTAAATAACCAGGAACACTTATGCAACATATATCAGAACATGCATGGTTTTCTGTAGTAGAGAGCAGGTACCATCACCATGACCTACAGGCATGGCCTCTTGGCCAGTATATATCTGGAAATCACCTATAGCCCTAGGGTCCCTGTGTTTGGGGTATGGTCAGAGGGCCAAAGCTCCTTCATCTGTTCTCTCTCATGCTTTTGAATAGAGGACCTGATCCACTGAGTGAAGACTTGGGGATCAGTCCAGCTTTCTAGGAACTTTAGGATTATTTACTCTCTTGTTTCAGTGAATTTTTTTTTTAATCCTTTAATAAATATTAGTCCTTTTTTCTCTGGTACCCAATATAGAGCAGACTCCAGAGCAGCAATGATGGAGCATGCCCCTGTAGGTCCCTTCCCTGTGCTGGCCTTTGAAAAGGAAATCCAGAACTTACTCCATCCATAGGGATCACCAATGGGTTTTCTTCTGCTACAACTGTGCCCAGTGCCTGTCCAGAACCCCAACATCTTCAGCTTGGCATTCTTGGCCCCTAGGCCATACGTGATTTCCAGATCTATGCTGGCCAAAAGGCCACTCCTCTAGGTCAAGGTGATGGTACCTGCTCTCCACTACATATTTGCTGTAACTATTTAACATTTTGGATATTTGATTTTTGTTCTTTTTCCATCTTTTAAATATTGACAGTTAAAATTGAGTGCATCTATCTGTACCTCATGAAGTTTAAAAATGATAAACATAAAATGATTAAACCTAGCTATTATTATTCAGTATTTTACATGTCACTATTTTGTGGTAAGAATAATTCACACAACCATCCATTCTATCTGTGTGTTTAAAAGGAAATATATTTCTATGGAATGGACTATACTTACCATCTACAATAGATTTTTTTTATCTACAGTTTTTGTTACTTAGAGTTTTACTCAGAAACTGTCACTGGTGAAAAACTCCATGCAAATAAATTCTGCTTCTCCAAGACCAAACAAACTCCTCAACTATATTTGGAGAGAGCAATGGTTTACTAATTCAGATTCTTTTTGTACTTTTGTGATGATAATAGACTCCACAGATATTATAGTGCATGAACAGTGGGAAGTAATGGCAATAATTTTATCAAGTACAATAACTCAAGTAATTTTCTCTAAAAGAAGCACTGTCATTTTCTCAAGTTTCTTGTACAGTTTGTAACAAATTTTATTCTCTGAACATTAAGGGCACACCAATGCATTCAATAATTTTAAGGTATATTTTATTCTTGGTAATGTAACCAGGTCTGCTTCAGCTGGAAATAGCACATTTTGAATATAATAAACTGTTAGAAAATACAAATGTGTTACTGAGAAAGGCTTAAATTCATGTATGGTACATATAGGTTTAGCAACTTTAGCTTAGTAAAAATAGCAGAGGAAGGGTAATAGTCTGTGATAAAAAAGCCAAGATATAACATCAGATGTAGATATAGATCTCACAGACAAGAGTTTACCAGAGAGAGCAGGTGAATCTGTAGTGCATGCACAAGTTTGGCATATTCCCACACAGTTTCCTCATATGTAGGTGCATTTTTTGTTCATTTTATTATTTTTTTTAAATAAAAAATGTCTTTTTTTATCCATGTATCCCACTGCTCCTCCTCCCTTCTCTCCTCCAAATCCCTCCCAGTCAGCCTTCAGCCTTCCCTATCCCCATCCATCCCTTTCTCCAAAAAGGCAAGAAGTCCTAAGGTGGGTCAATTCAGTATGGCACATCTACTCCAGGCAAGTTTGATTTCCTCATCCCAAAGTCAAGACTGGGCTAGGTGTTCCTCTGCAGGGAATGAGCTCCAAGGTACCAGCTCATGCACAGGAACACAGTCTGATCCCATCCGTTGAGGCTCCACACACTGCCCATGCCACTTGACAGATGTCTACTCTTGGAGGGCCTAGCCCCTTTTCCCAGTGGTTCCCCATTGGCTGTTCTTGAATCAATGAGCGCCCCAGAGCTCCAGCCAGTCATCACTGTGGGGCTTCTCCCTGTAATCTCTATCTCCTTGCTTATACAGATTCTTCTCCCCTGTTCTCAGCTGGACCAGGAGCTTGGCCCAGTGCTCAGCCATGGAGCTCTGCCTCCACCTCCATTAATTGTTAGATGTAGGTTCTGTGATGACACTTAGGGTCATTTGATTATAGGTGAAGTCCTGTTTACGGACCTACTCTACTATTGTTTAGAGACATAGCTAGGGAAATCCTGAGAATTCTTGAAGGTTTCCTTAGCACCTGGTCTCTTTCCAACCCCGTACTGGCTTCCTCTATCGAAATATCCATCCTTTTCTCTCTCTCTCTTTGTTGCTCCTCTCACTCAACATCTCCTTCTCTCACGATTTTTTACTGCTTCTTCTTGGTTGCAATCCCTTATGATCCCAATTTGCTAGGGTGATCCTCTCTATTTTCTCTTCCTAGGGGAATCCCTGGATGTCTCTTTTAAGTTCCTTCTGATGCCATGCTGTTCACGGGTTGTGGTTTTCAGCTTGTGTATATTTTGCTTTTTGTTTAAAATCCATTTGTGAATGAGTACATCCCATGTCTCGTTCTTGGCTTGTGGTATCTCACTCAGAATATTTTCCAAATCCATCCATTTGCCTGCAATTTTTAGGGTGTCATTTTTTTAGCTGCTGAGTAGTACTCCATTGTGTAGATGTACGATAATTTTTTTTAATCCTTTCTTTAGTTGAGAGTCATCTAGTTTGTTTCCAGGTTATTGCTATTACAAATAATGCTGCTATGAACATAACTGAGATAATGCCTTTGGGGTATGAATATACATCCTTTGGGTATATGCCCAATAGTGGTATTGCTGGATCCTTGGGGAGATTGATTCCCAGTTTTCTGAGGAACTGTCATACTACATTCCAGAGTGGCTGTACAAGTTTACACTCCCACCAGCAATGGAGAAGTGTTCTCTTTGCTCTGCATTATCTCAGAGTTGTTTTGATTTGCATTTCTCTCATGGCTAAAGATGCTGAGCAATTTTTAAGTGCCTTTTAGCCATTTGTAAATCTTCTGTTGAGAATTCCCTTTTTTATCTGAACCCCATTCTTAATTGGGTTATTTAGGTTTTTGGAATCTAGTTTCTTGGATTATGTCTATTTTTAGAAATAATTCCTCTGTTCGATGTAAGGTTTGTGAAGATCTTTTCCCATTCTATAGGCTGCTGTTTTTTTTCTAATTGACTGTGTCATTTGCCTTATAGAAGCTTCAGGAGGTCCCACTTACTGATTGTTGTTCTTAGTGTCTGTGCTACTGGTGTTATATTTAGGAAGTGGTCACTTGTACCGATGCATTGGAGGGTATTTCTCGCTTTCTTTTCTATCAAGTTCAGTGTAGATTTATAATATTAGCATTGTTTGTTTTTATTGTGTGTTGAATTCACCGAAGTGTTGGTGGCAGAAGTAATTGTTCTTAAGGAAACTCAGAAGTGACAGTGTGTCCCTTCCTTAGCATGACCATCTCCTAAGATTTGCACATGACACACTTTACCACAGGATACAGCTCATGGCACAATTTTGGAAGGTTGTAGGACTTTGGAGTAATTGGAGTCTCACTGGAGGACATGAGTCCCTGGGCTCAGGCTTTGAGGCTACAGCTCTCTTTCTGCTTTTTCTTCCTTGGATCCCTGGTTTACTCAGATGTATGCAAGCTCTGTCACCAGGTTTTTCCTAAACCATGAAGCAACATGGACTCTTCTCTCTTAAAGAATTCCTTAATGAATATTTATTTACTCACAGAGATGAGAGAAAATCAATAGACTGCTGCTTTAGAACAAACTTAAAACTTTCGGGCAAGTGCCATATGAGGTCAAAGCACTGGAAAGCCATACATATAAACAAACTAACTAAAGGGTTAGAATTTACCCCTAAAAGAAGACCTACAGAAGCCAGATAGAAAAGTTAGTACAGTCAGAAACTTTCCCAGAGCTATGGACTTCAGTGGATTGTATCATTGTTTTCCCCTTTTCACACACACACACACACACACATACACACACACATACACACACACACACACACATTCACACACGCACGCACACACACGCACGCACACGCACACACACACATATTGATAAGAGGAGGGGAAGTTGTAAATACACTATTATTTACGAAACCTCTCCTCCCCAAAATAAAGGCAAGTAGAGAAGATGATGATATACACAACCCTTATAGATTTGAGTGAAGATACTGTACAAGTCAATGTATCCTTTATAGCTGACAGTTCAGGGGACTATTGGAAGGTCACTTGATTTTCCACAGAATAGGTGGCATGGATGAGTGGTCGTCCTGTTGGATCCCTGAAAATGTGCTGCCTAACAAAACAGGCGCTGTTTCTGAGAGAAGTTGCTGGCCAATTGGTGTTATAATACACCTACTCTATCTAGTACCATGTTGAAATGTGATAGATGAAATACAGTTCTCCCAAACACTGTGAAATTATCTGTTCATTGGTGCTAAGGTAAAAATACAGGGCTGCATAAACTTTCTCACAGAATAATTTAAGGAAATCTGATTTTATGTTATGCCTCTGTCCTGTCATAGAGGTTATTATGTCCAACTGTAAATATGTTTCATAAGAATTTAAAGAGGACTTCAAGAGTTTTAAAGTTCAAAGTAGTCATGAAGCTTTCTCTTAGTTAATTTTACCTTAACATGTTATTTACGAAGTAAAATAATGTTCACATTTATATAAATAGAATATAATTCTTTTAATTCTTTTCATATAGGTTTCATTAGAATTTAAAGTTCAAAGTAGTCCTCAAGTCTTCTCATTGATAACTATAGCCTTAAAATGTTATTTGAAAAGTAAAACAATGCTCACATTTATATAAATAGGATATAATTTTTGAAATTCTTTTTTATAAATATTTATTTGAAGAAGTAAGTATTAAATTCTATGCTTAATTTATGCATTATTTTATGTATATTTGATTTTAATTCCATCATGCCTAACTGATATTTTAAATTTCTTTTCTTACTGGTACTTAGGAAAGATATTTCATATATGCTATCATTTCCACAGCCTCTCTTATATTTTATTGTTTCCAGTCTTTGACCACAATAATTTTCAAATTGTCATCTAAGACTTTAGTATATAACTATTTAATAAGATTTAAGTAGTTGCTATATTGTCTAGAATTGGATACTATGGAGTATTCCATATATGATAAGAAAATAGAAAAAAATATTTTATATACTCAATAGCCATTTATATGACCTTATAATGAAACATTTATATATTTTACCATTAATTCACACATACCCCTATTAGAAAGGTTGGAGCTACTGATACGTTCTTGTTTTGACAGTGACCTTTGTATAAATATGTAACAGTTGAAACTGAAAATAATTCAGTATGCTCATTATCTAGGGCATGCAGAAAAACTACAAAAGATTTCTGTAATTTTTGGAATTCCTTCATGTTTAGATTTTATGGGTATCTAAACCTAGACCATTGTTAGTTTTTCTCAAGTTCCTTGGAATTTGAAATGAAAGTGGTAATTGCATGGTACTTGGTGTCAAAGGCGGCCAGATGTACCTGCCAGTCAGCCTTTCTTTTCTTTATTAAATGTCAAGCAGAGAGAATTACCCAAGTCTATTCTCTAATCACTCTTGGCATATTTTTTGCTCAAGCAGTGGGTTTGTAGGTAAAATTGCAGGTGCTGGCATTCTCTGGGTGTTTTGTTCCCTCTTTGTAGCCTGTGATTACAGCTGTCTTAGACTTTACTTCATCTTTTTAGAATACATTAAATTATACTATCGAATAGCCTAACAATGAACTCATGGGCTTAGCACAGTAGCACTAGAGCCTTTGACCCACCCTGAGTTTAAAACGGATTTCCAACAGAAGTCTTCTTTTTCAAAACAACATTTGTATAGCCCGACTTTCAAATCTTTTTCAATTCATAGCTCATCTACTAAATTTAGGAGTTTTGTTCTACATTTTAATTCTTAAATTACTACTGTGTTCTACTTTGGTGATTTTCAAATATGTTGCCTACATTATTCCAGAGATCTTTTCTGGTTATGTAATTTTTAGAAACATTTTATACTGATTTTCTAGGCTTCTGGTGAGCCATTTTGTTTCACCCTATTGTCTAATTTTCAGATAATTGATCAAAGGATTACCTACAGCTATGTTTTCCTTCTAGGGTCATTGCAGAGATTTTTGTTCAAGTGTATTGGACTTTTGATTGGAATTTTGTTAATGTAAAAATCTAGAATACTTGAAAAGCCACTTGAATCATGACAGATAATAAGACCATTAATGGTGGTTTGTTAAATGATTTCATGAAAATAATTAACAGGAAAATGTTAATAGTAAATTATAATATAAAAGTGAGGAACCTAAGAAATTAATGTAGTATTCCAGACATAGAATATTAAAATACTAAAATATACTTTTAATGTCATTTTGAACATATAATGACATATGTTTACATCAGAAACTAATTTCTAGTTTTTAAGCTTATTGCTGGTTACAACTTAAATAGAAATTATGTTCCTGAAGGTATTCAAAATTTTTCACAAGAAAATTAAAATATAATTTTATTTTATTTTAATATTATGCAAAAAAATCAAAAGTATTTCTAAAGAATATGTTTTGAGTTACATTTTTATGTAGTATATGTATAAAACTTCATATTTGATTTCTTTCTCTTAGGAGCAACAGCTGATGATCCCTGGTTATTTGTACTAAACTTGTCTGTTATTATTCTAAGGAAAAAGTTATCAAAACTGTGTACGCCAATGTTATTCTTCTTTCTTCCTAGATCAACTTAGTATCTATTACAGTTTCTCCCCAAGCATTTGTCCACTTCTTCATCAACATGAAACAAATTTGGTTTGTTGGTTATAAAATAGAGAGTAAGTAACAGCAGAAGTATTGTGTAGTAATGGGGTTTCTTGGTCCCGGGTGGCCAGAGGCCAAGGCCCTGCCACACCAGACCCCTTAGCCACCTATCTCTGCTGCTCAGGCCCCCAGAAATGACTCAGATGCTTATATTAACTTCATGCTGTTTGGCCTATGGCTCAGGCACATTGATATCTTGCTCTTACATCTTAAATCAACCCATTTCTATTAACCTGTCTGCCACGTGATCCTTAGCTCTCCTGTGTTCCTTATATGTTGCTCCTTTGGGCTTCAGCTCGGTCTGTCCCTGACTCCGCCCTGCTCCTCATACCTACTCTGATGCCTCCTCCTACTTTTCCTATGGTGCCTGTCATGGTCCAAAACAGCTCCTTTATTTAAAGATTGCTATTCACAGCATACAGAAAGATATTCCCACATCAGTATTGTTATTACTCATGTTAAGCAACAGCAAAGTTTAGTCACCATTTCCAAGATGCTCCAAGTGGGAGATAATGAGACAAATAAAAAATAGGGATATAGATTATACACATTGGAACAAATGTAAACACAGGAAAGTGTGCATTTACTCTGATAAATAACCTGAGCTGAGCCTGGAGCACTTGAAAGACTTAGCTCTGTAAGGTACCAATGGGGGAAATTAGCTGGAAGTAGAGGACATTCCACAAGCAATGCATGAGGAGAACATACATCCTGTGAATATTTCTCATTCTTTCCCTTTGTTTACATGTATGACCCCTAAAACTTACTTGATCTTAGAGAAGATAAAAGGAGGAAAATGAAACTCAGAAAAATCAATGCAAGTGTACTAGACAGATGATAATCATGAATATTGAGGAAAGAGAATTCATAGACTAACAATAGCCAAGAAGAATAGATAGCGCTCCCTAATTTCAGTCTCCCATGTTCTTGATTGATACATATATGATAGACTAATTGATGATAGCTTAATAAACATGTAGAAATACCCTCAGATACTAAAACTATACTAGATAGAAAAATATCTTTTTTTTTTGTATGTAAGTCTTTGGCAGACTTTCAAGAAAGAACCAGAGTTTTTTACGTACAATCAAAGTATAAAAATATCTGACAAGTCATGATTTCATGGTAATTTCACCTCATTTGGTTTGCAGTTTTTCGCGCTTTGATATAGACACTTTAATTTTTGTAAAATGGAGGAGAAACAAAAAGCATTAAAGACAAGGAGTGAGTAGTGTTTATTTATTCTTGAAAAGAAATTTTAATTGTTCTTTTCCTCATCAGGACACACTTTGCAATGATATCAGTGAAGGAGAACTAGTGTTTTATAACATAAAAATAAAAGCATCTTGTACTTATGGAAAAATAATAATGAATAGAACAGGTTGAAGAGACCACAAAAAATATGTGTATACATGCACTTTTAAAAAAGTACTGTTTTTTTGTGAAAAAAGGATAATTAATTAATGTTACTGGGATTATTAGAAATCCACTACAACACACACAATCTTTATTTTTATTAAAAATAAGAGACATGATTAAACATTTTTAATTGGCACATAAAACCCCAAACTTCAAATACTATATTTTAATATTCTTCATAAAACATGACAACAGTATGTCACAATAAATAAATCATAAGAATAAATAAAACTCTGAAGTAATGGCCCAGCAGTTTACTTTGGACTTTTGCAGAAAACTCTTGTTCAATTCCCAGCACCCACAAACAAGTTTACAACCATTTGTTAATTTAGTTCCTGAAGATTAAATGCTCTCTTATGGCAACTGAGTGTACCAGAAACACACACACACACATACACATAGACACACCACACACATAGGCAAACACTCAAGCATACAAATTACATTAACTTAAAAATTAAATTTTTCAACAAAAATAAATAAGAAATCTTATAAAATTCAGAGAAGAAAGTAGTGGACAACATTTAGAATTTTAAAAAAAAATTGAAAATTTTGTCATTAAACATAACAAAAACACGTTTCATGAGCTATGTTTCAACTCCCAAAACATGGGCTAAATAAATGATTGAATGAATGAATGAATGAATGAACAAATAAATTGAGTGAATGAATGAATGAATGAATAAATGAATAAATAAATAAATGAATAAATAAATAAATAAATGAATGAATGAATGAATAAATAAATAAATAAATAAATAAATAAATAAATAAATAAATAAATAAATAAATATATAAATAAATTGTAGTAGTGGGGTTTCTTTGGTCCGGAGCTGCCAGAAATCTGAGACACATAGACCTGCAGCCTGAGACTACTTAGGCGCCTGCCACCCACTGCTCAGGCCCCCAGAAGTGACTCAGACACTTATATTAACTTTATGCTGTTTGGCCTATGGCTCAGGCACTTTGCTAGCTAGTTCTTATATCTTAACTCAACCCATTTCTATTAATCTGTCTGCCACGTGGCCTGTGGCTCACCTGTGTTCTTTACGTGTTGCTTCTTTGGTGGCTTCAGCTGGGTCTGCTCTGACTCTGCCCTTTTTTTCCTACCTATTCTGATTCCTCCTCCTACTTCTTCTATGGTGCCTGTCATGGCCCAAAACAGCTCCTTTATTTAAAGATTGAGATTCACAGCATACAGAAAGGCATTCCCACATCACTTCCCCCTTTCTGTCTAATCAAAAAGGAAGGTTTCAATTTTAACATAGCAAAATTACATATAACAAAATAACCATCAAGCAAGAATTACAGTTATAATATCTAGTCTATTTGTATTTAACAAAATTAAAGAAAATATTCTTATCATCTACCTTATCTTTGTGAATCTAAAGTTTCATATCCAATATACCTTTTAAATGACTAAGAAAAACTGTACCTATAACTATCTAATCTTTAACTACATCAAAGACCACAGAAGGACATATTTACTCAAGTAAACCAGAAGTGTAAGTGACTTCTAAAATCTAGAAAGGACAGAGATTACACCTATCTGCCTGGACAGTCACCTAAAGTTCTTTTATAAAGTTGGGGCATCTATCTTCAGCCTATAGGCCCAGAGTCTCTTTTCATTTTAGTGAAGCTGGAAATCTGCTCTGCCCATTTTGGCACAGTTCATCAGTTGCTTTTACTCGAGTCTTGAAGAATGTCTGACAGTTTTTTCTGCAAAGCAGGATCCTGAATGACCATCTTGGCTTGTTCTGCAAAGTTCAGAGGTCACTTTCCTATGGAACCTGTATGTCCAGTTTAAACAGCATACTGTCAAGCAGTCAATATAAGAACAGGTTCTTCTCTAGTGGCTTACCATTGCCACAAAGAGAGTAGACTCCATATGTAGTTTTTTCAATGCCCATTTTTCTCTTGAAGAAGATTGGTGCTGCCAAGAGCAGACCTGTCTCACTGTCCAGAAAAGTCTAAGTTCTTAAAACATTTTAAATGCCATATTATGTAGGTCTTAGAAGTATTTGAAGATTATCTACCTAATTGAAATACATTTTTGTATATCTAAAAATCTAACATGCATTTCTTAATTATACATTAAATTCTAAATCAGTTACATAAACATCCTATCTTAAACAAGAGTAGAAAAATACATGTAGCATAAGAGAATTGACCTCAAATTTCTATCAATAAACCAAAATCTATACCAATGTAAAACATTTTGAGATTAACAGCTGATTTCTTGATCTATGTAAATTCAATAATCTATTTTTTAAAAAAACCATTTATATACCTTATCTTCTTTTTTTGACTATCAACCATTTATAATGAAAGTAAACACTTATAAATAACATTTGGGGAATTTGGGCATAGTTTTCTATTACTACTTCCTGCTGATTAAGGGGCATTGAAAATCTCAAGGATTGTTGAGACTGGATTATAACCTGTAGTCTTGAAGTTAATATAGCCATCTCTTTCCATCAGAGATTTTTTTCAGGGGGTCTTGGTTGATGAAACCATATTTGCCTGGAAGCAATCCACAGGTTCTCATCTGTGGAAACAAAAGTAGAACCCTTCTAAAGCAATAAATCCTTAGATATAAATTTCAAAATCAAAATACCTTTAAAATATATTTTTTTGTTTAACTTAGTAGCCTTTGCATTTGCAATCTATTGTCTTTCTGCAGTTAGCTCATTAACAGTTAAAAAATTAAAAGAAAACACAATAACAAGCAAAATCTAGATTTTCTGTCTATTTTCCATCTTTACGTGGCTTATTATATTTTTATTACTCTATTTCTCTTTTTAAAGACTTTATCTTCTTTCTATTTTCTCTGAAGCCTATATACCTTTTACACACACTGTAACCCATTTACAGGTTTTTTTTTCATTTGAATCTGTTTTATTGTGAATCCTTAATCATCTTCTAACCATAAGAGCTTTTAAAATACACTCTCTTAAAGAGCTGCATGGTTTTTGCCGAGGAAGCTGAATCAGTAAGTTCTCTTAAAGGGACTGCGTCTCTGTTCGTGGCCAGCAAACAGAGCAGACTGAAGAAAATGCTGCTACTAAGAAACTGTCTTTGTTTCTTTTTTGTTCAAAATAAACAGAAACTTTAAACCAATCACATGCTACTGAGTCTTCTGTAAGACTTCAGGAACCCACCTGATTGCAGCTTACACTGCCTGCTGCCAGTCCGCTGGTGCCATTTTGAATGTGACCCGACCGCCACACTTTCTTTGTACAAAGATCTGCTTCATATACACAATTTGGAATAAATAAATAAATAAATAAGTACAGTGTGTTTATCTTAATGAAATGGCCATTCTTGTATATAGGCAGTGGAAAACCCAAAAATATGTGACTCACTTTATATAGATACTTTCTTTATGAAAGTTAAGATCTGTGGTCCAAATATCTTCTAGATATACCCATCGCTCACTGATGAAAGAAAATTGGTTTTGTATGTTTGGAGATCATTTTGACAATATTATAGTTTTAAATGTTCTTGGTTTACATTTAATACCCAGTTCTGTGTACTCATTCCAGTTCTTTCACATGGACATGGATGTAAGCTAAATCTCTACCCTATGGTGCTGAACAGTAACTCACCAAAGACATGCACTAAGAAAACCTTTGTGCCAAATATTATCTTCTGTTGAGCAAAGCAGGTATGGAGTTGGATGCTGTGCTCAACTTCTCCAGGACCCATAAAGAAAGGGAGATGTTGAAATGATGGTTGTCATGGGTTTGTAGGCTAACTTAATAATACTTAAGTAAATATTAAATATCACAACAATATTTTTGATTTTGACAATTGCAGCCTACAAAGATATACTTGGACTCAGACATGGGACTTGGGAACTTGTTCTTTTTCCTTTGATTTTTTTAAGGTATGTTTTGCAGAGCTTAAATACAAACACATTTAGAAATTTTATCCCTGTGTCTATCTATCATCACTGTAAATCTGTACAGCTATGTTTCTATCTCTATTAATTCCTGTACCATCAGCCTAAGTCAAGCAGTAAATAATCTATATCTTCCATTTTTCAAATATTTTATATCAATGCAAGCATACTATATATCTTTTTACCCATCATGCATAAGAATCACCTAGACTCCATGTTGAATATAAATGTATTAGGTCTGGAGTGATACCATGTTCTAACATATCTCCATGTCAGGTCAAGAATGATACCCAAATACCTACACTTTCCCTCAAGCTGCCACAGGATGATCCAGGATCATCTGTGCTGCTCTAGATTTCTAGAATACTTCTAATGCATCATAGAGCAAACTTTAAGGACACTTGCAACATGCCTTTTTACATCAATTTATTTTTAAAAGAAACATTTGTGTCCCTATAACCAACTTCCTCAATTTTAAATGCTACATATCAGATAAGCTGAGGCAAGCACTTTCTATTAATAATTGTAAATATAAGGCTTTGTTGCTCTCTTCCCCAGAGCTCTATAACTTACTTGAATTTGTTAGATTTGTGTTTTCTCTTAATTTCCAGGCAGGTTAAGTCATAAAATGGAGAATACCACAAGAATGGAGAGACAATTTGATGAAGATAATAGTCTTTGAAAAAAGAAAAGAAAAATGCTTAAAGAAAAAAGACCAAATATAGGAAGTTTGGAAAGCAGTTTACAGTCCAAGACCCAGGATGTTACTAGCTTGATCACTAAACAAACAAACAAACAAACAAACAAACAAATAAAAAATTATTTATTTTTATGCTACTCTGGAAACTATTTTGTAAACTATTTTCCATCAAATTTTTCTCAAATCTATCAGAAGTTAGAACAAATTATTTACATTTTCTTATAGATGTAAAAAGAAGAGAAGCTTTCTGTCATATCCTCTGATTATACTGGACAGTCACTTTTCAAACTACCATACAGAGGCTTATGTTATAGATTATAGATTAATCTACTTATGGTTTAGGCTTATTAGTGACTAGCTCTTAGACTCAAATTAACCCACTTTTATTAATATATGCATTGACATGTGGTCCATGGCTTATGGGTTCTCTAGCATCTTGCTCCTTGGGCAACTGGCTGGTGTCCTCTTAGTTAGATTTTCTGCATTACTTTTTCCTGCCTGGATATGGGCCAAGCTGCTTATTTATTAAACTAATCACAGCGACAAATCTTCACAGTACACAGAAGGATCATTCCACAGCAGATATTTCCATTTTTGTGCATGATAAGCCACTAAGTCAGCCATCTTCCAATAATATGTACATCTATTTTCGGAGTGAAGAATGTGTCTAAGCTATTACATTTCAGTCATTTAATTTCTGCTTCTCAATATAAATTAAGAAATTATGCATTGATATCCAGCATGTGGTTACCTTAATTATGAGCTATTTGAATCTAAGCCACTCAGTTTATTAAACATGAACTTGTCATAGTCTCTGGCTCAACTTTATTCTCTTTTCAGAAAAAAAATG